>JACEFO010002671.1:1137500-1737500 GCA_015342445.1 Digitaria exilis
ATATAAAATATAATCTTTCGTTTTTTTTTTTTGAATCTTCTTACTTTTATTCTTATTGAATCATGGTAAAGTATTCTAATCCAATAAGGATTTCGCGGGCGAATATTTACTCTTTCCTGTCTTATTTGTTAATTTAGAACCTTATCAAATAAAGCAATTTTTTTGGTTTGTTCCGCCATCCTACCCAATGAAGTGTTAGGATTCTTTTCAATAAAATCCGATGCCGTCATAGGTTTTGTCGTTCCCACAGCTTCTCCTTTAATGGTTAGGTTTGAATCCTGCAACGGAGCTTCCAAAAAATTTCTTTCCGAATCAATTTTCTCAGTTTTATTAACGCGGGCTGCTCTTTTTTTATTATTTTATTATATTGATGCTTTATCACATTGCCTTCTTTTTATGAAGTCTTTCATAGACCATACACATTGGAATCCTATATCTTTCTTATTCTTCTTCCTTCTAGCTATCATCCCTCCTTTTATCTACATCCCTTTAGTTTTGCTTCACAGCCTAGAATCTGGTTTCTTTTGTAGAGAAAAAAATGCAGTTGCTACAACTATATGATAGATCTAGTCATTTTTTATAGATGTATTTATTCACATAGTGACTGTTTCTTAGTTAGGATTTCGACAATACGAAGCAATAGGTTGGTTATTAGTTAATTTTCTATAATTACTAAGTTTTTTCTATTTTTAGTAGGGTTCACCAATTTTTTTTTAATCTTCATTTTTGACCCTAAAGAAAAAACTAACGAGTCACACACTAAGCATAGCAATTATATTAAAAGATTTATCAATTTTCATTAAATCTTATAGAAAGAGGTAGAATTTATTCTTTTTTTTTTTAGGGATTTTGGGAAAAATAAGGTTCTTGTCTTTTTTATTCTATCACAGGGCAGAATGGGAAGACAGGGTTAGTTATTCTTCTTCTACGAATATCCAAATTTTTACACCTAATACTCCATAGATAGTTCGAATTGGATAGCAGCAATAATCAATTTTAGCGCGAATTGTTTGGAGGGGCAATCTTCCCTTTTTGATGCATTCGGCACGTGCAATTTCTTTCCCTGCTAGGCGACCGGCAATTTTTATTTTTACTCCCTTTATGTCTGCTTTTTTAGTTAATTCAATCGCTTTTTTCATTGCTTTTCAGAATGAAACTCTATTTTTTAATTGGAAAGCTATATATTCTGCAAGAATATTAGGTTGTCTATAAGGTTCTTTAACCTTTTCGATAGCAATATTAAGTCTCTGATTTATAGAATTAACTTCCTTTTGGAGATCTTTCTCTAATTCTTCAATTGCTTCCTTTTTCTTTAATAAATTGGGGAATCCAATATGGATTATGACGTGGATTGTATCGAGTTCTTTTTGAATTTCTATATGTGTAATTACTTCAGAACTTGAGTCTGATTCGATTTTTTTATTCGAGCCTTTTTTCCTATTCTTTTGTATATAGTTCTTGATACAATTCCGTATTTTTTTATCTTCCTGTAGACCTTCAGAATAATTTTTTGGTTGTGCGAACCAAAAGGAATGGTGATTTTGGGTTGTACCAAGTCTGAAACCGAGTGGATTTATTTTTTGTCCCATATTTTTCTATTCTATTTCTTTTTTTTGGGGGGGGGTCGAAATCTTGGATTGATCCAAAAATTATTTTGATTTCTTTACTATATTTAGTACAATTGTTATATGACACATGGTTTTTTTTATAGAATAACTACGTCCTCGAGCTCGAGGTCTCAACTTTTTCATAATAGTACTCCTACTGACTTCGGCTTTAGTGATGAATAAACTCGCTTTGTCGAAATCCCTATAATGAGTAGCATTTGCTGCTGCCGAATAAACCAACTTTAAGATGGGATAAGATGCTCGATAAGGCATGAGGTTCAGTATCATAACGGTTTCCTCGTAGTAACGCCAGCGAATCTCATCAAGAACTCTTTGTGCTTTGAAAACGGACATATGTATACGTTTTTGTGCTTTGAAAACCCGTTCGAATTTAAGTAGACGATCGGTTGGAACTTTTCTTGCCAGTTTCCTTAGCCCGTTCTTCTTTATCCTAGGGGTATACTTTACCAATTTGAAACTTGTCATAAATAAGGTTATTACCCGCCTACCTTTACTTTATTTGAATATTTGAATCCTATATTTCTTTGTTTATTCTGAATCTTTCTATTCTGAATTCAGTTAACGACGGGATTTAGTATCCTTTCTTGCACTTTCATAACTCGTGAAATGCCGAGTAGGCACGAATTCCCCCAATTTGCGACCTACCATAGGATTTGTTATGTAAATAGGTATATGTTCCTTTCCATTATGAATCGTGATTGTATGGCCAACCATTGCGGGTAGAATGCTAGATGCCCGGGACCACGTTACTATTATTTCTTTCTCCTCCTTCATATTGACCTTTTCGATTTTTGCCAATAAATGACGAGCTACAAAAGGATTCGTTCTTTTTCGTGTCACAGCTGATTACTCCCTTTTTCATTTTAAAGAGTGGCATCCTATGTCCACTATCTCGATCGAGGTATGGAGGTCAGAATAAATAGAATAATGATGAATGGAAAAAAGAGAAAATCCTTTAGCTGGATAAGGGGCGGATGTAGCCAAGTGGATCAAGGCAGTGGATTGTGAATCCACCATGCGCGGGTTCAATTCCCGTCGTTCGCCCATCGCATTATTGCAAATTCCAAAAATGCAATTTTCCATATTCCTAGTTACGTATTTACTTACGGCGATGAAGAATAAAACTATCACTATATTTTTTCCTTTTCCTAGTTCTTCTTCCAAGCGCAGGATAACCCCAAGGGGTTGTGGGTTTTTTTCTACCAATGGGGGCTTTCCCTTCACCGCCCCCATGGGGGTGGTCCACAGGGTTCATAACTACCCCTCTTACTACGGGGCGTTTACCTAGCCAACACTTAGATCCGGCTCTACCCAAACTTTTTTGGTTCACCCCAAAATTACCCACTTGTCCGACTGTTGCTAAGCAGTTTTGGGATACCAAACGGACCTCACGAGATGGTAATCTTAAAGTGGCCAATTTACCCTCTTTTGTAATCAGTTTCGCTACAGCACCTGCTGCTCTAGCTAATTGCCCACCCCTTCCACGTGTGATTTCTATGTTATGTATGGCCGTGCCTAAGGGCATATCGGTTGAAGTAGATTCTTCTTTTTTCTCAAAAAACCCCTTCCCAAACTGTACAAGCTTCTTCCAAAGCATACGGCTTTCTAGATGTATATGACGATCTCTAGACAGATGGATATTATATGAATCGTATGATGAAGTACCACATGAGTGGATATATAGAAAAGGAATCCAAATCTGCCGAATCGCTCATGTTATGATCTTCTACATCCTAGGTCTCCGCGTTCCGTCATCTGGCTTATGTTCTTCATGTAGCATTTAGATCGAATGACTCTATGAAATTACGTTGATACTTCCACATATTATGGGTAACGTAGGAGACATCCCTATTTTCACCCGGGGGTCTTAATTACCACTGCTTAGCTTTCAATTCGCCTCTGACCATCAAATTAAATGTGAATAACCCGTCCTCCTCTCTTTGAAACAAGGAACGCTTCCGGTTCTGTGCGTGCTTCAAACAATTTTGTCTTCTCCATATTACCATATCTCTAGAGTCAATAATTTTCTATGAGGAACTACTGAACTCAATCACTTGCTGCCGTTACTCAACAGTTTTCTGTTGAGGTCTATCCCGTAGAGGTAGTCAAATTGGATCAGTGATCGATTTCTAGGTTTCGTCGTAAACCTAATTGGTTACTTCCAATTACGTAAATCAATAGTTCAAACCGCACTCAAAGGTAGGGCATTTCCCATTGATATAGGAACTTTTGTACCAGAAACAATAGTATCTCCAATTATAGCCCCTCTGGGATGTAAAATATATCTCTTCTCACCATCCCCATAGTGTATGAGACAAATGTATGCATTTCGATTAGGGTCGTATTCTATGGTTACGATTCTACCAGATATGTCTTTTTGATTCCGTCGAAAATCGATTTTACGGTATAGGCGCTTATGGCCTCCCCCTCTATGCCTTGCAGTAATGATTCCTCTGGCATTACGACCTTTACCACAATGGTGCCGTCCATGGATCAATTTATTTCGTGGATTGGATTTCACTTGCCTGTCTACGGTTCCCTTGCGTGTGCTCGGGATAGGTGTTTTGTATAAATGTTTCGCCGTATTATTAAGTATTCTCCTTTAGTTCGTTTCTCTATCTAGAAGTGGGATAGAATAACCCGGTTGAAGGGTAATGATCATTAGTCTATAATGCATTGTATGTCCTAGAATAGGTCCCATTCTTCTACCCTTTCCGGGTAGTCGATGGCTATTCACAGCTACTACCTTAACACCAAAGAAGAGTTCGACCCAATGCTTTATTTCTGTCTTAGTGAATCCCGATTCGACATTAGAAGTATATTGATTCTTTCCCAATAAACGAAGACTCTTTTCTGTAAATACTGCGTATTTGATTCCATCCATAAATCGACTTTCCCTCCTATGCTCTGAGTTCCAGTATCGATAAGAATTCGAGTTCTTATTGTTCTTATGTTATGGTATGAATATACCATACCAATTCGTTATGTATGGATGATGGATGAGATTCCATAGATAGAAGAGCCAGTTCCAATAGACTTATGGAACGTTCCCGTTTGCGTGCATCCAGCAGGAATTGAACCTGCAAATTTACCAATTATGAGTTGGGCGCTTTAACCATTCAGCCATGGATGCTTAACAGGGATCATCGTACATCGTAAATAACCAATTTTCATATAGAAAGACATATCATAGAAAAAAGAAATCGAAAATATTCGGAGATGGCAAATATTCGGAGATGACTATGAAAACACCTCTCTGGATCCTCGAATTGAAAGAGAGATTGAGAGGGATCAAGAATCCTAATTCTCGCTATTTGGAATGGATCCAATTCTATTGAGTCTGACCCATAGTGATCATTTCTCTTTAGCAAAGAATGACCTTGGTTATCAAAGGATTGAACAACCGGGATCCGTTTACTTATGATACCTAGTTGACATTGCTAACAAGGATCTAATGAATTATGAGTTTAATAGGTCCTCTTTAGCAGAAAGACGTATATTCCTTGCTCATTATCAGACAATCACTTATTCCCAAACCTCGTGTGGGGCTAATCGTTTTCATTTACCATCTCATGGAAAACCCTTTTCGTTCCGCTTAGCCCTATCGGGTATTTTAGTGATAGGTTCTATAGGAACTGGACGATCCTATTTGGTCAAATACCTAACGAAAAATTCCTATTTTCCTTTCATTAAGGTACGAGGGCTTCTTATTCCACAAGAACGAAAGCACCTTTTCATTCTTTCGTATACTAGGGGTTTTTACTTGGAAAAGACAATGTTCCATACTAAAGGATTCGGGTCCATAACCGCGAGTTCCAGTGCACTAGATCTTGTAGCACTTAGCAACGAGGCCCTATCCATTAGTATTCCACATAAGAAATCCATTATAGAAACTAATACAATTAGATTAGCTCTTCATAGACAAACTTGGGGTTTGCGAGCCAAGATATTGCAGAACAGACAGAGAAAACGGCCCGGTCAAAACGATCGATCGGGAGCGGACGGCATGGACGCGATGACAAGTGGCGTCGACGTGATTGTGTGCGCGGCGTGGATGCGACGTCCGGCGGTGGTCCATGGAGAGGCAAACGATTTAGCTTCCTGCGCTGTCAAGTGCAGAAGCAAGCAATTGCACTGGCCGCCGATGTCCCAAACGTGATGGATCACATGCTGATGGAATGCTTCCGACGGTGTCCCAACGTCGTGCATGCGACGTCCGGCGGTGGGCAAAGGTCGCGCTCAGCGGCGTGGACGCGATGTCCAGCGTCGGATAAAAAATTGATGACGTGGACTCGTTTGAAATATGTATATCAACGATTTAGATAGGCTGTTGGGTTACCCAGTGTTTTTAGGACATTGTCTAAATGATACAAAGTTGTAAAACTCTCTATTTAGCTAATAGGGATACCTTTTCTTTTGGAATTGCTCTTATAATTTTGGCTTTTTGTTTTTAAATAATCTCTTGGAGGGTCATTTTTTTGGTACGCCGTTAGTCTGCTCGTCGACGGTTTTCGTCGTACGTCTACCCACCACCCGTTCGTCATACGTCTGCTCACCACTTCGTTTTTTTGTTCATCCCTCCACTTCCCTTCCACCGAGCGCCTTTCCTTCGTCCGTCGTCTGCCTAGTGCGTTCTAATTTTTTGTGTCCATCACCCGCGTCCGCTTGCTGAGAAACTGCTGCCGCGGTCTCCTCCCTCCACATCCTCTGCCCTCTTCTTTCCATAACCAACCGTGCAACCCTCCTCTTCTAGCTTTCTGCAACTGCATCTGCATTGTTTTGTGATGGAACCACGCCGCCGCCGCTGTCGCATACATGGACATCGACCAACGCCGATTCCTTAACTTGAGATTCGAGATTTCGTCTGTCTCCTCCTTTTCTTTCTGTAACGACCCGAATGTTAGTGACTTGTTAAATATTTGATCATGAGCATAATGGTGTGTTGTTTTAAAATTTTGATCCTTGTTTGAATGCATTTGCATCTTTATTTGAAATTTAACTAAAACGGAAGATGTATGCTTTGTGAAGAAACTTTATTTTTGTCTATAGAACCTAAGCTAGGAGATGGCTTGATAAAATGGTACGTTTCAAAACATGTTTTAACGTTCTCATCTAAGATTTTTTGGAGAACCCTAGATGGTCCAAAGTAATTTTACAAATAAAAATGCTAATATTACCGGAAGATCCGACTCCATGTCGTAAGATCCGATAACCAGTGTTGACGCAAAAATCGGAAAAGACCTTCACGTGCTAGCACACGAAATCGATTGTGACCGTGAATACCGAGGCGTGCCAGTCAATTTGACCTGTTAATTGACAAGAGATGAAACCGTAAAAATACTAGAGCGTATCGGCTGGGATTCCGATTAGCTCTATAGGCAGAATCGGCAGAAGCTGTCCGATCTGGTAAATAATAAATCGGCTTGGATAACCGATTCAGAGCAAAGCTATGCGAGATCACTAAAGCGTAATCTAACAAGCTAAGCAGAGCAGCACTTGGAACAGATCTAGTCGGCTGTGATAAGAAATGCAACGAGATAACACAGGTAAAAGCTGACCAAAGCGTGTACCAAGCTGGATAAAGGTTGAATAAAATCTAAACGAAGTAACAGCGATACGCCGGTTACTAAAGCCTAGATACTTATCCGATAACTGTTGAATAACTTAAACGAAGCAACAGCGGTACGCCGTTATTAAAGCTTAAGGATTATTCGGTAAAAGACGGAGCTTACGACGGATGGCGGTACATATTTATATCTTAGGCTAATGATGATCTCTAACCGGTCACGGCAGTCCAAACTTGCTAAAGAAGAAAAAACTAAACAAAAGGAAATATTATAATACATATGGACTCTAACTCTCTCTATGTAGAGCCCTTGCTAATAAAGCTTCTCCTGATCTGTTCGTGAGAAGGAAATTCCGTATATACGTGATCAATCAGACTCCCCCCTAGCTTTTCCTTTCTTTATCCACACGTAGAGTTATTTCCTTCATGCTAACCTTTCCTTTAAAATATTCTTCTCACGCCAACCAATCACAGGCAGCCCAACTCCAACACGTACTGCACTTTAAATAGATTACCTCTCTTCATAATCGGAATTGGCCATCTTTCTTCATAATCGGCCACACATGAATCAGCCACCACTTTTTCCAATCGGCAGCACCACACAGGCCAATGCCGATGCCTATGCCCCTCATGCCGACGCCGATTCTGGGTCTTTGTCCGATTCATCACTGGTTGATTTCCTTTTTCCTATGCTCCTGTATGCGCGTTCCTTTTTCCTCTGCTTTTGCTGATATATAATAATAATCCAACAAATCGGCACTTATCTAACCTCTGCCACTTCCATCGGCCCAATAAAACAATCTTATCGGTTAGTACGTGAAAGAGAAAAAAAATAGGCTATCAACGGTACTCTGCCGATTGCTGCTTTGCTTCTATTATTCTACATGCTTTTTCTCACTGAACAAATCGGCCATCACACATTCAAAAACGGCAGCATTCTCAAATCGGCACACATCCATAATCGGCTAACTATCACTGTCCTTCGTTACTAGAGACCGAAGCTTCTACGTGTTTGTCCGATTCTCTCCAAGCCGATTTCTGTCCCATCGATCTCTCTCTCCTTCCTACCGATTCCTCTAACCAACCACTCCAAGTCAATCAGCCCTTTCGATTTCCTTTGGCCGTACGCTGCTCGTTAATCGGAACCATCGGCCACCTAGCTAACTGATAGTCTGACACACGTGCCGATTCCATTTGCTTGCCTATATTATTATCAATAAAAATAATCCGGCTAGAGCGCTAATCACATTAGCTAATGAAGATGTTTCATGCCATGCAGCCGTGCATGATAGTCTTATTATTTTTCTCCACTTGCCTTCACGTGTGATTCCGTACGCTTGCACACTTCATTTAATCCAGCCAACAATCTTTATTTAATCAAATGTCACGTTCCAATATACGTATATGTACAATACTTATCTCCGTTGGCACGTATCCTTGCTGATTATCTCTCATAACCGATTGTCTCTTTTGCCGATTCTTGCCGACTCTTGCATTGCCATCTGATTGTCACCAAGATATTAACTAGCCGAACATACTATCTCCCAAGCAGACACGTACAGGCATACGAGCTCCATGCTATTGAAAATGAATAAATTATGACTCCCTTTCGTCCATGGCTATCAGCTTGAGTCATCAGCACATGATAAATAGCTTTCCTCTCGTCTGGATTTGTCTGTCGAAATCCGGTGTCAACAACCAGCTTGACACGTCAATTGTCACATGGCTGCCACGCGTCTCATGGGCCCCACATGTCACTCCTTCTCTACTCCTGTCATTTCTCTCACACCCCCTCTCCTCTCTCTCTTTCTAGCTTGGGAGAGAAATCCAAGGTTCTCCACCACCCCGTCTTCAAGAGTTCGCCGGAGCTTGTGGTCGGCGAGCAGCACCACCCCGAGGTCATCTTCTTCTCCCTCTTCCTCCATTGCTCTCTTCCTTAAGCTCAAGGTAAAGAACATGCAAGCCTCACTCCTCCTCGCCCTACACCAATATGCGACCCTTGCCGGAGTTGTGCACATCACCGGTGAGCGATCTCCCCTCTCAATCCACTCCCCATTGCTCTAGGTTTAGAGTTTTTGGAGCTCTTGGAGTAGAATCACCATTGATGGCCACGAACTTCAAAACCCTAATGCATGTTGAATTCATCACTTGGAATAGAAGCTTAACACTCTCACTGTTGACGGTGCTTAGCCGCGTCAATTAAGAACTGCAAGCGCACGGGTGGGTTATAGCTTTCCCTTAGAGAATTCCCCGAGGTTATCAATCCGTGGAACAAGAAGATCGCTACGCCTATCTAAGCACTAACTACGTTGATCTAGAAGTGTTTCAAACGATGTTTATGGATGAAAACTAAACCTAACCTAATCTGAATTAAAGAGGAATTAATGTAAATCAATGCTTTGTAGAGAATAAAATATGGAGAGCATTTGCCCATAGGGTTTGAGGATCACTAAGTTATGCAACCGCCGAATTAAAGCACCGATCCAATCTACTGAGTTCTGTAAGACGATGCCTTTCCCTCCCACACTCGTCACACAGCACTAGAGGTAGTCAATCATCAAGCAAAGAGAACCGATCTATGTACAAGATAGATTGATATCATAAAGAATATCGGCGATTACAGACCAAGTTCACCTTACAACCCCATGGCCAAACGTAGGCTTTCACCCCATAAAACTAGTCATGGCGACGGAGTTCATGGTGTAGAAGTCGACAGCGAAGGATGAGGCCCGATGTCCTTCGTCTTGCTCTTGAGTTGTCCTTCAATGACAGGTATTCGGTCTCCTTCGGGGGCTCCCTCCTCAATGACGACAACTTTCTATCTTTTGTAGACCTCTATGGCCAAAGGTTTTCACAGGGCGGCAGCTAGGGTTGTCAAGAGAGACTCGCATGTGAAAGGGAGCCACCATTGGGCCCTAGAATGGGCCAGACCGGCCGGCTAGGGCCTTAGTGGGCCGGCCGGCCTGGGCCTCTTTTGGCCCAGCTCGTCTTCGTCTTTCTCGTGTTAATTATCCCATTGATCCTTAGCCGTGTCCTATTGTGACTTCACGCCAAAACTCCTCCAAAAATGTCTTATTTCCTGCAAAACAATGATATGCTCCAAAATATAAGACACAATCGAAAACAGGGTTATTTCGGGTGTCAAATGGTGGGTTAGTACATGATCATTCCCGAAAATAGCGCTAAAACATCACAAAAAGTGCGTAGCTAAAGAGCGCCAACAACCCCCCATGCTTAGCTTTTGCTCGTCCTCGAGCAAATCAAATCATTAAGTGCATTCCAAAGGGTTGATCAAGGTATCTTACAATACAAAATTTACTTATGTAAACAAATCTCGTTAAATCTTTCAAGAAAAATTTAGTGGAGCACCAAAGATAATCTTAATGTGGGTGTTCAAAGGTATATCAAAATAAAGTCACTTCCACAACTCATAACTTTTGCTAGAAGTCTTGAATATTATGAACACTCACTTTCTTACTTTCCTTGGAGGGTTTTCATTCTTTTTTCTTTCATAAGAAACAAGGCTTTCTACAACAAGAGTTATACCAAGATCCTTGTACAAGTTCTCTCAAAGGGACTCTCAATATAAAGTGGCTATCCTACCAAAATTCTCTTGCAAACTCTCACTTCTCACAACTAGTCTCTCAAAGATTTGATGTAGCTATAGGTGAGGCTTAGCAAAGAAAATGCACATATTGTCAATTTAGGAAAACTTTCTAATTATTGCTTACCTTTCAAGCCAATGGTCACGAGAATTTCTTTGTAATGTTAAGGATCAGTGGATGAGAAGATTTAGAATAGTGGACATGTGCAAAGGCATATAAAAGATGATTAACTTCGAGGCCCAAGTGTTTTCCTCGTCGTCGGATCATGGTTGGAAAATTTGAGTATGGAGTATGGATTTATCTTTAAGGCACATGGAAACAATATGAAGCAAAAAGAACTAAGGAGCATATATTTTTTCATTCTTTTCTCTCTCTCTCTCTCTTTTGACATGCCTTTTGAGCATGTGTCATACCTTCTTTGGGCATGCATCTTTTGTTATATTTTTTTATTTTCCTCTTTTTCATCTTTTTGCTCCTTAAAACTTTCACACCATGATACTTATATATGAAGGCTCCCCTCCCACGCTTGAACGATGCTCACCTTCGAGCATGTGAGAGAGGGAAAACATGACCGCCTAGATAAGTATAAAATCTATTATATATATATATACACATATATATATATATATATGTATATATATATAATTTATTCCTGTTGACGCAAAAATCGGGAAAGACCTTCACATGCTAGCACACGAAATCGGCTGTAACCGATGATGCAGGGCGTGCCAGTCAATCTGACCTGTTGATTGACAAGGAAAATCGGACGTTAATAACACAGCGAAATCGGTTGGATTTCCGATTTGCCGATGAAGACGGCACCAGATCGGCAGTGAATTCCAATCTACGGTAGAGAGCCGGCTAGATCAGCCGATTCTGATGCAAAGCAGAGTAAGATTACTAAAACGTAACCTAACAAGCTAAGCAGAGCAACACTTAGAATAGATCTAAACGGCTATATCAGATCCGATAATGAAGTATAAATAACAGCCGATCAAAGCTTATTCTAAGATGGATAAGGCTTGAATAAAATCTAAACGAAGCAACAGCGATACGCCAGATACTAAAGCTTAGATGTTTACTCGATAACTACCGAAAAATCCCAAACGAAACAACAGCGATACGTCGGTTGCTAAGGCTTGGATCTTACTCACTAATACGGGACTTACAGGCAAGCCTTGAGATCTGATCACCCTCGACGTGCCCAAAAGAACTCACGAAAAAGAAAGACGAAGTCACCGAAAAATGTATGTAAGATGCGAAAAAGTGTAAAGGTTTGTTTGATGTTGGTGTGTATAGACTTCCATGACCACGAAGGGTCGATATTTATACTCTGATAACTATGACTCCTAAACGTTTACGACACACTTACTTGATGCAAAAGAAAAGACCCATTTTACAACCGTTTACGACTCAAACTCTATAAAAATAACCGACTCTTTATTTCGGTCCTTCTATAAGCTTAACCTGGCAGCCTCCCAGGATTCCTCCATGTCATCAGCCTCTGCTCTGATTTTGGTTCTCATCAGACTCTGATTCTGATTCAAACTGCTCTTCCTCCCGGACTCCGATTCCGATTTTAACCTGTTCCTTTCCCCGGACTCTGATTCTGATTCTGCACCTCTCCTTTTACTTTGGCACTGATGGTAACCTCATTGAGGGCTCGGTAGTCTATGCACATTCTCTGTGTCCCGTCTTTCTTATCAACAAACAACACTGGAGCTCCCCAAGGCGAAGAGCTAGGACGAATATACCCCTTAGCTAGTAAGGCCCTCAATTCTTCTTTATGATTCTTTAATTCTTTTACCCCCATTCTGTATGGTCTTTTAGCTATGGGTGCTGTGCCAGCCATAAGTTCAATAACAAATTCAACTTCACGTTCGGAGGCATACCTGGCAATTCATTTGGGAACACATCTGGATACTCGTTCACCACCCGAATGTCTTTCAGTTCTGTGCCTTCAGCGTGATTGGCCTGACCATGCTTTGCGGACTTAGCTCCTTGATACTCGATCTTCTCTCCCGATGGAACCACTAACTGAACTGCCCGCTTGGAACACTGTATGACTGCATCGTACTTTGCTAGCCAGCTCATTCCCAAAATCAGATCCATTCTGATAGAGTTCAGGACTATAGGGTGCGCTATAAATTCTACCCCCCCCTTATGTTAACTGCTACATTAGGACAACGTAATGTGGCCCGAAGTCCCCCCTCCCCCGGTGAGTTAACCAACATGGTATTCCCCATAGGTTGCATAAGCATCAAGTTCTTTTTCATGAATTCAGCAGATATAAAAGCATGCGAAACTCCAGAATCAAACAAAACTGTAGCAGGTTGTGAGTTGACTGGAAACGTACCGACTACCACATCTGTGGCTCCTTCTGTAGTCTCTGCTCCCACATGGTTGAGCCTGCCCTTGGTGTAGTTCTGCTGGCCACGGTTCCCCTGTGCCTGCTGCTGATTCCCATTCTGAGCTGGTTGTGGTCCTGTCTTCTGGTTGCTATTCTGACCAGTGGAGTTCTGGACCTTCCGGGGGCAAGAGTTAGCATAGTGTCCCTGTTCACCACAGTGGTAGCATGCCCTTGGGCCGACAGGAATGGTGTTAGCCTGGGTGGTGCATGAAGCCTGAGTGTTCTGCTGCACGTTTTGGTAGCGCTGCTGCTGCTACTGCTGCTGTGGTGGTGGTGGATATTGGGGACGCTGCTGGTTCTGGCTGCGATTCAGAAGGCTTGACTGTACCTAAGTGCGCTGTTGATTCACCTACTGGGGATTGTAGCGGGAACGAACATTGCTGCCAGACTGCTGGTTCATGATTCTCCTCTTCTTGTCCTCTATCTCACGGCGCTTGTGCTCAACCATCAGAGCACCATCGACCAACTCGCCGAAGGTTGCAAAGGTGATGCACATCAACTGCAGCTGCAAGGCATCCTGGAGTCCACCCCGGAAGCGAGTCTGACTCTTCTGGTCTGTTGACACCTCATCTGGTACGTAGCGGGCTAGCTCAAGGAACTTGTCACGGTAAGCGGTGACACTCATCCCCTCCTGCGTCAGTGCTAGGAACTCCTTCTTCTTTAGGATCATCAGTCCCTCAGGCACATGGTGAGCACGGAAGTCATCACCGAACTGCTGCCAGGTGATCTGGTTGCGATTGGGTTGCGCATATTGGTACGCCTCCCACCAGTCTAGAGCGGCTCCTTCAAACTGTCCTGAGGGGTAGAGCACCTTCTCCCTGTCATCACACTGAGCAATGTCGAGTTGTCTCTCCACTGCCTTGATCCAGTCTTCAGCTTCCATCGGGTCCTTGGCGCGGGAGAACTTTGGCGGGCTCCCCTTCAAGAATTCTCCCCTCGGGGCTGGGGAAGCGGCTGGATAGGTGGGTTCTGCAGGTTCTGCTGCATCAAGGCTATGGCCTGAGTCAACTGCTGCATCGTCTGTGTCTGCATGCGGACCAGATCCTCCATGGTGGCTGGCTGGTTCTGGTTCTGGTTCTGGTTGCTAGCACCCGATGATCCTCTTGTCCCAACCATCTGTCATTCATTAAACAATCACTGATCAAAACTCCAACATTCACATTCACAGTCATATCTGAACCAGTGTCAAGAACAGAAGCAAACCACTGACAGGATAAGGTACTCAGGTGATAGGAAAGATAGTAGATGATGTGCAAAAGAGATTAAGAACCCAACTATTTATTCATTAAATTTCTTATACCTTAATCCAATACTAGATGATTGCAGACTTTCATCCACGCTCATCACAATCATTACAAAGATCCAAATCACACATAAGCATAATAATAAATCATCTAAAGATTTAAAGACATGGTTCACACACGACTCGGCACACTAAGGCTCGACTGTTTTTTTTTTACTCAAAACGTACTACTCAATCCCTATTACAACTTCATAGAAGCATCTAGGGGTCGACGGTGGTGTGGGCGGCAGGGGAGTTGTAGCGTGGCCTCCTGCGCTGTGGTGACTCGCCACGGTACTCTGGGCTGCGGGGTGTGGGTCCTCCCAACTGGTGCTACAGCTCCTCATTCTTCTCCTGCATGGCGGTGAGCTTCCTCCTCAGCATGGCATTCTCATCAGACACAGCATCAAACTCTGTGTTGAGAGTAGCCACAAGCGCCACTGTAGAAGCAAGCAGGGGGTCTTGAACGTTCACGGTAGACACGATGGTGCAAGCTGTGGCACCACTCTTGCGGCAGGGGTGGTACCTCTCTGGCTCATCCTTGATCTTGGCGGTAGACATGGTAGGCTTGGCGTGTAGCATCAGCGGTCCCTGCCTCCTGGGTATCATGGTCAGACATAGCGTAGTGAACCGATATCTCGTGAGCAGCCCTTGCCACCTCATCGGTCACCCTCACGTGCACTGCGGTCCCCTAGAAGCTACGGTAGAGAACGTGCGTCCACCACTCACTGCGGTACTCCACTCCAACACGACCGAAGCGGTAGCAGGTATGAAGCACTCGGAGAAGCCTGTTGTGGTAGAAGTGGTCATCCCCATCTCGGACGAACTTGTAGACGATCCACCGGGGCGTGCGTGGAGCTATCTGGCGTGGTGATAGGACAGGTGTAGGGCTCCGGGGCACTTCATCATCATCGGACGCGTCTCCAGTGTCGGCGTCCACCTCTTCATGATCGGTTGCGGCCACCATCTGGTCTCAGACTCTCACTCCTCGTGTTCCTCCTCTTCAGGCTCCTGTTGTGGCTCCTCTGCCACCTGCTGTCTCTGAAGCTCCTGTTGCTTGCGCATCTGCACCTAGTCCCTGTAGGTTTCTGGGTTCTGCCTCTTCAGCGGGTACTCTGCGACGTGGTACGGGAGTTCCGACATCTTGGGCCTGCGGGGGGTCTGCCTTGTGCAAGCCAGCTATAGAACAAGAACAAAAGTTAGAAACTTTTCACAATGGACAGAGGTAGGATAGAACACCATTTTTCAATAGTAACTCGACTCCAAGGTGGAAGATAACAAAAGAGCAAGGATTAGGTAAAATCTAATTGACCATTCTATCTAGGATGTGATCCTACAGTCAGCACGGCTCTGATACCAACTTTGTAACACCCAGATTTCCAAGAAATCCGAATACTTCTATATGTGTGCCCAGGATGACCACAGAACACATATAGATTACAAATATTGAATCACAGAGAACACAATGCTCGAATAAAATAGTTTACATCAGAGTTTAACACAAGACATAGTCTTAAACAAATAACACAGCGGAAGTCTTAATACTATTAAACGTCTTAACTAAGTAGAGCCTCAAAAGCCACAGGGACACCGACTGGTTGAACACAGCTAGAAGTACGGCGGATCCTCCGGAAACTCACCAAGCGACTGATCATTCAATGCTCCATCTGTTACCCATCCGGGATTTTGTTGAATAGTTGCAAGTGTAAGTAATCCATCTTACTTAACAAGTATAACACGGGTTATGCAAGAACAAAAGGCTGGACACGGTTAAACTGCAATAGCACTTTTAGTAGTTTCATTTTATTATCATCCAAATTACTACAAATGAGTAGAAACCCAAGTATAAACCCATTAATAATAATGAATAAATAGTCATAGAATAACCAACATCAACCACTAACATCATCTTCTAATAAAAAAGGATCCAGACCGCTCGTACCCGTGAGCATGGCTATCATGATAGATTAACACTCTGCAGAGGTTTCGCCCTTTACCCGCTGGTCACATAAATCCAAAAGAACTTATGCTACGAGGACTTTCACAAAACACCCTAACAAGCACAGTAGCCGTTTTGGTTCAACATAGGCAGCATAACCCAAGGCATCGAGATTGACGTACACTCAGGGCGCAACGTGAGGGGGTCAATGGCGTCCAGAGCGAGAGCGCAATCATCGCAACGTGTGAAGCTGCCGTACATTGGGCGCTTACATCATGGGACTTTGCCTAACGAGACACAGCCAACGGATAAATCCGTCCTCGATGGATCAAACTATACTCTCACCCATGCTCCCCACATACGCCTTTCAGTAACCACTGGCGAGCTAGAGACGTACAAGCTAATTGTCCAAGACCAGAGCCATTATAGTTCCAACGGCGGCAAACAAGTTCCTAGGTTGCCACTTTAAGAACCGGACCTTACGAAGAGATATTAGAACAAAGCACGAAGCACATGCTCTAATTCCCTAGACCAAACTTATGGAGACACTAGAACAAAGCACGAAGCACATGCTCTAGTTCTCCGAACCATGTTGCTAAAAAGCATCTTTTAGTCATCATTGAAGTGAACCATTACTTCAATATTAACATTAAAATAAATGTTAGTTGCAGCTCGTAGCACATACTAACCATAATGCATTAACCCCGGGTAAACAAGGAATAAGGTAAAGACTAAGAACATCCTTAGTGTATAACAAAATTAGACACATGCATTAGGGATGGCAACGGATAATATCCGCGCGGATAGTGGTTTTAAATATCCGTACCCGTGACATAAAACCCGTGCCCGCATCCGCACCCGCTATCCGCTACGGATATGAAGCCATGCCCGCATCCGCTATCCGCGGATATCCGTTATCCGCGGGTTTACCCGTATACCCGCAAAAACATACAATAAAACAAATCTAACAACAATTCATATGCCAAATCTACAGCACCAGATGCTTCAAAAGCTGGCACTTGAGATAGAGAGCCGCTAGACATTGCAACTTCATAACAAATAGGAAAAATGGACACAACATGAACACTCAACCATTTGAGAGAACTAGATCGAGAGTAGTCACTAGTCAGTATGACACCTTAGTTGCCCTAGTTTTTAGGTCTCACATGTCAGTTAACGGATCTTGCGGGTTTGCGGATACGGATATCAATTTTTCATGTCCGTTAATAGATATCCGTTGGGTTTAGACTCGTGCCCGCGCCCGCACCCGCGGATACAAAACTAGATCCAAACCCGCGCCCATCGGATTTACTATCCGCGGGTTTGCGGATATTTCGTGGCCATTGCCATCCCTAACATGCATATGAATTGTATGATTAAATGGTGTATAGGGAACAAGGATTGTCCATGTTATACTTTCCTTCCTCAGCGAACTGCTGCTGCACCTGCTCTTCGGGAACGGGGTCGTCGGCGAACTCGAACGACTCGTCAACTACTCACATTGATCACCACACAAGCATTCACATATACATGCAAACAAGGTATTTAATTAGAACAGTACACCAAACATAAACAAATGATGAAAAGAAGGCTTTAGAATTATTGTACGCTTCACTACGAACATATGAGCGTGAAAATCACTCAAATCGGAGTTAAAACGAAGGAACTACGCTTAAAACGGGCTTTAGGGGCTTGATGGTGAGACTTTTAGGCTTCCAGGGGTGTTTTTGAAAGAAACCAAGGACCTAAAACATAATTTCATATAAAAACCCGAGGGCTAACGAGTAAAACAGCCATCTAGGACGGCGGGCATTATTTTTCAAAAGCGTAGGGGCTAAACCGAAAGAAAAAGGACTAAACTGTAATTATTTTTGAACTGGCTTGGACTGCGGGTTGATTTCCAAAAACTATAGGGGCTCTTTTGTAAAATTGCTATGGCTGGGGTTTGACCTAAACTCGATCTAATCTGGGCCGTTCGGATTAGATCGAACGGCGGCGAGAGCTCCGGGCGGCTTGACCCGCCGGTGACCAAAACTGGTGGCGGTGCCGCCCGGTTTCGCGGGGGGGAGGGGGGGGGCTCGCCGGAGACGGGGCAAACCGGGGCTAGGGGGCTCGGTTTTGGACGATTCAAGGCTCGGGAGAGAGAGGACAGAGTGGGGATCTCGATTTGGGGAATGTGGTCGAGGATTGAGCGACGGCGGCGACGCGCGACGAGCAACGGCGGCTCGGGTACTCCGGCGAGCTCGCGCGTGCGGAAAACGAGGGAGCGAGTGAGCGTGGTTGGACGGGAAGCTTCCTCACCTCCTGGTGAAGCTCCAAGGCAAGATCTTGAGGACAAAGGCACGATGGACGAGCGAGTTGGCGACGACGGCTTGGAGCTAGGGTTGGGCGGTGTTCGAAGCTATGGCGGCGCTAGGGTTTGAGGGGGAATACGAGGGGAAAGGCGGCGCTTATATAGAGGCTGGGGAGGCGCCTTGGCGTGCGGGCCAAGCGAAGGGCGCGGCGGCGCGGCGTCGTGAGCGAGGCGGACTCAAGCTCGACCCCGCGTCGGGCTCGGTCTGTCAGCGGCGCGAGGAGAGGGATGACAGGCGGGCCCGGGGTGTCAGCGGCTCGGGAGGGAGACGGGGCTGACCGGTGGGACCGGCGTGTCAACGGCAGGAGGAGAGGGGGGAAGCGCGAGCGCGGGCTGGCGAGAGTGGGCTGCTGCTGGGCCGCGCTAGCTGGGCTGCTGCGGTGGGCCGTGTGGGGAGAGAGAGAGGGAACTAGGCCGGGCTAAGAGAGTGAGGGAGAGAGAAAAGAAAAGGTTTTTCTTTTATTTAAACACTCATTTGAATTCAAATTCAAATTCAAATTTGAAATCAACAATCAAAAATAAATGCACCAGCATGAATGCAACAATAATGTTTCTATTACCTATATTTGCTTTTAATTATTCAAAATTTTATTTTCCCTACATTTTTCATGAGCATTAAATATAAAAATCTATTTATTTACTAAATTTTAAGTAGGGCAAATTTTAGGGTGTTACAATTATGATGTCTACTATCATCTCGTAAAATTTCAACGTAATATGACAACAGTATATGGAAAAAATAAAAAAAGATAAATTTTCTTAGGGGTAAAATAGGACAAATAACATAGTTTAGTGGTAAAATAAACCAAAATTAGTTTAGAGGGTTACGTGGACTTTGTTTATAGTTTAGGGGTAGTAATTTAGACTTTTTTTAAGACTAGTATCGTGCCCGTGCGTTGCCACGGGACGACAAAACTTTTGTATTGGAATATACACACCATTCAACAAGAAAATAGTAGCATGAAAATAAGCACTGATACATAACTCTGAGAAAAGAATGCTTCGACAAGCATCAACACAAAGAACATATTTCTATGGCAATTTTTCTCATTTTCAAGTATTTTGTCATAGCGATCAAATATTTGCCAATTTTCAGTAAAGTAGACACAAACCAGTATGGCACCGTCTTTTGCAGCTACATATTTTACATGCTCAACACCATTAACACAACCTCAGTGAAGTAATACAGATCACCCCAGGTCAACTATCAAATTGGATGCATCAAGTCAAATGCAAAAAAGTTACAAACCAGCATTGGTTGCAAGTGAAAGAAGTTCCAGAGTTTTTAACCTTTCATGTAATAAATAACAAGGTAAGATTCTATCTGCCAATAGTTTTACCTCTTCAAGTGATAAACAACCACAAGTTAAGCATTGGATCTATGTTCTATATGTTAGGGGGGTAATTAATGAAAAGAACTTGTATGGCTCATCCCCACATTCATAGGAGTAAGAGATAATGATTCATTTTAAAGATGAACAGAAGAGGGGGGACATAAGAGAAGAATATGATTAGGTTAATAAATAATTACACCACAAAGTAAAGAACGTTACCTGCTTAGCATGACTCAGGAAAACGGGATAGTGCCACCTCGAATAATCTTTTTATCAGTGAAGATAAAAGTATGAAATGTTTCCTCTTTATCCTTCATTTAACACGCCTAAACAGTAACAAAAATGTGACTCCATCCGTTTAAAATATAGGTCGTTTTGACATTTTTATGTGCATAATATTGCTATGAACATATACACATATTGAATCAAGATGCATAGCAACATATATGAACCTAGAAAAAACGAAACATCCTACGATTTGAAATGTAGGGAGTACTACATAAATTTCAGCTGGTACACTTGATCAGAAGGGCTACATAAATTTCACAGACATAAATATAATACTCGACCAGAAGTGCTACATAAATTTTACGGACCTAAATATAATTGAGAAGTGGTAGAAAACCTGATGTAAATGAGCATCTAAGCAGAGGTTCAAGAAAAATTCAGAATTCCAGTAATTTCGGAGAATTACTATCTAGTATACTTACATTTTATAAGGTACATTATGACTGAGATATACTATCTAGTATACTTACATTTTATAAAGGAGATGACCAGTAAACAACCCCAGGAAGGATCTGATAAAGTGTTTAGAGTTGCGTGAAGCGCCTGTAAGGATTTAACTTCCCAGCATTACGGAACTTTATTCAGTTCAGTTGACAAGAATCATATTGGGTGATGAATGAAACTCTTCTTTTTCAAATAGGCAAAAATACTGATTTGTTTTTCCACGAGACACGTAAAAAAGGTCTTTATGGGGCTCTGCAAAAATAAACTGTGAACAGGCAGTGTATATATGATCAGCATTATACGAACAAGCAGTGTATCTGTGAAATCCGGAAGCTCAGGATGTTTGGGCCATAAAAGGATCAATTAATCACAGAAATTGCTCACTGCATTTGTATCAGATCGTAGAAAAATCGCCAATCTCACGCATCAAGCAGAGGCATTAGGGTGCAGTTTTAAGTTTTTGATCACAAACAAAACAATGGATTCGAATCGAAAATGCAGGGAGCCGCCCTCACCTCAACTACCAGGGTGCACGAAGCGGAAGCGCCGCCATCGCCCGGAGTCATGGAGCCGCGGAAGCAGGAGGAGCTCGGCAGCGAGCGGCGGCGGCCTTTTTGCCCGCTGCCCCTTCACGCTCCCATTCCCCCTGTTCACCTCGTTGACAATCCCCGGTCCGATGCCGCCGAAGACGACGACGGGGATGAGGAGGATGCGGCCTTGATGCTCCCAGATCCCATCACGCACCAGCTTGCACCCCTCTCACTCTTAGTACACCTAATGGATCCACGAATGGGTCCGGAGCGCCCGCCATTGCCGGGCTCCAGCAGTTTCGCAGTGCACTGGTTCCTAGTCCCTACGCCGGATCCAAACGGCTGCATCCCCATCCCTCTTGCCTGTGCGCCATCCGTAGGGATCGGGCTGCCGCGTTTCCGCAGGGGGATAAGGAGTGCTGGAGCATGGGGAGGCTATGCAGGGCGGCGAGGATGTGGAGGATGCGCAGGGGCAGGGCGGTGGCTGGCAGTGGAGACTGGCTTCTTCGTTTCTGCGATCGACTGACGGGACACCCAGACACAGGAGCGCGCGGATGGGAACGGGATATTTAACTTTTAACCATGGTTATGGTTGGCACCTCCTCAGATAGCATTCTTGCCATTGACGCTACAATTTCAATTTTAGCATTGGAGAGAGAAAAACGATACAAAAATACCACTTTTGCTCACGTGGCACACCAACTCAGCAGTCCAGCTCGGATCCGAGTCAGCACGTCCAGCTAAAATGACCGCCGCTGCCCTCCTCTCCATCTCTTCTCCTCTCGCATGCCACTTACATCTGGGACTCTTACGTAAGTATCATCCTCAACCTCTCGCCATCTTCCTCTTCTTCCTCACGCTCGCACGTCGAACGAACCGTTGCCGGCCTGAGGTGCACCGAGGGTCAAATCGTGCAGATCTGTGTACAGCAGCAATGTGCAGGCTGTTCCCGTGCCTCTTCTGCAGAGACACGCTTAGGAGAAGATGCTCTCGAGTTGCAAGCACAAGACAGGCACCAGCACGGGCACAAGAAGCACCGAAGCAGAGAGCAGTTGGGAATCGCACCGGCGAGCGGCCTGGCGGCGAGCTGCGCCAGCGAGGCCGTACATCATACGACGTGTGGCCTGGCGGCGTGCAGCTAGCGCCGACGAGGCGGGGCAACCCGCGCACGGGAGGGGCACGCGGCCTGGCGGCGAGTGCGCCGACGAGGCCGGGCGACGGCGCGTACAAGAGAGGTCAGGCGGCGGGCCACGTTGGGACATAGGGTACGAACGTGGAGAGGGAGGGAGATCGAAGATGATACTTACAAGTGGGTCCCACACGTCAATGGCGTGAGAGAGGGGATGAGATTGCTGCATATGAGGACAGGGGCAGCTCGGACATTTCGTGTCTCCGATCCACGGTGTCACAGTGAGTTTGCGTGCCACGTGAGCAAAAGTGGTATTTTTGTATCGTTTTTCTCTCTCCTATGCTAAAATTGTAGCATCAGTGGCAAGGATGCTATCTCAGGAGGTGCCAACCGTAATGATGGTAAAAAGTTAAATATCCTGACGGGAATGGGAGACGCGCGATCGCAAGCGGATCGCAGCGGCTTCACGAAATAATGGGAGCCACGGTGGGCGGCATCGGACGGGAGCCAGGAGGACGCGGCGGTCACGCGGCACACGAAGCGGTGCAGGCAGACCGGATCCCGTGTCAGCCGGTGGCTGACGGGAGCCAGGGAGGGCAGCGTCGGACATAAGCCGGGAGGCCGCGGAAGCCACGCAGCACAGGAAGCGGCGCAGGCAGACGGCGGGCGGGAGGTTAGACACGGGGATGCGGACGGTGTTTTTTCGGCTTCACCATGTTTCGGCTTCACCATCCAAGGTGGACGCGACCAACCCTTCTAGTCTTTTTAGAAGTAGAGATTTGCGGCTTCACCAGGTTTCGGCTTCACCATCCAGGGTGGACGTGACCAACCCTTCCGTCTTCTCTACTACTTAAAAAAACCGAAAGACCGAAAAGAAGAGTCGCGTCCGCCTATGTAAAGCTCCAAAGTCGCCCTGTCTGCCCGATCTCCGTTTCTTAAATCTGCCGTCCGCCCTCCTCCTCCACCCGACTGCGCGGGACCATCCGCCGCCCCTCGATCCGCGTCTACGCCGCTCGGTGCCTCCGCCCTCTCCCTTCCCATTCGCACGTCTCCTCCATCCACCGCCCGTACCGCGCCTCCCCGCAGGCCCCCACTCCTCTCCCTTCCCATTCGCAGGCCTCTTACATCCTCCCTACGACCCTACGCCATGCCGCTCCTCCCTTTGCGCCTGTCCAACCACTTGGCCTACCTTCCAGGCAGTTCCTGGAATCGCTGGCCGTCGTGCGTCGTCCACGTGTCCACGTCGTTGCTAGCTCCCGTGTGCAGCTGGCCACATCGTCGCCGGCCGCCGTCATAAGCGCCAGCCCTCCACACCTGCCGGGGCCAAAGGACCTTCCGCTCCGCTGGCCCACTATGCGATGTCGCAGCATGTGGTGGAGCCGAGGGGACGGCGAGCGGCGACGCGCTGCTGCTGCTGGCCCTGGCTTCTTTCTCTCCGCAGATCCAGTCGGGACGTCTCGCCGTGCTGCCTTACTTGAACAGTGGCGGCGACGGTTGGAGCATCATCCGGCCCCTAGGATTGGAGACGGATGCGACTCCCTGAGTCCCTAAGCAGCCGAATCAATTCTTCTCCCATGCTACCTCTCATCTCCCGCATCAGACTTCACTTCTGTCGTGCTGCTGCTCCTTCGCACACAAGCAGAAGACTGTGCCTCTCTCATATGCGTTTGATGCGCGATGCGTCCGTTCGCGAATCGAGATGGTTCAAGTGCGGGTGTGATCTTCTCGATCTGACAGTACTGCTTTTGCTTTCCAGTGAAATGCTAGACCCCCCACAAAGGTGAACACAGTTTAATTGATTTCTCATAACTCATAAACTATCTGCAGTGCACGAACAATAGCAGCATGGCCCCCAACAGCTGATATGAAATAGTCAAATAGGCAGAGATCAATTCGAGTCAGATTTTGTATTATTCTTCTAGCATTGCTTATTGCCCATGTAGCCACTTTTAAGTTTTAAATTGGTAGTTCTTGCACTATGATCCATTGAAAAACCTATAATAGTTTCTGTGGCATATCTATAATCTATTCCAATAATTATAATAGTTAATGTAGCATCTCTATAATTCATTGCAATAACTGCTTTTCAGATCGATAGATTGAGGCTTGTTAGCTACTAGGTGGTGAATTTCAGGGTTGGTTTGCCATAAGGACAATATTTTTGTATCTACCAGTACTTTGAACATGGTGCCATTTCTGTTAGTCTAATTCATTTTCAGATTTCACTATTCAGATTATTTGCCTATCTTTTGTGTTTCTTTTGACCAGGATCAGTATGGGTCTTACTCATTTACTTGGGAGATGCTGCAGGTTGCTTAATGTCACTTCATCTTTTCATGGTGATCTTTCTCAAGTGGAAATATGATGTCATTGTATTTTTTAAAAAGGTCCATATCTGATTTATACTAATAACTGAATTGTTTCCCAAAATTACTGATTGTACACCTCCTCACATCTGAAAGCTTGCACTTGTTCTTGCTCTTTCCCGTGCTGTGTGTTTTTCGATGTATACTGCAAGATCTGCTACAAGGGAGGAGAGATCTGCACGGCCCTACATATCTTACCAGCAGGTATGTGTGTTTACTCAAATTTCTCTAGCCTCTTAGTCGTAGAGCCCTATAGGTTTCCAGTTTCTTTGATAATTCTGGTTGGAAGGCCTTCGCTGTCAAGGTGGTTTCTAATCGTGTTGATGAAGGTTCGGAGTTTGTCCATTTATTTCAGTAAAATTTGGAGGATGCCAGTTGTGGCCGGCGAGGTAGCTACCAAGCATTGAGTTTCTCTGAATGTTTGATGTCTCATGGCTATCCAGCATACCTGACCGATGAGAGCCAAACCTTTCCTCTTCCCACATTAATGAAGAAGCAGAACCTACTGAAAAACAATTAGCTCACTGAAAACTACTGAAAATCATTTAGCTTACCGCAAATGCATGATAAGAGAAAGTAAACCACATCATGATTATGCTTCTCTTTCTTTAATCTGATGGCTGATAACTATTTCATGATGATGAATGATTTTAAGCAACCTGTAAAGTTTTTCGTGGTGATGAATGATCTTAAGCAACCTGTAAAGCCCAGCGTCAGGCTCTGATTCTCATTTTGCAAGGTTGCTTGCCTAACTGTAGATGCCTCTATGTTATCATGGTAACCATGAATTGATTTTTTTTCAGTCATCATTTAGTTATACTGATTTAGAGAAGCGTGACATTTGGTTGTTTCAGCCACTCTCTAATGTAAACGAGTGTTCTCAATGGTTAGTTTTCTTCTCTTTTTTGGTTGTTTCAGGTATTTTTTCTTATAAATTGGTAAAGTTGTGTTACTTGGTAGTACTTTAATTAATAGACTCTTGAGATCAGTAATAAACCTTGTAGATGTATATATTTTCTTTTAGAATTTCATTGATGGGGTGAAACGGATCTCAATCATACTGACCATTTTGATTTGTTCCTTCTCTTGAGACAAAGTTCAGTTTAGTATATCACATGACTAAATATAATAAACATGTCCCTTTTGTTATTTTAAAGCTTTGCAGAATCAGAAATATTCTCATTTATTATGGAATACCAAACTACTGTTGGAATTGACAATATTGTGTATTTAACTATAACACTATTTTGTTTAATCAAATAATGTATATTGCAATAAATGTTTTATTGCCCGTAGCATATGTTCTATGTTGAATTATTATCTTTTGCGATGTTTTATGTTGTTCGTTATGGAATTTTTGTCACCCGTAGCAACGCACGGGCATGACACTAGTTTTAGAAGTAGAGATACAAAGAAATTCCCTGATAAGCTCGGGACTTCGCGCCGAACTGTGTGGGACAGCGGGGATGGGCCGCGCATGGGCCGGTGCTGTTCTAGGGCTCGAAACAGAAGAATGGGCCAGCCCAACCACTAGGTAGAAGAAGAAGAGGAAGAGGAAGAGGGTTTTGGTCTTGTGGAGGACCAAACCAAAAGCAAGAAGAAAGGGGGAACCCTCGCCCCGCGCCGTCTAGAAAGTAGAAACACCGCCACACTCCCGCTGCTCCCTCCCCGTCCCCGCACTCCACCCCGCGCCGGCGCCGCCGCCGCCATCCGATCCGGGCTCTCCCAGGGGCCTCGCAAGCGGCGGCCATGGCGCTCGCCTTCGACGAGTTCGGGCGCCCCTTCATCATCCTCAGGGAGCAGGAGAAGAAGTCGCGCCTGCGCGGGCTCGACGCGCAGAAGGCCAACATCGCCGCTGGCAAGGCCGTCGCGCGGATCCTTCGGACCTCGCTTGGCCCCAAGGGCATGGACAAGATGCTTCAGTCCCCCGACGGCGACGTCACCATCAGTACGCGTCTGCTTTGCTTCTTCATTGTGTGTATGCTTGCTCGTGGTGTAGCCTGCCTGCCGGGATCTGTGAGCCCTTGCATCGTCTGCCTAGGTCAAGCGGGTCGTGTTAGAGGCCTAGGGTTTTTGAGTGGCGGGTGCATGTCTGAGATCTAGCTTTGGCGGGACAGGGCATGCTGATTCAGTGCTGGGGGAAGGGAATTGTTTGTTAATCTAGGAATTGCTAGTGAGCTGTGGTCTTCTGCTGCTGCAGGGATCAAGTGAGGTGCCCCGATTATCATTTTTAGTCTTAAATTGCATGGATCGGTTTGGACCGGGGGTGTTTGTTCGGAGATCTAGTTTTATGCTTTCATTTTGCAGTTATATACCATAGCCACCTTCCTGTTTCATTGTTTATCCCATTAATTTGTTTACTGAAATCTCTACCTTCTAAATTGCCAGCAAATGATGGGGCAACCATCCTGGAGCAGATGGATGTTGACAACCAGATTGCAAAGCTAATGGTGGAGCTGTCCCGCAGTCAGGACTATGAAATCGGGGATGGTACCACTGGGGTGGTGGTCATGGCAGGTGCTCTCCTAGAACAGGCTGAGAAACTTCTGGAACGTGGTATTCACCCGATACGGGTTGCCGAAGGTTATGAGATGGCGTCAAGGATAGCTTTTGATCACCTCGAGCGCATCTCCCAAAAGTTTGAGTTCAGTGCAGACAATATAGAGCCCCTGGTTCAGACCTGCATGACAACACTGTCATCAAAGATGTAAGTCAGAAGCTCAGAATGAATATGTGGCATTCTGTTCAATCAGTTAACTTTATGTCTTAACTATGGCCATATAGATTTTCCTCAGTGATTTCTGCATCTAAATGTGTTCTCAAAGGAACTTGAATTTTTAACTGTTTCTGCTTTCCTCCTCTTTCATCTATGTTGGCATGCCAGAAATAGGAAAAAATATCAGTTTTTTTTTGTCTATAATGGATACAATAGAACACTTGTCTTTTCGTTTTACAACATTATCAATTCTGTAGTTGTGCTCGTATGAGGGTTCTGCTGATTGTTCATTGTTACCTTCCTCTTATTCTACAGTGTTAACCGCTGCAAGCGGTCACTAGCAGAGATTGCTGTCAAAGCAGTCCTTGCAGTTGCTGATTTGGAGAGGAAAGATGTTAACTTGGATTTAATTAAAGTAGAAGGCAAGGTTGGTGGAAAGCTAGAGGACACAGAGCTCATATATGGAATTGTTGTTGACAAAGATATGAGTCACCCACAAATGCCAAAGAGAATTGAGGATGCAAAGATAGCCATCTTGACTTGCCCATTTGAGCCCCCAAAGCCTAAAACAAAGCATAAGGTTGACATTGACACTGTAGAAAAGTTCCAGACACTGCGTGAGCAAGAACAGAAGTACTTTGATGAAATGGTTCAGAAGTGCAAGGTAACATCAAATCAAACTGTTTCTTTAGTATGGAATATCCTTGTTTTAGTATCTGGGTGGTAATGTTTTGGGCACACATATTATCATATTGGTTTGGGTGTGAGATCCTTAAAAGGAATAATTTATGTTGTTACTTTGCTTAGTTTTCAGTTATTTCCCATGGCCTTGTTGTAGTAGCTGTAATAAATTCTAAAATACACCCCCTTAGGTATTACCTGTGAAGTATTTGTGTAAAATTTGGTGTGTTCACTTTTCTCAGTAACTTACTCACGTATTGTTCGCTATGCAGGATGTTGGTGCGACCCTGGTCATTTGTCAATGGGGTTTTGATGATGAAGCCAATCATCTGTTGATGCATAGAAATCTGCCAGCTGTCAGATGGGTTGGTGGTGTTGAATTGGAATTGATTGCCATTGCTACAGGTCCACATGCTCTTATATCTCATTCTCTTATGTGACTTAATGTCTTTTGAAGATAGTACTAACATTTGAAAACTGATTGCAGGAGGTCGGATTGTTCCGAGGTTCCAAGAGCTGAGTCCTGAAAAGCTTGGGAAGGTATCAATCTTGTGCCCATATTTTAATTTCAGTCATAAGGAATATGCATGGATTAATGATGTAGTGTTCAATAATCCAATTTTAGTGCCCTTTGTACATGAAACCAGAAGTGAATTGATCCTATGTGTAGATAGGGTTTTCATTGATATTTTCCTTCATACAAAAAGAAGTTATTTACTGTTTCTGGCAGAAAGTTAATGAGAAACTTAATAATGGGATGGAAAAGGTATATTTTTTCATTCCTAAATTGTTAGGACATCTGCTAGCTTTTAATTGTTTTATGTGAGCTGTGAAGGTGATTTGATTTATAACTGGCCAATAAATTGAATATTGAACCGTCAATATCAAGTATTATTGCATTCTTGGTAGCTTAGCTGTTTGGTTCAGCTTTTTTAGCACGCCATTTGAAATACACAAACAAATACTCTGCGACCATCTCATCTGTATTGTATTACAAGAAGCTATATGCTGTCACTTTTAGTCTTTATTGTATTGCGAGTAGTTATATGTTTTATCTTTCTTTTTTATTGTTCTGCTTAAAGGCTGGATTAGTCAGAGAGAAGTCATTTGGAACAACCAAGGACCGGATGCTATACATTGAGAAGTGTGCCAATTCAAGAGCTGTAACTATTTTCATTCGTGGTGGTATGTTCTGATGTTCTTAGCCCTTTTCATTCTTTCATTCATTTGACATTAAATTTCTACCTCCTTTATTTGAGTCAATATTTCAGACGATTTGGCCACTCTACCAAATAAAGTGGAAGTGATTGTACCTTTTGTTGTAGTGGATGCTATATGGTTATATCACTCCTGATTTAACTGTTCTACTAGGGATTGTCTCAAATAAGAATAAACTGTTGGTATGAATCCTGCATCAAGATTCAAGAATCCAGATTGTTTAAATTAGTGCCGTGAAACTTTGTTTAGACAATTAATTTGTTTGAGGAAAAAATACTTTACCGGTTCTAAATTAGAAGCTTACCAATTGTATACCGTACAGCTCATTTCAGTAACCACATTTGCTTGACGATCTTTTAGTTTTAGTTTGTGACAAATTGACCGCTGCTTTACAGGAAACAAAATGATGATTGAAGAGACCAAGCGCAGTCTTCATGATGCTCTTTGTGTAGCAAGGAATCTTATCCGCAATAATTCGATTGTGTATGGTGGTGGCTCAGCAGAGATATCTTGCTCAATTGCTGTTGAAACTGCTGCAGATCGACACCCTGGAGTTGAGCAGGTGTTTGTTGACCCTGGAGCTTTATTGCAAGAAATGATGCAATGTTCCAACTTCTGACTGTTTCCTTGTTGTGCAGTATGCCATCAGGTCATTCGCTGATGCATTGGATGCTGTTCCACTGGCGTTAGCTGAAAATAGTGGTTTGCCGCCTATTGATATGTTAACCGCAGTGAAAGCTCAACAAGTTAAGGTATTGGAGTCCCCTATTCCTTGTTTTTCCAAAAGTCTGTTGCTTTAACCTTTTAATAGCATTAGTGCTTCTTGTCGGACAGACCATCCCCAGTTCACAGTTTGTGTAGGGCTAGTGATTAATGTTGGCTTCTTGTTCTGCTACCATTAAGTGGATGGTGCACTTGTACAGTTGGATTGAATCACCTAGTGTTTTTTCAACACCTGGGGTGTTATAACAATCTTGACTCTTGTTAGTGTTATTTATGGTATTCCTGCTGTTAATCGCTCCTGCCTAGATATATTATCTGGAAATCATGGTGACATGCCATTACTTAACATCTTTGCAGGAGAGCAATCCCCACTGTGGCATAGAGTGCAATGACGTTGGCACGAACGACATGAAGGAGCAGAACGTCTTTGAAACTCTGATAGGCAAGCAGCAGCAAATCTTGCTTGCCACGGAGGTGGTGAAGATGATCCTCAAGATAGACGATGTCATCTCACCATCTGAGTACTGAGAAAGCCAGAAAGAACGGACACCTGTGTTTGGTAGCAAATAGTAGGGAGCGTTGCTGTTGCTGATGGGCTGACCTTCACTGCTTATATTTTTTTAGAAGTCACGTTGGACACGGAAGGGGCATAAGTTGAGGGACGACTTAGCCATGCTTCATTTTGAGAGGTTTGCCTCTATTTTGTGCATTAGAAGTGTTGCGAGGCGATTGGTTTCTAGAGGGAGTGCTTGAGCCGTGCTGCTGTCCAAAAAGAACCATTCAATTTCCACATGCTGTACGGCACATTCTTAATTTCCATGATCTGCATCGAGTTTATTTCAGATCCAAATCAGCCTAAAATTTGTTGAAGATATTAGAGCTTATCAGAAACCAATGGTTATGTTTTGGTAAATTTATCGTTCACAGATTGGTGCATTCGCATTCACTATTGTAATGTAACCTACAAATTGAAACAGTTGTTTGTTCCTACGTTTAGACTTTACTCAACAGTGAACAATCCAAGGCTGCGCGAAATGTCCGAAGTTTGCAATCAGAAATCTCTTGTATTCAAAAAATAAAAGATAATTCCAGATTTTTTTAAAAAAAACTAAATGCTCCCTCCATAAATATTAACTTTATAAAATATATTAATTTGTTGAGTTAATATAGCTTTTGTTATGAACTCGTTCTAACTTTCTTTCTTTGAAATACTGTACGGATAGGGATAGACACTCACTCATCCAGGCAAGAAAGTCCCATCTGGCCATTTCTATGAGCATTTTGAGAGGCTTAATTGGCATATCTGCATATACCTCGTGATAGTCCAAGTCACTAAGGACTTTGTTGATGGCCGACACGCCGCCTAGCGTTGTGAAAATTGCACAAATTGTTTTTTAAATAATCTAGAAAAATATTTGTGTCCATACTGAGTTGAAGGTTTCAACATAGTTAACATGTGTTACTATAAAGAAATCAAACTAGCTGAGCTGCGTTAAGTTCGCGCACTCAATAGTGAAGTTGGAGGGAGTATTGAATTTCACAAAACTACGCTACTTAGAAACTTCACTCTCCAAACCGCTTTTTATTCTTGCGAACCTACTTCACAATGCTACATTTTTTTTGGTTCTTTTATGTCAGAAATACACTTTTACACGTCCCACAAGCCATGAAATAGCAATAAGGAGGTGTTTGGTTCGCTCAATTGTAACGTAATTTGATTACGGAAGGTAGCACATTACGTTACAAGCGTTCACGCTGTAATTGAATGTCTTTTTTTTTTGAATGTCTTGCCTATACAAGGTTGTTACCCCTCCTCTTCCACCCTAATCAACATGCTCGCAACAATGCTACTATCTGAAACAGTTATCGTTGTGCAACCAGACAAAAAGAGTGATCATCCACTACAGTGTAATTTCATTTCCCTTTACGTTTGCAATACCATTACACCAACCAAACACCTCTATGTGTATTAAACGCCAGAAGTGTAATTCTCCAAAGTTGCGTGGTCGGTCCGGTCAACGTAGAGAGGATGTCAGCCACGGCCCACTCAATGGTTCTTATTCGAGATGCACGCGCAATCGCGCACTCGCGCTTGGACCTTTTCTGAGTTTCTTCAACAGCGAACAGCAACGTCAGACGAGTCTCGTCCAGAAACCAATACACGCAAGAGTTAAGCAGTTGAGACACCAAATAAACTTCTACTTGGCAAGAAACTTGGTTACACAATCGCAATGTCATGCTGTAGATGCAGCGAAATGAGAAGGAATGTACGCAAAGCGTAGTGTCTGTTTTGTTCTGTAGCTGTTTATATGCTGGATCGTCCATGATTTGTTGTTACCAAATTATACAATAACTATCCTTCATTGAAAGACCATAACCCCCTAAACTTGCTTGTTTGGGATCTTCTACACAATCTTGATGCACAGAAATGTACAATGATGTTGCAGGTCCAGGTGGGCTGCATACCAAGCCCCAGTCCGCAAATATCCAAGCACAGTCTTGCGTCCTATCTGAAATGCAGAGACAAACTATTATAATTCAAAATTGTAGAATGGAGTTAAATAGAGTAAATACATAGTCTTTCCATGCTCAAAAGTAACATCATGGGAAAATTCCATACGCAGTTCCATGAATAACAGTACCAAATCCCTATTTTTCCAGTGACAAAAACAGAACAATCAGAGCTCAGACTATCAGGAAGGTAGAAACACAATGCTGACATGCAGATGTTCCAATGCACAATCATGATATGCAACAGCGACAGCCAGCATGCTTATTAAGTTATTAGTTATCACATACACAAATGTGGTATTCAATGAAGAAAATCTTTCATTGGATCGTCATGGTGGATTTTCTTCATACGGTAGGCTTCCATATCCTCCATGGTGACCTGCATAGGCGCAACTCATATCAGAAACCAAGGCATTTGGTAAGAGGTGCTATACTGTTATGTGACTAACAACAGGTGACACAACAAATGAGCACCTCGTCATTCCACTTGATATTATACTTTCTCTTCCTTTCATCCCTTTCCTCTCGCCTCCTTTCATCCTCCTGCTCATGAATTAAGATGTGAGTTACAAATGAATGAATGAATGATAAAAAAAAACAGCAGGCACTGAAATGTCCAGTGGTCTACAACTTCACATAAACAAGGAAGTAATGCCTACCTTCTTTAAAGACTCAGCAAGCTTCTTCTTGTCAAGAACAAGATCATCAGGGACATCAGTTGCCCAAGTGGCAAGCCGTTTCTTTTCATGTTGTACAGGCTCCTCTGCATTATTACAATTTTTCAGATTAAACATGCATATGACGAAAATGTTAAGATAGCCAATCGCATAAATAAATGTAGCAACATCTCATTACATATTGGATTGCTATCACAGAAGTAACAGAAAGTTGGAACAGGTTCCCAAATAATAAGAAGGCAACATCTCATTACATATTGTATAAAGAAGGCACAAAATGTCTACTGTGAGAAATCAGTAGTTAGATCTTCGAATGTACCCAGAATAAGAAGGGAACCCAAAAGAGATCTGTTCTTCTCCCCCAACAACACATGGAGTCCTACCTTTTGTAGCCTCCTTGCGGGCCATGTTTGCTTTCATCAAATCTGTTGAAGCTTCAGCAGCCTCAATTCCCGCCAAACCTGTGCAGTAACTGTTTTTAATAGTCTGCCTGCAGCATTTATAGCCCCATTGATGATCCTTCCACCATGAACCCCAAACACTCGTGTGGTTGTTAATGTAGACATCTTCTTCATACTTGCTCTTAGGAACAGATGTATCCTGCATAAAAACAGTATACAATGACAATGAATAACCTATACAGTTGTCATATATACATTAGAGCATATGGTCCAAAGTAATTTAAAATGAATAAAACAAACCTGCCCTTTAATTATACGGCCAGTCCGATCATATTCAATCTCTTTCTCGCTTTGTCCAAGAAGCAGCTCCCGGGGTAGTGGTTCGTCAGAAGCAGCATTCCCGTACTTCTCCATAATTTTATCCCTGGTTTCAGACTTCAATTTCTCTTTCTTAATCTTGAAACTCTTGTACAGTAATTCAGCCTGGGAAGGTGCTGCCTGCATGTGGATGTCCTGTCCCTTTTCAAAGGCTTCCCAGGCATGGAGGTTGAGTTGCTTGAACTCCAGAGCTTGTCCACTAAGCCTGTTGTGGTTGTCTCCCTGTGTTACAGTAAATCATGGCAAGCATATTAAATATAAACCAAGTTAACAAATGATATTGCAAAAAAATAGCTTGGTGCAGACTGCAGAGCATTCATGACCCATATTATGCAAACACTTACCACATAGAATTTTTCATTGGGATCCATATCTGGCAAAGGATCTTCACGCATCGAACGAGTCTTTGGATCATAATATGCCGAATTTACATCGAGGTTTAGAAGGTATTTGGCTGTGTCTTCTCTAATACGCAAGTTCCTGGATGGAATATTTACAGCATAAGCACCAAAATAGCATTCTGACTTTTACTAAAAATATGTATCTCAGGTAACCCTCCTTTGAAATTCCTTAAAAGTTATAATTGGTGATTAGAAAAGTATAGCAGGGTTAGCTTCAACTTAAGCTAGACACTGCCTAGAGCTATCCCCAAATTCAAACAGGGGTGAAGAAATAAAAGCAGAGGTAACAAGTAATATGCAAGCTATTCTTTTGCCTTTCTCGAGTATATTTACCTCACAGTACCAGTGCTTCCACCACCTGTGGTGCGCACACGCTTCTCCACCTTAGCAAAGTCCATTTGATTGCTCTCATCAACTTTAGCCTCGTCTATCTTTAGACCATCCTCAGTATCTTCATCACAACCCACATCGTTGTCATCCTGGATACCATTCTTTTCTTCAAGTTTTTTGAGCTGCTGTTCTTTTAGGTATTTTTTCCTTGCCTCTTCTCTGGCTTCATACTCCGCTATAACACGGGTATAGGTTGATGGATCATAACCATTCCACCGGTCACGTTTCCCATCATAATCTAGTTCAATTGACTCCACCTTTTCATCAGGAGCTATTTGCATATTAGTCCACTTAGCTCCTAAAGTTCGAGGCCGCTCCAAGCATGACTTCTTATCATGTGTCATGGCTCCACAGCTACAGCAAAAGAAAGGACATTGGGTTACAAAAACAATGCTTCAAGAAGAGTAAGGGTGGCAAAAGGAAAAGACAAATCCACTTGAACTTATAAAATTTTACGTGTCCTAAACCCAGTTAGGGTAGATTATGATACAAAATGACTAACAACATGTTTTGCCCTAGAAAAAAAGGCTACACATTGCACAGGTACACGTGCAAATAAATTGCCTGTGACTAGAGTGCACCAGCAGATTTAACTTACTTTTCGCAAGCACCTTTTCTGTATTTATTGGCCTGGAATATTTTTTCACCCTTATGATACCATGTATTGGTTTTGTTTGGATCTGACTTCCACTTCCGTTGATGTTTCAAACTCTGAACATTCGAGAAAAGAAAGTTAGAAACCTCTAAATCCTATTGCACAGCAGAAGATAGACAACACATCCAGTTCAGAAACTTACAGGCTTCTGTGAATTATCAATATACCATGGGGCAGAGGACATATACTGTGGAATGTGAGGATTAATCTCCTTTCCATCTTCATCCACCTCTGCAGGAGCAAGACCGGCTTTCCGTGCTTCCTCCAATTCAAGTTGCTTTCTGTGATCCTCTCGTGACTTGAAAGACACTGCAGATCAACAGAATAATGTACACAATTTCTCAGAGCACACCTTTGTATCGCCCAGGATATATTCCTTGTAATTACATAGTGTAATTGCTCCATATTGGTAGCACAAACAAAAGACCTAACATCAATTGGTCAAACCATTTGACAATAAGCACCGCCCGTATGGTTTCATCGGGAAAAGGAACCTATGGTACACTCTGTTTTGGGGGTTCACATTTGAAGGGCGCCTACAAATTGGGAACCAACGAGAACCAATGCCACATGCATTATTAATGAAGAATCACCTAAAATCCCACGCGACACGTACCCATAACCCATAAACAACACGATTTCAAATCCAAAACCCACCGACCGAAACCCCCCGATCGGTGTCGTCAATCCCTCCACCAACGGAGACCTCTTACGACGCAACACGCTACTCGCACTCGATCGATTGATCGAGCCACGGAACTGGACTAAGAACCACATGAATTGCGCATAGGAACACAACGAGCGACCAGGCCGCGTGCTACGGCGGCGCGGGGCCCAGGGGGCGACCCAAGCAGCGGACACGGGACGGCGGCGTACGAGAGGACGAAGGGAAGGGAGGGTTCCAGGAGGACACCGGGTGCTCACCTGAGGCAGTCGCCATTGCTCCTCTCCGCACTTCGCCGCGTCGCCGGCCGTCGGCTCCAGGCAGGAGAAGCCGCCGCCCTTTTTCCTGTCGTGGATGCTGCTAGAAGCAGCCCGTGGGTCCTCCGCTCGTTGTCCTCCTGCCGTCCTGCGCCTTTGGATCGGTATATTCTCGTTCCTGAAGCAGCACGCAACCGTCCGATACGAGTGCGGACGGATATCGCTCATATTTGCTTTTCTATTTTCTTTCGGAATCGGATCAGACAAGGATACTTGTTGGATACTGATATAAATACGGATAAGTTTGGTTACAAATATGAATCACATCAGATACGGGGTGAGATGGATACGGACAGTTATTTTTCCACTCCAATTCCTAAAGTATAATTAAGTTTTGTTGAAAAATCAAATTATAGATGGCATAGCGCCGTTGATCTCCTCGTCGCCCTCCCGCGCCGCTGCCACCCTTCTCGCCTCACACCACCACGGAGCCATGGTCCGAGTTGTCGCGGGTGCACCGCCTCGAGATCTGGTTGTGCTCGAGTCGGAGTCTTGTTGCCGCCACTAGATTTGTTCTTGCTCGTCGGGCAACCCCGGAGGACGAGTACTTTTGGAAGGTGAGGGGCGGAGCCAGGATACATTGTCGCCAATGTCATGCTGATTTTTTACCGGTGTCGAAGCATGTTAATAATGTATGGATACATAGTTTCCAGCACAATCATCGTTGTCAGCTGACACCGTCCATTACACATAGCTCCGCCACTAAAGGTGACGACGTGGTGGGGGCTAGTGGGGCCGAGGTCATCATCGTTGATGTTCCGCAGCTGGTCTAGTGAGGCGTGTGGATTAGACATGGTGGAAAGGAGAAAGAAGAAGCTAACAAGTAGGGTTCACTCTTTAGTAAGAGTGGGTGACTATGAATGACATGTGAGATCCGCTCATAGGTGTCTTCAAAAGCCACACGTGCTCAACTTTCCCAAAAGTCACAACCTATAGCCCACAACTGCTTTTCTAAAAGCCACAACCCACAATAGTTTTTCCAAAAGTGAACCAAACATACCACTACTAGAGAACCTAGCATTAGTACCGGGCGCAAAGCCGTGTTAGTACCGGTTATGCGCCCGGTACCGAGCTTCCGGTACTAAATGGGTAGCCCCGTTAGTACTGGCTGCAACAACCGGTACTAACGGGGCCGTAGGATCGGCGCGGTCGACCATTTAGCACCGGCTGGTAACTAACTGATTTCGAGCCAAAAAAATAAAGAAAAAAATTTGTAAGCTCACCGGGAGGCTCGCACAGCGCGCAACGTCACAAGTCACGCATAAATGCGTGCGCGTGGTTCATGGGATTCGAACTCACAACCTCTGACCTCGTGCGTAACCTCCTCTACTATCCCACCTATGCATCACTTGTGATGGAGTGAGTGTCGGCGAGTTATGCTGACTAGGTTCTCGAGGGGGTACCCCGAGAGAAGGGTTTAGGGAGAAGTCGTCGAGAATCTAGAACCGAAGGTGGCAAGAGACGATTTAGACAGGTTCAGGCCGCAATATGCACAATACCCTAAGTCCTGCATGATGTATCTTGTATTGATGAGATGTTTTGAGGGGGTCCCTGTCTCTCCTTATATATGCCGGAGGACAGGGTTACATGGAAACCGTATAGGATCAGGAGTCTTTTACAAGTTAATCTCTAATTTCCTAATACAGCTTAATCCAAACCGACTAGAACTAATCCTTGTCTTGTACGTCAAGTCTTGTACTTGGGCCGGCCCATAGGATGGCCTGTCAGGGTTGTTTAGTCCATTAGGACTCTACACCGTCAGTGAGATATGCTTTCCTTTTGAACTATACCCCGCGGACCCATTTAGTACCGGCTCGTAGCACCTGCCGGTACTAAATGCCAAAATTTAGTACCGGCTGGTGTTTCGAGCCGGTACTAAATGCACGGGGGCCTCGGGAACCCCTCGGGACTATACCGGTTGGTGTTACGAGCCGGTACTAAATGGTCCGAGGGCCCTCGGGAACCCCCATGACACGTTAGTACCGGATTTTAAGACAAACGGTACTAACGTTAGAAGGATCTCGGTTTTCCACAACCCACAGTAGGTTTCCTAAAAGTCACCCAACCAAACACACCCTAAATATGGCATGTGGACCAATGGATAGAAGAGGCACTTCCTTGAACCCGTATGCTATGCGCTATGCCTATGCTGCGCCAATAGGATAAGGGTGCATTTAGATAGAGGAAGATTCCCCGAAAAAACACTATAGTTGAGACCTGGGAAGCGTGTTCTGTGAGTGCGAGAGATGTGATGAATAAAGAAAAGTTAGATGAGTAGTCTTTTTTGGAAATATTTTGAATCTAAACGGGGCCTAAGTCCAACGATTCAACATTATTTGGAGCTATGTTTGTTTCATCTGAGTTTGCTGCATCCTTCACCGGACGACCTTACCAGATGATTGATCCATGGAGATCATTCCATCAGATGAGTACATGTTCCATGGAGTATTGCCGAGTTGTTTCGTAGACAGCGGATTCGTTTTCTTAGGCGGGCAGAGTCGTTTTGTTGGTAGCCAATGTGTTCTTCTGGTTGGCTAGACTTGTTTAGTTCGCCAACTTTCCAGTCACATCGAGTCATATCTTCTCTTACAGACACGTTTAACAACGCACTATTCACACCTCCAACTTTCTCCAACTTCTCCAACTAAACAAGCCTCCCTGCTGTTGGCCGGACCTCCCTGGTTAAATGATGTTGTGTTGGATCGTGAAATAGCATGTAAAGTTATATATGTGCATTCTATGACGGAATGTATGTATCAGAGTTTGCCTTCGTGCGAGTCAATGTTGTGTATTAATCCTCATGGTTAAATCAAGATGTTATCCTCCACATGCACTTGAATATTTTGGCTGGAGCATGGAAGTAGCCGATGGAGTTCTCTTGCTGATCGTGCTTGAGCTTGAGCTTGAATATTTGAAGTGGTTGTGCCACACGCGCCGAGCAGTGGAGGGAAAAATACAGAGAACATATATTATGTCTTGGCAAACAGACGGAGATTTCCTCTCCCTTAGTTTTTTTTGGGACTTCTTGCCCTTAGTGGAGTCATGAATGAAAAACTAAATATTTAGTGCACTGTGTAATAAAATTATATTAACTCAGGCTCCGTTTGGATCCTCCCGGGCTAACTTTAGCCCTCTATGTTGATACCGATTGGAAGGATTAAATAGGAGCTAATTTTATAGCTAATTGCATAAGTCACAGTTAATTCAAGTGTCCATGATTAGCACATATTTACTATAGCATCACATGAACTGACTCTACTCGTAAATTAGCCACCACTTATACAACTAGTTTTGTAATTAGCTAAAGTATAGTCGTAAGGGATCAAAACGGGGCTTATTCGTCGGTACCTACTGCGTCTGTACATACATGACCACCGCGTGAAACTAATTTTCAACTCAACTGCTCTCAACAGGAAAACTCATGTAAATGACTAAGACTTTACGTCAGAAAAAAAAGACTATGAAATTGTGAGTTTTGTGACAGGAACCACTCCGAGTCCGAGAGAGTCAGCTGTCTAGTTCAGGACAACGCATGCAGGTTGCCCTTTGTTTCTTCCAATACATAATTTGGATCCACGCGTGGCGATTATTGTGTACCTACACAGTTCTGACCTAGCCAAACCATGTGGTCTATGGTCACTCAAGTCTCAAGGTCAAGTCAGTCTCGTTTCGTAGCTTTCCTTCCCACTAGTGACTAGTGACCGCTGACGCGTGTTCCATAAACAAATTGAAGGGGCTGACTTGGTTAGGTGTGACCACCTATTTCTTTGTTGGTCTAGCTTCTTCACATGAAAGTTGCGTCAAATGAAGCCATCAACCCACGCTTTCATGGTCGTTTCGATTGATTTTCTCACAGTTTTCTTGTGGTGTACTAGTCAGTCAAGCATGTTCCCAGTTGTGAATGTACTGCTTGTGGAAGGAAATCACCATATTAATTCATGGCAATTCCCTTAAAAGTTGAAATAGAAGGAACAGAAAATTTCTTTTAAATGTTTTCTGGGTGGCGTCTTATTACTTTGTTTCTCGAAGGTTTGGATATGTTACAAACCTACAATGCTTAGGCCAATAAGATCTACAATATCTGCAGACCAAATATTGATTAAGTGTCAATTTAACGTAATCACTGCTTGTTCTTCGTTGTCATTGTACGTCTGTCTGTATGCCCATTTATCTCCGTAGACGCGTAAATTGGAGTAAAAAATGTAACCTAACCATAGATGGGTGTAAAAATGTAACCTAACCATAGTATGGTATTTTTGTTTTGGATTATGAAAACTGTGAAGATTGCAATGGCGAAAGCCGGAGATACCTCTGGTTGGAGAAAATTTTCTAAATCTATAATGAAAAGCTCAAAATGACAAAGCTAGTGTTAGGCATATATGAATATTTGACGCAGCCCTTTTTATTCTTCTGATTGTAATATTTTCGTTTTGGATTAATAGTCATCTTTGCAGACATCATTGTTGATCGATACTAGTCCTGTCCTTTTGTTGGTTTGACTCCTGCTGCATTTGATTCCCATTGCCCTTTTGTAGTTTTGTGCTTAAAGAAATTTGATGTCACACTTAGCAGGTACAAGCAACAAATAAAAAAAATGAAACCTGAACAGGGGCTGTCTGTGTGAGCGCTTCAGTTCGGCACTGGGCAATGGGCAGATAAGGCAGCTCCACTCATGGAGTGCGTGGTTGCCGACCGATATATGTGGTTGAGGTTTTTTTAATTATTAACAGTTTTCTCTGTTCTAAAAATCAAGGACTTAGATTGTTTGATTTCTTAGGCAAGTAGAGACTACACACGTGAAATGATCTCCTCCAGAGAGAAAGATCAATGTACTCCAAAGTGGGCGTGAAATGCGTGGACATGTGACGACGAGGACCTCAACAGCCAAATCAGAACGCATCTCAAAGGGTGTGCAGTCCACACACAACTAGACCACGGCGTCACGACTTCAGCGTGCGTTGTGGTATGGTTGGCGTCACGACTAGCCAAATCAGAACGCATCTCGTGTGGCCAATTTTGTAGCCGAAAGCGACATATGGGTTGTGTCCCGTTCCGCTCAGTTGATTCGAATCCTAGTGGCTGCAGTTTTTTTTTTGTATATGGACTAATGCTACAAACTACAGGCATTTGGTTTGTTTGCAGCTCTGCTTTGAGATTTTTGTGGCCAGGCAATTATATTTTGTGTGTCTCAGAGCAACTACCAGCTACTCCATGCTAATATGGACGAGGACCACAATGTGAAATAATACTAGAAACAAATGTAAGAGACTTACCCAAAATTTTCCTCGGATTGGACATAATCCACACCAATCCAATTAAGTAACTATTCCCTATTATGATCAGGTAGGTTTTCTAAACAACTTATTCTTATCATCATGTTGTCTTGTTCCATGGATGCAAGAATGCCACCATGCTAGTGGAATATTCTCTCCAGGCCAAGGCACACAACTGCCAAATCGAAATCGGCAATGGTGGAACCAAATGACACATTTGAAGGGGGATTTTGTTTTGGTTCTGTACTTGTGTTTACAAAATTTGATACGACTTACTTAAACGTGACCTCAGTGTGTACCACTACTACGACAACTTAGCTTTTAAACACTTTAAATTTAGAAAATTATATCTTTCACATAGCTTTTACTTATGCGATGGTAATTTGAACAGTACAAAGTGAATATGCATCTGAAATTATGTTGCCAATAGCATCTTCAAATTTGAAACAGTAAGGTTGATTAGGCAGAGCAGAGCCATGGAGGTCACACCAAACCACACTCAGAGTATGAAGATGCTGTCCAAATTTAAATTGGAGGTTGATTAGGCTTAGGCAGTAAGTAAATTTGGACAGTATCTCCATGCTCTGCCAATAGCATCTTCAAATTTAAAATGTTGCTGACCTTCATGCCTTTGTACTGTTCAAATCTAAAATAAGAACAGCATCTTCAGAGGAGCACATTGGCTGCAAGCGAGAACACAAGGCAGCTTTGTCTTGCTCGCATGCAATGAATTGGAGGTCGTGCTTTGGATAATTGGACAACAATTAATTATGGAGAATCAATAGTAGGCTATGTTTTTTAGTTTCCCATATTTTTGTGTGTTCATTTCACTTTTATTTGTGTTCAGCTCTCGAGCCAAAAACAAATGTAAGAAGGTGACTGCGTGCAATAGGTCGGAAACAGCATCTTTTCTAAAAAAAAAAATGCTCAACTATATAGTGCATGACGCAGCAGTACACAGCCATGTATCGACCTGACGAAATTGCACGGGAATGAAGTGGAAATGGTAGCTTCAGTACGTTAGGTATAGATACCATAAAAAGCTCCAAATTGAGTCCTTCAGAAAGCGATCAAAACACTCGTCAACCGCGTCCTTGTGTCTTTAAATAGCCCGTGGCTACTGAAGCTTTAGACACAGCCATCTGAAGGCACAAGAATCTCTCTCTCTCTCTCTCTCTCTCTCTCTCTCTCTCTGCAGAACGAACGTAGGCAGAGCAGAGCCATGGAGGTCACACCAAACCACACCCAGACCGTGGCCGGATGGGCCGCCATGAACGAATCCGGCAAGGTTGAGCCCTTCATCTTCAAGAGAAGGTATAGTAGTATCTACAATCAACATTCAATCCCACTGTTCAACATAAATTAAACCAAAACATTGGACCACTGAGAGTAACCAAACTCCACCATTTCGTATTTCTGTTTACTAACTCCTTGATTTAATCTGCTGGGGCAGGGAGAATGGCGTGGACGACGTGACAATCAAGGTCCAGTACTGCGGCATGTGCCACACGGACCTCCACTTCATCCAAAACGACTGGGGCATCACCATGTACCCACTCGTCCCTGGCCACGAGATCACCGGGGTCGTCACCAAGGTCGGCACCAACGTCACCACCTTCAGGCCCGGCGACCGCGTCGGCGTCGGCTGCATCTCCGCCTCCTGCCTCGACTGCGACCACTGCCGCCGCTCCGAGGAGAACTACTGCGACAAGGTGACGCTCACCTACAACGGCATCTTCTGGGACGGCACCGTCACCTACGGCGGCTACTCCGACGTGATGGTGGCCAACAAGAGGTTCGTGGTGAGGATCCCAGAAAACTTGCCCCTCGACGCCGCGGCGCCGCTGCTGTGTGCTGGGATCACGGTGTATAGCCCCATGAAGCAGCACGGCATGCTTCAGTCGCCAGGTGGGAGCCTTGGTGTGGTTGGGCTCGGCGGGCTCGGACACGTCGCCGTCAAGTTTGGAAAGGCGTTCGGCCTCCGTGTCACGGTTATTAGCACGTCGCCGGCGAAGGAGAGGGAGGCCAGGGAGCGGCTCAAGGCGGATGAGTTCGTTGTCAGCACCAACCAGAAGCAGATGCAGGCCATGGCCAGGAGCCTTGACTACATCATTGACACCGTGTCGGCGAAGCACTCGCTGGGACCAATCTTGGAGCTGCTCAAGGTGAACGGCAAGCTGGTCCTCGTCGCCGCGCCGGACCAGCCCGTCGAGCTTCCTTCGTTCCCTCTCATCTTTGGTGAGCATTTTCATTCACCAAACTTTTTCGGTTCTTGTGATGTATCTATTTAGCCTCTTAAATAAAATATTACTAAAAACAGAGGGATGATAGGGGATATATACCCCAAGGATTTCAAGGAACCAGATTAGATTTCAACTTAGTTAGCTCTTGTGATTTGTACTGAACTCACCCATAATTATTAAAGAGATATATATAGAAACTGCGAGGGATTTTCAGACAACAACAGCCGGTGTGCTAACTTTGCTTGCTTGTCACGGTCGATCCTTGCAGGGAAGAGGACGGTGAGTGGGAGCATGACGGGAGGGCTGAAGGAGACGCAGGAGATGCTGGACCTGTGCGGCGAGCACAACATCACCTGCGACATCGAGCTCGTCTCAAAAGACAGGATCAACGAGGCGCTGGCTCGGCTGGCGCGCAACGACGTCCGCTACCGCTTCGTTATCAACATCGGGGCCAACTCAAAGCTCTAGTTGGCATGTGGTGACAGTCACTCGGGGAGAGCAGCAGCAGTACGTGGGTGGTGGTGTAGCAGCTTGGTGATGTGCGCCACATTGGACGACTCGTCGTTCTCGCAGTAGTTGCATATTCTAGACCATGGGCCAGCAAACTGCGTCATTCCATAGAGCAAATTAATACATACTTTGCGTTTGATAAAAAAAATAATACATACTTTGCTATTTTCACATGATTTATCGTAGAAAAGATAATGCATCAAAATTTGTACCAAGCCTCTTTTGCCATCTATATACACATTATACATAGAGATTTCGACGGCAACATGCCTCTCGGTACATTGACAACCCACAATATATTATAGGGAAAAATCCGATTCTCACACTCAAACTATTACAAAAGTCTCATTTTCAACGAACAATTTACAAAACAGGACACCAAATGCCATGCAACTCTATTGAAATCTTGCAAAATTGGCCCTTTGCGTGGTTTCAAAGGTGGTTTTTTTATTTTTTTCAAAAATTTAAAAAATAATGTAATATTAATAAAAATTAAAACTATTTTATTTTGAATTATAAAAATATGAATCCAATGGTAATTTTTTTTTCTAAAAATATGACCTACATGCTGGTGAATCACTTAAAGTTATTTATACATTATTAATTTTATTCCATATTTTAAAAAAACAATTAAAAACTAGCTATATAAATAGATAATACCCGGATAACACTAAATAATGTGCCAATAGGTATGTTACATTTAAAAAAAACAGCCCTGATTTCATAATTCTTAATGTAAAAATGAAGTAGTTATTTTTTTAAGTTTAAACTAAAATTTTTCTATTTTCCTAAAATAAAAAACCACCTTCAAACCACTCAAAGAGCCAAATATGTCTGATTTGGATAGTTGAATGGTCTTTAGTGTCTAAAGTTGTAGGTTGAAAATCAAACTTTTCCAACAGTTAGAAGGTGAAAAGAGACTTTTCCCTGTATTTATCCACCCTCTCAAATTCAAATATTTAGTCATCCACTGTCACTCTAGAAACATCTCACGGATGGTCAGATAGACAAAAAAGCATCAACATAGATACACATGTAGATATATTAGCGACACCCGCCCATGGGAACTTCAGCGGAACCATGAGCTGACCAGTGCCATTATCGACATGGAGGAAGTCGGCCTAGGCTGATAGGGAAAAAATTCCTAAACGTGTTCGGCAAGATGAAGGAAGGCGCAACCCAACATATGTGCGTCTAATCGATGTGATTAAATCTAGATATAGTCACAGTATTATGAGTCGGACTGTGATGGAAGTGATATTTTTTGGGTTTGAAGCCCACAACAGCGAAACCATATGACGTTCTCAGGAAATATCATGAAAAATCATCACAAATTAAATACTTTATTGTAGAAATTTACGTTGGGTCTACCATGCCACAACTAATCATATGGCAGCCATTGTTTCCGTGCGCGGACTTGTACAAATTTTCTGTAGGTCTACCTATGGCACAACTAATGATATGGCTACCATTGTTTCCCTACGCGGCCATTTAGTCCGTTTACACATTGTATACACGCTACATAGTGTCTACCCGTGTCCGTTTAATTAAGCATTTAGTCGATCAGTCCACCGTTTAGCTCCCCAAAAGAAAGCTAAATGATATATGACCAACTGTCTAGCGTTTACCATTTAGGCTAACACTGATGACAGCATACTTCATAGTATGAAGGACAAGGCCAACCTCCTCTAGATTTATTTTGTCTTCAACATTTCAACGTTGCTTGCCTCCTCCGACAACATTGCCGCCCTTAGGTTCTGGGGTTAGGGTTCGGGGCTACTAGGGTTCATGAAGGAGAGGTCCCCGGCTTTAGAGGGATGGCTGGGGCGGCGGTCAGCCCGGTGGTGGTGGCGGGCACGGGGTGGAGAGGCCAGCGGCGATGGTGCCACTGACAGGGTAGCGGAGGAGGCCGATTGGGCAGGGCCGACGGTGGGGGCGACGAACGAAGTGCTTCGGAAGGGCGGGTGAAAGTGCATCTAGGCTCCTAAATTGGTTTTGGTGATTAATGACGACATGATCATTGGGACTAACATTTGTTTTGCATAGTCAACTCTTAAGTTAGTATAATGATGGATTTTCATGGTATTCTTGGGCCCCACATTTGAGAATGATTGTATTGGTGCAAAGGATATGCTCGAAGATTAAGAATAAGTTAGTTCTAAGTGTCGTTTGGATGGTGAAAGGCACTTAGAGTAGTTTATGTTTTGTTTTTCCTTTGGCCGTACTATAAAGGGGGGCTAAGAGTTTGTAGCTTCCTAGGTGAAACTAGAGTTTAAGTATGGTGCGCACTTGTGAAATCTAGTGCCAGGTAGCTCTAATGAAGCGCAAGAGAAGTTAGGAAACTCAAAGAAATTAAATTAGATGAGTTTCGACTTCAAAATAGAAGACAACTGCAAAAACATAGAGGTGTCGACTGTTTTGATGGGGGTGTCGTGGCACTGTCAAATCAGTCGACGGCCCAGGATTTCTGTCCAGTGGCTGGCGCAGCGCACTAGGTAGCGTCGACTGTTTCGACGGCCTGGTTGTCGAAATAGTCGATGGTGCTTGAAGATGTGAAGACTTCATTGTGCATGGTACTGAGTAGGCGTTGACGGTTCTGACGGGTGCCCATCGAAATAGTCGACGACCTTTGGTCTTTCAGAAGATTGTGTGGTGCATGGTAATGGAGAGAGTCGACTGTTTCGGCGGGGTACCCATCGAAATAGTCGACGATGCAGACTAACCGTTGGACTTCAAAGGTTTAAATGAAAAGAGGGTGTCGACTGTTTCGACGAGGTGTCCGTCGAATCAGTCGACGGCTCTGTGAAGTGCATAACGGTTGGATTTTATGAAGGGGTTATTTATACCCCTTCACCCCTCATTTGAAGGTCTCTTGCCACACGAAATTTACTGTGCTCCTAACTGAGATTTGAGAAGGCAAAGAAGAGAGGCACTTAGATTGATTGGAGTTCTTGGTTCTGAGAAGTTTAAGGACTCTTCTTTAGTGCTTGAGAGTAGCAAGTGTGCATCCATCTAGCTCTTGGTCTAGTATAGGTCAAGTGAAGGTTCTTAGCTTGTTACTCTTGGTGAATCGGTATCACCTGGACGGCTTGGTGGTGGTTATCTTGGTGAGCTCACAAGGAGATTGTGTGAAGCCCCAAGAAGATGTACACGGTAATGGATTCAGTCGTCCTAGAGTGAGGAATGGGTATCCACAACGAGAGCACTTGCACGGGTGCTCCAACGAGGACTAGGGGGAAGTTGCCGACTCCTCGATGCCTCGAAAAAAATCGGCTTCCTATCCTTCTCTTTACTCTGAGCAAGTTTACTTTCCGCGTTTCAATTTCTAGACTTGTTATACTAGAGTAGGATTGGACCTAAGTTGCAAACTTATTTTGATCACTAGATAGTCACAAACCACCTTTGTTATGCACATGGAGTGATTAGGCTTACTGCATATGATTGTTTTATTGCTAATTTTTGTAGAAACCTAATTCAACCCACCCCCTAAAGCATCTCTATCCTTTCACGGGGTCGCGGGCGGAGGGCGAGAGGTAGGCGAACAACACGACAGTGAGGTAGCCGTCGGCCACAGGTGTCAGGGGAGGTAGATTGGGATGGGGGAAGAAGCATATTTTTTTTTTGTTGAAATCGACCGCTAAATTTAGCTACTCCCATATTTAAAAAAAAACACACCATAGGTATGTGTACATACCCATTTAGCATTTTGATTATATCCACATACTTCAAACAAGATTTTTCAAAGTAATAACCATAAAAAATAATTTAGTGGAACTCATTTTTTTTTGCACCTAGTGATGTTTTACATTTTCTATATATATGTCCATATACTTCATGTATTCTCAAATATAAAAAGAGTATGTCCTCGTACTACTTTTGAAAATAAAGTGTCTACATAAAATTTTTATGTGCCCTTGTTCTTGAATATATGACATCATTGACTTTTATTCTTCCTTTGAATATTTGTCTTTTCTACAAATATTTATGCATATAGATAAGTCTAGTAGTTAAATATAAAGTATTATCCATAACAGATGTATTGGTGCCCATTTTGCACTATTTTACAGACTAACTAATGACATAGCTCAAGTAAAAAGTTAACGGTGTCAAATATTTAAGAATAGAGAGAGTACCTTTTAATGTGAGATCGACACAAGAATTTGTGAGACACAAGAATCCTGCTCCACCTTTGAAACATGAACACTTTTTTTATATGATATTTGATCCTTGTAAAGGCATCGAGCTTGGAGAATCGTCAAATGAAAAGGCCACCTCACGAGACCAGACGCAGTTTAAACAGACTTTAAACTTGTGAAATATAAAGGTAACGATCAAAGATTGGATCATGGCACCAACAAGCATTAGTTCAAAGTTTTTTTCTTTCCTCGGGTGCACGCATCTCTGACTGTAATTTCCCTAGATGCAGTTACAAAGGATTGCAAAGTTTATGATCTAATAATTCCATGGCAAAAAAAAAAGAAAAAAAAACATCCAACCAGACAAGAAATTATGCTCCTCTGCAAACAGGCAAGCAGAAAACAGAAGTTTAACTCTCTTTATAACTAATGGAAATAGTTCTCCATCATAGTTGACTTCTCAGGCGATTATCATAGCACAATTAAAAATGCAGAAGGGTCAAAGCAGCTCAAGATCAACTATCTTCACAAGCTTTGGGTAGATTATGCGATTGTCCCTTGCAGAATTGCTCTCAACAAGAGCAATTTGAACCAAGTCCTGAAAGTAGGAAACAGCACACCATCGTTAGACATATATGACAAATTGAGAATAACACTAACGACAGATGATCCTAATTGTTTTAGAGAGAGCTATGTTGAACTACCAAAAGATTTGTAGCATTCAACAATGGAAAAGGGTTACGAGGCAGGGGAGGGTGTTCTAAATAACAGAATCCAACATCTGACCTTAACATCCCTGCTAGATAAAAACTTCCCCAGGTTGTGAAGAATACATCTTAAATCATCCACCTGCAGTTGCGAAATAACGATAATAATGCAACTATAACCACCAGAGTAAAAATGTGGAATTTGTTTTAAAATACTAGTGCGTCGCTTGTATGTTACCTTGATATATCCTGCTCTGTTTTGGTCAAAGTACCTGAAGGCCTATAAGATGGAGAAAACAATCATAACCATGATAGCGATATAAGCTGAGATTTATGCAAGGAAATTATACATAGTTTGATTTATACAACATGTAAGTATCTCCCATGCATCAGTAAAAAATATTACCTGTAATAGGTCCTTATCAACCACCTCATCTTTTGTTGGCTTAACTTCCTTACTAGCTACCTTTTCTCCACCTTCTACCGACTCTCCCTTCTCTGCTGTTGAAGGCTTTTCGTCCACCGACTCCCCCTTCTCTGCTGTTGAAGGCTTATCCTCCGCCGAAGCAGCTTTTTCATGGATATTAGTGATATTGTCCAATTCAGGCTCCTCAGTTTTTTTATTTCCACCATCTTCTGCAGCTACTTCTGGCTTAGTCTCTCTGTTGTTTGTGTTATCCTCATTCTGTATCAAAAGAAAATGAGATTCCACACAGATGAGACATAGTTAGTATACCCCTTGTTTAAAGTTGAAACTTAACGTACCAAAACAAAATGAGATCATTATGTTTCTGAAGGGAAAATCTGAAGGGAAAATAGCTACTTATCTTAACCATAACTAAGATATAAGATTGTGAAAAGGCAGTCTCAAGCACCAAGGGACTAAAAATGGGGTACTAGCCCAGACAACCTTGACAGTGTTGGTGCTTACCACTAGCCATTTAAGCCCAGCACTAAGTGGAATCACATGGTTATGCTTACCACTGGCCATATAAATGGAACATATGGTAATAAATGGCATTTCAGTTCACAATCTTGAAGTGCTGAGAAAGAAACTAAAAGAACCTGTTCTGCAGGCGGTTCTTCAGCATGAGAATCGTCCATGTCCTCATCATCTTCATATATTTCTACTTCTTCAGGATCTTCCTCATATTCAGGATCTTCCTCATCCATCTTTGTATCAGTTTCAGGTTCATTGAGGGCAGCTTCTGACTGATGATCAGTGCTCATCTCTTCCTCACCCTTGTCATGTTCAGCAATCGGACGATCAATGCCCAGCTTTACCTGACCCTCTTTTAACTGTTCGTCATGGTCACTTACAGAATGATCTAGGCTCATCCTTTTTTCACCCTCTTTTGTCATTTTGACATTTTCATCAGCAGTTTCAGTTATGGTCTCATGAGTTGTCTTAGGCCGCTTTTCTGAAGATTTCTTCTCTTCTTTCTTTAGATCTTCCTCCCTTTGGCGCTTCCTTTGATTCCTCTTCACAACATAACGCCTGTACAGTTTCTGTGAAGGAAAATGAAAACGTGGGAGAATATACCAATGTGCCAAAAGGCTCAAAACATAATGGTTCCATTAACAGCATCTAGGCAGAGGGATACATGCAAACCAAGTCTGCTAAAAGCATCCCATGACTGATAAACATGGTAAATCACAAAACGCTGTTTATTACAATATTTGTATAAATTTTAGCATCATGGCCATCGTAAATTATACAATGGTACAATTAAGTCTCAAACGAGGATCGTCAGATGAATTAGGGAGAATTATTTGGTACATTAGCAAAACCATTTGCAGAGCACAAAGATTGTACCTCAAGAAAAGACAGGATAACACATCCCATTCTATGTTGAAGCATTTCACAGAACGACTCAGCAAACAAAGAAAGCTGAAAAAGCAATAGAAAACCATATCAGTGGACATACACGAGCATCAGCAAAAGATATAAAGGTGCACATGTTAGTAAATGTTGGAATACTAAAAGAAACAAACAATTACGTAATACAGACCTCAAACACTGGCTCCTCTATATCCTTGGCGGTATAGTCTAAGAGGCCATCCAACGAAAGGGATGTTGAACGGAGCTGTAAGACAGAAAGCTTTGATAAGATCTCCGGGGCATAATCATATGAGCATGTTTGAATAGAATAATCATATGGAAGACAAAGGAAATAATGTAGCGAGTTACCCATACTTTTGATTCTTTATTGCTCCTTTTTGCCTGAAGAATGAATCCTGGGTATTTTGGAGGTTCATCAGATTTCTTCTTTTCTTTCATGTCATTGAGTGGCTTTTGCTTTGGATCCATCTTGAGGTCTCTATTCTTCTTCTCTTTATCATCCTTTGCCTTCTCCTTTCCATCCTTTTTCATATCTTTTTGTTCCATAGCTTCCTTGTGATTAACCTTATCCCCATTTGAACGTCTGAGATCAGTCTTATCTTCCTCTGGTTTCTCTTCTTTCTTCTGATTTGAGATATCTTCCACAGAAGTTTTTGACCCTTCTTGCAGCTTAGTTTGGGAGTTTCCTGCATCGGTTGAACTCTCAACATTTTTCTCTGGCTGAGCTTCTGCTTCTTGCTTACTCGTTTCAGCAGGCGTAGCAGGGGCAGTCAACTGAGACCCTGAAGTAGAAACTTTTCTTTTAACAATCCTTCGAATTATTTTCTTCTTTCCAGTTTTCTTTGCTTCAGGCTGCTGATTGACGCCAGCTCCCTCCTGTTGTTTTCCAGCATCCTCATTGTTTTGTTCACTCTGCCCCCCTTCAGCAGTTTTGCTTGCAGATTCTTCTATGGTATGCTTGTCCTCAGCAGAAGATTTACCAGCTGAACCTGAAGCTCCGGCAGATGGTTTCTTCCGAACGACTTTCATAACCTTTTTTATTACTTTCTTTTTTATGGGCTTTTTATCCCCCACAGCATGGTCAACAGAGGCAACTGTAGTTTTTCCTTCAACATCCCCACCCATCTTCTCGGCGGGTTCCTCAACCTTATCAACCTTAACCTCTTCTTCCTTACCTTGCTGATCCATATCAGCATCAACTTTCTCGTTCTTCATATCACTGGAGCCAACATCACCTTCTTTTAAATGATCAGCATCTATACTTTTACCTTTGTTCACCTCCCCTGAAATTGTTAATAAATGTGGCTTACAATTTGATCTGAAAGACATGTAATGGCTCAGAACCAAAAAAACCCTAAAAAGAATTATGTGAAATTCAAAATGGATCTTCCAAACCTTGCTTCTGCTCTTTTGACTCAACAGGACTCTGAAACAAGGCAACAAAACATATAAAACTGTAAGATTCAGAGAAAGAAAGGAAATATGTACACAATGAAAGGTTAATGATAGGCCAAGGTACCTTTTCCTTTTTCATAGTGAGCTGCTCTCTTTCTGCCTTCGATTTTATGTATGTTATCCAGTTATTCTTCCACATATCCACAGAAGGCAGGCATTCAGAAATATTGGGCACAAAAAGTACATTAATTTCTTTATGACTAAAGAGTCCATCTTTGCCAATTCTATTGTAATGAACCTGCATGTTCATTTAAGCAATCAGCTAATATTCCAACAAGCATGTGGCAAGAAGTGAATGGACCAGATGCAAGGAACAATATCTGGGACAGTTGTATCCCACAAGTTACCAATCATACTACCTATGGATGATATGGCTATTTTCAGTTGAACTAAAAAAAAGGAACCCTCGAGAATAATATCGGGACCGACAGAAAGCAAAACTATTTGAGAGTATTTATTAACTAACAGAGGCGTGCAATTAAAAAAAGAATTAATGCACTCCTAATTGTTATGCATGATTACACTAGTACAAAAAATGAAATCAAAATCAAATTGCCTCCTATTATAAATCTGTACAATCAGTCAGATTTTTTGTCAAACTTACAAAGCCTCAACATGTATACACATCCACGCTTCGTATATTTGACATAGGCAGCAAAATGTTGATGTATTGAGCATTGACCATTTTATTGTACCACCAATGGTGTTTTAATCCAGAATATGATGCAGTGGTGTTTCAATTCAGAATATGATGCAGTGAAGATAACACCTCATAATATTGTTTCGGGTTTGTGATTGTAACTGAACTGGCAACACTATACTGGGCAGCAGCAACATAAATAGGAATGTGCATCTTGCTACACGGGGTAAAGAGAAAGGGTAATGGGGACAGGTAGAACTGTAGAAGCATATTTCATTGAAAAGACAGCAAGCGGTACATGAAAGTTTCTTGAAAGTGCTGAGAAGTAAATTCATAATTACCTCAACAAAACGATTCCATTGGGTGCAATTAGAAAGATCAACTTGAACCAGTTCCCTAACACATCTGTACAATTTAGATAAATATCAGTACAACTGTAAGTTGTTCATTATACATTGTTTGATAACTGCATACCTGATGGCGGTTCGAATCAAGCAAGAACAGTCAACTGACGGATCACCACCATCTATTGCTGCATTCCAAGGGCCCCCAATTGTAAAAAGAGAACGATCCTTCTTGAATACAGCAAATTTTAAGATATTGTTCAAGTGCATAATTCGTTCCTCAGTACTTCTCAATGAAGTCATGTCAGCAAAGGCACCTTTGCTCATGCCACTCATCAATAGTACCTGCACATGGTCACAGCAGGATTGATTTCTGTAACTTCAAAAGTACAAACTGCAAAATTGCTAATCCACATGATTCTATTGCCCAAACTGAGATAAGGCAGGAATGGCAGAACCCAAAAAAAGGAATGGTATTTTAATGCCCTGGGTAACACAAGCCAGGACACAAAATTTTGCACCGATGTATTTGCATGGGGCAACAGATTGTTCTCAGTTTCTAAAAACATCAATAGTAAAACCTATTAAACTATCATCAGAGCTACAACTTGCAACATGTTACATGGACAGCTTAATAAAATTCATAAATTGAAACAAACATATCTGTTGATAGAAACCTTTGCATTCCAAACTGTGGCAGGGGTCTTGGAGTTTGATGTTTTCTCAGAAGATATTATTGCTCCTTCATCAGCACTATCGTCAACATCATGGATATCATGCTCCAGACTGTTTTACAGCAATTCCAACATGGTCAGGATTATATAAATAACAGGAAGCATGAGAACTTCAAGAAGCAAAGCATGTATAAAAGTATATACAAATATAAATAGTGATGCATTCCCAACAAAAGGCATACCTCACTGGTGTACGCAAAGAAAGATTCAAGTTTTCTTTAGCCCAGTTCAAGACAATCTGCACACCAGTAAATGGCACATTAGAGAGAATGGCCCAATAAAACATTGATTATTGATCTGCAGCAGTAGGTCATAGACAGAATGCCAAACCTTAGAAAATTCTGGAGCAATTGCTAGTCTAGGATATCGTTTTGTCAAGGACAGATAATCCCTCTCATCATCCACGAAGCGAAACGGCAAAACCTGCAAATAGCATCACAGTTAGCATTAAGTTTACAACAGGGAGCAAAATAAAGCAACCCCAAAAAATGCACATAAAAAAATGTAGTGATGAAACCCAAGGGAACAGAGAATGGCTAAAGGAAGACAATCATTCAGGGTCACATGATCATGTATTCATGTGCAATCAATGATCAAGGGAAGGCACGGATCTTCTTCGAATTTAATGAATCGCGAATTTCCATATCAAAGAAAAGGACAGCAAAGATCTTGTACCAGGAAGAGAAGAGACTACTGGGAAGGCAGGCAGAAGGAAGGATAGGTGACCGTGGATGCAAGGAGCAACAAAGAACTAGCTCCAGATGGACAAGAAACCAGGCAATCTTAAGATCGGAATGCATCAAGGAGGCTAGGGAGGAACTAACAATGCCAACTGGTTTCTGCAATAACACTGACAAACACAGCTGTCTATTACCTTGCAAATATATTCTCGCTTTGTTTCTTTAACAGGTGAACGATGCCTTCAGGACAACAAATGAAAAAGTTAGTTTTAAAAGCTGCACCAAAGACGAAGCAGCAACCTATTGCACCCACAAAGCTGCAGAAGAAACATGGAGGTCCACCTATGCACAGCTTCACGTCGAGGGGAAATTCGCCGAACAGGCTTCTCAGATCTAACTGAAGAAGAACGCCGTCGATCACCAGGGGCTCTTGGTGGAGTGTGCTCCCGCCTTGGATCAGCTCCGTGCTTCCTATCCCGCTCTCTCTCCTTCTCCCGACGCTCACGAAGGCGTTCTCTTTCACGCTCTCTTTCACGTTCACGTTCCCTTTCTCTTTCACGTTCTCTTAGTAGTCTTTCACGGTCCCTTTCACGCTCTCTTTCTCGTTCTCTCTCTCTTTCACGATCTCGCAAGTCTCGTAACTCACGTTCCCTCTCCCATTCCATCTCCTTTTCTCTTTCCAGCATCAGGTCCCTTCTGCGTTCCTCATCTCTCATATCCAGTTCCCGACGATAACCAATCCGATCAGCTCTGCGTTCATCAACCATGGAGATGCTTGGATGCACGCGTGGTAAGATGCTATCTCGGTAATCAGGATCTGAAGATGGATGGAGCAGGCCTTTCCCTGAGGAATAATCGCGTCCAGTTGGCAGACCTGCACCATAGCCAGTGCTTGATGATCCTTGTCCGTAGAGGCTGTCAATGTTTGTCCTCGGAGCTCCTTCCAATAACGAAGCCGCCTGCTGTCTTCCGTATGGAGCAGTCCCAAGAATGGACACGTTGCGACTCTCAGCTTCAACTCTTCCATATGCACCAATTTCCTGGGATGGTGGATGGATTGGAGCGGACCTTCCTGCAAAGTAATCGGCTTGTCTGCCAGAAATGCATACTAGACTCAGTGCATGCGGTATGTTCTGTTGCAGGATAAACACACAAATGATTGCTACTGATTTAGTTTTACAAGAATATCAGTGAGAAGTACCAAAAACAGAGGTTATGGCAGACATTGTTTAAGGAACACATGGTCATTCAATTGATGCGCTATCCTGTTCATGCGTGAGTAAAGTCTAATAATATTAATCGACAACATTCTGTATTCATTTCATATAGCCAGTCTGAGATAGTGTACCTCGTATCAGATCCAGGCTGCAGCTGACCTTTCAGGAGCTGCTGGTGGCGCATCGATGAACCCTAGAAAATTAACAGGATGCAATGAACAATATGCTACCACAAAGAGCAAAACATTGTTTTTATAACTAGGGGAGAAAATCTTACTTGCTCCATGAGGTCATGAACCTGAGATAAAAATAAGAGGATTAAAACAATGCACTGGTTATTTATAGTCTTAAGGGAAAAGGGCAAAAGAAAAAGTGAGAAAGAGAGATACCTGATGACTGGCAGGTATATGATCAGGATACCTTCTCTCCAAATCACTAAGACCATCTCTCCTACCAAGATTAGCAGAATGTTCACCATACATCCTTCTCTCTAGTCCATAATCAGTGCCATACTGGTCTAGCTTCTGTGCATATCCACGCACAGCCATATAGTCATCATTTGGTCTTGCCAGGCTAGAACCCACAGGTGCAGACGAGAACTTGGATGACTCTGACAGCGAAGTTGGTCGAGTTGACAAGCTAGGAAGACTTGAAGAAGCAGGACCTTTTCCACCAAGTCCACCAACCTGTTGAAACGAATCAGGATGTTCAGTTCAGATATTCAGCATAAAAAGTGTTGCATATGAGAAAGTCACTGAAACAGCTGAAACAAGTTGTCAGCAGGGATTGACACAAGGACAAGATAACTAGTCACTAAACAAGGGGGCTAAACATAACGTAATTACAACAGTTCATCAGAAATAACAAAATAGTACATCAATAGTTGACCAAATCCCTTCATAGCAGCTATTCATTCTTCATTGTATCAACATGGTTTCATGGTGTCACATATTTTGGTGCCTTGCCACTAAAGCTTCTACAAACGCTATTTCAAATATATGGATACAAATCAAATTTTGACCATATGTCGAATGAGGATCAAATAATCTGCATAAACAAAAGTAGAAATGATATTTGATGATTGTTGAATGCCAAGGATGGTAAATATGTTTTTGTTCCAGTTATAACATTTCTTAAACCTATCACTACCATATATCAAGCATGGCTAATCTTGTAGAAAATGCTAGAAAGAAGTGATGTAAAATTTCCCATCAAAATCACACAGCTGAGCAAAGTAGTGGAGTGGGGACAGATCACAAACTGTGGCATATATGGTTTCATGACGCAAACCAAAGGTCGGACAAGGCCCCAAGGAATGCATACTTATGGCATGCTTGCTTTCTTTGCTAACCTTCATCGACTAGGCCAAAGAGTCTACCATAAAATTCTGAGAGCAGAGCATAAATCTTCAGAAGATCTGGTACTTTCACGATGCAAAATGTGAACCCACACCCAAAAAAAAATACGGATGGTGAAATTAACCTACAAGGTGCAATTCCAGAAAACAGGAAGACACATGAAGTTGGGGAAGCAGACAAATTTTTAGGCTCAACCACCTAAAAGTTCTGATTCCACCAAATACAACATGTCTATGACCACATCGTGGCTAGGTAGAGACAGGAACAACCTAACTAGCAATCACCCAGATCCTACATATTGATCTGCAACCAGACCAGATAGAGAAAAATTGCAGATTATGAATAACAAAACAGGTCCAGATATCAAATACACTCAGCAGCCGCCACAAAAAGGGAGGATAGTTGTACAAATTATGAACTAGGGCAGGACTTTCTATTTATAGCTGGTACAAATTATGTAAAAAATGGCAACTTCAACCTCATTCTACCCATCAAACCATTGTTATAAAAGAAAAATTGGCAGCTATGTTAACACCTATGGACTAGGTTGTGGTTGGCAGCTGTGATTAGAGACCAAATCAGCAAGGATAGGCAACCGATTAGGCAGCTTGAAGGACAAATCAGGTTAGCATTGACCAACACCAACTCCTTCCCCATGTATCCCTCTGCAGAGGGCTCTTCCCCCACCTCCTTTATGTCACGATACCTCGGCACCACCTAAGCAAGGTGGTAATATTTCGTATTTCCATAGAACGAAACCTCAACTAGGATGTAGCAAATTTTGAAATACCAATCCCAACCTTCATAAGCACAAAACAGAGTCCCACTAGATTCTGCTTCTAATTTGTTGGAGTGCAGATCAAATACAGAAAAAATAAGGTAACTATAGGGGATACTTAAGCTTTTTTGCAATTTAAAACTAGCCCAAGCAGGACTTCAAAGTACCTTCAGATGGTGCAATAGATCTTCATAGCGAACAGGGGAACCTAAAAAATGGCTACATCTATTAAATAGATACACAGCAACCCATTTCGCTTCTGTTCTTGTTTGAAATAGTATACGATATGATACACATTTTGCTTAAATTATTACCCAGGATATTCTGACATTATCGACCACTGGAATTGATGAGCAGTTGTTTTACCTCATCCTAACAGAGGATGGTCTTTTGCACATAACTAACGAAAAATAATGCATTAGGTGTTGCTTTCGTGTGTTTCTAATTGTTTTTTGCAGATAGAACAAAGGAATATAAACAGAGCATTCCTATCCCGAATAGAAAGAAGGATAGGCAAGCCCCATAGAAATTCAGCCAGCATATTTATTTGACCTAGAAACTTCATCCCCTCCATCCCAGCCTTTAACACTTGTGAAATTAGATTTTGTCTACCCCAAACGTCTATACTAAAAACTAATCCATCGAATATTCTAATTTTAAAAAGCATGTTGACTTTGTGGTAATTTACCCACTCCAAAGTATCGGATTAGCAGCTAATAACCTTTATTGATCCTTTAATCAAGGTCCTCAGTCATCACGGATACACGCAGCACAAACGACAAATTACATAAAAGAAGTTACACGCCAATCACATTAATGAGAAAGAAAATAACACTAGAAAGTTAAATAAATTGCCTAAGACTTCAATCATAAAAAAGGACACAACGGAACAAATTTCAGTTATCATTAACTACCTGTTGCGTGCCATACACCGAAGCGTATGGTCCGCCATACTGCGCAGCAGCGCCCTGTCCTGCACGGGCACCAAAACGGCCACCATCAGTACCACCCGCCGCTGTCGGGGCAGTGAATCCAGTGCTACCAGGCTGCAATGGAGCAAAATCCCAACCGAAGCAGCAGGAACACAAATGATAATCCATAAGGAATCCGCATCAAACGACAGACAAAAAGCAAACATAGACGGATTCTTCATAGAGCCTTACGATTTGGCCGTACGGCTGCTGCCCGCCGTATGGCTGCTGCTGGCCGTAGTGATTAGGCCCTTTCGAAGGAAACATGGCGGACGCGCCCGCCTAGGGGCTCCTGCCCGGGCGCAGGACCCGGCCGAAACACTCCGCGCCCACGAACAAGCGCCTGCGCGATGAGAGGAAGCAAACCATAGATGCTTCAGCACAGACAAAGAACGAGGCTGGAACGAATCCAATACAATCCAGCCACCGAATCGGCAGATTCAATCCGATGCCCACTACACGGGCTAGGGTTTACCTTCGCGAAGGAAGAGGAGGAAGCCTGATGGCGACGGATGGAGGCGAGTCGCGCCCGCGCCGCGGCTTCGGGCGAGAGTGGGCTCAGCGGCCGGAGGTGAGGGTGCTCCGGCGGAAGAGCGGTGAGGGTTGGCGGCGGGCGGCGGCGAGGGTTTGGGCTAGGGGTTCGGCGAGCCCGAGATAGGGTGTAGCCGTACGACCACGAGGAGGCTCCTTTTTATTTTGCTCGATTATTTACAGAGCCACGTAGTTTTAGTTTCTATCATTCGGCCGTTGGATTGTATACGGAGTACTTCTCTTCCGGCTTCCGAGCACAAAAAACAACTTTGCTCCGACCCTTTCCTTTCATCCTCGGTGAGAGAGGAAAACGCTCGAGTATTTTCTCTGTACCATCAGAAATTATACTCATATCTGATAAGCCCTGCATATCTTAGGTTGTGTTTAGATTAGAGTAAAAAAACACTGTAACTGAAGAAAAACATTGTAGCACTAGCTGGGAAGCGTGTTTTACGAGGGATGTGAATAGTGACAAGTTGGAATGAATAGTCCTTAGACAAAAAAAGCATATTATTAAGTAACACGCAAAGGATGAATTGCACTTTCAATGGCATAGATTGAATTTAAAGATTGATTTGGTGAGAAGCCTTTCCATTCATTTGGTAGTACTTCGTTCTCGTGTCCCCAATTTTCCTAAACACCTTGCAACATTGGTGTGCACGAGTTTAGAAACAACAACCAAAGGAAAGGAGGGAGAGGCTAGACATGCTATTCATATAGATTATTTACATCAGGATATACACAAGACGGTTTTATCCCTAATCTAACTATATAAAATTATTCCATTACCTGTGTTTGGTTACAGAAATAGAATAATTTCTTCCTTGCATTTGGTAGGAGGGAAATCATTGTTTTAGAGCTCGCCTATCAATCACACAACATCCCTTCCTTTCTAGCCCCATCTCCTTCACAGAAACAAACTCATGAAATATCAATTTCAAATAATACCATCCAAATTGAATCAAATCTTTATCAAAGACATCAAAAACAAGACAGAGCGGTCCGAGTGGCCGATTCGAAGCCATCCACTTGACCTCGCCAGCTAATCGAAGCATGTACACTCCCAGCCGCTGCCATTTGCGCGCTAGTTAGAAGACGATTCGCTCACTGATTCGAAGCCGGTAACCATCCTAACCACCAAATCGAAGCCCTAACTTGTGAATCCAATGGATCGTGGACCACACAAAATTTGCTTAGCTTAGCCTGGGTGTACCATCACGAGTAAAAAACAGGCTTGCCAACCCAAATGAGTGAATTTTGCTCTCTTCCAATAGCAAGGCTAAACGTTGCCTGCACAAACCCAAGAGATATTTGTTCAACATTCAGAAACGATAGCCTCGCTTACTATACTAGCTAGGCAAGGGGACATAGTATCCAACAAATACACCAAACACAGCCCGAGTTTGCGAGGTATAGCTGCAGCTCTTTATGGTTGCAACTCTCGGTTATCTTGGCCACCCTCCTGCAGTGTAGTGTTCTATCTCCACCTTGTCTTCTCCCTAGTGCGAGCTTTGGAAGCTCTGTCTACTCGTGTACGAGCATGTACAGGCACAAGAGGACATCGTCAGTTTGATGTGCACGCTGCACGAGGCTTAGGACCTGTTCAGATTCTCCAACTTTCCACTATTCATTCCAACTTTCCACTATTCATTTCAACTTTCCACTATTCCTCCCTCACAAAACATGTTTCCCAGCGAATGCTACAATGTTTTTCTAATGCTACAGTGTTTTCCCCTACAATCTAAACACACCCTTAGCTTGTCATCGAGGTTCAACTCCAAGTGGCACTGGTGTGGTAAGGCAGCAGCACTAACGCAGCATGAGGCATGGACAAAGGCGCGAGAGGAAACATAGTAGGTTTATTTTGAGTTAAGCAAGGCCAACTAATGAAAGATTAATATGATAGTGCATATTGTTTTTTTAGGTAGTACATAAATTTAATCCAATTTGGATACTTCAATTGTTCAAGAGAGGTGTGTATGAGGCAACAACTTTGACCTATGTATAAAAATGAGATTCTTTATATTAGCTTTACCGGTTGGGCATGGCATAACCTAAAATTTGATCCATGTGCATGATATGTATATATTTTTTCATGCACTGGACTTATTCCTGAACGTGTTGCTTAGTCCTATTCTTTTGGACCTCCCTAGCCAAACCAAGTTGCTCGTGGGTTGACGCATGAGCAAAGACAGAGCCGATCAGATTCACAATTCACATACTTACTGGCCCTCACACAGCTCTAGTCCTCCAATGAATTATCTAGTGTGGGCACCTATTCTGATTGTATACCACCTCCATCATCCATTCTAGGTTTCGATTTTCCCAATTGGCAACCAAATCATTATGCATCGCCATTGGCACTATCTTCGGCTCGACATGAACGTCCATGCCTCTATTCAATGACCTTCTGCCAATAATATCTAAGGTATGCAAATTTCAAATTTATGCATCGTCCCATAGTAAATTAAATTATATGATTTTTAAAGATAAATGTGCATTCATTATCCTCTCACAATAGTACATTAGGCTAATTTAACCTGTTAAAATGGTTGTAGTGAATGTAATTTTTCTATTTTGGCATAGAATTAATATGTTTAACTATTTTATTTTAGTATACCATACTACTGTATTATATAGTTGTTTATCAAATTGTTTAGGGGGCTATATGGTATTATATGATGGATATATTGGTGCAACATACCCTATGGTGAAATTTTAGCGCTGCCACTAATCGCACCTCATGCACAAGGGGTGTTACCCTCACCATGGTATAATGGTCGCGACCACATGCTTGCAACTTTAGTAGTTCTTCTTTTACGAAGCTACTCGCTCTATCCTCCTTTGCCAAAGTGGCTTAGTGTCAGCCGTTTATCTCGCCCGAGTTGCATCATGCCATCAATCCAAGTTCAGAAGGAGACAATGTGCTAAGGAGAGTACCAATATGTTGGCAACACGAGCTGGTCCAAGAAGATGCAAGAGGAAAGAGCCGATACATTGTAACATAACAAGTGGGCCCCACACATATTACCTAAAAATAAAATTGGTAACATGGATTTCCGACATCGGACCATAGACGCATCAGGAAAAAAACATTTTAGAAATCGCTTTGAGCTTGTCAAGACAATTTATCTGTTTGAAGGTAACATGATATGTATTATGTCCATTATTTGAGTTAAGATAATTTATCCATTTACAGGTGATTAGTTATGTATTATGTCCATTATTTGAGTTAAGTGAGGTTTAATATTAAGTGACAAGTTAGAAAAAAAATAAAATTTCTAATTTTAGTACAAACCGAATGGGCAATCGGTTACCACGTTAATCTTGATAGTCCCAAAATATTGATTTAGAAACTTACTAAAAACTATTAGAGGAAAAAAAACCTCCTTCTCTAATAGTTCCTAATAATTAGGCTCAAATAGTTAAATTTCAAGATTGGAAGTGCAAGTCAAGGGGGCAAAAATGGCTCTAGAGCCAACTCTTTTTGGGAATTTGGAGAAAATAGCCACCAGTTTAGGCCATTATTGGAGCAAGAGTTTTTCCATTGATTCTTAAAACAAGAATTTAGGAACCTATTTTGGCACTGTTGGAGATGCTCTTATTCTGCATTTTTTTAGGGGAAATATGAAAATCGGCAATACCCGAGGGCTTCTGTCCCCGCCTTCGCGGTGTCTGGTTTTCTCTCTCTCTCTCCACCGACACCGGAGTCTTGTTTCTCCTCATCGTCGATGACCTGAAAAAACCAGGCTCCTTCGACACGAGGCTTCACTATTCTCTGCCCTGCCCACTCTGCGCCCTTTACTGGAGATCCACCCGAACTCGATTGTTTGGGTGGTGGCCCAGGGCGAATCTAGCGGTGGGGCGGGTGGGGCTAGAGCCCCTACTGGTTAGGAACCCCCCCTTTTTTTAAATTGGAGAAGATTTATTTTTTTACAATACTTTTAGAAGGTGTGAACATCCGGCGGCGCCCCCGGTGGATGGGCTGTTAGTGGCCAGTTGGCCTGTAATGACCCAAAATTTATAAGCATAATAAAAAGGATTCATAAGCACCATCTAGATCATCTATAAAAAACTTTCATGATTTTAGGAGGCATCCAGTTGGTCTAAAAATTATTTTTACCAATATTAATTTTTCGGATCATATGACTCGGAGTCGGAAGACCCGGTAGTCCACTTTGACACATCGATAATTGCACAACCGCCACGTGTCCCCATGGGTCCCACATGTCATCCCAGCTGTCCAAAGGAGAGTTGAGCTGTAGCTCTCCCCATCCCCCACCTCACTCCCCACTTCCACTCCCTCTCTCTTCTTTCTCTCTCTAGTTGGGAGGAGACTCCAAGGTGCTCCACTCCTCCACTACTCTACCTCGCTGGAGGGTCGACGGAGTTCGACGCTGGCGAGCTGCCCCACCACCACGTCGCTCTCTTCCCCAAGCTTGGAGCAAGAAGCTTCCCCAAGCTCCCCCTCCCTTTCCATTGCTCTCTCCCTCAAGCTCAAGGTCAAGAACAAGAAAGCCCCACTCATCCTCACTCTACACCAACCAGCGACCCTTGTCGGAGTTGTACACGTTGCTGGTGAGCCATCTCCCATCTCGATCCACTCACATTGCTCTAAGTTTATAGTTTTTGGAGTTCTTAGAAAAAACCATCGTTGATGAGCTCGAGCTTATAAACCCTAATGCATGTTCAATCTATCACTTGGAATAGAAGCTTGATACTCTCATGAACCCATAGAAACAAGGGAAAGTCTGTTTTTCACCCTTCAACTGTTACAAAAGTCCAATTTTCAACCTCAAACTTCAAAACCGGACACTAAAGGCCATTCAACTATCCAAACCATGTAAAATTGGCCCTTTGGGTGGTTTTGAATTTTATAGAAATAACAGATATATCAATTAAAATTTAAAATCCATAACTAATTCATTTTGGACCCAAAAAATATGAAAATAATGCCAAAACTTCTATTAAAATGTAACCAATATATTGTCACACTATTTAATATTATTTGAATATTATATATTTATATTACTAGTGTCTTATGTTTTTTCTAAAAATAATTAGAATAAAGGTAAATAATATGCAAACAACTTTTAATGGTGCACCAAAATATAGGTCATATTTTTTAAAAAAAAATTGACGCTGAGTTCATATTTTTATAATTAAAAATAAATTAGTTATGAATTTTTTAGATATAAATTATTTTTAAATTTTTTGGAAAATACAAACCACCTTCAAAACCACCCAAAGAGCTAATTTTGCACGGTTTGGATAGTTGGAGGGTCTTTGGTGTCCAGTTTTGTAGTTGTGGGTTGAAAATAATACTTTTTTAATAGTTGGAGGGTGTAAAATAGACTTTTCCCTAGAAACAAATGGCGCCCAAAACGGAGATCAGAGCCTCCGCCGCCGAGCTTTTCTTTACCGGTCACCAGGCTGTTAGGTTGATCCAGAAATGAATCGAATCATCCAGTTTTAAGTTCCGGTCCATGTTTGGAAGACCGGGTTTTATGTCCGGAAGACCCGGTTCTTCTCTGTACAAAACCGGATGACCCATATTTTGGCTCGGAAGACCCGAAAGGCACCTAGTTGATTTATGTACCTATGTTCCCAACTTAAAGTATGTTTATATATGATACTAAGGCATTCTAAACACATATTTAATCCTATATTTTGCATCTCATTTTTTAAATGCATTCATGTCATATTTATTTATCAAGTATCATTGCACTCGTGTAGTGTGGGGGTCATGGATTAGGGGGGGCCCCACTGTCAGGGAGCGAGCTAACGGCGAACGAACAGAGTGGACCCCTGGGAACGAAGGGAAGCAACGTTAGCTCCGATCGGTCGGAGGACTCCGTCTCGCCCGACCCCCAATCCTCCAGTCGACCAGGCGAAGCAGGGGTCGGGCATGTCCGTCTCGCCCGACCCTAGGCCCTTTGGGTCAGGAGTGGCAGACCCTGCGAGGGGTCTCGCCTACCTTCATATACGCACGAAAAAGAGGAGGAGGGGAGCCCCGAAGGCTCCCCAAAGTCAAACTTAGCTTGGGAAGGAGAAGACGTGCAGCCTATGCTTTCTCCCGACCGACGCCCGGCATCACCCGCTCGCCTGCCATCTGATAAAGCTGATCTGCAGCACTGCAATTGGGAAAAGGTAGCTGCATGCGTGTCGCCACACTAGCGGCCAAGAAGGAAGCTGCCGCGAAGCTGCCGAGGGAAAGGTGGAGGCTGCGTGGCGGACGAGGAAGGGGTGGGCGGCGGCGCACTAAGACGACAATGCATAACCACCGATGGCGTCAGACCCATGAGGGTAGTTAGGTAAAACGATGTTATAAAGCGCCCTCTCCTTGCGCTATAAAAGGGAGGGCGCTCCCCCTGCGGAGGGGATCCGATTTTTGGACATTCGATCTCTAGAGCACTTAGTCCCCTACACGCACAAGGCTTGAACCGGCCTTTGTTGTAACCCGTCGCCAAGAGAGCAATACAGCCTGACCCCCGTTTCACTAGACGTAGGGATAACTCCTGAACCAGTATAAACTGCTTGTCTTGCGTCTCTTGAACCATTCTCCACCAGGACGTGCGTGTTCTGTGATCGACACTCGCCGGCGTGAGGTACCCCGTGTGCCACCCGCCGACAGTTGGCGCGCCAGGTAGGGGCATGCGCACGTCCGCGTCTTCCTCGACATTTGGTGTGAGATGGCTGGTTTCGGTGACCATCAGCTCGTGCCGGGCGCGATCATCCGGTTCGGCAGCCTCGAGTTCCTTGTGAACGGGACGCCGAACGTTCGAGGTAACGCGCCGCACCTCGTTCTCATTGACCGCAACAGCTGCTCGGCCCCTGGCGTGGGGCAGCTCCCCCAGAGTGGCCGGGCAGAGACTGCAGCTGCCTCGACGGTGGCTAAGACGGTCACTCCGGCCGTGAGCACTGCTTCTTGGAGCCCCATCACCGTGTCGAGGGTGGGACGCGAGCGTATCGTGCACCGCCACGGCAGGAGCGACAGCCCGGTTCCGACGCCTCAAGCTAGGCGTTCGGGCTCACCTTCGTCGCATGGCTCTGAGAGCCGAGCGACCATGAAGGATGGCGTAAGCCCACGAAAGGGCGAGGCGTCAACCTTTCCTTTCGGCTTGAGGAATGCGTCACAAACTTTCTCCGATCTGGTGCGACGTCAGCCTTGGGAAGGCCTTGAAAGGCACGTCCTAAGATGCGCCTTTTGAGGTACGAGGGCATCATGGGGGGTTACGTGAGCACGCGCTCCATGACCTCCACATGTGAGCCTGGACAGGAGAGAGGTCCGGGTATACACCTTCCCCCCCAGAGGTGATAAGTGTTGCCCTACACGAGAGTGTTTCGCCGTGGTTCCCCCGGACGACCTGACGAATGGGGCGAATGTGGCTGAAACCCGGTTAACCCCAGAGCAGATCGCGGCGAAGCAGCAAGAGCTGGAGGACATGCGGCTGGCCATCGAGATAGAGCAGGCCCAGCTCGACGCCAACATGGAGCATTCCGCCCGGGCGCGAGCCCGTGAGGTGGGCTAGAGAATCGAGACCAACGCCGACGGCTACCCTCTCTTCGACCGAGCAAGCCAATGCATCGCCGCGGCGACGCTACTCAGCCGTCCATGCGAAAGGAGCGCCGGATCCAAGACGGGTTGAAGTCGCTCCTGGAGCGCGCTGCGGTGCGACAGGCGGCAAGCTCCGCGGGAAAAAGACGGGTCTCCGGGGGTGGGGCCGGGAACTCCAGGTCTCCCAGTCCCGTTGACCGGAGAAAGCCGGCTGAAGACCTATGGCGAGACGCTCCGAACCCTGACGCCGCCAAGGTCCAAGATCGGCTGGGTCCGAAGCATGACACGCGACACACCATTGAGGCTCGACGTCGGGACAAGTCGGAAGAGCCGGAAGATCGTGTCCCCCGAATCAGGCACCGACGCGTGAGGTGCACGTCAAGGCGGAAGAAGATTGGATTCGAATTTCGACTCCGATTGTCCTGGCCCAGCCGCCTTCTCCCACGAGATTCGTACCGTAGCGATTCCCCCGCGGTTCCGTCTCCCCACGAACTTCAGCAAGTACGACGGAGAGACTGACCCCTCGGTCTGGCTGGATGACTCCCGGCTCGCGTGCCGCGTGGGGGGAGTTTTTGATGACAAAGTCATCATACGCAATCTCCCTTTGTATTTAGTGGAGCCCGCCCGTGCCTGGCTTGAGCGATTGCCCAACGGGAAAATCCGTAACTGGTCAGATCTGAGGAGCATCTTTGTCGGGAACTTTCAAGGCACCTGCGCTCACCCAGGAAAGGTCTGGGACCTCAAGCAGTGCAGGCAGAAGCACGGGGAGACCCTGCGTGAGTACCTGTGACGGTTCTCTCGACAGTACAACAACCTCCCCACCGCCACTGACGCCGACGCCATTGCCGCGCTGATGGGAGGCACCAAGAACCGACCCTTGGTCAACCGCATTGGCAGGGAATGCCCGAAGACGATCAAAGAGGTCCTTGACATGGCGGCCGAAGAAGCGCAGGGGGAGGAGGCCGTCCTGGCGCACTTTCCCGAAGAAGGGGGAAAGAAGAAGCGCGAGGAAACCGCCGACGAGGCAGGGGCGTCCGATCGCCATGAGAAGAAGAAGAAGAGGAGCAGGGAAAGAAGGGTCGAGTTTGTTGCCATGGCAGACCCACAACCCTCCCGACCCCAAGGCAGGGCACCCCAGGGTCGAAGACGAGACAACCGACCCCAGGGACGACGACTCAACGAGGGTCAGACCCCTGATTACTTCGAACAGCTACTCGCGGACCCATGCCCAAACCATGCGACCCCCGTCAAGCACAAGTACCGGGAGTGCGGCCTCATGAGGAAGTTCCTCATGGGCCGGTTGGACGGGGTCAGCCCGATTACCCAGCCGCAGGGGAAGGGGACGGCGACTGATTCGTTTCCCGAACCTGATGAGTGCCTCATGATCTTCGGCGGTCCTGAGGCGCTGGCATCGAAGCGGCGTACCAAGCTAATAGAGCGCGATGTGTTCGCGGTCCATCCCACCCACCAGGAGTTCCTCCGGTGGTCCGAGGCTGCGATCACCTTCGACCGCTCAGACCACCCAAGGTACGTCCCGCATCCGGGGAAGCTTCCCATGGTGGTGGCACCGATTATCGGAAGGAAGCGCGTCTCCAAGGTGTTGATGAACGGAGGAAGCGGCCTCAACATCCTGTACGCCAGTACACTCGACGCATTGGGAGTTCCGCGATCCCATGTGCGGCCCGAGTGGGCTCCTTTCTATGGCGTTGTCCCTGGGAAGGAGGCCGTCCCCCTGGGCCAAATTACCCTTCCGGTCACGTTCGGAGATCGGGAGAACTTTCGTACTGAGACGCTCTGCTTCGAGGTGGTTGACTTCGACGGCTCCTACCACGCCATCCTGGGAAGGCCATGCTACGCGAAGTTCATGGCCGTCCCAAACTATGTCTACCAGCTCAAGATGCCGGGACCTAACGGGGTCATCGTCGTAGGCACGACCCCGCAGGTGGCGTATGAGTGCGAGAAGGAGAGTTGCGCACTCGCTGCGGCCCTCGTCGCGCCGCGCCAGCTCGCTAAGGCCAGGCGGCCGTACAAGCATCTAAGGAACTGGCTCTCTCCCAGGGGGCGATCGACGCCGTGGCGGCAATGGTCTCCGTCCCCGAAGGCCAGGAGATGCGGGAAGTCCTGCACGAGGATAGTCCTGCACGCAAGAAGCCGGCGCATGAGCCCGAGGCTGAGAGGCAGTTCCAGCCATCGAGCGACACCAAAAAGGTACTCCTCGACCCCCAAGGGTCCGGGAGCAAGATGGCCATCATTTCTTCCACCCTCACGGAGAAATAGGAAAGCGCGCTCGTCGACTGCCTCCTGGTGAACATCGGCATGCTCGCATGGGTTCCCGCAGATATGCCCGGAATCCCCCGGGAAGTCGCCGAGCATTCCTTGGACATCCGCAAAGGCGCGAAGCCTGTCAGGCAGCCCACGAGACGCTGCAACGAGTTCAAGCGGAAGATCATCGTCGAGGAAGTGGCTAAGTTATTAGATGCAGGGTTCATCAGGGAGGTTCGTTACCCGGAGTGGTTAGCAAACCCTGTACTGGTCGAGAAAAAGAATGGGAAATGGAGAATGTGTGTCGATTACACTAGTCTCAATAAAGCTTGCGAAAAGTTTCCTTATCCCCTCCCTCGCATCGACCAGGTCGTAGATTCCACGGCAGGGTGCGAAGCTCTGTGTTTCCTTGACGCTTATTCTGGGTATCACCAGATCGCGCTAAAGGAATCCGACCAGCTGGCTACTTCTTTTGTTACCCCGTGCGGTGTGTTCTGTTACACCACAATGGCCTTCGGGCTAAAGAACGCGGGGGCAACGTTTTAGCGCTATATGAATCAGTGCTTGGGTGACCTCGTCGGGCGTACCGTCGAGGTCTACGTGGATGACATCGTAGTCAAGTCCAAGCGAGCTGACGACCTAGTTCAGGACTTGGAAGCCACGTTCGATCGCTTGTGGACAAACCGCGTCAAGCTCAATCCAGAAAAGTGTGTGTTCGGGGTCTCAAAAGGCGTCCTCCTGGGATTCGTCGTCTCCGCTAGGGGTATCGAGGCGAACCCAGAGAAGATAGCGGCCATTGCCAACATGGGACCGATCGACTCCGTCAAGGACGTTCAGAAGCTGACGGGCTGCCTCGCGGCGCTGGGACGCTTCGTGGCGCGTCTGGGCGAGCGAGGGCTCCTTCTCTACAAACTTTTGAAGAGAGCAGGTCGCTTCGAATGGACCGCGGAGGCCCAGCAGGCGTTGGACCAACTCAAACACATGCTCACCAAGCCACCTGTCCTGGTACCTCCACGTGACAGGGAGCGCCTGCTCTTATACGTGTCAGCCACCACACAGGTGGTGAGCGCCGTCCTTGTCATGGAGCACGAGGAGGAGAGACACGCCCTGAAGGTTCAGCACCCAGTCTACTACATCAGCGAGGTGTTGACTGAGTCGAAGACACGCTACCTTCACATCCAGAAGATGATCTACGCCATCCTCATCGCCAAGCGAAAGCTTAGGCATTACTTTGACGCTCATCACGTCACCGTTGTGACTGAGCATGTGTTAGGTGAGGTGGTCAACAACAGGGAAGCGACTGGGAGGATAGCCAAGTGGTCCCTCGAGCTTATGGGATACGACATCTCCTACGCACCAAGGTCAGCAATCAAATCTCAGGTTCAAGCAGGTTTCATTGCAGAGTGGACGGAAACACAGCTTCCCCCGGCCCCGGCTGATCTCGAGTTATGGGTCCTCCACATCAATGGAACTCAAAACCGAACAGGGTCAGGGGTCGGGGTCGTCTTCATTTCCCCTATGGGGGTAATGATGCGTTATGCCATACGGCTGCACTTTCCGGCGTCCAACAACATGGCTGAGTACGAGGCACTGCTCGCCGGCCTGCGCATTGCCAAGGAACTTGGCATTCACAGGCTAGAGGCTCGCGGTGACTCTCAGCTGGTGGTGGATCAGGTCAACGGCGATGCCAAGTGCCACAATCCGAAGTTGGTGGCTTATTGCGAGGCGGCGTGCAGAGCACAGGAGAAGTTCAAAGGCTTGGGTTTCGTCCATCTCCGACGAGAGTACAACAAGGCAGCCGATGAGCTAGCCTAGCTGGCGTCCTGGCGATAGCCAGTTCCACCCGGGGTGTTCGCGGGCGACCAACATCAGCCGTCAGCGAATTTCAACGAGGAGGTATCTTCCCCCGGGCCAGACCCAGGTCAGTTGCTTGGGTCTGATGGAGCTTCCGACCCAACGAGGGTGGTAGCAGCCATCGCTTCCGACCCCGACGAGGGGCCGGATCCTGAGGATGATCAATCTCTGGAAGACCCGCCTGAGCCGGAGGAAGACTGGCGGGTCCCATTCTTAAGCTGGCTCGTCGACGGAGCCCTCCCCGCCGGACGAACGGAGGCCCGACGCCTCATCCGAAGGGCCAAGTCCTACAGGATAATCGAAGGTAACCTGTACCGCCGAGGCCATAATGGTGTCCTCCAATGTTGCATTCTGAACACGGAGGGTAGGTCGTTGTTGAGGGACATACACGGAGGAGTGTGTGGTCACCACGCAGCGCCCCGATCATTGGTGGGGTCAGCCTTTAGGCAAGGATTCTACTGGCCCACGGCCGTCGCGGACACAGAGCGGATCCTGCGAACTTGCGAGGGCTGCCAGTTTTACGCCAAGAAGACGCATTTGCCAGCCCAGGCACTTCAGATCATACCCATCACTTGGCCGTTTGCGGTGTGGGGTCTAGACATGGTTGGGCCGTTGCCAAGAGCGCCTGGAGGCTACACACACATGTTTGTTGCCGTCGACAAGTTCACGAAGTGGATCGAGGCACGCCCGCTAACGGAGATCACGTCGGAGCAAGCCGTCCATTTTTTCCGTGACATCATGTGCCGGTTCGGTGTTCCGAACACCATAATCACCGACAATGGAACTTAGTTCACGGGGAAGAAGTTCACACGTTTCTGTGACGACTACGGAATCGAGGTGGCATGGGCAGCAGTCGCTCACCCGCGTACAAATGGGCAAGTCGAGCGTGCCAACGGTATGATCCTACAAGGGTTGAAGCCGCGAATGTTTAACCGGCTGGTCAAGCGAATCCACAAGCTCGACGCTAAGTGGGTAGATGAGCTGCCCTCTGTCCTCTAGAGTTTGCGGACGACTCCGACTCGCGGCACGAGTTTTTCCCCATTCTACATGGTCTATGGTTCTGAGGGAGTCCTACCGGCTGACATAGACTACGGCTCCCCAAGGGTGCAGGCCTTTGACGAGGGAGCGAACGGGGCTAACTTTGAGGACGCCGCAGACCAGTTGGAGGAGGCCCGGGAGGTAGCGGTGGTGCATTCGGCCAAGTACCAACAAGGCCTGAGGCGCTACCACGCACAGCGGATACGAGGACACGCGTTCCAAGAGGGCGATCTGGTCCTGCGAATCGCCCAGGATCGCCGTGGCTTCACTAAGCTATCACCCCCTTGGGAGGGCCCCTACACCGTAGTGCGGGTCTTGCGCCCAGGGTCCTATAAGCTAGCGATGCCAGATGGAACCCACTTATCCAATGCCTGGAACATCGAGCAGCTGCGGCGTTTCTACCCATAACCGCCCACGGAGGGGAGGGTTGATACGACCCCAACACGCCCGACCCCACGAAAGATAGGGGCGGCACGTTTACACCACCCCCAGTACGAGCGGTCCGGCGAGGATCCTCGTAATGAGAAGGCCCAACAGGCCGAAGCCGGAATGGGGCCGGGGCTGAGTATGGTCCAGCTCTTTCCTTTTATACGAAGCCTTCGGCGGCAGGAAGCACCCATTTTTAGTACCACATCGTCGGCGGAAAGAGGAGCCGCACAACTTAAAAGCGGTGCCGCCATGGGCGGACCATTCGGCGATAATGCCCCGGAGACAAAGGCTGCCATCCGACCCACGGAGCCCGGGTCTCCGGGGGCACTATCGCCGACGCTAAGTTTTTGGAGCTACAGTAACCGCGAGTCCGTACTGATAATGCGTCTCCCTCCCTATGCCCGCCGCCGACGGATCAGAGCATCGACTCTTCACTGCACGACAGAAGACCCAATAGGGGGGGCCGCCGAAGCCCTCCCCCTCGCTTCCAACCGGCCAGATAAGTGAACAGTTTCTGCACCTTTATCTTTGTCAAATCAGTTCGTTTTCAGTCGTTTTATTTTAAAAAGCCTGCTATTCACCACCCGACCCGGCGATTCCAAGGAAACCCCGACCCTGCTCAACGGGGTAGGTAGGGACGTTTGGCACAGCTGCATTGCAACGGCCCACGCCTCCGAGGCTACGGATCGCACAACTGCCGAGCTAAATGGTCGACCCTGCCAACAGACTCAAACGATTCATGGCAGGGCCGGGGGATACCCTAAGAGTAAATCGGGTCGGAAAAACGCAGAAGCGTTGTTAATGACGCGGCTCAGGCGAATGAAATTAACTATATTCTCGGGGGCCTCTTGGGTCTACCTTGTTGCAGGATGTCCAGGGCCGGGGGTGGGGTTGCGCCCAACCACCGCGAAGGAAGCTACACGTTAAGGCTCGGGGGCTCGAACACAGCTTGACCAGTAAACCGCATGGTGCTCAGATCCACCAGGAGTACGAGACTCGAATCTAGCCCAGACGGTTTTGCTGGCTCAAGGATTCAACCTACCAAGTCCATCCCTTGCAGTCGAGCCTAAAGGCTCGGGGGCTTGGCACAACCATCGGGTTTGCCTTGCGTCCCCCGCGGCCAAGCCTAAAAGGCTCGGGGGCTCGGTACAACCATCGGGTTTGCCTTGCGTCCCCCGCAGCCAAGCCTAAAAGGCTCGGGGGCTCGGGGGCTCGGCACAACCATCAGGTTTGCCTTGTGTCCCCCGTGATCAAGCCTAAAAGGCTCGGGGGCTCGGCACAACCATCGGGTTCGCCTTACGTCCCTCGCTGCCAAGCCCAAAGGCTTGGGGGCTCGGCACAGCCACCGGGCTTGCCTTGCACGCCTCATTGCCAAGTCTAATGGCTCAAAGGTTCGAAGGCCCCATCAACGGGTGTGCCTCACTCGTCCAAGGACTAGGGTCCGATCGATAAATAAAATCACCAAGGAAATCAAGTTAATCCCACAAAGACAGACTCAAGTGGCGCCTCCCAACCAGCCTGCGAAGAAGCTGGAAGGCAGACCCCACTTGGGGGCTGGCAGGGGTATAACCATGAAGAAACAAGCAAAGGCCCTCGCATACGGGGCCAAAAGAACCAAAAGACGAAGAAGAAGAAGACAGATAAGCTAATTATTACAGAAGTGTCTTAGTGAACGGGAGTTTCGTCGATGCGGAACCCCGCAGAAGTTCAATCCCTCTACGCGAGGGCACGACAAAAAACTTTAAAAGTTGTAATCCCTCCACACGAGGGCACGATGATAGCAAGCGAGAGCGAGGATGTGTTCACAGGACTTGATCGGAGTCGGCGCCGTCCACGGGGTTGCCCTCCACATCGGACGTGGGCACCAGGCCGTTGGCGAACTGCTCGGTGGGCACCCTGACCTCTTCTGCCAGAGCATCCAGGGCTTCCGAGGTGAAGTCGTTGGGGAAGCCGGCGGCCATCCTGTCGAAGCGAATCCCGTCGTAGTGGGAGCGCTCCAACGTGAAGGCTTCCTGGATGCCGCGCACCAGAGACTGCTTGGAAAGGGCCCGGACGCATGCCGGAACCTCATTGAGCTCGGCCGGGAGGCGCGCTGGGTCGCCGCTCATCGGCACCTCGAGGGCTTCCAGCATCGAGATTCCCACGACGCGCAGCTCCCCGCAGCAATCCGCCACCCGGTGAAGGTCTCCAGGGAGCCGCTCGATGTCCTCGGACAAGGGGAACCCGAGCCGAGTCAGGACCGCCCCCGCCGCGTCGCGCAACATCCCGAAGCGCGACAGCAGTGTGGTCCGGTGGGTGATCCCGTCGGCCACACGAGACTTGAGCGCTGCCAGGAAGTAAAGCTTGGTTAGGCCTTGAGCAAACACGTAAGGTCAAGAAGACTGAACAAGTGAGGGGAGGTAGGCGGGAACGCACCGTCAATCTCCGAGTCCTTCTCTTCCAAAGACTTCTGCGCAGTGGACAGAGCGGCCTCCAGGACTCCGACCCGTTCGTTGGAGGACTGTGCCTCCGTACAAAGGTCGGCGACGAGCTGGCCCAGCTGAGCGCACGCCGCCTCGGCGTCCTCCTTCGCAGCCACCGCCTGGTTGCATTCCGCCTGGGCGTCGATGCACGCCCGGACCGCCGTCGCCCTCTCCCCCTTCAAGTCGGTGAGGTCCGCTTGGAACCCTGAAAAACCGGCGCTGAGGGTCATCCGCGATGGGTATGACGGGCGTCATAAGAAAGAAGGAAGTGGGAGTCGGACATACCACTACGGGCGTTAGCAGCGCTGGTTCGGAGGCCACGGAGTTCGGATCGCAGCGCGGCCAACTCTTCCTGGTGGACCGTGGCCTGGTTGGCCAACTCCTATTCCAGCTCCGAGACGCGGTTGGCACTCCCTGCGGCCTCGTCCCTGGAGGCAGTGGTGACGTTCCACGCACAGCGAGCCTGGTTGATGGACTCCTGCTCGATGCTCCGAGCTCGGGCGAGCGATAGCAGCATCGACTGTGGCGACCGATAAGCCGTGATTAGGTGTCCGGCGAGGACGGTATCAGTTGAGAACCGTAAACCCAAATGAGAATAGAAAGAAGAAGAAGTAAATCGCATACCCGGCTGGAGGGGATCGCCACGGCGTGGAGCGTCAGGGCCATCTGCAGGAGTGTCGCCGGGAAGGTGGCCATCTGCTGAAGGCTCTCCAGCCAGGTGTCGATCTCCATGATATGGTCGGGGTTGATCGCCGGCTCGCCCTGGCCGCTCCCCGACCCCGAGGGTTCTGCTAGCGAGGCGGAAGCCGGAGGCGCTAGGATCGACACCAGCGTGAAGGCCGACGAGGCCGCGGGGAGCTCCGACCCTGCGCGCGCGCGTTTCCGCTTCACCGAAGAGGTCCTCCACAGACCACCGACTCGCCTCCACGCCCTCCCTGGGGTTCGTCGCGGGCGGCTCCGAGGTGGGCGGTGCGGAAAGGCTTGTCCGAGGGGCCTCCCTGGGGGGCCCATCGCCGTGCCCTCGGTGGATCCTACGGCGGACGGAGATGACCATGGGACGCACACCATGGCACCCGCCCCGGGCTCCTCTCCCGTGGCGGTGGCCTCGGAAGACCCGGCGTCCGCCGCCTGCTCCACTGAACCCATGGCCTCCCCCGCCACGGGTGAGGTAGCCAGCACGTACGTGACCCCCGTCCCCGCGGCTGGAATGGCGGGAGGGGATGGGGCCGGCGGAGGTGGGGTAGCAGATGACTGGGAAGGCTCCGCGCCTCCGGGGGCAGGCGAAGAGCCCGCAATGGCAGAGGGCAGAGCCGACCCATCGGCCCCGGCCGGACCGGTGTCGGCCTGCCAAGCCTCCACAGGTGTCCCTTGCTCCGAGAGGCCGGGGGCAACGGCGGGCGACGCACCTCGGCGGAGACGCTTCACTGGAGCCGAGCTGGGGTCTGACCCACTGCCGATCCGACTGCAAGATATGATCGCGATGGCAAGGAAGTCAACGATGAAGGAAGTAAAACAAAACGGAACGGGAGAAAGATCTTAGACGAACCTGCTTGACGCGCCGGGGCGACGGACCGCCAGCTGCAGTGGCTTGGAAGACGAGCGCGTGCGGGATGCCATGGCTGGCGGGCCGCCTGGAGGAGGGGACGGAAGCTCCTCCACGATGATGTGCGCGGACGGGAGCCCCCCGTGCGCCATGAAGGCTTCCACGGGGCAGTCTCCCAGCGGGGGAGAGTGACCTACGGGGTTCTCCTCCTCGTCGCATGAGGAGGCCAGGTCCAATCCGATCTTTTCTCCCGCGCGCTCCCTGCGCTCCCTCTCGCGCCGTCGCTCCTGCGTGCGGAGGCGACGCGTGGTGTCGTCCCTCTTGCACTTCCGGTCGGCCTCCCCGGCCTCTCGGTTCCTCCGCCGGGTCTCGCTCCGGGCGGACACCTCCTCGGGCAGGATCCCCCTCGAGACGAGGAGACCCCCGAGAGCCTCGCGGGACTGCTAGGTGAAGCGTCACGTGAGCATATGAAGAAAATGGGGATTGAAAAAGACCAAGAATGAGTGACTCACGAAGTCTACGGCGCCAGGGCCGGGAAGCATCGGTGGCTGGCCCGGGGTTGGGATCTGCGTGGAGGTGGCTCGGGAGGAGTCGACGAGCTCCAGGAGTCAGGCCTGGATCTCTTCCTCCGAGGGGATGACCCGCGACACGAGGCTGGAGTGGAGTTCAGCCTCGGTGGTGGTGGGGAGCATCTCGAATAGGCGCAGCCGCCTGGCCATGAGCGGGGCGACGCGGCGCCGATGGAATGCCTCGGCAATGCCGATGCCGGTGAGGCCACAGTTCCGGAGCTTGGCGAGGCACTCGAGGTGCGGCTTCAGCTTCTTGCGGTCGGCGGCCCCAGGGTCGTACTGCCAGTACGCTGGATCCTTCGATGGCGGCGAGCTGGTGGGGTCGAACGGAGGAAGGGGAGTCTCGGGATGGTTCTTCAGATAGAACCAACCCTTGTTCCAGTCCTTGATGGAGCCTCGGAGCTCCGAGCGTGGGAACATGTCCACGCAGGACTGCTTCGCCTGCAGCGAGCAGTGTCCCCACGGGGCCAGTATCCCGTGCGGGCGGACGAGCGCCGCCTTGAAGAAGAGCAGGAAGAGGTTGAAGTCTGGGTCAATACCCAGATAACCCTCACACAGGGCCACGAAGTTGGCCATCTGCTGGACCCCGTTCGGGGCGAGGGCGTGGAGTCCCACGCTGAAGTGGTGGAGCACCTCGCGAAGGAAGCGATGGGCAGGCATGGCGAAGCCGCGAACATGGTACGCCATGAAGCTCACCACGTACCCCTCCAGAGGCGACGGAGTCTTGTGAGATGGAGGCGGGGAGATCCACTCCTCGTCGGAGGAGCGAGGACACAAAAGCTCGCGGGCGACGAGCGACTCGAGCACCGGGACAGATGCGCTCGAGCGTGCCCATTGGCGGAGCTGCGCGGAGGACGAAGTACCCCTGGTGGCCATGGCGGCTATGGCAAGCTAGAGGGGAGACGAAGGGTTGGGTTGCGAAAGCCGGCGAGAGGCGAGCGAGGCGAGGAGATGGCGGCGGCAACGGGGAACGTGGGGCGTGCTCCGTTACGCCGTCGCTTCCTTATATATGGGCGGCGGGGTGGCGGGAGGCCGCATCGAGGGGGCGCACGACCGCGCGCTCTCGACCCTTGATCCCAATCCGACGGCCTCCAGCACGCCCGACGTGCGTGCGCGGCACGAGGCGGCGGACTAGGGCATTAACTCACCCCACTCTCGCACGCCACGACGGGCTCACCACGACCGCGGCGTCAAGTCGGGAGCCTGACCACCGCGTCGCGTCGTACTCGAGGAGGGGGTTGGCTCCCGTCAACCGCCGGATAGATTGCCATGATCCGTGGGCCCGGCCGGATCTCTGCGACCGGCCCGAATAAGACAAAAAGAGATAAAAAGGTACGAAGAAAGAAGCTTCCCTTGAAAATCCTTCCCCCATGGGACGGGTCAGACCTCACATACGAGTCTCCGACTCCTCTGCAAGGTCGGGGGCTACTGTGGGGGTCATGGATTAGGGGGGGCCCACTGTCAGGGAGCGAGCTAACGGCGAACGAACAGAGTGGACCCCTGGGAACGAAGGGAAGCAACGTTAGCTCCGATCGGTCGGAGGACTCCGTCTCGCCCAACCCCCGATCCTCCAGTCGACCAGGCGAAGCAGGGGTCGGGCATGTCCGTCTCGCCCGACCCTCGGCCCTTTGGGTCAGGAGTGGCAGACTCTGCGAGGGGTCTCGTCTGCCTTCATATACGCACGAAAGAGAGGAGGAGGGGAGCCCTGAAGGCTCCCCAAAGTCAAACTTAGCTTGGGAAGGAGAAGACGTGCAGCCTATGCTTTCTGCCGACTGACGCTCGACATCACCTGCTGGCCTGCCATCTGATAAAGCTGATCTGCAGCACTACAATTGGGAAAAGGTAGCTGCATGCGTGTCGCCGCACTAGCGGCCAAGAAGGAAGCTGCCGCGAAGCTGCCGAGGGAAAGGTGGAGGCTGCGTGGCGGACGAGGAAGGGGTCGGCGGTGGCGCACTAAGCCGACAATGCGTAACCACCGATGGCGTCAGACCCATGAGGGTAGTTAGGTAAAACGATGTTGTAAAGCGCCCTCTCCTTGCGCTATAAAAGGGAGGGCGCTCCCCCTGCGGAGGGAATCCGATTTTTGGACATTTGATCTCTAGAGCACTTAGTCCCCTACATGCACAAGGCTTGAACCGACCTTCGTTGTAACCCGTCGCCAAGAGAGCAATACAGCCTGACCCCCATTTCACTGGACGTAGGGATAACTCCTGAACCAGTATAAACTGCTTGTCTTGCGTCTCTTGAACCATTCTCCACCAGGACGTACGTGTTCTGTGATCGACACTCGCCGGCGTGAGGTACCCCGTGTGCCACCCGCCGACATGTAGGGACCGAAACGCCGAGACAAGGAGAGGTTGAGTACGGGCCGGACCCCATCGTTGAGGAGACGTCATTTCAGCTACAAGGCAGACACCTTTTTCTGAACTATTTATGAATGTCAAATGCTTATTGTTTGTGCATAAGCCACCCTCTCTTGATTCATGTGTAATGACTAGTGTCGAACCTAATAGACATGAGATATAACTTTAGGCCAACTTCTAGCTAAGTATGTTTGATGAGTTATACGAACTTAATCTATTATTGCGAGACTATTCTAGCCGGTAGAAGCCGAGAGGTGACAAGGGCATCGCTTCTTGCGAGACTATAGGAATTGGTCTAATCTCATACTTGGATAGTTGGAACATTTTAAAGATGAACAACCATGAATATGAGTCGAGATTTGAGCAAGTAAAATTTGAGATGGAGCTCAATTGGTTACGCTTGCTTGAATTTATTAATACCGATGCGTCATCGCTTTGATACTTGAGCATATACCATACAAATCATATGCTTAGGATGGGATGGGCAAGCTAAGTACCATAAGCCGGACCTTGCTATGGGACGGTTGACATGGGTTGTGAGGAGGAGTAGATGGCGGAGCCTGTTACCCCTATACATCTTCGACCGCCTTCTCATCACTGGGTGTGGACATGTGAACGGTTGAGGGCATGAATTAACACTTATCCTAGGCCGAGGGTATGGTGGTTGATCTTGCGCCTCGTGTGGGAAAAGTTGTACACCCTTGCAGGGTTTAAATCTATTGCAATAGTCGCGCTTCTTGGTCATGGAACACTTAAGTACTTTGACTTTAACGTAGAGTTTTGGAAATAGATTATAGAAGATTGAGCTCATTGTTGATGATACATGACCACTTTATTTATGCAGATGTATTGGTCTATGATCTAGGGATAGATGTTATATCTTTTGCTTACTCAATTGTCAAAACCCACTTGATATTTCATAGTTGGATATTAAAACTTGATAATTCCTTGCATTCACCAAATGTATATGTTTGGGATAAGACCTGCTAGTATGCAATGTACTAACTAGGGCTAGACTATGAGCTCAAAACTCGCGAGTTGCTCGGCTCGTTTGTAACTCGGCTCGGCTCGGCTCGGTTAAAAATTTAATGAGCAAGCAACATTTTTTGTTTGTTTTGTTAACGAGCTGACATAATACAGAGATTAAAGTGTAACCTTAGTTGTCTTTTTTCAAATATATATGATGATATTGAATATATATCTGTTTTTATGGTTAAACAAGGTACAAACTTGGTCGATTTTGAAAGTTTAAAAATTTAATATTGCAATATTTTTATGTTTTTTGTATATGCTAAGTTGACATACTTCTGGCTCGAGAGCCTAACGAGCTGGCTCGCGAGCTTAACAAGCCGAGCCGAGCCGAGACAAACATTTTGCTCGTTTTGTTAACGAGCCAGAACGAGTCGAGCCAAAACGAGCCGAGCCGAGCCGAGTTGGCTCTGCATTCAGCCCTAGTACTAATGGTGCTACCTAAGTTGATTTGAGGTGAGGTGCTGTCGGAGCCCGTCTTTGGGTACTTCTACCCTGCTGACGGATGTGCGGGCATGGAATAGCTGCCCAATGTTTATCCATGTTTAATGGGTCACTTGTGGCATGAGAGTGAACTCGTTTATTTTGTTGTAATATCTATAAGAGTGATGTTTAAACCTTACGCTGCAAAACTTTATGTTCAAGCATGAAACTTGATCTTGGTTTGTAAGACTTGAACACGTTTATGTATGGTGAACTCTATGTATGCAACACTATGTGTGATGAGGATGTTTAACTTGTGTTAGTGAGGTGTGTTGTCCTGGGCATTATTTAGAACACATCTTAAGGACGACTGGAGTTGCGACTGCCGCCGCCGCCGCCGATCCTGGCCCCCGTTTCCCTCTGTCGCCGACCTCTAGTCGGTGGCTAGGGAAGCAGGGGTCCATCCTTTAGGTAGATTGAGTCCTTAATCGAGTCATAGGTCTAGGTTTGTTCGTCGTCGATGTTTGGCGGCAGATCTAGGGTTCGCCAGAGGAGCGTGACTTCTCTGCGGCTTCTTGCTCCTGGCAACGCCGGCGATGCGGAAGCGACGGCGTTGCAGGGGAATAATTTCTCCCGGCTTCTTCCGTTCTCCTGTGGCGATCTACTCCGACGCCAATGGGGAGGTTGGGGAGACTTGTGTTGGAGTCCAGAACCGGCGCATCGTCGTCTTCTTCAGGTGATGATGTTGTTGACCTGTTTATTTCCGAGGAATATGATCTCTGGTGGAAATCCGAATTTTACTCGGGTTGGCGGCGTTGGATTTGAAGGTGGCGTCGTGGGTGCCAAGTTGGCCGATGCGTGTGTGAGGTAGTGTACTCGGCATCTGCCCTAGCAGTAAGCCCTCCTCTGCGGCCTCTACTTTGTGGAGATTGGCTCTAGCATCCGGTGACGATTGGGAAGCGGTTTGCATGGCGGTGACGAACGGATCCCTGAAGTCGTCGAGGAAGATGATTAGGAGTTTTAAACTTCTTTGTAATTTTTTTTCTGGATTCTTGTTTGTAAAAGAGCCGGTGTAATATGCTAAGATCAATACATGTTCCTTCTAAAAAGACTATCTTTTTAATTACTAGCAAAAGCGCACGTGCGACACGCACGTAACATAATTTCTTTTACTTAAAAATAATTTATGTCAATATAAATGTGAGATACCATCCACTTATACCAGTTGTCTTTTCTCTGTAAGATGATTCTATCAATACAAATATGAGATGCCACCCACCCATATCGGTTGGAAGAGCACCTTCAATCGGAAAAAAATATTTATGTTTTCTTGTATTCTTTAATCTTTACTTGATAACCTGCTGGCGTCTTAAACTTGTATCAGTTAGCACTGTATATATAGAAACTTACCTACAGCTGGTTCGCTGCCTAGAACCATAGGGTCTCGAGAAGGCAACAATGCTACTGGGCTCGAAGGGAGGTGGTAGTGATGCCGACAACTTCTATATTTTTTTTATCTCTCTGCATTTTTCTCTTTTTGTTTGTTGGTTAGTCTAATCAAGAAAATCCCCTGTTCAGCAGGATGATCACCGGTATAAATGTATAGTTGGAACCTATGATGGTTTTATTGGATGAGGGTGTTGTGCTATGCGCATAAGATCCATGTGGCGTGGGGTATGCAGAGTCACTGGCAAGGAGCATTGGCGGCCAGCAGGTGAGGACGTACCGTCTCTCTTGAAACCCAAGAAATCTCTCTTCTAGGCTTCTCCCATAGATCAATCACATCTTTCTTAGCTCAGATTATTTGGTCCCTCGTTCATGACACAAAAAAAATTCCTCCCTTAGATCTGACGTGTTGATCAGGAAATCAAAATCAATTATGTCATGACCTTAACCAAGCGTATAATAGATCGGCAACATTCAATTTCTCGTCAAGCATACAGTTGAGCACCATCACATACTTGCCCATTAGCTGCTCTGCTAGACTGCTACACTAAACATCATCAAACATGGAGGCAGAGCAGAGCGGCGGAGCACTGCACCGTCGAGCATAGTGCCGCTGCGTGCAAGCGAATGGCCACCCACATGGCCACCTCGGCAACTCTCGCCGTACGTGGTTGTAACTTTTAATATCGTTGCTGCCTGCCGGTGATGAGTTCTGCCAACATGCGTGAATCTTCGCCATTGATTGCCGGTTGCCGCTATAGCGCAGCGAGGTGTCCTTTGCCCACCCGATATCCGTACGACTCTATCTATCGGGGATTATGTGTTTATTTTGAGACGGTCGGGTAGATGGGTACATAAACGTTGGGTGAGAAAATAATTATGTTTTTGGTAGAAACATTTTCTAAATATCAGTTTTGGTGGGTTGACCCTCTTCCCACCTCCGTTGACTCTTACAGGTAGGTCCAGCGTGAGAGGTACCGCGGATCCAATTTGGGTGAGAAACATTTTCGATTCTTAAGGGTGTGTTTAGATTGTAGGAAAAACACTGTAGCATAAAAAAAACACTGTAGCATTCGCTGGGAAACGTGTTTTGTGAGGAGGAAATAGTGAAAAGTTAGAATGAATAGTGAAAAGTTGGAATGAATAGTAAATAGTTGGGAATCTGAACATGGCCTAAAGATAGATAGAATAGAGATAGATATTGGTCAATGGAAGATGAGGGTTTAATATCAAAGCCCAGCAGACGGCCCAAGCTGGCCTGGTCCTTTTTTCTCTGGCTCTCTTCTCTCTCCGCACGACGCCACGACCGCACCCTGCGCCCCCCAACTCAGGAAAAAAAAAAAAGACTCGTCCCCCACCTCCCGGCTCTCGTTAACCCTAGGCGGCTGGTGGCTGGCGGGCCCCGGCTGCACCTGCTGGACGCCTCGGCAGGCGGCGAATCGGCTCGGCATCTCAGCTGCGCCGCGGGCTGGTGGCCGCTCGGCCCAAGCGGGGCCGAAGGTGGCCGCTCGGCAAGAGCGGGAGGCAGGGAGAGGCACTGGCTAGCGACGGATCTACAGTGCCAGCCCCCCTACCTTCAATTTGGATTCGCCCCTGGCGGTGGGGTTCAACTGATTGAACCAGCATGGCCGACGTCGAGTCCGCACCTGGCGCGAGCGGGAAGCCGGCGCCGTGCAAGGACTCGGAGCGGTTCGAGCTTGAGTTGGAGTTCGTGCAATGCCTTGCTAACCCTACCTACATTAACTGTACTGTACTCTTCTGTCTTCTCCATTCTCTCGTTTCGTCTCACCTGTTTATTGTTTAAGAGTATCTACTTTGATGCTGCACTCTTCGGTAGAACCAATATTAGATGGGAACCTGTAGCTGTGTTGGTTGCAGTGACCAATTTGGAGATGTGTTGTGCTATATGTAATTAGCAATTCGTAGAAAATGCAGAGGAAACTATAATGTGTGTTCATCAGCAAGTTCCTGTTGGAAGGAGAGTGATGATGCTTGATTAATTTTCGGCATTAGCTTAGAGCCCATTTTCTGTAATCCTAAATGCGTGGTATCCTCGTGAGCAATTTATGATCAATAAAGCATGATTGTTATATTATAAGATGTGGTATTTTTAGTGGTACTGCTCGAATCCCATCATGTTGTGTGCTTCACATTTCATTGATGTTCCTTTTTCACTTGAATTTTACTTGTTCCATGTCTTACCACGTCCAAGATTTGTAATCCTTCTCTTTTGTCAAGCAGATCTTGCACAGAATAGATACTTTGAGGATGAGGCATTCATTGGATACCTCAAGTACCTGAAATATTGGCAGCGTCCGGAGTATATCAAATACATTATGTGTGTGAGATCATATTCTTTAGACTTATCTGCAACTGAGAAAATAGCATGCTCATACTTGTTGCTGATGATGCAGATATCCACACTGCCTTTTCTTTCTAGAGCTGCTCCAAAACGCCAATTTCCGCAATGCAATGGCACATCCAGCAAACAAGGTGATCTTTTGACCCCATGTGCCTAGAATCACAGTCAATCACAAGCTTTTAGATTTTGTTTTTACGGTTTTGAAGCATCATTACTCTTTTCAATTCCTAGCTGAAATTGCCTTTGGACCATATTATTTGACTGTAGCTTGTTAGAACCTATCAAGAAACAGAAAAGTGACTAGAACTTGATGTCACTGCTTGTATAGGTATATGGTTAAAATATTTATTGGTGAAGGAGCTGGTTAAGGAAAAAGCTTTTGGATACTTTGTAAATGTTCATAATTTTACTTTGCATCATATTATTTTTGGTCTTTTAAGACCACCTGAAGGAAACTAACACTAACCAGCTCAATGTTTGACAGGAGCTTGCTCACAGGCAGCAATATTTCTTTTGGAAAAACTACAGGAATAATAGACTGAAGCACATCCTACCACGCCCTCCTCCAGAACCAGCTCCTGCGCCTGTACCTTCACAAGGACCTGCAACGGTGCCCATACCTCCATCAGGACCAACACCTGTGGCCCCACCTGTTCCTGCACCAGCATCGTCTATGCCACCTGTTGCAGCGGGTGGTGCATCTGCAATGTCTCCTATGCAGTTTGTAGGAACTCCCGGAACTAATATGCCGAAGAATGACATGAGAAATGCTATGGGCAACAGGAAGAGGAAGTACGGGCCTCAGTTTGCAATCATTCAGCAATTTATTTCATCAAGTCGTTATTTGTTTCCCCTTGCTTCTTTGTCTATGCTATGAAATCACTAGTGAACCACTGAACCATTATTTTGTTAGAGTCAGATCCCAATCAGATAGATTTATGGCTACCCTTCCAATCTAGATCATGAATTTCTTTTTCTGTTACATGAAGGATTCAGGAGGCTTTCATGATCTCACCAGTCACCATGCTTTGTAGAAGAGATGTATCATAGGAGATTCAATTCTAGATTGAGTGGAGCAATCTTTCTATTATTTCTAATGATCTAATCTTTACTGTGCAAATAAATTTATCTGAAATTTTGTTAATAGCACATGCAATGTTTACAATAGAATTGTTAGAACAGATTATTTGGTAGTCAGTTGGAATATCTAATTTTGAAAGGTAGCAAGCTCAAGTTCACATTGAGCTGCAAGTTTGGAGACTGCAGAAATGTTTTTTAAGAGCTTAGTAGTTTGAGCTAGGGAGTGGTGCCCGTATCATAGTGACCATATGATGACTGATTTATACCGTTCACGTCTTCACTGCAGGATGGGCTAGTTGAACATGTTGGCAACTCTAACAGCGGACAAATAGGATGCAAACCAGAAAGTTGCTGCCATTGAAGACTTGCAATTTTTCAATGTTATTAGGCATATAGTTGGGAAGTCATGTTAGATCAAATACTGTTCTGTGGGAGTTGCAGATGTAACTTCATATGTCCATATGCTCTTGAATGAGTAATCATTTGTGTTGGCAATATTTTAGTTGAATTTTTATTATGTAATACACACCGGCAGTTCGTAAATGTGCATCCAGCGCATATTCACTAAGAACATATTTTACTGCCTGGTATGTGGTATCCGATCACATGTGTCATGTGAGCCCATGCTATGACCAATAGTATGTGATTAGTTGGCAAAGGTGGTGTTAATTTTGGTATGTGTGATTTGAACTTTTGATGCAAACATGTTTTAGTTATTTTGATTTAGTTTAGTTTTTAAAATAGCAAGATTGCAGAGGCCTTCGGTTATCTTGATTTGGTCCTAGAGTAGCACATGTGCTGATAGGAAATTGAAGTAGGAGAAATAGATTAAATTCTTTCTAGTGAGTATCCGGAAAAGGCACGAGGGCTCCAAATCTATTATCTCGTGGTCGTGGCTTCTGAATATGGTATGTATTCTACTGAGTGGTCATGCCATGTATCCTACAGGTAGGCATGCCCCCTTCCAATTTCGATTCCTACTTGTAGCATACGAAGTGCCTTCCACGATGACAATGCAGAAGACAGTCGTTGATTTGGCTAACAGCAAAGAGCTGCACTGTAAAGCAAGTTCTGCATCGCTTGTGTTACATGAATCACCAAATCTGACAAGGATACACAGCGCACCCACTGAGTGCTATAATTGAGATTGTAGCAACATGACAAAACAATTCAGCATTGTTCAAGCCAACTTGCTTCTGATCTGCCGCACGCATCAACAAGAACAGATGTATACAATCGAAGAAGACACAGCAACACGCAACCAGCCATACAATAAAGAACTACCAACCCAAGAGGCTTCTGCAACGATGGCCTGTAGTCTGGATATATATCATTTAGGAGGTTGAAATGGTTCATCAGTCTAGCTCACAAGCTGATGACAAGGAAACCATTAACCATGACACTGACAAAAGAAAACACCCAACTTTTGGCAACAGCTCATCTTCCCTTATTATTTTCTTTCTTCAACAAATAATCTGTGACAATTTACAACTGTTTAAGGCTACGAATCAATGGAATCGAACCCCCACCCAACCTTCACCAACCTACCTCTCATCTATGTACATCGCAGTAACAACAGCTATGTCACTTCACCACAAAAAAAAATCAAGGGTACACATCAGTTCCTACGCTTCTCATCAACTGTTCCTATGCTTTCAGGTTGGCCCGTGTCTTGATTGGCTTTAGCTTCAACCCCATGCTCTCTGGCGAGAGGAGCTCCGGCGATATACAGAATGGGTTTAGAGGGCTGCGAGGGCTGCAATTTATCTGGCTTGGCCTGTACAAACCGTATCCCATGAGGAAGTATTCCATCGGTATAAGCATCGCATGCGGTTGTTCCTCCGTCACAACTGACCCGCAAGCCTGTACCTGTAAATATACCAAACTTGGTATTAAGCCCCAAGATGACAACGTGAGAAAGTTAATGTGCGGACAAAATAGATACCTCCACAAGAGCACTATATCGCCTATCAAGCTTTGCAGTCATGTGAACAGCCTCAGCATGGAACTGGGAGTTCTCACCAACAAAAATTAGAGTTCTGCACTGCAGCTGCTTCAAGTTTTCTGTCAAGTCTTTTCTCCTGTAGATAATGACAAAATATTGATTCTACTGACCCAAGTATGAGTTGATCATATAAGCATTGGACAAGAAAAGGGACATACTCATTGATAGTCTGAATAAAACGCCACACATTCATGCCCTGACGTTGATCTAGAAACTTCATGAATTAAAAGAGAGAGTTAAGCATAATAAATTTTAAACAAATACATGGAAATTGATAATGGAGGATGAATAGTCTTGGTGCATACACTTCTGCAAGCCTGCACAATATCTGATTCAGGTTCAGTAGAGCATCCACGTACTCCCTGAGGAGAAAATTCAAACACAAAGGTTCAAGAGACAGCTACACAAATATCACATGACATAATGAAAGGTCGCTTAATTACCTTCCCAAAGTAGCGCTGCAATAAAATATCCTTCACCACGTTGCACATGCCATAATAATATAGCAAATTTGACATTACCTAGCAAAACAAATCTATCAGTATAGCAATGAAGGGAAAATATTTCTTTGAAGTTAAATATCGACTAGCTACCTTATTATAAAACCACTCCGACCATGACGGAGCTTTACACAGAGGTGAAACAAGAATAAGTCCTAGTACACGTTCTCTGTACTTTGTCTGCAATAAAGAATGAAATTAAGATGTTTTTGTGCACGCAACACAGAACACACTGGTTTAGAAGAGATACATACTGCAAATAGAGTAAGAATGTATGCGCCGGCAGTGACACCTAAACACATAACAGAATCCAATCTGGAAAACAAAAAAAAAAAAATAGTAGAAGTTATTTTACAAGTGTCAAGAGATATTCTCTGAGCACTACCACTTTATCAATGAATATGAGATCTTACCCAAAGAAATCAAGTACGTCTGCGACCTGATCTGCTAAGTCATCAACAGATGCCACAGGCGTGCTAGGCAAAATTGGAGCCGCTCCTAGCTGCATGATTTTCCAAAGGACTGTAAACCAAGCAATCATGGAAAAGTTGACCCAGAATTGTCAACTGCATCGTGTCAAGATAAATGCAAAAAATAATACACTTCACTCTAACAGCAAGTTCCGCTGACCTCATGCCCTGGGGGGCTGATATGGTAAATGCAAAAATTATGAAGCAGCAATGAAGCTGCTTCAGGACAGAAGAGTAGTCCTTGGAAGCAAGACATATCTGAATAACAATAGTGGACTTCAGTCACAATTCTACAGAGTTCATAAATACCCAAACATAAGGAAAGTATGATTGTAAAACTTACGGTTCAAGGCAATATCTGGATAAGTAATAAGAGCAGGCTTATCATGGTCACCATATATGGCAACAGATACAGATCCATGGTTTGTTTGTATATGATGTTCCTGAAGGAAACAAGAGAGAGTGTAAACACTTGGAGGCAAAAATAAAATTATTAAACCACCACGTTGTAGCTCACACCAGATAATAAAATCCATTTGCATGCTCTGTATTAAATATATGCCTCTATGAATAAGAAATTTATACCCAACCAGAGCAAAGATTGTGAATCACAAACAAAAGGCGCAATAGCTCCATTATTCCTAGACCACATCTCCAGGCACTAAGTCAGTAAGCCACTAAGTACCAATAGGAAGCGATTCCTCCACCAAGCAAATAGCAAGAAACACATGTCAACAAAAGCATGTTAGGACAATGTTATTAGCTGTTCTTTTTCAATCACGGGAAGGATTTGTATGGTGAGAGGTGGCTATGAAGTAACGATTCAGCATCACAACTATCCTGTTTTGATAAAAAAAACAGTAATTCAGTAAAATGCTAGGAAAGGGACTGGTACACTATATTAGCCATTCCTAATAACAGAATTAAAAATGGTTTTCGAGTAATCCTCGGTGCAATTTCAATCCAAATCATTGGATCATAACCCTATGGTTACCTTGGATAGGGCATTTGTGGGAGAAGGTCCAGTTGACAGATAAGAGGAGGCTTCTATGAGCATATCCGTGCATGCGAGATAAAACTAAGTTTTAGATCTTGTCCACTGATTAGTGCCCCCACCACTCCAGATTTAGATATAGGAGAAACTTAGCTAACCTCAAATATTAGCCAACAATACAGACATTCTTACACAGCCTTTTTACCCTTGTGCACTAACGTACTTTCATTCCCTAATTCCCTTTCTAGTGTTTCTACTGATTTTGTCAAGAACTATTTCTGTGCAAGCTAAGGATGAATAATTTATCATAATATTGATATTCAGTTTTGTAGCTATATGGTAGATCAAATTCAGCTGCATTAGATTACATAGACCAAGTATAGATCCCACATTCCCAAACCAGCAAATAAAACTAGAACAGCATCCATAGACAAATGGACCTTCAATCCACCAGACCGTGCTTCAATTCAATTTACAGACAAGCCTAGAGCTTAAGTTGCATCCAGAAAGTGATGATGCATTTAGTGGAAGTTTGTGCTCTAAGCCCAGCTAAACAATCAGAAATAACATGATTGGCTATAGAGAAATAAAAGGGGGCAGTTAGGACACCCAAGCTACACCCCAAAAGCGTCAAAATCGCATCTTTATGGTTTCTTTTCCTCTGGAGATAAGCACGCACAAAGCAGGCAACTGATTACTTAAATTGATCAGCAAGCTATACAAACTCAAGTAGGACCACACCAAGACTAAACGAGGACCATATACCAGAGAAAATAAATCCACATTGGCAAAGGTAGGTAGAGGCCAACACCCACTTGAGGATACAGCACTTAAAATTTCACCTCACTGATGCTACACGACGGCTATCAATTTAGCATACACCGAGGCGCATGAAGCAAGTGGCAAGCTAGTGGTAGAAAACGACGATACGGGGGAAGGGGCAGCGCTAAGAGGGCAAAGCAGGAAGGACCGCCAAATTCCGAGCAAAAATTAACACGAATCCAGAAGCAAGCGCCCCCCCCCCCCCCCCACACACACACACCCCACACCCCCCAAAATTACAATATAGGTGGTCGAAACTTCAAATTCAAACTACGACAACACAGAACCTGATTCGATAAACAGGGCAGGTGAAATCCTAAAGAAAACAAGGCTTGAATCTGAAACCAATACTTGAATGCACCTAAAACAAGCAAGCTTAACTAGTGAAGAAAAAAAAAATTCAAGAAACGCAGCTTCCTTTGGAACCGCTAACCCGACCACGCAAGGAACTAAATCGAAGCGAAGCTAAACCCCAAGATTACCAACTTGGCTTCTTCCGGGTTCCGGCCATCCAAATCCAAACCCCTCAATCCGCGCCTACCACCAGACCTCCCCCTTTCCTGCTCCCCCTCCCGGAGAGCAGAAACCAACTGCAGAAGGGAAGAAAGCAATGAGAAATAGGGGATGCCCGAACCTTGCCTCCGAAGGAGATGCGCTCGACGTCCACCGACACGACGGAGCCGCCGGAGTCGCCCATCCCCGCCGCCGCCGACCGCACGGGCGCTGCAGTGGATATGACGTGGCGCGCCCCTCTCTACTCTCTCCCACTCCTGCCGCCTCTGATTTCACCTACCGCCCCTTCTTTCTCTCTCCAATATGCTCCGGCCGCCGCTGGCTTGCTTCCCCACCTGCGCATCTTTGGAGTTCTTGGCCTTCGCTTATAAACCGAGCGTCCTCGTCTCCTCAGCGGCGTAGCGTTTTGGGCTTTTGGCCCCTGGTAGTTTCCGGTTATTGCGATCCGGTCCAACTTACGCGGAAAGAGGAAACCGACAGGTCAAGAGTCTATTGGATTTCTACGGCCGGTCAAGAGCACATTTCTAGGCGTTTTTTTTTTATGGACGGCCCGGTTTTTTTGGATGCTCATCAATGGTGTTCTGATTTCTCGTATGGCTACTAAACATTTTTTTGGTCACATATAATTTAATACTTGTATTGTGAGACTTATAAACCAGGGTATCAAGCCATTTAAATCATGGAATTAATTTTACATAGCACAAGAACCATGAGGCATATTGTTAACTCTCAAGGGTGGCCAAAAGGTTGCTCTGGGCAACAAATAAATAATAAGTCGATTATTAGCCCAAACCATTAGGATACCAGCCATCCACAAATATAAGATGTACATGACAAAATTCTTATCCCCCAATCTTCATTGGTAGGGTCTTTTGAAAAAAAAATATCACTGTTAGGGCTAGGTAACATCTCTATTATTACCAATAAAAAAAACATCTATATTATTAGCAAACCTAACGTGATACGTACATGTATCTTCCTTTTCCGTGCCATTATCCTATTATCCTTCTTGTCCAACAACATAGATATAGTGGCAAATTGACAATATTGTCTTTGCTTCTTGGCATATATAGGCACCTCAAGCTTGGTTCCGACCCTTTTTTATCTAGATATTGAATTCTATTTTTTTTCTAAAAAAAACTTTGCAAGCTGAGGATATTCGAATTCCAAGATAAAAGCTTGAGTGTATGAGTTTGAAGTCTTGTTTCATCAAGTTGAAGTGTGTGGTGCGAACTGAGCTCTAGCTCAGCTTGTAAGGTTCCTTGTGGTGGAACCAGCCCACCAGGGTTCGAGTCTTCGACTCGGCACTGGTGCTCGCATTTTTCTGGATTTATTCTAGGATTTAACCGACGCTATTCTTTCAGTGGTAGGCGACGTGCCCGTCGATAGCGAGGCACCTGTGGTGACTTCGTCAATTTGGAGGATTTGTCGGCCTAGTCTTTCGGAGGTGCTCATAGGGGTAGGGTTACGTGCGTATATTTGTAGGGGCAAGTGTGCGTGTGTGTTTGTGAGCGTCTGCGTCTGTACTGTGTGACTCGCAAAAAAAAAAAGTTGAAGTGTGTGCTTCTATATGAAGAGCTAAAGATAGAGTCAGAAGACAATGTATTATAATGCCAAAATTGAAGCTAAAGCATGAGAACGTATCCATGCTTCTGTTTATCCATTCTCTTGCTTTCATAATACCAAAATCCAGGTGCTACCTCTGGTATAAGCCCAACAATTAAATCTATTATTTTTTTTCAAGCGTAGTCTATAACATTTAGAGACAACAAAAAAATCCATTCTTTAATAAGGTGTCATTAAAGTGTTTATTTCTCTCATTTTTTTTTCATTTGGCTAGGCAATGTATGCCAGTTTGCTGTTTCTATCAGGCTTTCTTTTTCAAAGGGGGAAAAGACGGGAGAGCCAAGCATTGCTTTCATGCCTTTTTGTCTTGTGTATTGCGCGTCAAGGATAAATTAGTGGGAGGCGATTGTATACACAAGCGAGATGAAACTGATGTTTTGCTTAAATGAACAACATGGTTGAAAGAAAATGTCACCCCTTCCCTACAGTTCCAGATGAGTTGACTGAACATCTTTTTTCATAATACTTTTTCTTTTGCTGTATGGAGCTTACCGTCAGATATTACTTTCCCTAATGATGCCCTTAATTTGATGCTGCCATAATGCATGGGCTAATTTTAGGTACATTGAAATTAAGTAAAATAAATTATAACAGATCATACTTGATCATGACTACAATTGCATCGACCCATTCTTGCTAAAGACAACAAAAGATAAAGAGGCAGGCCATGGCTGACTTATCAAATTATACACGTATGCTTTTGAACTTATGTTCAGAGTATACCAATTCAGAGCAACTGATTCTAACTAGAAAATGAGTATTATAACAAGTATGCCCAATAAGTTGACTGAATAAACAATAGTTTGTTAATTAAGAAACTTGGAGATTAAGGAACACGAAACACACATATGTCCCAAGCCACACAATATTGTATTCCTCTTTTATTTTCTCGAGTACAGCAGCAAGCTAACCTTCATGACGAGGAGCTTGTAAGCTAGAGCTCCATATGTTTAATTCACTCTCAACTCATTCTTGATTGGCATTTGACTCGTCACTTGCATGATATATACATTTTTTTATTTAATCTGTGACTTTATTAATTCGAATGTGGCCTTTTCTCATCATGAAGCTTACACCCAACAACACCTCACCAAACCACCAGTACGTCCTAGAATATTGGTTTGCGTCCAGAAGCAATTTTCTAATTGGTGCCACATTCGCCGCCTGGTAACCCCGGCCGGTCGGTTGCTCAGACGTCTCTGTGCTGGTTGAATAATTTCATTAGGAGATGCCGATTAAGCTGATGTGTAGCTTTCATGCTCGACCGAGTGGCAAAAAAGAGGACGTGACGTCAGCGGAGAAATGATTTCTCTGATTTGTTGGCTGCTTGGCTGCTCTTGATCTTCAAATCTCCACTACAGCAAAAGGCGACCAATGCATGCAAGGGCCAACAGCAGTGTGGAGAAGTGTTTTTGTGTGTTTTTTTCGGTCTGGTCCGTGCCAAATCCGTGCGGAATCGAAGGCGCCGCACATGCGAAAACGCAAGATATCCTGTGGCCACCGGTGCCGCGATGTGTGCCTCCCGTTTCCTCAAGAACCTGCGGCCAATCTGCGCGCGGAACCAAAAAACCTTCTCGTGGCGATCGTCAGCGACGCAAGCGAGTGTCCAAACTCCTCCCAGATTCCGTGGGATTCATGCGCACGCTGCGCAGGCAAGCAGATGCGGGGTTCCATAGCCGAAATGGTATTGAAAACCAGGCGTGATGGCACGAAGCGTACGCAACTACATACGCATGTGGCTGCAGCCGTCCAGAGGGCAGGGACGACGTGTGATGTTTGGTCAGGCAAGGCACCAATGCAAGTTCCAGCCATGGGGGCAAGGGATTCGTTCTGGAAGCAGGAAACCTGCCCGGTAGGCACGCTGGGATCCTTGGCCCGATCGATCGATGCGTGGCATGGTCACGTGCCTGCGTGCGTGTAGAGGCCGGCCAGCTCGACAGATAAAAGCTTGCATTGATCGTCGAAGCTTCGCTACCAACCGAGCATTCGTCCCTGGCACGTTAGTACCGATTGCACTTTGAGCCGGTACTAACGTGCAAAAGAGCCATGCGTCGACGTCACTGCGCCAATTTAATACCGGCTGGTGTCACCAGCTGGTACTAAATTGCGCGCACCGACACCTTTAGTGTTAGGGGCAACGGCTAGAACCCAGCCGGTACTAATGGCTACCTATTAGTACCGGAAGCTTGGTACCGGGCGCATAACCGGTACTAAACTGGCTTTGCGCCCGGTACTAAAGCTATGTTCTCCAGCAGTGCTTCTGCTCGATCGTCGAGGTTTGCATTGGAGGTCGCTTTCGTGTGCCGCATGGCGACGTGTGGGTAGATGCTAGCTGCGACGACTAATAGTACTTAACCGAAATGGGATCGAAGTATCGAACTGTGTATATATACGGCGGTAGGTATCTGCTGTGTACTCGTGCGAAAGGCACCGGTACCGGCTCTAACCGCTCTGCACACAGTCTGCAGTAGGCCGTCTCTTTCGGACACGAAGGCGTTTGTTTCTGCCTGTGTGTCAGCGCGTGCGCGCGTATATCTTGAGGTTCACGCTTTTGCTGTATCAGACTATCAGGGCGGTCCAAAACCGACTCAGCCGGTGGCAACATTATATCCGAATCATCATGCAATGTGGTCCTGGGCATTTGGAATCTGACCGTGCACATTCTTTATTATGAGAAGGGGGTTTGCGATCAGAAAAAATTAAAATTACTATGTCAGTTATTTTGAAGTTACGGTAATCTCGTATACATAAAAATTTGCACTACCTAACCTTTTATGTGTTTTCAGAATTGTTGTTGCTTTTTCTGTCTTCAGCCAAACCCAACGCGGTTTGTCAGCTGGGCGCCTCATGAGTACACATAGGCTCGGATGCCATTTGGAGAGGATGGGAAGCGGTGGCTTGCAGTGTGTCTGCGGGCTACTAGTGCTTGAGAAGAGAGAGTGTCTTAGGAGGCAAAAAGTTGAGAGATGGGAGGGAATCTGCATAGGTACGGTGGACCTGATGGTAAAAAGTTGATTAGATGTTTGGTCTCCTAAAATCATCAAACCTACGTGGAGCATACCTTTGAGGCTATCAGGGAGTACTCCCTGCATTGGGCTTGCCGTTAAAGGGCTGCACTGCACCCTGTCTTATAAGCAAAGTAAAAAAAAAAGACCATTTAAGCGGTTTTATAGCTCTAAGATGGTAACCAATATCTTAATTTTTTCAACATTTACTGTAGGCTGGCGGAGGCAGGGGGCTGAGGGGGGCCTGGCCCATGCTTCCGTGAAACATTAGAAGGGGCATCCAATATTAGTTTTTTTTAGAAAAGTGCAATATTAGTTACTAATCCATCTAAATCAGCTTTTCAAGAAAAGCTCACCAATCTATCATCAGCTAGCTCAATTTCTTTTCTATGTAAGCTGGCTTAGATTTATGCAACTTGCTTGGAGAAATGTTCATAAGAGCATAATAACATAGATTTTGATTAAAATAAGCATATGATTAGCCATGGTTTATTAATATTTTTTTCACATATTGATTAAAATAATCGCACAAAGAGAGGTTTAGACCATAATCACATATAGATTGATCAAATAAGCAATTGTTTACGTGTAGACAATCATATGGTACAACTTGTATTAATATACTTACTATCAATCATACAGTGCAACTCATATTAATTTGCTTATTGTCAATGTATATCTATATATCATGGTTAAGCACGTTTATTGGCTGGTTGGCTCCAGTACGTTGGTTAGAGAGCATGGGAGACGTGAGGCGAAATATTTAGGAGACAGACCAACGACGACGGTAATTGATATATACTGTGCAGTTGGTATATACGACGCCGAGATGAGCCACGCCTTGCTAAAATTTGGGCGTGCTCCGTCAAAGTTTGCCCCCCCCCCCCAAATATCAAATCCCTGCTCCGCCCGTGATTGTAGCATTATGTGGACTAATTATGGGTTAATCACTTAATTGTACTCATAGTATCTACACGCAAATTAGCCATGACTTATATAATTAATAATTAGTTCTGCAACCTTGTTTAGTCCTAATCGTGTCAAAAGAGAGGGCTAATCTCAAACGATTGTTTGATGCAATTGTAGCAATGCACGTGCCAAGGCATAGGGTGGCCCAAGCAAGCCCGCGACAAGATCGTACCAATTCAAGCACGTACTACAACTCAAACAACACGAGCTACATGCAGCTCTAGCAGTTGGAAGCTGGGCGCTTGCCAAACTACAACCACACCGCCAGTGCGGTGACCTTGAAAGGTTGTAAGTTGCCGACACTTTGGGAGTTCGTGATGAACTAATCATTATTCATGCCGCCATCGATGGATCGCGCACGTGCACAGCCACTTTCATGTGATCAACGTGTAGTGCTTCTATAAGCAACGTGCGTGCGATGCAAGTATTCATTATTGTCCGACGCTCATCATCCGTCCATTTCTGATGGGCTGTTCTATAGCCCATCAGTACCTACCAGACGGGCCCAAAGTCTAAGGTCACAGTGTTCAGAGAATTGAAGAAAAAATGGCGGGACTCAAGTTATTCAAACTCAAGTGATTGCATTAGATTTTCTCTTTCATCTTGAGTGTAGTCATACTTTTCTTTTTTTTTTCGAATCACACCGTACAGACGCAGACGCTCACATACACGCACGCACACTTGCCCCTATAAACATACGCACGCAACCCTACCCCTATGAGCACCTCCGAAAGACTGGGCCGGCAAATCCTCCAAATTGACAAAGTCACCACAGGCGCCTCGCTATCGACGGGCACGTCGCCTACCACTGAAAGAATAGCGCCGGTTAAATCCTGGAATAAATCCAGAAAAATGCGAGCACCAGTGCCGAGTCGATGACTCGAACCCTGGTGGGCTGGTTCCACCACAAGAAACCCTGCCAGCTGCTCTTAAGAGGAATAAGACATTATTGAATATTGAATACTTTAACTACCCTATGTGGTCCAATAAGAAAAACCGACGTGCTAAATTGAGGAAAATACTGGCACATCATATTCAATTGGTAGCCTTGGAGCTTATTTTATTGTCAGTCGGGGGTGGATAGCCCTCTAAATAACATTTCCTTCATTAGAATTTAGAGTAAGGTGAAGTTATGGGAAAACGTGCTTAACTCGATTTAGATTTCTCTTGGACAATCAGCTTAATCTACTATAAACTTATGTACGCTATAAAGATGTTTTGTAGTCCGATTTTCCGGGTAAACAGCTGTCTGGCCTCCTCTTATAATATTCATTGCTAACAATGTTCTTGATTTCTTTTCCAAAAATAGGACGTTGCCTGCAAGGTGGAGAGAACAACCGAGTTCCATTTTGGGCAAACATTGGTGTATAATGTTAATGTAACAGCCGGCTTAAGGCTTTGTGCTTGAATTTTTGCTTCTATTGCTGAATGTTTTGCTGTTTTTGGTTACTTCGATTTTGCCGGAACGTGTGCTCATACCGCGTGAGAGCCTAGTCACTAGTTGAATGCATTATCTCTGAAGGCCGAATAAATAATTATTCTGAAGGCCATTATCCTTGTTCATATTCCCCAACTTTTCACTATTTATTCCAACTTTTCACTATTTATTCTAACTTTTTTCTATTTCTCCCTCACAAAATACATTTTCCAACGAATGCTACAGTGTTTTTTTCCTACGATCCAAACACACATGTTTTACCACAAGGACCAAAGACGACCAGACCAAGACAAGTTGATGGATGATTTTTTTATTTGAGGGCAGTTGAAATTTTTTAGGGTATTTGAGGGTACTTGATGGGTGATTCCTTTTTTGAAACTGTTGATGGATGATTAAAAACGGCTCACTGTCCACACAGTTGCTTCACACAGCCCATCCATTCTGCTGTACCTCGGTGGGCTTTGCACACACATTCACACCAATGGTCTGGGTGCTTCAGCTGGATCGGCGTCGTTCCATTTCCACAATTCCATGCCACAGCAGCACGAGGAAGAAAAAGATGCTACCTTATTTCTTTTATTTTTAGTTCTCAATCATTCCAACCACATGGATAGCAGTGGGTAGTGAGGAAGTGCAGTAGAGGGCAAGTTTTTTCTCCTGTTTGTACACGATTTAGATTTCTCTTGGACAATCATCAGCTTAATCTACTATAAACTTATCTACGCTACAAAGATCATAGACAATCGAAAACACTTCCCACCTGCAGATTCTCCCCAACTAGTTAGTACTTGAACCATAATCTCTAAATTTCTGCATTACCCTTTGGAAAAGCAATAGAACGTTGCATAATTAAGGTTCTGTTTGACCAAGTCGATATGCATCCTACTTTGCTGTCAGACACATTTATTTCAGGGACAAAAATTATTAAAAAAAATATCACTTTTCAGGTTGTATTACACATTCTTCCGGGACGTTAGCACCTTCCGTTCAATCTCCTTCATATGATTTGGAAAAAATTTTACAGGTCATATAGAATGTTGGAACAAATTATCTGCACGAATTGCTTCGTTAATGATATGCATCTTTTACCACATCCAAACTGGTCAGCGCATTTCCCATCAAGGAAAAAATATGTTCCTAGCACATGCACTGAATCATGCATTTTCTTTATTTAGATCACTTTCTATGATAGTGCATTTTTTTTTTTTTGCATAATTGACAGGTTTGGTTGAGCTCGTTGGCATCAGGTCTAAGAAATGAAATTTTGAGTGAGTACAGTAAACCGGCTTTGCTTGCTTCTCAATCCTCCTGGTCAGTAATAATAGTAGTTTATCTGTTCCTCCAAGGAGAATCACAATCCCTCTCGACATCATAAACGAAGAAATAACGACGACAACAAAGGCACTTAATCTACGTAGTGGCTGCTGCCTTCTGGCTTGGGGAACCTGCCGCTGCCGTCGTGGCTTGGGTCTTTGATCGCCGGCGGCGAGTGTAGCGTCGTCGCGTGGTGGTGAGGGAGGTGGTCCTGGCCAAGAACTTGAGGTTCAGCTTCAACGGATCGGCGGTGCAGCGGAACAGGCACCCGTTCTCGTCGGCGTAGCGGAGGAAGTCGACGAAGCACGCGCGCCGGTGCTCTTCGCCGCCGGGGAACGCCTTGTAGAGCGGGGTTATGCCTTCCTCGGCGGCGCGCATCGCCCTGTCGACCTCGGCGCGCGCGGCGTCCCGGTCGGGGTGGTCGACCAGGAGCGGCGACACGTGGCGGAAGTGGTAGCGGAGCGCCCAGATGCGGTGGCCCAGCCCGCGCTTGAGCGCGCGGACCAGCCGCTGGAGCCTGATGGGGAAGAGGGTTCCTGAGGCGTCGGGTGTGCCCTCCTTCCCGCGCATGAAGGCAGACACGTACTTGTCGGCGCGCCGCCACTTGCCTTTCATGAACAGCGCGTGGAGGCGGCGGGTGTCGAAGTCGAGGCGGGCCTCCTTCGCCAGCGCGTACGCCGATGCTTTCAGGTTCCGAGACCTGAGGAACGCGTACACGCGGCGGAGGAGGATCCACTCCGACTGGGCGTCCATGCGGACCATGATGGGATCGGCCGGGTGAGCGAGGGAAGAACGCGGACGGACGGACGGACGGACGCACTCGAACTCGCACCGTGGGCGTGCTTTCGCTCGCCTATCGACTGGCGTTGGAACTGGAACCCTGCGTTGTTCTTTGCTCCGTCTTTCCCTATTTGAACGCCGAGAGGGATTCTTTCTGGCTGCGAGAGTCCGAGTCGGAGCGACGGCTCCAACAGTCCGACTCCCAAGTTCCACCTCGGACGCCGACCTCAACAGGACTGACTGTGTCCATTGGTGTGATTGCTTATATTAAAGTGCCTTTGTCGTCGTTATTTCTTCCTGTGTGTGGAGATGGATTGTGATTCACCTTTGAGGAACAGGACAAATAAAGTATTACTCACCAGGAGAATTGAGAAGCAAGCTGGTGTACACTGTAGTCTGTCGCGTACTCACTCAAAGAGTCAAAGTGTGCCATAGCATGAATAATATACTTGGACTGCAGCTCACTTCTAGTTTTAAAGGAAATGTCTCTGAAACAAACAAGTCTTGCGAATGTAAAATGGGAGAGGGCATAATTGAATTGCCGAAAGTAACATCGATGATCCCTACATGTATAATACAACACACTTATAAGTAATAAAGAAACCTTAGCACAGTAACATACTCCGTACAAACTATCAAATTATAATCAAATGTATAAATTTCAAAAAAAACATATCTTGAATTAATATATTTATATTATATAAAAGATATTTAATTACAAGATGGCTAACACAACTTGTACCAAGCGGCTGTTGACGGCGCTTGGCCGCGTCAATTATGTACCGCAAGTGCACAGGTCGATTGTAGCTCTTCCCTTAGAGTATTCTCCTAAGGTTTATCAAACCGTGGATTGACAATGAACTTACTAGGATTTTCTACCTATCTTAACGGATCTAATTCTAGCGTGAAGCGCATATTGCATATAGGGTTGGACATGTGAAAGCGATAGATGTGAACATATTGTGTGGGATAAGTGAATAATCACAACCGACCTCCTCGAGATAACACGACCTTCGGTAGCACGAGCTCACCGTCTCCTTCATTGCAATTCTGGCCTAAGTGATAACCTAACCTATCTCGTACTCCAATAAGTAGATATGATCCCACAAAAGTTTCGTAAGCCGATGCCTTTCCCTCCCACACTCGTCACACAGCACTAGGGGTAGTCAATCACCAAACAAAGAGAACCTATAAGGGGACATGGTTCCACAATACACGTTCCACCCTCCCTACTCCTCCCCCATATTGTCACTACACGAGGGATCCCAGTGATTGGCTTTCCGTGCACCACTAAGATGTATCCGCAAGACTTAGACTAATCACCACGATTAGATCTAATCTTACTAAGAGCATATGCTAGCTAAACTTATATACTAATCACCATGATTATATCTAATCAAAAGCTATCTAGACATATGAGATCAAACACGCATCTTAGAAGATCAAAGTAATGAGACAAAATTAGATTGATTCACCATTCAATGTACATGTGCTTTAACGCATCAAGGCACGGCTCCGGAATCCCATCATGGCTTCACCACGCAGAGCCAACTATGGCGGCTAGGGTCTAGCCTAAGCCATCTCCTAGGCAACGTCGAGGACGGCGGTCGTTGGCTTCCTCCGGTGTGTGTCCCTCAATTTGGCGGCTCTCTCATCAAAATTCGCATGCGGTTTCTATAAGGCATAAGCTTTAAATAGTCCGAGGGAACCCTAGCTCGAAGGGGAGGTCGAGACGGTGCAAAAATGGCCTAGGACGGCCGGCCGGCCCTCTTTTCAGCCCATCCAGGCCTCATCTTTCACGTGTAGAGTCCTTATCCTTCCCTGAGTTTATGTCCTTCACATATGTGTGCCTTTTGATGCCATTTGCTTCGAAGTAAGATTGGTTCTTTGATATGTCCGCTTGATTTGCTCCGATCCCGAAGTCATCCGAGTGTGTTTTTCAAGCCTTGGCCTGTGCACATGCTTGGTGGTCGGTCACCATCTCAGTCTTCATCCAAAGATGCTCATTTATAGTTCAAAAACCTGCATAAACCAACATCCTCCAAAAATATATGCATATGCGAACATGGGGTTATTTCACATGCCAAGTGGCGGGTTAGTATATGAGTTAGTCCAAAACCTCCACCTAAATGACACCAAAAGTGTGTCGCTAAGGAGAGCCAACAATCCCCCATGTTTAAACCTTGATCGTCCTCGAGTAAGTCCAAGAGCTTTGCTTCATAAAGAAATTAGCGTTGCCTTTCAATGTCTTCCCTACACTTAGTCATACACAACAAGACATATTGCTCTCTCTCAAGTGTTTGTCATTTAAGTTCAAGTTGTGACCGGCTACTTTTTCATTATAGAAGATAGACTAGCCATAAAGAACAAGTCACAATAAGAAATAAATGCAATGCTCTCAAACTTAAGTGAACTTCAAACCTTTACCTTGTTATATCGTGAAGAGTTTTTCCAAAATATGCATATCAAACACAAGTGAGGTTCTCTTGCAATAGTTCATGCAAACGCTCATCTCATCAAGTCACTCAAGCCTACACTAGATTGTTTACAATCTATTCTACTTATATATGAAATTGTAAGGCATATGTGGAGCTTGCTAGGTAAAAACAATCCTAGCAAATATTATACTTGAATATTTTCAAACTAAGAGAGATCTATTGGAATTACCGAGACTAGTTAAAAAGGTCATGGAAAATAATGTGTTGGAGAGAGAGAGATGGAACTCACACCTTTTTAGATAGGTGGACATATGTAAGTGGCAAATGGGTGATCCCGAGACAGAAATGAAGCTCTAGTTATCGGATTGCACATGGTTGGAATATTTGAGTACGGATTTGTCTTCAAAGCACTTGAAAATACTATCAAGCAAAGATAACTAAGAAGTATTTTATTCAACCTTTTTTCTTATTTTCTTTCTTTTTCCCTTTTTTATATATATTTTATTTTGGCATGCCTTGTGAGCATGTGACACACCTTTTTTGGGCATGCATCTTTTATTATTTTTTCCTTTTTATTTGCACCTTAGAAATTTCACAACATGATACTTACTCGGCGATGAATCCTTCCCCATGCTTGAACAATGTTCGTCCTCGAGCATAAAAGAGAGGGAACATGACTACCGAGGTAAGTATAAAATATATTTACTATCTATAATTTATTCCATACTCAAATTGGGTTGTGGTCAAGGAGGTAATCACAAAAAGATATTTGGGTTTTTTGGTGGATGCCCAGCGAAGTTTGTGAAATTTCCAATGTGAAAACTCATAATGCATGGACAAAAGGGCTAGCATAAAAACGGTTACACAAAGGAATGACCAATTTCTTAGTCTCGTACCATATAAATCAATCTTAATTCAACTCATCAAAATAGAAGTTTGCAATCTAAAGGTTTTATCATGAAAGAACATATGTGTAAAGGCTTTGGTAGGTGGAACCATGCAAAAGATTAACGAATGCAGATAGCGAATTAATTTTCAATAAAACAATATGGTCATCGGTAAACTTAAATAAAAGAGCAACGATATGTATGTGGATCTAGAATCTAGTCATTTAACGTCCACAAGTAAAAGAACAGATATTTAATAATTTTAATTCCAATTAATGAGAGCAAATAGTCAAGTCATATACGTGGTGTAGGTAAAACAAGGCGGTAACTTTCATCATTTTTCCATAAGCAAAAGAATCAATGTATCATCGTGGTGAGCTCAGTATGATGGTGATCAATTTTTATTGAAAGAAAAACAAACCTAAGTTGTCCTCCTAGAAGTCATGTTATTGGTCGAGAGATATACAAAAGTTTCATACTTTATAGATCTCTCTAAAAAGGCACAAAGGGAAAAAGACTCCAATATACTAAAGACCGGGTTGCCTCCCGCAAAGAGCTTCATTTAAAGTCATAGAGCTTGATTTTCTCACATACCTTTTCATTGTCGCGAAGCCATGGTTCTTCGTGTAAGAGTCTGAAGCGTCCATGCAGCTTGATGTCGCCTTTTGTAATCCATCATGGTGAGCTTGCAACATCTTCATTTGTCCAAGATACACCACTTGTGCCTTATTTGGCAAAACTCTTGGGGCCCTTCTTTTGTTCCGCGCCTTTGAATTTGATCATGTACACTTGATAAAGGCATCATCCATGCTCCTCTTCATTGTTGCCATCGTCATCTCTTTTATCTTGCTCTCATCATGTTGCTTCTGCCTCTTATTTGTGGATTCTCTCCTATGTACTCAACAGAACATATACCAGAATATAGATCTATTGAAAATTTTACAAAATTACCTTTCCAACGAGTGGTCATCCATATAAAACAGAGTTCAAACTAGGGAGTTATGCCCGTTTTACTTTAAGCGCTGCGTGCTGTCCAGAAAATTTCAGGATGTGTGACCTTCGATGTTTTGGCCATATCCGCTCGTAGGAATCTCTGATTGACTTGATTCTTGGTTCGTTGGAACCGTAACTTCATGGAGCTCTTGAATATCCAATAATATTCTGCCATTTTTCTCTAAGTTTGAGCAGAAGTTTGATGACAACCAAGTCTTCTTGTGAATGGATCCGAAGACGTCGATGATCTATCCAATCAGAGGCGATTAAGCAGTTGCAACAATCATGGGTTATGTATTCTGGTCAGAAGGATGCAAGTATGAGAAAATATTAGTGGCTCAAAGTTCGTTAATTCCAAAGACATTGAGTGCACTCTATAATCATATCCTGACAATTGGCAGTTCATATCCAATAAGAATCCAAAGATTCAACTAGGGCACATAACTAAGCTACCAGATCAAGAACGCTAGCAGACACGTACCGGATAAAGAACGCTAGCAGGGCATATCCTTCAGTTAGAAGGAAACGTGCTTTCTATTGCAGCAAATGGGCAACACGAAGGAGAGCGATCTAGTAGCAAAGTGAACACTTGGCAAAAAGAGCTTCAGGGTTGCTCCAGTATTAACAACGACAGCGACCGTGTCCTCGTCTAGGTCCAGGCGCCAGCGCCACAGCCAAAGCCAACATGAACGCAGTGGCAGGACACCTACTATGCTCTCACACATAGGAATACTTGGATCGCAGATCAATTTGGCCTCAGCCCCAAATCTGCACCCGAAACCTAGCCCTACCAATTCGAGAGACCAGATCATATATACATCCAAAAAACAATCGAATCAAGAACCCATCTAGCCACTACACCCAAGAACGATCGAATCAAGGACGGGAGAGGGGAAGGGCGAGGAGGATGGCGCCTTACCGGCGAGAAGGCGATGTAGAGTGTGGACGTCGGGTGGGATAAGTCACGCCGCTATCTCGCGCCGCCGTCTCGTCGCCTTGTGCGCTAACTTTCACGTGCCGCCAGCCGCGACGCCTCGCTCCATCTCGTGTCGGCAAAGTTCCAGAGGGGAGGAGTTAAAGATTTTTTTGTGCCATTTACGGGCCAAAAAGGCCGAGATGGGCCTGGTTAAATTCCAAGCCGAGCCTAACCGAACGACATTTTCTTGTTGGACTGGATTTCATCCGCGAAAAGCTGATCCACATGGAATGGGCCTCGTTCCAGGCCATTCCGGGGCCTCAGCTGTATCGGGGTTGTTCCATGCCACAACAGCACGACGAAGAAGAAGATGCTACCACATTTCTTTCATTTTTGTGGTTCTTGATGCCCCAACCACATGGATAGCAATGGGTAATGAGAAGTGAAGTAGAGGGCAAGTTTTTTTTTTCTCCTGTTTGTAGACGATCTAGATTTCTCTTTGGACAATCAGCTTAATCTACAATAAACTTATCTACGCTATAACGATCATGGACAATCAAAAACACTTCCCACCTCCAGATTCTCCCCAACTAGTTAGTGCCTAAGAAAATAGTCCCAAAATATTGATTTTACAAACTTGCTAAAAATTATTAGAAGAAAAAAAGTCTCTTTCTCCAATATTTTCTAATAATTAGTCCAAAAATAGTTAAATTTAGGATTAGGAGTGCAAGTGGAGACAAAAATGACTCTAGAGCCTAAGAGTTTAGAAAAAATAGCCCACTAGTTTAGGCTACTGTTGGAGCAAGAATTTTTTCATTGATTCTCAAAACAAGATTTTAGGAACCTATTTTGGGCACTGTTGGAGATGCTATAGACCATAATCTCTAAATTCCTGCATTGCCCTTTGGAAAAGCAGTAGAACGCGGCATAATTAAGGTTCTGTTTGACCAAGTTGATATGCTTGCTCTGTCAGACACATTTATTTCAGAAAAAAAATATAAAAATATATCAGTTTTCAGGTTGCATTAATTGCACTTTCTTCCAGGAATTGTTATTTCTATTAATGTTAGCACCTTCCGTTCAATCTCCATATTCTTTGGAAAAATTCTTAGAAGTCATATCGAATCTCTAGCTCTTCTCTTCTCTCAACCGTTTAAAAGAGACACTCCACACTTTTCACTTTTCTAGGTCCACCCAATGTTAGATCCCAACAAAGACGAGTTCTCCAAATCTCGCCTTGATTTGCGTAAAAAAAATCAACTCCATTAAACTAATGCTTCAGATTTATTACCTCCATCCTAATTTATAAGCCGTTTGACCTCAACTTTGACCACTCGTCTTATTAAAAAAATTATGCAAATATAGTCAAAATTTAAGTTATTCTTGAATAATATTCATTAATAAAGCAAGTCATAACAAAAGATTAATATTTCACATAATTTTTTTGAAAGACGAATGGTCAAAGTTATAGAAAAAAATCAAACAACTAAATTAGGACGTGGGAGTACTATTTTCCCTCGTCACTCAAATCTAGGGTTCGAAACACGATTGATTCGGTCACATAAGTACTTCTACATCAAGCCGTCCGGGGCGGTAGTTGGGCCATCGGTGGACTGGGCCGAGTTGCATTCATGAGATGACCGCAAGTATATTTTAATGCAGCCGTCTTTCTTGAGGCGCTATTTGGAATGCAGGAAATGAGGGCTGGGATAGGAAAATGACGGGTAGGATAAATTTCATCCCTCGTTTGGATAATGGGTTAGGGAAATGATCATGGGTTGGGATTGGGAAATGAGGACATGTTTTCCCAGAGGCCTTATCCCAGTCGGAGGGGTGGGTTACGATGGGAAACAGCAGCAGCGGCTGGAGCTGCCGTCCGCCGGAGCTGTCGTCGCTCACCTTGCGCACAGCCGTCCGCCGGAGCTGCTGTCGCTCACCTTGCGCGTGTGGAGCTGGAGCTATTGAGCTCCCCTCACGCACCGGCACGAGGTGGTCGGAGTTGCTAGAGACGAGGGGAAGAATGCGAGATCCACGAGGCCGCCCTCGCGCCCTCCAACGACTGCCGCCGCCGCTGCAATTGGTGGCTGGAGCTGCCGCGATGTCGTCGCGGATCTTGAATCTGCTACTCAGGCTTGCCGCGCTGGCACCCGAAAACTCAATCCGAGCGACGCGCCGATGTTGGAGCCATGCCGCCACCGACGCAACCGCCTGAAGCTGCAGCGCTGGAGCCGTGCTCGCCCGCAGATTGCTGGCTGGAGCCGTCCTTGGCTGCTTGCCTCGCGTGTGTTGAGCGGAGATGGGAGATAGGAGTAACGCTGAGTAAGTTCGTTCTTTTCTTTTTCTTTTTTACCTTGTGGGGCCCCACCTCAATCCAATCCCAAACCAATCTATCTATAAAAGAACGAGTTAAATTGAAAACGTTTCTCACCTAATTTGAGTCCACCTAACCTCTCACACCGGACCCACATGTAAGGGTCAACATAGGTGGGGAGGGGGTCAAACCCACAAAAACTGATATTTAGAAAATGTTTCTGCCAAAAACATAATTATTTTCTCACCCACGTCTTATCTACCCACCAAACTCTTTTTCTCTCACCCTCCCAAAACAGATAAATATAACGGTGGAAATATATATCAGGCAAAGTGGTCTGCGCATGGGCTGGGTCTCTGAAGTCTGCGCATGGGCTGGGTCTGTGAAGTCTCCGCATGGGCTGAGCATTCGTGCAAGTCTGCGCATGGGCCGAGCATTCGTGGGCCAGATATAAGTTGCTGGCCTTTAAAAATATGTCCTCACCTATCACATTGCGCCAACCATACGTTGTTGCTTCACCTGTCATGGGCTGTGCAGATCTTTTTTTTAGTAAAGTTAAAAAAATAATATGAGATTTATTCACCGGTGGATTAAACCACCTTGTGACAAAATTCTTAATGCTTATCAGTAGAATGATGATAACATAGCAATTCATCATAAACCAATGGTCACAAAAAAGAAAATTCATTTGTGATGATAACTTCTTTTTTTTGTTACAAATGAAGGATAAAATTGTGAAGAAAGTCTTACTTATCCTTACAAATCCACGTAGTAGATCACAAATGGCCGATCCCTTGTACTGTAACTCTAAATTATTTAAAAACAAATAGAGAAAAAATGATTAATACTCATGACGTATACTTTTGATGAGTCATCACATATGGAATAGAGGGACAGTGCATTAAGCAAACACACAACATTTAATTAATAAATAATTACTCCATTATAACTTATAAGCAGTGAATAGTGATACCGAGCTACCATGTTATCCGCTACAAATAAAATTAGCAGGAAACAAAAAAGGGCAACTTTGCATTGTTGGTGCGTAGTACACGTTCAACATTTTATCTTTATGAGTAACACTAATGATCCTGAAGATTCAACCAGATATCAGATATTAAAGAGCAACTAAATACAATGAACAAATACTCTTTCCCCATTCACGAGATGTCCTTGTAAATTACAACCGCACAACTTTTTTCCTAAACTTTGTTGTACTCAAAGATAAGTAAATCCTGGAAGTAATGGACCATTAACATTGAAATAATTTATACTGTTATGTATTTCATGATTGAATGATCGCATGTCCTCCATGAAAAGAAAAATGTTAGGATTCCTGCAAGAGTAGATGACCAACGAAAACACAAACATGTTTTCCTACATTTCCTAAGCTACAACTTGATTCCTGCATAATAGACCAACGAAAACACAAACGTTAGGCAACCTGCAATAGTAGATGACCAAAGATCTGTAATATTTTTTCTGTAAACTTTAGAGAAATCAGAGACATGGCATCACCTGATTACTTGACTTTACACTTGATTTATTCTCATCAAGAAGTGTTAGTATGGAGATGTTCAGCTTCTTTCACTCAACCATTTCAAGCAACTGTGAAAGATCAACTGATTAACAAAAGTAACAAATTTATAGGTGCATGAAGTAAGTTACCAATGAAAAAATTTAAAAGAGTCATTAAGCTTTTCATTGACCTTACCGTTCCTTCGTCGTCACAAAGTCCTTCTCAACTTGCCGTATGCTTCTGCAAGAGTCGTTACAGTTAAACACAGTTATGCATATTCAGTTGACACCTTAGTAGGCCATGTCATTGTAGGGTTCATCTGACCAACTCCCTCGAGAAGAACCATCTGCATTGCCTCGTGCTCAATCAATCTGTCTTCCATCTCATGTAGTATCGCACACAAACTGATTTTAGTAGAGATGCATCACAACCACTCACCAAGCTAGTCGATGCCGCCACCATGCGCTTACGTCAGGCAGCCTCCCATGTCATAGCACCATTGCTGCGAGTTGCCGGGGCTGCGTGACGCCGCCTCTTTTGCGCATTTTCTACCTTTGGTGTCGTCGCGCCGCCACCCGCCATTGCCGGAGAAGAAGCCCGAGATGTTTCAATATTTTGTTCTTCATGTTCCAACATTGTTTTCCTGCAGAGATTAGTCATCTACATGAGTCGACAAATATAACAGCGATGGTATTGTGCATGAATACAATTTGGGGAGTCTTTCCTTTTTATATATAGGTGCCTCGGTCAATAAATTTGGTAGGCAAGGATGGAACATAATCAATGTGGGGGAGTTTTTCCTTTTATTTTTCCGTGGGGGCTATTGTGCAGGGATGCAATGTGGGGAGTCTTTCCATTTTATTTTGTCAAATAATATTCTTTCCTTTCTTTGGCCATGGAGAGATGTTGAGAGATGGGGGGGGGTATTTCTATTTACGTGGGTTGCTTTCATTTGCATGTATGTGGGTGCCTTTTATTTCCATTCATTGAGAGATTAGGGAAATCAAAGTGGATCATTACTTTCCATTGTTTCTTTGTCTTTTCCATTTTCTTGAAGTTGGGGTTGGGTGCATTTGACGGTGAGAACAAATGGGAGGGGGAGGCAGCCCGGGGCAAATTTTAACTGGGTGAGGACGACCAAATCAATCTCCCCCTCCCCTTGGTCGTCCTAGGCCCACCGTTCAACCCTGATAGGTGGGGCCTTCTGTGAGGGATAAGGGGGTAGAGTTGTAGGTGGAAATTGATATCAATTTGTTCATTCCTTTAGATTATAGATAATGGTACACAATGCAGGAGTAATATGTAACTTGGAACATGGTCTAGGACCAGGATTTGTTTCTTTCTTCTTTTTTTTTGGGCCCTCATAATAGAAGTTCATCTTTCCTTCATTACTTACATAAAAATTGATTGCCGTAGTTAATCATTTATTTGCCCATGTGTTTTATGGAGGTGGATGCAAAAGTCTGTTACTAAATTTCATAAATGTACACATGGTTCGGTAGTTAAATGTACAGTTAATAGAGGATTGAACAACAGTCCAAGGGAGGAAATGAGGGAAAGGTTCTTGGTTCTCGAGGCAGGCATCTGATAAAATCTAGCGAGTACCAATTGATGTGGGAGATTTGTTTGGAGCAAGTGTGCCAAAGTATTTCCAGTCTATAAAATGCAAGCTACAATTGATGCCATGCTGAATTGATTCATGATTCCCCTCTCATAAGTTGGAAAAGTACATGCAGACCTGAATAGTATTCTGACTGTTATTTATAAACATGATGGATGCTAATACATAAAAGATAGTATGGAAAGCAAATGCCAATTATGTATCTCTATCACTTGTTGCAAATGAGGCATACAAGTTTGAACTTGGACCAAATGAACCAACATAGTAAATAGGGGTTTGGAGGCAACACATTAGCGTTTGTCTCAGTGCCAGTGGTCTGTCTAAACAAATCAGCCGTGAATTTGCCAAACCAATTGAAGCCACAATTGATAGCATGTAGTAACCAGCATTCAAAAATAGCATTTGCCAGTTTGTTATGGAAAGAATGACAGTACAAGAAATGCTATCATGTGCTCACATCACAGCACTCTGTAGTCAGTAAACACTGATGCAACAAAATCCACGACTCAAGACCCCGAAGGTTCCTAAACCGAGCGGCATGCATAGTGGCGGTCACACTGGTCATACACAGGGCACTCAGCTTGGAGAGCACGTGACACAACACTCTATGGGACTTATCTAAGAGCTTACAACTTCATGTTTGACTTGTCAGCTTCGAAGATCATCAACCTCTCGTCCGTGTCCTCTCGATCATTGACCCCTCAATTTGCACAGCATCCTTGGAGTTGCTGATCTCACAGCCTGCAGTATTTTGAAATTGTATTTGAAACCGGCAAATATGTCTTTCTTAAAAACAAACGAGCAATAATTTGTGAAATATAGAAATAAGGGAACATGTTAGTTCATATTACCTTGAGTTTAGCCTTGGCATGTAGGTCATCCGAGTTTGTCACTAGGATCACAGTTGACAAGGGGTTAAGGAAAGTCAGGGCACGAGCTGTGTTTAAGATTCTTTGATCAAACTGGACTTGGCTGTCTACCCTAAACCCTGCCCCCATGGTTGCTACGTCACCCTCTCCTCTGGGTTTCTGCACCTTGATCTGCCCCGAGTTCGCCAGACCCTTGATTGTGAGAAATGTCGCATTTGCTCTTGAAGCGTCTAATGTTTTCAAAGCTGTCATTCTTCTATGCAAAGATTCCATCACTGCATAGAGTTAAACAAACCATTAGTATATAGAATTGGATGCAACAGCCTCTTAATAGTAGTATCTCTCGCCCATTTCTCTGAATAAAGGAAGAATAGATACACAAAAGCAGAATAGATACTTAACTGTAAAAGCACAACAGAGAAACCAAATTGATGACAAAACTTACCACAAAGAGGAATCACAGCCGTAAAACCATTTTGTGATATGATCTTTAAGACTTCCTTCCTGGAAATATTGCTCTCAAGTGCATCATCTGCAATAATCATCAATATTGGACCATTTAGTTCCTCACTGATTTGCATACCCCAGAGCTGCTCCCATCCACCATACTTGTACGTGTACCAACCAACTCCCAGCTCAAAAGAAGAAATGACTCCACCGTAGATTATGGCTGGCTTGTATAATTTGACAAGTATCTTCAAAACTTTCTTGACCCATTGAAATGGGATTGATTCAATTACTTTCTCCATCACTGTTTCTTGATTTGTCCACAACAATGTTAGAAGTCCACCGCTGCCTAGCCCCTGAATAGATTTCACTATCTTGTCTCGATTAGAAGTCAGAACCGCAAGAGGTCCCTTGGCCAGCGCCTTCAGCCTGGCAAGAACTTCTATGGTCTTGTTTATGCTCTGTGCAGATAGAACACTGATAGAAAACGCCCTTGAATGCATAAGCCTTGGCCTGCCTCGGCCTGAGTTTTCTCTATGACATTGGACCTAAACAGCAGTTACATTACATGTTAGTGGCTATCGAAATGCTAAACATTCGAACCGCTGAAAAAAAAAAGGCAATGGGAAAAGCCGAACAGACCAAAACGATTGACAGCTGGAGAATCTCGCACGCGGCGAACCTCAAGCATAGACGAGACGCGGGGCGGATCACTCACCTCACCAGATGTAGTCTCGGAACTCAGAAATAGGAGAACGACCTCGACAATGTTGATGAAGTAGTAGCTGATTCTGTTGCTTTCAAAGCTATAGGCTGAAGCCATGCCCGGCGGGCAGCGGAAGGAATCAGGGTACACTAACGCCTCAGCATCTGCATCTCGCAAGGGAACAAGTACAACAACGAGTTAGCTTATGTGAACAACGAAACAGAGCAAACGATCAGTTACAAGATAAAAATGATTGGCTAACAAGTGGAACACCTGAGCTTTGTGTAGAGAACAACAGACTATTGGCAGTTTTGGGACAACTGAATGTCTTAACCTAGGATCATGGTAAGAAACTAAAACCCGACAATTAGGCTTAGACCAAATTTAGGATCTTCAAGAATAATACTGCTTCTACCCGCAAAAAAAAAAAGAATAATACTGCTTCTGCTTAATCTAAATTCTAAAGCATGTTTCAGATAAATCAAAACTAAGGAAAGTAAACGATTTTGTTAAGCACACATCTGCGCGCATGACGAAAATAAACCCAATAAGAGGATGCTACATACAGCAAATGTTTTTTAATTAAAAAAATGCGGAAGTACTCTGTAGTATGAACATACCAGCTATGTACATGTTGTGAAAGTGAAATTTTCTGTTGTCATCAGTATGGTATTATGATCTACTTAGTATCCATATACCTTACTGATCTATTTCCATACCGAATTCAAAACTGCAGAGCTACTTTGAGCTACACGCAGTTCTACCGATGAGAACAGAACCACTAAGCAAACTGCAAAAATGAATCTAAGAACTACTGAATCCTCCTGACGAAACAGTGACAAGCATGTAACAAGTGCTGCACAGACCACTAAGAAAACTGCCAAGTTCTCACCTGGTGTGCCGGCTGTGTAGACGACGACGTGCAGGGGCTCGTCGGAGTGAGTCAGGTCAGTGATCAGAGGGGTCAGCCGCCCATACAAGCCGGCTTGTACGCACATTATGGTGCCCAGAATGTGCCCATGATTCACACGGATCCCCAACTGGTTCCTCAGGTCGTACACAGAGCGGCTGCAGTAAGAGAATGAGGGCACATTACTGGCTGGGCCGAAGTCCAACGGCTGGTCCGCATGCAGGTAGCGGATTGTCCGCCGCCGAGCCCCCTCGCGCGCACCGGGCCACCAGAACAGGAAAGTGTGGTGTTGTAGCGTCTGTTGCAACGGAACACTTATGTTAGGAAAATCAAACATCTAGACAACACTGATGAGTGGTGACTGAATGAACAAACAGGTCTTAATAAACATTGTAATGAGAACGAAATGTTCAGATCAAGATAACCATTCCTCATTGTGATTTGGCAAGAAATAACTCCAAGACCAACGACGAGGACAAATAGCATAGGTTTCGCAAGCATGCATCAAATTCTACTGTTGGCCTTGCAGATGACAGACGATATAACCTACTACGAATCTAGTGCTTTCAACAAATCTTACTCGATGCATAACGAATGACAGATAGAGTTTCATAAAGTAACCATACTCTACAATAGGGAATAATTTATGGATAACTGACAGGAAACGGATAGGCGAACAGGATCAATGTGATCAACACCTGCGCCCCCTAAAGCGAACCCAAAAAAAAATTGCAGATGAGCAATAATTCGATCAAGAGCCAGGAACTACAGGTCGCAGGCTCCAGCATACATATGCCAAGAATTTGATCACCATGATGTGGTAATCAGGACAAATAGGCACAGATTTTCCAAGCATCCGTCAAATTCTAATGGTGGCATTGCATATGGCAGACGGTATCACCTAAGAACATAATGCTTTCAACAAATCTTACTCGATTCAGATAACGAATGACAGTCAAAGTTTCAGAAACCAGCCATAATCTACATTCTACATTGGACGATAATTGATAGGGAATGGGTAGGAGAACAGGATCGATGTGAACAATAACTGCTTCCTAAAGACTAAAGTGAACCAGATATCGCAGAGGAACAAAAATTCGATCACGAAAAAGCAACTACGGGATTTAGCGCAAATAGGCCAAACATTCGATCACCACGAACCAATCAGGAAGAATTAACAAGCAATTAACGCCTCGTAGGTGCAGACTTGGGTAAGAACAAACGCAATCAGATTCACAGCTGTTATGAGAATCAAATACAAGATAGAAACATCCAAGACTGAATGACTGATTGCCGATTGGTGTTCCCAACAAACAATGACCCGAATCGACTGGTTCCGCGAACACGAATCACTCCGTTCCGCCCAAATCAACGCTCGAGCCTGCCCAAACCAACGCTCGAGTCCGCTCAAATCAACGCTCGAGTGTCTAGAAGGTAGGTAGCAAGGGAACGGCGAACTCACCTCAGATGGGGCCGGAAGCACTGGTACATACCCTTGCGGCCTGGGAGGGACGACCTCGACGATCCATTGCCTCATGGTGCTCCGGTTGCCGAAGTACATGTCGATGCTGACGCCGTTGTTCCAGACGCGGAACCTGCCGTTGGCGCGGAGCGTACCGTTGAGGAGGTGGCGCATGAGGACGTGGCTGGTGGGGGCGTCTGGCACCGCGGAGGGCTTCCACATGACGGCGTCCAGCTCCGGGTCGTCGTAGCCACGCTGGACGGCGCGCTTCCCGACGCAGCCGTGCGGGGCGGCCTCATCGGAGAGCGCGAGGTAGCGGCCGTAGGCGGCGCCGTGGAGGAGAACGTAGTTGTCGCCGTCGCGCAGGACCCGGTGCACCCGCCACACCCCGGCCTCGGCGGGGGCCCCGTCGTCGCCGCCGCGAGGGAGCAAGGACAGCCCCTCCCCGTCCTTGTCGGCGTGGAGGTATGTGTCGCGCGCGCGGCTGCGCAGCCGCAGGTAGACGCCGTCGGCGAAGAGGCCGTCCATCGCCGCCGGTAGCGGCATCGCCCGCGCCGCGTGGGGTTTCCTTCGGCGGCTGCTTGGTTGGAGCGGACGGAGTTGGGGAGGGAGGCGAGAGCCGAGCAGGTGCTAGTTTCGGGGCGGTTACGTTCTGGGTTTTGGGCTTCGGGTGCCAGGGGCATTTCGACTTTTCGAGGAGATGGTTTGGTAGGTCGGTGCGGCGCGGCGCCTCTCTGACAGGTGGGGTCGCTCCGGGGGCCAGGCTCGTGTGGCGGCCAGGGAAGCGTTCCAGCTGGGGTCGTGCGGGCCCATGCCGAGCGCCAGGGTGGCACGATTACCGAGGCGAACAACGCCACACCACCCATGCTACTCAGGCGTGCGACGGCGAGGTCAAGATGGGTCCATGGCTCCACGGTTGATGCGCGTCCGGCGGGGTTTCGGGGTGCTTGTGTTCCACTTCCACGGGCTGCTCTGCCGAACGAGAATTCGCAGATCGTTGTCCTGCCGATCGGGGCTGCAGTTCAGAGGGGACAGCTCACAAATGTGTAGCGGTGTAACATTGTAATCGTGTCGTCGTTGATCGGTGGTCATACCCCTCGCGACGAAGCTTTTTTATTTTTTATCAGAGGTTTCTGGGTGAAACCAACACAATCTTGGCATCTCTTGCTACAATTCTGCAAGGATTGAACTAAAATGCAGGTACCATCGACTTGAAGAAGTATGCAATGGTGATGGAACGATAATACTCTTATCTTTCTTAGATAACGCTGGCTTCACCTTTCTCGAGACAAAACGAGACCGGTTCCAATTCTTACAAGGCCAATCCAAAAATTATATAAATAATAAAGAGTCTCAATCGTCAATCCGAAACCTAAAAGACCATCTATAGAATTTTTTTTAAAAAAAGTAAAGCGGTCATCACTAAAGAATTGCATGTCGCCCTTAAAAGATATTGGTCGCTTTCATGTCGCTGCAACTTGGCCTACTCCCTAAGCCAGTAAGTTCCTTTGAACAATATCTAAAAAAAAAGGTTATCCTTTGTTAAAACAACCCCTTTTCAAATACAACAAGAAAATCTTAATCTTCAACGGTATTTTAATTTGCCAAAGTTCTTGCGAGACTCTTATGTCACTATTGATAAGGTGCTTACACATCGAACAAACTATTTTTTTAAAAGATAAAAACATCCCTGAAAGGATCAAGATGTCTAAGAGGGGAGGTGAATTAGGCTTCTACAAAAATTTATGCAATAAAACAATCCTATGCAATAGGCCAATTCACCCCATGTGCCTACAAGTGTGGTTGGTGCCTAACTAGTGTTGAAAAGAGTTTTGCAACATAGTTCCAATCCTACTCTATCATGGCAAGTCTAGGAATTGAAATACGAAAAGTAAACTTGCTCAAAGTAAAGAGAAGAGTAGGAAGCCGATTTTTCCCAAGGTATCGAGGAGTCAACAACTCCCCCTAGTCCTCGTTGGAGCACCCGTGCAAGGGTATTGCTCCCCCTTGATCCGCATAAGGATCAAGTGCTCTCGTAGGGGATATCCATATCCTACTCCGGGACGGCGGATTCCCAAACTGTGTACACCTTCTTGGGGCTTTACACAATCTCCACGTGAGCTCCCAACATCAACACCACCAAGCCTCAGATCTTCACTTGACCTACACTAGACCAAGAGCTAGATGGATGCACACTTGCTACTCTCAAGTACTAAAGAGAGTCCTTAATCTTCGCAAGATCAAGAACACCAATCAAACCAAGTGCCTCTCTTGCCCTCAAACACTCCCCACAGCAGCTGGATGAACAGTAAAACTCGTGTGGCAAGAGAGTCTCCAAATGGGAGAAGAGTGGCTATAAATAGCCCACTCAAAACCACTAGCCATTAGTGCTGACGCAGACGGACCGACTGATTCGGTGCCCTCCAAAGATGGCCACCGAACCAGTCAGTGCCTCTTTGGATTTCAACTTCCAACGGCTAGCCAGTGACCACCGACTGATTCGGTGGCCAACCTTTGTGCAGCACCGAATCAGTCGGTGCGCACCAGTACCGAATAGGTACTTCCAGCCTAATGACCGAAGGTGCTGCCCATCGAATGAGTCGGTCCCTCTTGGAACTTGTACTGGAGCTGGATCTTGAGGGCCACCGACTCATTCGATGGATCTTCATGGGGTCGCCGAATCAACCGGTCCCCCTCCAATTTTACTCAGTACTGAATAACCATTTCTAGCCATAATGACCGACTGATTCGGTGCTGCCCACCGAACCAGTCGGCCCCCTATAGGACATAGGCTATCACATGACCATGGGCACCGACTGATTCAGTGGACCCTGCTAACAAGGACCAAATGAGTCGGTGCCCCTGTTTACTTCGCAAAGCAAACATGGCACCGACTGATTCGGTCACTGCCCCAGTGAACACCGAATTAGTCGGTCCCAACTCCACTCATCCAATTCAAATTCTTTGAGCTACCAACCTTCTCAAGGGCTTCAACATAGCTATCTAGCACTAGATTTCACAAGTGTGCACCACACCTAAACTCTAGTTTTGCCTAGGTCAAGCTACCAATCCTCGACCCCCTTTAATAGAACGACCAAAGGAAAAAACAAAGGACCTAAACTACTCTAAGTGCCTCTCATCATCAAATGGCACTTAGAACTAGCTTATCCTTAATCTTCGAGCATATCCTTTGCACCGATACATTCATTCGCAAATGATGAGAGCCAAGAATACCATGAAAGCTCATCATTGCACTAACTTAAGAATTACCGCTGCAAGACGCACGTTAGTCGCAATGATCATGTTGTCATTAATCGCCAAAACCGAATTAGGGGCCTAGATGCTTTTTCAATCCCTTAAGTTGACATCAAGTACTTGTGCTACTAAGTTATTGTTGACGCTCCTTAGATGTGTCAATTGTAACCCGCAAGCGCACGGATGATTGTAGCTCTTCCCTTAGAGTATTCCCCCAAGGGTTATTAATCCGAGGATCGACAATGAACTTACTAGGCTTTTGTACCTAACTCGACGGCTCTTATCTATATACCTATATATATTTCTAAAGCAATTAAGGTTTCTGCCCAATTTTGGTCCGTCGTGGGACCCATCTGTCAGAGTCTCTTCGAGTATGGCCATGCAGTCAGTTCGTGTCCTTCCCTATCGTCAAAACGAAGATGGGCCTCTTCCGCAAGCAAAATAAGGCCATGTTCAGATTCCCAACTATTCACTATTCATTCCAACTTTTCACTATTCCTCCCTCACAAAACACGTTTCCCAGCGAATGCTACAGTGTTTTTCTGATGCTACAGTGTTTTTTCCTACAATCTAAACACACCCTAAGCTGGGCCTCTTCCAGAAGCTGGTCCCTGCGCACGTTCTCTGTCCGCCAGAAGTCTATGCAGACTTGATGCGTGTTGCTTTACATGCACGCCTTTTGCTCTGTGAGTTGGCGATCCGGGACTAAACGCAATTTCTGCCCCTCGCCGATCGCTGCTTCCGCTCATGGGCTGTTTCTGCTCTCGCGTGGCCCAGGTGGTGGGTCTCATTTGTTTTTCTCTTTATTTACGCGTACAGCTTCTAATAGAGGAGAGTTACTGTACGCTTGAGTGTGTATATATACAGATTCGTAGCCGCATGAACTGAGGAGAAAACTGTGAACTGAGGGGGGAAAATAGCATATGGTGACTGGTGGAAACCAGGTAACAAAAAAAAAATAGCCATGCAAAAGTGCTTTGAACCTACCACCCGAAACTTAAACACAAGAGATGCACCACCAGGCATAGCTTACTTTGTGATTTAGCCATGGAATTTCGTTATTGGATCCTTTAAACCCGTTGATCCCTTTCTTGATGCAACACGCAAAAGGAACAAACTGGACCGAAATTAGCCATGCAAAAATGATTATTTTCTTCGCTGAGTGTGAATTGTGTGCTATATGGTTAATCTATAAATTTTTATTTATTATTTTTATCTCATACGAACTCACATGATGAACCTAGCTCTAACAAAAAAAGCCATTAATATACACAAAACAAATAGGAATAAGTTGGACGTTTCATCTCTTTTATCCATTCATAAAAAAATAGAAGAAACTATTTTGGCAAACGCTTTCTAAAATGATTTCGGCTTCACAAAAGAAGCTACTTCACGAGAAGCGGGAGCCGAAGCTATTTTAAAAGGAGTTGGAGCCCTACCAAATACGTACTTGGTTGTGCTGTGCGGCTGTGAATGAAGATGCACATGTGGTGTCCTGCGTGAGAAGAAACAACAATGGGTAGTTTTTCTTTTTTTTCCCCCTTTTTTTACTTGATTCTACAAAAGATAGACTATCACTGCTACTAAGTTATACTGACCACATGCTATATCCGAACCATTATCTTGAAATCAACGGGTTTACATGGCCCTGGGATATGGGTATACGATCCTTACGGACTAACTGGAAAAGTACAAGCTGAATAAGACATCCAGGATCGTTATATACTTACACTTGCCTTTGTCCGTAGCAACGCACGAGCATGGGTGCTAGTCTAAGCATAAAGCACATATTGCCTATAGAGTTCAAACATGTGTGTGTGTTTGAGATGAGCGAACAAGCACAACCGTCCGCCACGAGGTAACACGACCTTCGGTAGCACAAACCCACCGTCTTCTTCGTTGCAATTCCGGCCTAAGTGGTAACCTAATCTATCTCGTACTCCAATAATGGGACATGATCCCACAATAGTTCTGTAAGCCGATGCATTTCTCTCCCACACTCGTCACTGTTAGTGTTTCTTAGGCTATAGAATTAAATCCTGCAAGCACACAGAATAACCCGTTGTAGTATTTCACCTCGGACTATTCTGGGGTATCATAGTTATTTTCTTAGGAAATCAATATGGTTAAAGGGTATTCAAGAAATATATGAATAGCCTATAAAGTAATTATCACTCACTAACTTTAGGTAAAATAGACGGATGGCTATATAATGGTCAAGTGAATGACCGGATAGAAGGTCTAGAATGGCCAGCGACACAGAAGACTCACTAAGTAGCAAAGGAAAGTAATTGGGAGAACTAAGGGTAAATGGGAACCTGTGGGATCGAGGATTACCGACTAGAGGGGGGTGAATAGGCGGTTTCAAACTAAAATCACAACATTAGATAAATTTAATTAGCGACACAAAATAAATTCTACCACTAGTGAAGCTTGTCTATGTCAAAGGTTTGCAACCTAGGATGGCAAGATATAATTCAATAATTAAGAGATAAATTTCTCAAAGTAAATTGCTTGTATGAAATTGAGTGAAAGAAATCACCGAAGACACAAGCAATTTTTCCCGTGGTGTCGGTGACTTGCCGGTCACCCCTAATCTACGTTAAGGTGGATTCAAAGCTTCCAATTGCTCCTCTACAAAGAATCCACTTGGTATATGAGCCAATCTCGGAATTAATGAACCGCTCCAAACCTATTTCCACTAGAGATGCTTTTCACAACTCCGGTGAGGCAAAGCTCAAGAACCTCTTCACAAGAATGAATCAATGGCTTCTTTATAAACTTCTTGAAGAGCTCAATGAAACCCAATCTCCAAGCCGTCTAGGAGCGGCAACATCCAAGAGTAATAAATCAATCACCTTGCTTGAAGAACTCCTAGTGCCCCAAAGCTCAAGACATGAATGCAAGCACTAGATGTCTCTCAATCTCACTAAAAATGCAATCTCAAGCTATGTGAGTGAGAGAGAGGGAGTGGAGAGCTCAAGTGTGTTTTGCAAGTGAGTGGAATGGCTAAGAGAGAGTCCCCACGCCACCCCGAATCCAACCGTTAGGTTCGAATTCTACATTTTCTGCGAACTCGTGGACCGTCCACCCCCACATGTCACATCCATGCGTGTCAGAACCGACCATTATTCCAAAATCAGACCGTGGGGGCGGACCATCCGCCGTTCAAGTTAGATTTACACATAACGTGCGACGATCGGACAAGTCCGAACATTTGTTGGCGGACCGTCCGCGCCCCTGAGCCGGCCCGTCCGCCATTATGATTCAAATCCACCAGAGACCACCGAGGTTCTGTCCAAATATTAGCTCAACATCGAACGGTCCGCAATTTCGGGCCGGATCGTCTGTTGTTGACGATGAAATCCACCAAAGACCGCCCCGTCTCTGCTCGAAAATTACTATAGGGGCGGACCGTCCGCCATGCCTGGCCGGACCGTCCGCCGTGCATATTTTTCAGTATATTTTTCAGTTAGCGACTTACACTCATCTATATGCATGCAATCCAAGTGTTTGAGCAATGTGGCATTATTGACTCGTCAAGTAATTGTAAATTGACCCCTCTTGATAGTACGGCTATCTAGCCTACAAATCCGGTCAATATACTTCTCTACTCACCTCTTGACCGGCAAAAAGAAAATCATATCTTATACCTTTGCCTTGAGTCTGTCGCCACTTCTTATCGACTTTTCTTTGCAGAAGCATTCTTGCTTTTTACAATAACATCTCCATGGCATTTCATAGAGCCTACTTGTGAATAACCTTAATTCATACGCTCAATGAAATCGTTAGTCCACAAAGTGTTGTCATTATACCAAAACACTAAACTAGGGGCCTAGATGCTTTCTAAACCTATGACACTTCTAAAGGATGAGAAGCCTCCCTAGCCTTAACCTAGAGTTATAGTTAGCTGTTGGGAATCTTAGCTTACTTCGACGGCTAGATCAGGAGGACCCAGACTAGGATGAGAAGAGCGTCCTCCGGGATCAGCAACTACTATTTTGAGAGCACCCGAACGTGGTGGACTACAAAGGACGGACAGAGTTGTCACCACCTGCCGCCTACCACAGCGGTACAATGGGGTGAAACACACTCCCTAACTAGCACTAAGTCAGACACTGGATCTTCACTTAGAGCTATAAATCCCCCTAAGGCCTTGACAGAGGAAAATCTCTTCACTTCATGAGTTTACAAGCTCCTGGTCCAAGCGAGAAAGGCCCGCGAGCAAAGCTCTCGATAGAGCCGGATATACTTTAATACTAAGCTAGAGGCGAGAAGATAAACTTCCACTCTCTCAAGATCAATGATCAGAAGGGATGAATATAAGTGAAAATTAAAGCTTACTCAAGACTATAAAAGATAAATATATTGATATTCAGAAATAAGTAAAAGATACAAGAGCTTTATCGAAACTCCGAAGCTTTCCAAAACCTCGAGACAAGCTCGACTCAACCCTAACTCCCAACTACAACCTAAGCTACAAAGTGGAAATGTAATGAACTCCTTGAACTGTTCTCCTTGGATGTGTGTTGAAATTGGGGGGTGAAGGCCTACTTTTATAGCCTCCCAAGGCGTTGCTCTAGCTTAATATGCAATCCATGCAGGTGAAATGACTCTCACGTGAAGCTGGTGGCGTGGAGTCGCAGCAGGAGGCCGACCGGCCTAGGCTAGGCCGGCTCACCCATGATTTCTTCCACATGGCGCCGTCTTTCTCGTGTGCGGTTTGGATGCTGCCTTAAGGTCGGTAGTAACTGAATTCTACCTGAATTAGCCATGCAAGTGGGCCCTCTAATCCAATGATGAGCCTTGTGAACCACCGAATCAAACCGACTTGTATTACACGTCTCTCAATCACTTGGAATGTGTTTTTGGACCCTCAGATCAGTGACGTGGCAGTAGGCTTCAGGGTGTGGCTGGCTGGCTTGGCCTAAGCCACCCGGCCAGGCATTTTTTCTAGTTTTGTCCAGTTTTTATACTTGTGTCCCTGCATTTATAACTTATCCAAAACTTGTGGAATTCAATAGCATTAAGCAAATTTATGCATGAAACATGGTGTGATTTCCTCATTTATTCCTGAGATGTTGACGGTAGATTATATCAAATCAACCATCAACGGTCACACAGCAATAGGGTAGTCAATCATCAAGCAAAGGGAACCAATAAAGGGACATAATTCCATAATACATGTTCCATTGGCCTTTTCCCTCCCGCATGTTGTCACCACATGAGGGTAATTAACTACCGACTTCCCGCGCACCATTAAGATGTAAGCACAAGACTTAGACCAATCACCACGATTATATCTTATCCTACTAAGAACATAAGCTAGCTAAACTTATAGACTAATCACCATGATTACATCTAATCATAAGCCGGCTAGACATATGAGATGAAGCACGCATCATAGAAGATCAAAGTAACGAGACAAGATTAGATTGATATCACCATTCAATGTACGTATGCTTTGATGAATTCAAGGCATGGCTCCGGAATCCCACTATGGCTTCACCACGCAGGGTCAACCATGGTGGTTAGGGTCTAGCCTAAGCCATCTCCTAGGCAACGTCGACGATGGTGGCCGTCGGCTTCCTCCAGTGTGTATCCCTCGATTCGGTGGCTCTCTGGTCAAAATTTGATATGGGTGTTCCTTCACAGTTCGAGCTTTAAATATTCCAAGAAAGCCCTAGCTCAAAGGGGAGGCCGAACCATCTCAAAAATGGCTTGGGTGGGCTGGCTAGTGGGCCCCTAGGCCGGCCGGCCTAGCCTCTTTTTAGCTCGGTTCGGTCTTATCTTTCGCGTGTAGACTCCTTGCAACTTTGCTTGCTTATGTCCTTTACATATGTGAGCCTCTTGACGTCGTTTGCTTCGAGAAAAGTTGGGTTCTTTGGTATGTCCGCTGGATTTGCTGAGATCCTAAAGTCATCCGAGTGTATTCTTCAAGCCTTCGTGCAGGCACATCCTTGATGGTCGGTCACGATATCGGTCTTCCTCCAAAAGTGCTTATTTATAGCTCCAAACCTAAATGAAGTTCTCGTTATCGGATTGCACATGGTTGGAAGATTTGAGTATGGATTTGTCTATAATGCACTTGTGAATTAAATGAGGCAAAAAGAACTAAGGAGCATTTTATTTTCCCTCTTTTTTCTTTTTTTTCCTTTTCCTTTTATCTTTTTTTAAAAATTTTTTATTTTGACATGCCATGTGAGCATATGGCATACCTTCTTTGGGCATACATCTTTTATTATATATGTGTTTTCTCTTTCCCTCTCTGTTTTTTTCTTTTTGCTCCTTCGAATTTTAATAACATGATACATACTCGGCGGAAGTCGGAGATATGCAATGACTCCTTCCCCCATGCTTGAACGGTGCTCACCCTTGAGCATTAAAGGAGTGGTAAAGTATGACCGCTGAGGTAAGGATAAAATTTTTTTTTGTCTAGAATTTATTCCATACTCAAATTGGGTTGTGTTCAATGAGGTAATCACAAAACGATATTTGGGATTTTGGGTGGATGCCCAGCGATGTTTGTGAAATTTCCAATGTGACCACAATGCATGGACAAAAAGGCTAGCATGAAAAAGTTTACACAAAGGAATGACCAGCTTTTTAGTCTCGTACCATAGAAATCAATCTTAATTCAATTCATCAAAATACAAGTTTGCAATCTAAAGGTTTCATCATGAAGAGCATATGTGTATAGGCTTTAGTAGGTAGAAATATGCAAGAGATTCACAAATGTAGATAGCATAGTAATAAAACAATATAAGGTGCAAGGTAATTGGTAAACTTAAATAAAGAGCAATGATATGTATGTCGGTCTAGAATCTAGTCATTTAACCTCCGCAAATAAAAGAGATTAGTGGAGAGAAAATAGTTAAGTCATATATAACGTGGTGTAGGTAAAACAAAGCAGCAACTTTCATCATCGTGGTGAGAACAATATGATGGTATCATCATCGTGGTGAGCACAACATGATGGTGATCATTGTTTATTAAAAGAGAAATATACAAAGGTTTCTATCCTATGGTTGAAGGCATATATGTGCAAGCATTTGGAAAGAGATGAACAAAGAGAAAGTTGAGGAAGAGTTACCATCTTTTGATGCTTGAAGTGTAGCATGACCTCCTCCATGCTTAAGCATTGTGCTTAGCATGGAAGAAGAAATTTGAGCATCTTATGGCAGCCATGATGTACTCCATGGGGTTTTTTCTTTGTCCAAGAAGTCCTCCCCCATGCTTAGCATGGTGCTAGGTGTGGAAGAAGAAGAATCATCCTGTAATTCTTGAGATCCTCCACCCTATGTTTGGACTGTCGAATTAGTCGCTGGTGCCGAAGGCGCCAAATCAGTCGACGATGCTAAAGGTGATTGGAAGGCAAAATGTTGTAACTGCACAGAAACAATGTTGAGTCATTGGAACAATAATGTTGAATCAGTGGAAATAAACGTTGGAGGTATGACCGTCGAATCAGTCAACGGTGCTGAAGGTAGGAGGTGTGCTTTTCTCTGGAAGGCGACAACTATTTCGACGGGGTGCCCGTCGAATCAGTCGGCGGTGCTAAAGGTGATTGGAAGACAAATTGTTGAAACCGCACAGAAAAAATATTGAATCAGTGGAACCATAATGTTGAACAGGTCCATCGAATCAGTCGATAGTGTTGAAGGCGGGAAGTGTGTTCGTCTTTGGTTGGAGATGACTATATCAACAGGGACCCATTGAAACAGTCTATGGTACACAGAAAATGTGCAACGGCTATATAACGACTAGTTCCTTTAGTTGGGGCTATTAATATCCCACCCTACGACCATTTGAAGGGTGTTTGAGCTCAGGAAAGATATTGGCAAGTGTTTTACACGTTCTTAAATGCCCAATCCACCAAAGTGCTAATTGGAAAATCTAGACGATTAGCAAAGTGATTAGTGCTAGTCTAGACCACTTAGCGCATCTCTTAGGTATTAAGGCTTTAGCGAGGTTTGCATCTCTCTTTGCTTATCGATGCCTGCACGCACCAAGTGTTGTAAATTCAGGGCTTGTGGTATTGCGAAACCCTTCAACCGAGTTTGTGGAGTGGCCATCGGTGCTTATGCAAGGGAGGAGAGGCCCTTGTGTTTGGCCGAAACTCTACCAAGTGAAGGTGGTATCAGAGTCGGAGCTCGTATTTGGACCTCTAGCTTCACCGCTAGACGAGCAAAATGACATCTATAGAGGGAGGGAGTGATATCGGTATGCCTCCACACTTTGACGGCACTAACTACCCCTATCGGCATATTGTATGTCAAGTTTTCTAGAAGCAAAAGGACTAGGTGTTTGGAGAGTAATAAAGGATGAAATGCAACCCCTCACTTGACTCGAAAAACCCACTAAGGCTGATGAGAGGGAATTGCAACTCAATCCTATTGCTCGCAATTCAATTCTTTAATCTTTGAGCATGAATGTGTTTAATCAAGTCTACGATGAGAAATGTGCTAATAAAATTTGAAAAAAGCTTAAGGAACTTCATGATGGCACAACCACTAAGCCATATGTTGCACTTTAACTTCTCCACAACCACTGAGCCATTGCACATGGTATGGGTGAGGGTGTTTGATCATGGTCAGGCCCAATTTCTGGCACATGTCTTTTTTTTCTCGAACACGCAGGAGAGCTGCGTATCAATATATTAAGAAGAAAGAAGGGTGTAGCACCCAGTACAAAGGATTTTTCAGGGCAAAAATCCAATCAAACCCCAACACACACTCAAACTATATTACATTTATCAATGAAACAGCAACCCTTGACCTAGCAGACTCATTAGTCTGGTTGGTAGACTGTGAGGCAAAGAGATTAGACACTCCTCGAGCCCCAGCCATTTCCCAGGCTTTCAATTGATTCTCAATGGCAAAGATGAGCCCCGACAAACTTGGTTGTATTCCATCGAAGACATAGCGGTTCCGATGGTTCCATAAGGACCAAGCCACTAAGATTATTACCGAATTCAGCCCCTTCATGGCATGGTTGCCGACCTTCCTGCTTGCCTGATCCCACCATTCTTCAAAGGACAGGTCCCCAGGCTGTGGAGATAACACTTGTAGCCCCAATCGCTGCAGCACCCTGAACCAAATTTCTCGCGTGAACACACAAGATAGTAGCAAGTGGTCCAGTGTCTCTTCCTCCTGATCACAAAACAGGCATCGGTCAGGACAAGGTAAGCCACGTTTAGCCAACCTATCAGCTATCCAGCACTTGTTGTGAGCAACCAGCCACATAAAAAATTTGCACTTCCCTGGAGCCCAACTCTTCCAGATTCTTTCCCAAGGCTTGAACTGGATTGACCCAATAAACAGAGCTTCATAGGCTGACTTAGCTGAGTATCTCCCATTTGGCGGAAATTGCCAAATGTGTGAATCTTCAACCTCGGGCTGGAGAACAATCTCTGTAAGAAAAATTTCCAAGAGGTACTTTTCTACCAATACCATTATAGTGTTGGCTCCCCTCACATCCTCAATCCATTTCATATCAGTAAGGGCCTCCATCACAGATCTTTTTCTCCCCCTGCAAGAGACAGCCCCGAAAAGGTATGGCATCATTGTCTCTAGATTGTGGCCGTGAATCCACCTGTCTGTCCAGAACATGGTGTTCATGCTATTACCCACCTCCGAGACAACAACTACTGAAAAGAATGCTTTAGCCGAAGGATGCACTTGGATTGGAAGAAAGGCCCAAGGCTTATCTGGTTGAGTTTTTCTTAACCAAAGCCATCTCATTCTCAGGGCCCAACCTAGCTGCTGCAGATTTGAAATTCCAAGGCCACCCAACTCCAAAGGGCGAGTCACCTTGAGCTAGGCAATTAAGCAATGTCCCCCCTTAACATGTTTTCTTCCTTTCCACAAAAACCCCCTTCTGAATTTGTCAATGGCTTTGTGAGCCCATACCGGGAGATCAATGGCCATAGCCAAGTAAATGATCATGGATGTGAGCACAAATTGCACTAGGATTTTCCTTCCTGCTTTTGTTGTGGCACATGTCCTTGCTAGCAAGGTTGTGGCAGCTACCACCATCAACAATCACTCTAACCAACTTGCCATCTACCTTGGCTTGGGTGTGAAACAAGTTGAACGTTTGTGCCTTTTCTTCTTCCTTGAGCTGGACACTCAATGCCTTAGTGACTACAATAGTGTGACCAACCTCAAAAGGACAAGCCTTGTAGTCATCACCTTCACCTTCTTGGGCATCATCAATATTCTCATTTTCAATGGGGAATTCACACTCATCTTCACTAGCTGATTCATATTCTCCACCCTCTGTTACAAACATAACTCGGTTCTTAGGACAATCTTTGATGACATGGCATCGGCCCAAGCACTTAAAACATTGAATCCCACTACTTCTAGCAGTAGAACCCACTGTAGTATTGTTCTTTAAGGATGTTGGCCTAGCAGATTTCTCCACACTTGGTGATGCATTTGAATTTTCAACGGGTGTGGAGCGAGTGTTAGCATTGGATCTTGCATTGGTGGAGAACATACCACGCCCCAAATCAAACTTGGCTCTCTTTGGAGCACTTGATGAGGCTCTTGAGCTGAATGTAGAATGTTTGGTTCGCTTAGCATCATCATGTAATTGCCTCTCAACCTTTTAGGAAATGTGCACTAGCTCCACCACATTGTTGTAGGTATGAAATTCCACAACACGCTTGATTGTCTTGTTTAGATCGGAGAGAAAACATGTCATGGACTGCTCTTCATCCTCTTACACCCGTGCTCTTCATCCTCTTACACCCGTGCTCTAATCATGGCTTGCTCCATTTCCTTGTAATACTCTTCCACATATTTGCTACCTTGCTTCAAATTCTGCAGCTTGTTAAAGAGATCATGTTTGTAATGCTTTGGAACAAAACGTATTCTCATTTCCCTCTTGATTTCAGTCCATGTTGCCGCTGGGAGTTCACCATTCTTATCTCTTTGATTCTGAATTTGCTCCCACCAAATGAGAGCATACCCATCAAAGTCAAGTGCAGCCATGTGCACTTTCTTTTCCTCTGAATAATTGTGCGCACGAAATATTTTCTCAGCTTTCAGCTCCCATGTGAAATAAGCATCAGGGCCAGATGTACCCTCAAACTTAGACATGCTGAATTTGAGCTTTCCAAATTTCTCTTAATTGTGCTGATCTTGCACATTGCGAGGACAGCGTTGGAAATTATCATTGCGAAATAGCTGGAATGTTTCTTCATATTCAGCTTCATGTGCAGTACCACCTGCACGCCCATGGCCTCTTCCTCGGCCAAATGCAGCACCACCTCTTCCTTCTCCACGCCCACGCCCTTGGGCATTCTTTCTTCCTTGCTCTTCCTTTTGCAACCGAGCTGCATACTCTTCATCGATTTCATCTAGCTCTTCGTCATGAACACTTCCATCACCAGTTGTTGGCTTCAAAGCTTTAACAAGTTGTGCAATCATATTGTCTTGGACTGTCTTTATGTTCGCGTTGAGTTGTTCATTGAAGTTATGCATCAATGTTTGCAGCTGCTCTTGTGTGACATACCGTGGCTCATGTTCATATTCATCACATGCCATGGTTAGTAGAAGAACAAGACAATAATTCTAAGATATGTGGCTTGGTGGAAATCACTCAACCAAACCTTCTCTTGCCACCGAAGCTCTTATGCCTCTTTGCTGAATTTGTGAGCTGCACTCACCTTGGTGGTAGTAGACACAACAAAGGTGATAGATCAAGCGAAATCAAAGTCACAGTGCATCCTAAACATAGTCTTATATGTGGAGCTTGGAATGTTATGTATGTGGTAAACTGGTGGTACAATCTGAAACTTCAAGCTATTGTAAAGCTAAGTAAAAATCCAACCAAGAGCAAAGTCTAATTGCTGAACTGAAAGTAGAGAAGTGATAGATTATGTTTAGCAACTCACGCACAAGGATAAGAAACTTATTGCAGCAAGAAGGAAATGATCTAAAGTGAAAAATGTGAGTCAAGAAACTAAGCTCAGTGCTGCACAAGTTAGAACATATGCCAGACAATTGCTCCAAGATATCAAGTTAATTCCAACAATCAATGTGGTGATCTCAGCACTTGTTCTTTCTTTCTTTTCTTTTGTTTTTTTTCTTTTTGCTACTAAGATCAGCACACTAGGTTGTCCACAAAGTATTGCTTTTGCTCAAAGTTATTCTCAGATTTAGCAAAGTACAAAGCTTATGAGCAACAATATATATATAATCTTTCTTTCAGCTGAGAGAAACTCTGCTTATCTAGATCTGAAACATTCACAGATCTGAAATTGTATCAAGATGATAGATGTGTCTCGAAATAAGCTTTCCAACAAGTACAAGAACACTAAAACGGATTTCAGATGTAAAAGTTATGCTCAAACTTCACATCTGGCCGCGAAATGGATTTAGGATGACAGTAAATCAGACCAAGAACACAAGAACGAATGGGAGAAAGCAAATATGGATGGGAAAACAAAGAGAAACACAAATCAGAGGCGGAAAACAAGAAGAAACACCAAAGAACACAAGGATTCAGCAACCAAACTCGATCTATTGGACTAGAACTCAACCAAACTCACTGAAATTTCAGATCGGGTTATGGTAATGGAAGTTTTTGGTATTTTCAGTTTAGGACAGCAAACTAAAGGGGAAAAACAAGATCCTACCAAGTAAACTGTAGCTCTGAATACCAAGATGATGCGGGGGCTTGCCCGGTCTTCTCGTGTAGGATCGTGGGGGATAACTTGACCCGTGCAACCTGACGAACCGAGGCACCAACAGCTGCTCGAACAACCACTTGTGATAAAGATTTCGCCCAACCACACGCTTCAGTCGGTGTCTTACTGAACCACACAAAATAGAGGCAATGCTCTTTCAAATCAGAAGAAAACGCAAGAACAAGTGGTAGTGAAAACTCCCAATCCTTAAGGGGGCAGCTATGGCACAACACTAAGGATATGAGCACTTGACTTCTCTATTTTCTGATTTCAATTCATGGTTAGGGTTTCCACCAGCACCCCAAGGGGTATTTGTACTAGGAACATCTCTCCTAGTTGGGATGGAGGCCTCCCATAAAAGGTCCAATATGAAATACTAAGGTCTGGAACAAAATACAACTAAAACAGTTCGGACTAGTCTGAACTGCATAACCAGACCAGTCTTTATTAAAACAACTCTAACGGTTGATGTAGAACACCAAATGACGATCCATCAGTTGTGTTGGAAAATAGACTTAAGTACGCTTCCAACGATGTATAGCATGCACTATGAATCCTGGCAGAATGATATAATTTTACATGGCAAGTGACCCTTCATAAATCTGCAATCAGACTTTGGACCTTCTAACCAGTCTTCATTAATCTAGTTGGAACTTCATAATAGAAGCTCAAAAGAACTCAGAACTTGATGGCATTGTAAGGTAGACTTCATAAGATTTCCATCAAGTACTCATGGACTTCCATAGCCTTTGGGAATCAGGAGAAAAAGAATTCCGAAGTTTGCCTCCTGGGTACTTGAACGAGAAAGAACTCTTCATGAGGAAGAGTACTTGGAAGAACTCTGATCCAGGTCCAAAGAACTCAGAAAAGTTGTATCTTCATGAGTAAACCTGAACACAAGTAAAGCATCACTATTAGGTAGTAAACAATTCTTAGTGAATGTATTTTCATTATCAACAAGGAATGAGTTCACCTCAAGTTGTAGTTGTTGCATTCTTGATCGAGTCATTGGCTCCTTGTTGATAATATTGTGAGCATCATTGGGGATGTCCTCATCAGAATTAGCCAATGACATGTATTCACGCCTTACTGTTATTGTCAATGAGCTAAATGCTTTAGGTTTGCACAAGTTGACAAATGAAGACATCTCAAGAAAGAGCATCCAAGTTCTTCCAAGAGAAAAATATGGAAACCTTGTCACTTACCTTTTCGTGAAAGAGATGCCGACCAAAGCATGATTTTTGGCAAGATCAAGGCTTATGAGCTATCCAACAATATTACCAAAGAGCCTTCTACCTCAAACCAACCAACTGCTTCATCAAGCAAACAAGAAGAGGAGAAGGATGATGAGAAGAAGCAAAAATTTTCCAAGTAAAAGAAGAAAGCTCATAAGCATGTATCAAGCTTAAGCTCAAGTTCAAGTGAAGCATCAAGCTCAAGTGAAGAAGAAGAAAGTGATGAAGATGATGAGAGCGATACCTCTCTTGATGAAGAATCCAAAGAGCTCATCAAGAAGATGGAGAGGATGTTGAAGAGGCTCAACTCCAAGGGTGTTCCCATCACCATGAAGACGTGGTCTTCACCAATGATAGAAGAAAGTTCAGAAAATATGGTTGCTATCATTGTGGTGAGAAGGGGCATTTCCGGGATTCATACCCTATCCTTGCAAGTGAGTTGAAGAAAGCTCGCAACCTCAAGATGATGCAATTAAAAAGCTTCTAATGGAAAACAAAGATCTTAAAGAAAAATTAGCTAGCTCATCATCCAATTATAAAGAACTGGTTGAAAAGTTTGAAATTGTGGTAAACCACAATGATGGGCTAGCAAATAAAATTGAGGTCCTTGAACAAGCATCATCCAACAATGCATTCACTTCACCTATCACTGAAAAACCTATAGTGGATGCATCTATTTCTTGCATTGATTTAATTGAGAATCTTACTCACCATCTTGTAATGAGACTTGTATTGAGAATGTGGTTGTAGAACCAATTGATAAGCTCATTGTGCAAGAAAATGAGGAGCTCATACAAGAAGTAGAGAAGCAAGAAAGACTTGGCAAGGCTCAAGAAAGTGACATGGGAGAGCAAGGAACAACCTCTTCAAGATAACCGTCATGGTTTATGATTTTGAGACTAACCTATTTTGCAAGCTTGTCATGTGTGTAGTCTCACATTGGAATAATCTACGGAGATATGCAAGGCTTAATGTTCAAGCAATATAATCTTCCATTGGTATCTTTGTTCTTCATTGATATCATGTATTTCAATTCATATAAGCTATTTCTATGCATAATATAGATTAATCTCCTCACCTTTTCTAAATTATCTAGTTGTGCATATGGCTTATTGTCTATCATATCTATACACTCATTTAGGGGGAGCTTAGTCTATGTTATGTGAGTATCATGTTCATGACCTTGATTGACAAAGGGGGAGAATTTTATATCTTCCACATTCAATGGTTCATGTTCTATGAAACTCTTCCTTGTGCATTTTATGCCTTTCCTTTTGGTGTTTGATTTCAAAAGAGGAGAATTCTAGTGACCAAAGGAAGTACACCTTAAGGGGAGCCGACCTTACGGGGGATGCAAGAAAGCAAAAAACCTCAAGTATAGCGGAGATTGTAGAGTTCAAGCTTGGAGGAGTTTGCAAGAATTTGGTCCATAAAAGGGAGAAAAGTGATATTGGAGTAAGGGGAAGCCTTATGTCCAAATTGACCACACACAAGTGGGATTTTAGTCAAATTGGCAAGAGCAAGGTATGATCAACTCAAGTCTTTCAAGCATGTCATATATTTGTTTCAATTGATACATTGAATGCATATTCTCTTGCTCTTGCATAGTATCCTCGCAAGTAGTTGTTTTCAATTCAATACCTTTTATCTCTTGCTTTGGTTATGTTGTCATCAATCACCAAAAAGAGAGAGATTATAAGAAAAATGGCCCTAGGCCATAGTCTGTGATTTTGATGATTGATTGACAACATAACCAATGGGACTAACTATTTGTCTAGATGATATTTGTAGATGTTTTTAGTTAAAGATTCCCGAAGAAAATAGTCATTGAATGACTTATCATCAGTCAACTCCAATAATCCTGAAGATACAAGTGAAGACTCTTACATACCCGAATGATTAAACTAGAAGTGCATTGAGGATTTAAATGGTCTTGAATGTACCATACAAGCACTCGTATGTGCATAAATAGCTAAGTATTCTCGAATATCATAGAAGGTATATTAATGACCGGCAAATTGAATTATCCCCTTCAAATGGCAGATGAAGGCTGACTAACTTCAAACACCGAGGTTTGAAAATATAATACCTTAAAGATATACTAATTTGCAACTCATTGTCCCCATGTTCCTATGAAAGGATAAAATTTATTTGTATTGCATAATTAAATAAGTGGTTACTTGTGCTCGAAGCATTGCTCCAGTCATAGTATGAAAGAACTATATTCTTTGAAGGACTAAATATTTTTGTAATTAAATATCAATATTCGTATATATTTATGAAGAATGTGCTTAAAATAATTATGAACGTGAAGTTCAAAGAATTACAATATGAGGGAGAGCACATATTTTCATTAAGTATGATCTAGAATGAATCAACTTAATGATTATTTACCATGAAGGTATACCACTCGATTATTCAAAATCACATATATCATTATTGCATGAACCTGAAGTTTATGTATAATCTTGAAAATTTATCATTGTTCATGAAGAATGATTAGTGTATAATTAATTAATTACATAAAACCAAGAAGGTTTGATGTTGTACGCTTTTTTCCCTTTGTGAGTTTTTACTTGAAGGTTTCTCACATAAGGTTTTTGATGAGGCAACATATGTAACTCAATTGCAGTTGATATGTACTCTTTTCTCCAATAACAATTTTTCCCACTGAATTTTCGGATAAAGTTTTTAATGAGACATATACATTCGCGGTAATCGTCCAAGGGGGAGTGTTGTAAAACAACCAAACTTGAATAGAGAGAAAGAAGGATTAGAATCTTAGTCCACGTCTGGTTGCCTGTGGGTTTTTACGGAAACTCTAGTCATTGGTCGGAGTATATATAAGATAGATTATCATTGTAAATCATCGAATATGCGAAATAAATAGAAACTCCACCTACATTATATCTTGTCTACTTTGTTTCTGTGCTTTTCATGAGAGACGTGAGAGGGAGAAGAGCCAACCGGACCGCTACACGGTGGCACGTCGTATCTGTCTAATCGAGCGTTTGGCCTGTTTAATGGTTGTTTACCCCAAATAAAGATATAAACAATAGATAACTAATTATTTAACATTTACTCTATCCATTTCAAAATATAGGTCATTTGACTTTTTAGTGGTCAAGTTTGACTGCTCGTCTTATTTAAAAACTATGCAGAATAACATATTTTTTTTATAACTTGGTTTAATAATAAAATAAAATAAATGACTTCAATTTGAGTATATTTATATAATTTTTTTAATAAGATGAGCGGTAAAAAAAATGAGATCGAAAAAAGTCAAACTACAGATATTTTGGAACCGAAAGAAAGAATACTATTTAAGAATATTACCCTCGTCTATATCAGGTATAACACACTTAGATCCACATGTCCAGGTAGAATTGCCACGTAGTAAATCGTGACTTGGAAAAGCATGTTTTGTGTAACAGGAATTTTTGTTCTTTCTCAGGGGTTTATTGCAAAAGGCTCACCATGTCAGAAAGGGAATTCTAGCTCGCTCGCACAAACACGGCCAATACACGAGAAGAGGAGAGAGAGAGAAGCACAGAGAGACAGAGGAAACCTCGCCCTCCCCCACATCACTTCGCCTCCCTCCCCCTCCCTCTCGTCGCATCCCACCCCACCCCTCCTCCCATCGGCTCGATCTCCCTCGTCTCCGCCGCCGCCTGCCCCCCGCAGCGAGCCCGACGCCCCATTATTCCAGAACCTTCTCCTCCGCGGGAGCCTTCATCGACCTCCTCGATCCGGCGCGCCCCCCGATGCGGTGCCCGCGCGGCGCGATCGCGTGACGGACGGGCGCCATGGATCCCCCGGGGCCTGGTGACCAGGGCGAGGCGTCGCAGCCCCAGCCGCTGGATTGGCGGTTCGCGCAGGTCTTTGGCGAGCGCGCCGCCGGCGAGGACGTGCAGGAAGGTACGCCCGTGCGCTCGAGCTCGAGATCCGCACGATTTGCGGGGGTTCTTGGGGCGGGCCGTGCCTGTGGGATGGCCTGGAGCAGTGGGGATCGGTTGGGCTAGGTGTTCGGACTGGAGTTGTGCGGTTACGGGAGATTTGGTCTCGCAGCGAATGCGCGCCCTTGATTAGCCTGCGATGACCCCTCAATGTTATCTCGCACAAAAGCTGTAACTTTGGGTTGTGTTGGAGACTGGAGTATGAATATCACGGTGCGTATAGGATCAATAGGGACAGTTAGTATACTGCTCTATTCGCAAAGCATATCTGGCTCGAAGGTCATGGACCATAATTTCTAACCTGCTGGGAGCTTATTTGATCACTAGTGGAATTTGTTGTAACCTTTGGTAATAGCCTGAACACCAGGCTCTCACTTGGGTTTGAGGAATGCCGTGACAGATAGATGTTTCAATTTTGTGTTTTAAGGAATGCAGAAAATCGGTAAGATTACGTAGAGCTTGTGAACTCTTCTGGATCCAAATTTTTGGGGGATATGTCACTTTAAGGATTTTCTTGGGGAATGTTATGGCATAGTAATAGTTTGAATATGCACTTCACAGGTAGTTGCTCTCATGAATGAAAAGTGGGAAGAGTTTAGGTGTCTATAAGGGATCATGTTGTCTTCAGCACATGTGTTTGCTTGTCACCTGGTAGGAAGTCCTCGTCTATAGTTTTGCCAATTGGATCGTTGACGTTGGCGCAGTGTGTTTGCTTATGTATTTGTTTTGGACGTATGTTGTCTGGACAGAGCTGCCTCAGTTGGGTTATGCCATTGTCGGCATGTGAGACACTAGATATTCTCCATCTGTGACATTCTATTATTATTTTTTTAATCTATCTGCGACGTTCTATTATCACCATGCCACATTTGTCCAGTTATGATTTTTTATTTGTCGTCCGCTTAAAACAAAACCAAAGTCCCAATGTAGCTGATTCTTCTATGTATGGAATCTTGTGATTTCGGAATAGGCTGATGTGAAGATAGGCTAATGATCGATGGTTTGCTTTTTTGCTTTGGTTTCCTACTTTGTTTTGTTTTGTTTTAGAGTTGGCTGGAATGCTTTATATAATCAAATATCTTCCATGCAGCCAGATTAGGTTTGTTGAAGGTGCAACACATTCAGATTTTGCTGCACCTTGAGGACTTGCATGGTCGAGCTTATTGACCGTTTAATAGATACGCTTTGATTATCCGGGACTTGAAGGATATATACTATATGCTAGACACTGATATTGTCATCTAAATCTATTTTTACCATCTGCTCTGTTCGTAAATAGGCAACTCATTTTTTTCGTGACTTAGAATCGCTTATGTGTTAATTTTCTATGCTGCTTTTTTTCAGTCGATGTTATCTCAGCAATCGAGTTTGATAAATCTGGTGATCATCTTGCCACCGGGGATAAAGGAGGACGAGTGGTATTGTTTGAAAGGACGGATGCTCGGGATGTAAGCACCATATATTTGAACCTTGTTTTTATTTTAATAGTTTTCCCTTGACAAAGTTTCTTTATCAGCAGAGTGCAAGCCGGAGAGAACTGGAGAGGCAAGATGTTCCAATTAATAGACACCCAGAGTTTCGCTACAAAACCGAATTCCAGAGTCATGAACCTGAGGTATGCTACTAAGTAGGAATTTCTTGTGTTTCCTTTCAATGTTCTATAGTTGTTTTCACTCAAGAAAACCAGGGTCTCAAAACTGAGAGGTTATTGTTAACTATAACTGGTCCAAGAAAAAAGAACATATATATAAGTACTGTTTCTTTTTCAGATTACAATATGTTCACCTGAGCATAATAAAGAGCATTGCCACGTTCCATTAATTTTTCTTATTGTTAAATATAATGTTATATCAATGCATTTCTTAATTTAATGTCATTCTTATAGTTTGACTACCTCAAAAGTTTGGAAATAGAGGAAAAGATCAACAAGATCAAGTGGTGTCAGACAGCCAACAGTGCTCTCTCCCTTTTGTCTACAAATGATAAGACAATCAAGTACTGGAAGGTATGGAAGGAATATATTTGGATTGCTTTCCAATTTTTATAATCATTCTAAATTGATCTTTTTATCCTAATTCGTACTCCCTCCAGTCACTAATAAGTGACGTTTTGGGTTTTGTCTTAAATCAAACATTTGAAACACTTAGTTTACAAGTTTTTCTTTTTGTGTGTATTAAGTTTGGGTATTAAAAAATGATACAAGTAGATTTGTCTTGAAATGTAGTTTTTATAAATGCATACTTTTGTTATACTCTATAAATATAAAAATTTTGTAACCACTGTACTAGTTGAAGTTATGTTTTGGAGACTTGTTGATGCCCAAAGTATCACTTCTTTCTGACTGGAGTACTTGATTGTATAGTGTAAGGGGTAAGGCTTGTCCTGACATGGTGAAACTGATTTGCATTGTTGAGTTTCAGCATATATCTTTTTCCGTGTTGAAAGGTTCATACTTTTTGTATTGAAGTAAATTTGGCATCAATGGAAGAAATCTTAAAATTTGCACCAGAATTGGTTGTTTAGATGCCGAAGGTTGGCTATAATGCCAGCTGCATCGTTTATTGCTACTTTATGAACTTTGAATGCAGTAAAAAGTGCATGTGCTGCTCTTTGTGGTTTTATGTGCACCACTGCTTTGTAGTTTTAAAAAATATTGTGCTGTTATCAAGTACCATCTGTTTTAGCTTTGTTTACCATTGCTTTATTACTTGCTATCCAGGTACAAGAGAAGAAAATAAAGCGAGTTTCTGTCATGAATTTGAACACTTCTCAAAGTGTAGGAAGTAGTACCAGTGCTAGTGCAAGTACCAGTAGTTCTAAGGCTCCTCTTCCGAATGGTGGATGTTCAGATAAGTTCAATTGCCTGAACACTGATCTCTCGTTTCCACCTGGAGGTTACCCATCACTGCGTTTGCCTGTGGTAAGTGATAATCAGCCTCTGTTTACATATTTATATCTTCAGAACAAAACACATGAATGACCCTATAATTTGATATTGAACTTTTGACCATCTGCAGGTTACAAGTCTAGAGGCAAACCCTGTTGCTAGATGTCGACGTGTATATGCTCATGCTCATGATTACCACATAAATTCTATTTCAAATAATAGGTCAATCATTCCACACATTGAATGATTCCTTTCTATGAGATCCCTTTGTCACTCTTTACTTTTCCAGTTTTCCTTGCTTTCTCCATTGGATCATCGCTCTCCATGAGTACTAAAATTAGTTAAAACACTTTTTTTTTAACACGCTTCAAATTTATAGGTCTGCAGATGCTTTCATTTATTTGCACTTAATGACATACTGAACTTTTCAACGTAGGGCACTCTGGGTCTAAGTTGTGTTGATTATTAACTCGAGTTTCAGTCGGCTTGTATTGCTATGTATTGCCCCTTAGCAAGTACCTTGTGCAAGTGTCTTTTCTGCCTTTCAATGGGGCCATACCTTTTCTGCCTTTACAGTGGGGGGATCGTTGGTCACATGTCTAATTTTGATCAGTTTTGTCTGCTACAGTATGGTGCAGCATTCAGGATTCAGCAGAGTTTAGAATTTACTGTAGATTCCAAATACTTCATCAATGATGAAATATATGGCATCGTATTGATATTGTTCAATTGTTTGTTAATCCACAGTGATGGGGAGACATTCATATCAGCAGATGACCTGCGAATAAATTTATGGAACTTGGAAATAAACAGCCAAAGCTTTAACATTGTTGATGTGAAGCCTACAAACATGGAAGATCTAACAGGTAATTCCACTAATCTAGTTTTACCTTTTATCCTAAGTAATGCTATTGTAGTTCTGTAGCATAATGACAGACTGAAATGTGGTGGATTTAACTGTCTTGATGAGTGTGACTTTGTTCTTATGTCTCTTTTTTACTACTTGAACTAGAATCAGGATTAAGATTATTCCTTCATAGTAGTTTGGGTCTTAGCAGCCGGGGAACGGGAACGTGGCCATGTTCCGCGTTCCGGGAACATCGTTTTGGAACGGGACAGGAACATTTTAGTGTAAAGACCTTTCATAAGTGCCGTTCCTTGTTTTCGTTCCCACGTTCCCGTTCCCATTGTTCCGGAACATGGCTGCTAAGGTTTGGGTTGCCACCATACCTTTCCACGCAGAAACTAGAAGCTTAAGCTTCTCCTGGCTAGTTTTTGGTTGTCATCATATTATTGTTTGTGCCATTTAGCCCCTGACTGCAGCTGTTGGAGTGATTTGTGCTCTTCCAAATTTTGAAGCAAGTGATGTTTGTCCCTTTATGAGCTAGGCTTTTATTATATGGAGGTGCTTGGATGAATCTTCCCAATCCTGCAAATTTCTATGGAGCTATGAATGAATGAAAACCCTAATAAATTGTCTTTCCTGGTTGGACCTACTTTTAGACTTCCTTCTTTTTGGCGGGGGACAGCCGTAGGATAGTATCTTGGTTATATGTGTATGAGTTGTGGCAAGGATGTCATCAACTTATCATATTTTTGCCATCTTTAGGTGATAATATAGTGCTACCTCCGTTCTTAAATACATGATGCTTATGACAAGCTAATTAGTTCATTTAAATACATGAATTAGTTCAACATGAAGCAATTTACTTGTCCTAAACGTCATATATTTAAGAACAGAGGGAGTATTATTTTTTAGAAACAAGTTCACGACATCGGAGGTGACATCAACCAATTGAAAATTATTCCTGCGATCTTGTTTTGGACATATTGGTTTTTCTGTATCCTTTTTCTTGTATTATGTTATGTGCTGTTTTTGTCTTAATGGTTTTTTTCCTTGAAAACCTGTCTTAATGGTATTAAAAACCATAATTAACATAGAAGCACAAATTTACATATGTAATTTGTGTATGATTTTCACTTTTGTTCATATTGAAACATGGACAGGGACAGATTTTTCATGTGGGAGATAGGTTGTAAAAAGAATTTGTCTAACTGAATGAAATTGAAACTATGCAATGTGGCACAAAATGTTCTCTTCTTATTGATATAAGCATGGTGTTGTCCCTTTTCCATTTTGATGATTAGAAATCTGGTAGGCTCATTTTCTTACGAATACTAGAACTGGTATTGTCTTTGTGTTGGCGTGTGCACTTAATAATCTAATCCTGTTCATATTTCAGAGGTTATTACTTGTGCGGAATTCCACCCAAACCATTGTAATACACTGGCCTATAGTAGCTCAAAGGGCTCTATCCGTCTTATTGATCTACGGCAATCAGCACTGTGCGACAACCATTCCAAGATGTTAGTTGTTCCCTTGTACTTCTCCCTGAAATATTTTATCCTTGTGTACTGGGCAACATTGGAAAGCTGTGAGGGTTAGGCATGTGTGCAGTTAGTTGTATTGCAAATTATAATAACAAAATTGATGCTTTGTGAGTTAACAAAATAGCCTATAAACAGATTTGAGGAACATGAAGCACCTGGATCAAGATCCTTCTTTACGGAGATTATTGCATCAATATCCGACATAAAGTTCTCAAGAGATGGAAGATATATTCTTAGCCGTGATTATATGACTCTGAAGGTGCGTTACTAGCCTCTCTTGGTTCTTTTGTTACACAGATATAAGTTGTTAATTGGCTTCACACAACATAGCAACTTTTAGTTTTTGCAACTGCGTCAAGTATAAAGATGATTGGATTGTTTATTAAAGATGATACAATCATACAACAGCCAAACATACTGCCACAACTTTTCTATGAACACCAATATGAATTATTATGAACTGTTTTGTATTTTGAACTATGCCTAGTAACAAGCAGAATTGGCCTTTGACATTGCTTGCCATATTTTTGTTCCATACTCAGCTATGGGATCTAAACATGGATTCAGGACCTGTTTCAACCTTCCAAGTCCATGAACATTTAAGGCCTAAGGTGAAGTTTTCTCGACTGACTGATTAAGAAAGTTTGATGACCAGAAATATAATGTAATTTTATGTTATCACTGTTTTCAGCTTTGTGATCTGTATGAGAATGATTCAATTTTTGACAAGTTTGAGTGTTGTCTTAGCGGGGATGGACTTCGTGTTGCAACTGGTTCTTATGGGTATTTCTTTCGTCCATTATTAACTACATGTGAGATTTTACACCTCTATTAACACTTTATTTTGCTTGTATCTTTCAATGCAGTAACATATTCCGTGTATTTGGTTGTACTCCTGGAAGCATAGAGGCAACCACTTTGGAAGCAAGTAGGAATCCAATGAGGTATATTTACATGTTTGTGCCTTCTTATTTTATGCATTTTTCCTCATCTGTTGTGGCCATGGCTTGTTTTGTTTTAACTTACACCTCTCCTATCCCTTTTTGGACCATGGCCATGCTCCCCTTTGAGATTCGTTTCATGTCAGCTATTAATAAGAAATAGTCATGTTTATTCATACAAAAAAATGAATATAAATTGCATGAGATGCAATTTACAAGGGAATGGAACCCATTGACATCCTGCTGAGAGGGTTGGTGGTCTGTGGATAAAACAGAACTGGGAGCTATGTTTCTTTCTGTTTTCAAGTTGTTCATATGGTCGCTTTTAGCAGTATTGGTTGCACTATTGTTGTTTTATTTTTTATAGAACATAACTCTCCACTGTTCCATTGTACTGAAACTAGTCAGATGCTATTAAGTCAGAAGCAATTTGTAGAGGACCATATTACTGTTGCTATCATTTTCACATTTTAGTTGTCATACCAAGTATTACAAATGCTCTTTCTGCAATTATATACTAAATTTATTCATGTTGGTTTGGGGGTGCCATTAGGCGTCAGATCACAAATCCGTCAAGGCCTACACGGACACTGACTTCTTTTACCCGTGGTGTTCGGAGAGGTGACTAGTTCCCTTCAACATGTCCATTAAAATTGGGATTTATTTGTTCAATGTTAATAAAGTCATCATTGATCCAATTTATGCTGCAGGTGGAGAAAATCAAGGCGTTGATGCCAATGGAAATTCACTTGACTTCTCAACGAAGTTGCTCCATCTCGCATGGCACCCAACTGAGAATTCCATTGCATGTGCTGCTTCAAATAGCTTGTATATGTATTATGCGTAGAGAATGTCCTACAGAAAATTTGTTGTTTTTTTGGTTTGCTCCCCGTGAAGGCCCAGGGCCTTTTAACTGCAACCAGAGATGATGGTGCAGGACGTTGTCATCAGTTCTGCCCTCCGGGCCCAGAAGTGGTCGCTGATGTCCACAGGATCACCTTGTTGCTATGCTAATGGACTGCGGCCTTGTTGATTCTTTAGTACATGTGTAAATTATAATTCTGATCATGGAAAGTTTTGGTCCAAAGGTGCAATTGTGACTGCTGCGAGAGTCGACGTCTGAAGATGCAGGACTGGAGCAAATCCGCATTGCAATGGATGTATGATTGACTACCTCTCACTTGTAATGCCACCTAGACAGGGCTAATCATGTTTTGGAACTTGAATCTGGGAACGGTAGATATTACTGGGTTACTGTAGCTATTCATCTTTCATTACTCTTCTATTCGTTGAACTATTAAAATAAGTTAGCACCGATGTAATTGTGCTCGTTTGCTATTCTGTCTGGAATTATTCAGTTCTTTGCTCTAATTGATGTTTGAACTATTTAGCACTTGCAAGAAGCCAATAATGGATATCATAAATAAAATCATATAATGGCTCCTGATAATGTCGTTGTCTCTCAGTCTCACTGTATTTTTTTTTTGTTTGGAAAAGGTGAATTAGTCGAGTGTTTGTAAACATTCACATTTAAATTAATCATGTTGGCATAACAAAAATATGTTATCTACAATAGACTTTACACCTTTAGAGCATGCCCAAGGTGCCCCCATTGTTGGCCTTGTCATGCCATCTAGGCTTAGATGCCAGCCAAAGGTTGGTTGTGGATGCGGTGTAAAGTGTGGTTTAGCCTCATAAGCGAGAAAGAGATGGGGAAAGACAAAAGCTAGATAGCTGCCTAAACTCTTTTGTCCAGCGTGGAGAACCAGGCCTAGTTGGTGATGTGACTCGATGTGACTGCAAAGTTGGTGATAGTTGGCGAACTAAACAAGGCCTGGCCACTGCTTTCCCTAAGCTGCATTGGGCTTGGCCTTAGAGGCCACTGCTTTCCCTAGGCTGCATTGGGCTTGCCTTAGATGCATCAAGTGAAGGATGGGTTCTAAGGGCAAGCCCAACGTAGGTAGTACATGTGATGTTTTGAGATAAAAAGACGTGCTCTATGTAGGCCATTTCATACGAAGGATGCTATTATCACAACGTAAGCCGCTCTGGTTCATTCACCTATTGGGCCCATCATTATCTCTCTCCTCAAATGTCGCTTTCAATAATTGTTTTTTCATACATATTTATTCACTGTTACCTTGCTCCACTGCCCAAGCCACTGCTTTTTCTGACCAAGCCATAGGAGCCCCTACAAGATGGAAGATGCACTGACATGATGTGAAGCCACCATCTCATCTCAAAATGTATTTCGTCTGACTTTTTTTACTTCAAGTTTGATCGTTCATCTTATTCAAAAAATTGTAAATATCACATTTTCTTTTATTATGACTTGATTTATTATTACTGAAAGTTCTAATAGTATTGAAGAGATGAAAAGTGGCACCGAAGGGATGATATATACTAATGTTCAAATTGTAGTTCGTTTCACTTTTTTATCCCAACTTTGTCCCCTTGTATTATTAAAAAAATATACAGAGTTAAATTGAAGTTATTTTTAAAGAACTTTGATCGACAAAGAAAGCCGTAACAAAAATTGTGAGATTTTATACAATTTTTTGAATACGACAAACAATCAAACTTAAGGTCAAAAAAATCAAACGAATTACATTTTGGAACGAAGGTAGTGGAATCTAATGGCATTGAAGGGATTCTATATTTTTCATTGGCACCTAGGGGATGCGTTTAATATTTCGATTATATGAACGGATTTTGCCCTAAAAGATACGATAATATAAGTGGGTAAGATGTCTTTCCGCAAAGTACTTTTATTCACTGTTTATCCTATTCATGCTCCTCACAAAACACGCTTCCCAACATACTAGTATGAATATTATGTTTTTTTAGATGAATAGTTTAGGTAGAAGTAAAGTTTTTTTTAGATGAATAGTATGTTGAGAAGTGTGTTTTGTGAGGAGGATGAATAGGATAAATAGTGAATAAAAGTACTTTTGGGAGGAACTAAACACCCCCTATTTTTATCCTATGTCGCAAAGCTACTGGAGTATGTTTGAGAATTGAGATATCGCACTATTTTACATTTGCATTGTTACGTAAATATTAGAAATACCAGGGCCCGAATGCAAAACCCCATCTTATATAGCTCAACGAAATCTTGCACTCGACTCTGCAACACCTTCGCCCGCCGCCGAGCCAGCTCTAAACCCTAGCCCCGTCGCCCTCCGTCGCCGCAGCAGCTGTCAGCCCTCCGTCGTCGTCGTTGACGCAGCCATGGGTAAGCACTCAGTCACCCCCTTGCCACCTGAGCGTCGAAACTTCCGCGCGGACCCGGCCCGAAGCGATTTTGTGAGGGTTCCGTTTCTTCTTGGTTTGGGATCTGATTTGATTCGGGCGTTGGCGCTTGAATCTTTGGTGCAGGGAAGGTCCACGGATCACTGGCGCGCGCGGGGAAGGTGCGCGGGCAGACGCCCAAGGTTGCGAAGCAGGACAAGAAGAAGAAGCCCCGCGGTCGCGCCCACAAGCGTATGCAGTACAACCGCCGCTTCGTGACAGCCGTCGTGGGCTTCGGCAAGAAGCGCGGGCCCAACTCCTCCGAGAAGTAGATCGCCTGCAGGTTCACATAAGGGATCTAGATTCTAATGTTCTCTTATGGGTTTAGGATGATGTATGGATGAGGAAAAGAAATTTGAGATTGCTTTTCTGTTGATGTTTCTGAATTTATATATGCCTACTTGAATCCTCTTTAGTCTTTACATTATCATTTGCAATCATGTTATTGTCACCCTGTGAATCTGTCATATATCTGAATTCGTACACCTGATACATTTTGTGTGCTGAATTAATCTTTAGAGTTGCTAAAACTAATAAACTGTGCAGTATAGTATAATAACCGGTGTCACAATACGTGCATGCAAGGGTTTGCTAGATGGTTTAAGAAATGCCTAACCTTTTATGTGATCTTTGTGAATTCTGGTATCCTGTGTCCATTAGGGTGTTCGATTTGAACTTCCAAAGAAAATTTAGGACTGATGGTTCATGGGATTTATGTTGTTAATTGCCCATGTGGCCTTGTCCTATTTGTGCTTGAACTCAAATACAAGTTAATGCCTCTTCAAAACTTCCATAATATGTTACCATACTCTGAAGGTGACCTTGTATCATCAGAACTGTCGAGATGCATACATATAGATAAATAATGTTTTCTTTACAGGTATCAATTGGAATGGTTGCACATAAATAATGCAATATTTTAATGCATACTGAAGCCTGAAGGTTCCATAAACTAAGACCTTTTGCAAACAATCTTCTACACTATTACTGTTGCATTTGCTTTTATGACAATACGCTATGATGCAAAGTATAGTGCATAATGCACCCCTGGATCATTTAAATGGTACTAATAATTTTTGTGTATTTGCTTTGGAATGAGTAGCTGCTCAGATGGTGTCATGCTGAAACAATACTTGTCAATTGTCATACTGAAGCTCTTCCCCCAAAAAAAAAATGTCATACTGAAGCTCTTCCCAAAAAAAAAAATTGTCATACTGAAGCATGCATCAATGCACCATACCCAGTGGTGTATTGCCATCTTTTATATCTGTTGAACCAGACTTGAGGTTGGTACTACCTTTGAAGGGTTTGAGGTGTTGATTTGCATCTAAGTTGGATTTTGTCTTTTCTCTACAATCTACACTACAGTAAATTGATTGCTGAGAAAGTGGCTCCTGCATTGTGTTTTGAGCTCTGGATATGCATTTCAGTATTTGGTGTTTGTAGTGGATGATTGTAAGTATTGTTTAACATCAGATTATCTGCATATTTCCTAGCTCGTGTGTATCGACAGTGCATGTAGTGCTGTCACATTTTGCTGAGTTTTCAAGTTAGTTGTGCCAATTGGTTGTCCTGTTCAAGCTCGTTTTCAGTGAGATTTGTTCCATATTATGTATACCACCTGGGAGTCTATGCATCTGTTCATTTGTTTTACCTTGGTGCCTCGTATAACGCCATGGGCTTAAAGGTAAATAAAATTAAAATGAAGATAATGGTATTTCCCGAATAGTTTGCTTTCTTGGTTGAGTTGGGTGTTAGATTTTACATACTAGATTTTTGCAAATTGGATTCCACTTCATGGCACTACTTTGCTTGGAAGTGTGGGGAGCAACCATGTGCTATCTGTAAACTGTAATGCAATGGCTATATATTTGTGTCTTGTCGCCAGCAGCAGGCAAAGTCGTTTCTGTTGCCACTGCGGATGGCAAAACTGTTTCTCACTTTCTCCAAAAGCGAACACTAAGGGTGCGTTTAGTTCCCGAAGATTCTTCGAAAAAACACTATTCATTCAACTTTTACCTATTCATTCCATCCCTTCCACACACAGAACACTATTCATCTACAGTGTTTTTCATTCAACTTTTACCTATTCATTCCATCCCTTCCACACACAGAACACTATTCATCTACAGTGTTTTCTATTGAACAGTGTATTTTCGGGGAATCTTTTCCTAATCTGAACACACCCTAAGGCTGCAACAGAAAATAGGGCCGAAAGGCCCATAGCCAGTCTTGTCATGGCATCTTGGGCACTGGGCAGGGTGAAAATGCTTAGAAAATTCCTTCCATACCCAAAGAATTTATACCAATCCCTTCTATACCAAAAAAATTACAAAATCCCTAATGTACTCAAATCCTAATTTCTCATCCCCTCTATACCCAAAATCGTTAGTTTGGGATGAAGTGTGGGCTGAAAAGACCATTTTACCCCTACATGCAACTAACTATTTTTATGATAATGTTTTAACATAAAAACATTATTAGTACTTAGTTAATGGTTCATATGCATTTTTGTCGCAACTTTATTTTCACAAGTATACCATTAACAAAGTAATAGTTAATTTTATGTTGAAACAGTATCATAAAAATGGTTAGTCGCATGCAGGGGTAAAATGGTCTTTTCATCCCTATACTTAACCCTAAACTAACGGCTTTGGGCATAGAAGGGATAGGAAATTAGGATTTGGGTATAGAAGGGATTTTGTGATTTTTTTTGGTATAGAAGGGATTGGTGCAAATTTTTTGGGTATAGAAGGAATTTTCTTGAAAATGTTCTTGCAGGCCCGTGGACATGGCAAAACGGAAAGGAGGAGGTGTTATCCGTGCGGTCTGCCGTGCCGTTGAGTTGAGTAGCGTTGCAGGGCCAGTTGAGTTGAGTAGCGTCGGATGGCAAAAAAGGACCTGGAAATGCCGTTGCGTGGTGGTGTCAAAAGCGTGATGCAGCAGCTAAACGGCAGGATTAGGGTTGGTCAGAGATTTGGGATCAGAGGTGGTGATGGTGTTTTCTGCCAGCCTCTGACGAGCATGTTAATTTTTTGTGTCGTCACGTGATTCCGCGACGATTCGTAGAGTTCCTTTCGCCACCGAGCCATACCGCGAACCCGGGCAGATCTACACCGGACTAGGGAAAACAATCCCTGCTCGGGTTGCCATCAGCCCGGAAGAGAAACACAACGATATCACGATATTAGTCATACACATACAGAAAATCACAAAACAATTGGTATTGGTCATACAGAAGACGAGAGAACTAAACTCTGGCAATACGTAGGTCATGTGATTCATGTTAGGAGGGGAAACAACTCCTTCGATATGGGCGAATGGCTGTTCGATCCGTACATGTGTCTATTTGTGAGCAGATGTCTATTTGGAAGGATCATCTCTCTTTTAGTTTTGTATTAAATTGAGTCTTTTTCCCCCTAGGGTATCTTCATACCAAGTATTTTGCTATTAAGGATTTGTTTCCTCCTTTTCCTTCCCGGCGACGGCGAGGAGGCAGGGTGGATTTGGTCTCTCCATGGCGGTTCCGATGAATGTGGCGGTGGTGACATCAACAACTTCACGACGACATGGAGAATTAGGTTTCCGGACGGTGGCATGGAGACGCGGATGATGTCGCTGTCATGAAATAAAATTCTCTGGCCCCTTCTCCGTTTTGTCTTGATTAGATCCAATTACGATGGAGGTCCGGTGAGAACTTTGGATCTAGTTTCTCCTCTTCAGTAGCAGAAGCAGGATGGGGAGAGACACGAGAAAGAAGACGATGCTCAATTCCGCCAACGGGAATGTTGGCCGCCATTTATTGGGTTGTGGCACTACTTCTGGTTGAGCCGTCTATGGCGCACGAATGCCACTTGCTTGTGCAGTCATCTGTATGAACCGTCACATAGGTTTGGAATTGAGTTTTTGAGCTATATGTTGAGTGCTCTTGGTTGTAATCTCTTTAGTTTACATAGTGCTGGTAACTGGCGTATATACTCAACTACATATTAAAGGGACATACCCCTTTCGAATGGGTGCTACGGTAACCTATCATTAGGCAGCGCTAATGACGAGATTGACTACCCCATACACGTGCTAATCTTATAGTTAGGTCTAATTGATCACACTAATATAATTTTAACAATTCTAACACAATACGGACTTCTGTAGTGTTTGGCATCATCATGATCATGATGGTGGGTTAGCTCGACGAGTATCGACAGGTTTTTTTTTTTGTCGTGGCCAGAGAAATACTCAGCTGTCGATTTGACCGTTTTTCCTCTTTTCATTTACAAAGGTCCAGATATATTCTTTTTGAACGAACGATCTGGATATATTCGATGCCTCTTCGAGAAAAAAGGGGGCGGCATGTTGATCAGATGTTTAATTGCACATCACTATCGATGAAGCATCTTATTTTTTTTTAAAGAAAATCTTTCTTCCCTTTTCGGCGTCCTCTGGTTTGGCTTGGCACATAGGTTGTTTTGTAACGGAATAAAAAGATAGCCACCTCGTTGCTTACCGAATAAAAATATATCTCCCACAATATTCAGCTGCTCTCTTAAAAGTTTACGTATGGATCAATCGCATTAGATGCATCAAGTTGCATGCATCAGATAACCAATGTATCCACCCATTCCTTAGCGACTTCTTTTTTAAGAAAAACAAAATCTAGTGTAGACAATAATGCTCTAATACTGAACATCACATATGGTTCATGAAGACGTCTAAAGACTTGTGGTAGATCATAAAGATTGATGATGTTACCAGAGCTCCTATCACCAGTGGCGCCGGATCTAGGGGGGTGCTGCAGGGTGGGCTCAAGCCCCCTCCCCCCCACCCCCATCCTAGACTACCCGCTCACCCACAAGTACTTGAAAGAAAATTTTCTCATAAATCCAAGTAATGTCTTTGTTAAAAACTTGAACCTACAGCCATCATATTCCATCACAATGAGTGTAACCGTCTAAGTAGACCTGAGCATTTGTGGTCTATGGGCCCGGCCCGAGCCTGGTGGGTTTTGATCTGCCCACGCCTTCTAAGTTCTAATGAGATGGGACTGGGCAGCGAAAACCAAGCTCGAAAAAACTACGGGCGGGCCCGAGCCCACCCAAACAATTAATTTCATTTATTTTTCAATAAACGGAAAGCCTGAGCCCGCCCATGGTACGGTCCGCATTAGACCCGACCCGCAAAATGCTCAGGTCTACGTCTAAGCATCATACTCCCTTAGCAATTTAGATACTCCCTCCATTTTTTTTATGAAATGTATTTCATTTATCATCGTAGGGGCTTTTAGCCAACAATTACTCTATGAGCAGCTTATTTATGTGATACATGATTATTTTCATGAGAAGGTATTTTTATTACAATTACTCTATGAGCAACTGAAAAAAAGTGAAAAGACTTGCTGACGTTGTTTTGAGGAAAACTTAAAAGAAAAGTGGGTCTGCCATATCGTCATTTCAAGAGGCCCTGGTCCCACCAAGCATGTGGCATTTGTGCCTGCTCGCCTGCTCCATCTTATTCTCTATCAGATAAGTCAATTTTATATAGTTTGCTCCTAGTTTAATCATGCAACACTGAGGTTAGTGGCTTTGCGACCACCGATGCAGCCGAGTAGGTTGGTCGGTCGTCATACACGCCAACAAACTTTCAGCGTAGGTTGATGTCTTAGTCGCTGACAATGACGAAACTCAACTCATCGACGTAGTGTGTAGAGGTCCTATCTCATTTTGTGAAGAAAAGAATTGACAATCATTTATCTCATTTTAGTGATATATTTTAATATTTTACAACTATAAATTAATTACAGAAAAGCATAAATCTAAAGCTACATACAAATGTTCTAAAGCATAGCATATTATATGTTCACTATGTATATCTATTTATGTGGAGTCTAACAAAATTAGATTTTCTATTTTATAATTTTTTTATTTATTATGATTTTTTTTCAAATATTCAGCCAAAAAACAAAAAAAAAAAAAAGACAAAACAACCGTCTAATGTAGCAAACCGCCATCTAAAACCGCCTCATGGGTGATTTGCCCGATTTTGGAAAGTTTATGGGTAAAAGATCCATTTTTATAGATGGGGGTGATCTATTCCAGCCCCATAGGTGAGGGGTCTAAGTATCTTTTCCTAAGTTTTTCAAAGAAAACGTAAGTTGTAAAGTAGCTCATGTTATAAGTTCGAACAATGTTACTGGACATTAGTACACTGACTTTTGCCACAAAGCATAGTATAGTTAAATATGTTCACATACACAAAACCCATTTTATGAATACAGACACGCAACCTTACACTACAAGCATTTTAGGACAACCAAGTTTTATTGATCTCGAGATTAACAAATCACTACAACACGTCGCCTGCCCCTAAAAAGATATGGCCGATTAATTCTTAAAATGAATTAAAGATATGAGGACTCCAGCCGAGTTGAAGACGTAATCCAGACGAACAGGTTTGACCACACGTAAACTTTCGCAAATTATATACTTTTGACTGAAAGACCGAAATGACGTAATTTTATTAAGAAGAAAATGACAAGAAAAACACACAAAACAAAAACTCCCGAAACGGCTGTTTGTTTGTTCGTTTCCTCGGTGCGGGAAAAAGCCGCACCCTTGAAAATATCGGTCCGGTCCCTGTAGGACGTGCCAATCTCAGCAGTCAGCCGGGCTCGCGCGCTCGACGCAACCAACCCAACCAGACCGACAGGACAGCCAGCCGTGGCGGCCGGCGTCGACCGTGGACGCACCCGGCCTGGCCGCGGGCCCCTCTGCCAGCCAAGCCGGTGACGGAGCGGACGCCTGGCGACCTCCCCCGCCCACGTGTCCCCTTTTCGAGGCCTCCGTCTCGCCCCCCCCCCCCCCCCGCGCTTTCCCTTCGTCAGCTGCCCCGCGGCCCAACACGGCAACACCCGCATCAAAACCCGCACCTCACCTCGCCTCCTCCCCCCATCACCGCCACCGCCGCCCACCCAAGCCTCGCAGCCCCAGCACACCAATCCCCCCGCGGCCGCGGCCGCGGCCGCCTTGTGGAGCCTTCATCCCATGGCCCCGCCCCCCTCCATGGCGGCCGCCTCCAATCGCGCCGGCCCCGGGGCGGACGCTGGCGAGCCCAGTCTGCGCCTCCGCCGCGCCCCCTCCGTAGATGCTGCTGGTGAGCTCGCCGGCGATTCCTCCGGCGGTCGGAGGGAGAACGGAGGGCCCCACCCGCCTCCGAACCCGCAGCAGCAGCAGCAGGAGATGCTGTACTACCGCGCGTCGGCGCCCGCGCACCGCCGCGTCAAGGAGAGCCCCCTCAGCTCCGACGCCATCTTCCGCCAGGTTAGGAGGCGCCCCAACGCATTGGCTCTCCGTTTCCCTGCTGATTCATGTGCTCCCGTGAGCCTGCTTCGATCTCGTGTGGGTTGCAAAGCCTTGTTGCTTCCAGTCAACTCCTCCTCTGCTTTTTGTGTTACTTCGAATCACGCTTTGTGCTATCGTTAGCTTAATACCCGGCGGTTACCCGTCTCCCGTGCTCGAATGTTTATCTGTGGGCTCCCGAATCGCCGATAGATTCTGAGATTGCACTGGGACGGGCGCAATTCGTTTCGTGGGGGCTTATGCTGCTACGGATTGAGGTCGGTGCTTGCTAGTTGCTTCTTTGGGGATCAGGGGGACCAGTGCCAGGGGTCGGATGCATGCCATGCAGAATTTGGCATCGGGCGGCTGAAGCAGCAAACAACGAGCGTAACTGCTCCCACTAGGAGACCTTTGTGTGTTGAAACGGACGAGCAAATGAGTCATTTGGATTCGTCGTTTGCGGTAGCACTGCTGTACAGATACAGAGAGTTGTTGTGACTTCGGGTCAGATGCTTCGGAGTTAAGAGCGGTAGCTGCAGAGCTATCTGGGCAGCTTCAGAGTTAATGCCAACTTTCCAAAGTTCAATCCGTGTACACTGTTGGGACTTAAGCGAGACGCTTGGAATTTGAAGCTGCTCGCTGCAGTTGCAGGGCTAATTAAATTAAGTAGTGTCGTGATCTCGCACCCCAGTACCTAATGTTGACTTTTCAAACTACTAGGGTACATACATATCACATTGTTCACGCAGTGCGGAATATGGTGCATGCTGACTGATGTACTTGCCTTTCCTCTTTGGAGTATTGCTTCTGCTTGAGGACCATATATAACGCATGTTCTGGTATGGGACCGCAGACTGGTTGGCCCTCCATTTTTTACCAGGCAATTATTGAAGTAGATTTTTTTAAGAGTAAATTACACCCACCGTACAACAACTTGTATGGTTGTATCACTTTAGTCCAACAAGTTGCAAAGTGTGCAAGCAGATACACGAACTTGTCAATTGTGTGCATATACGGTCATATATATGTCCGTAGATGTATTTTTCTATGTGATAGGTGAAATGAATGTGTCTATACATGTAACCTCCCATTTTGTGTCCGTCCTTATATGTATGGTAACTGAGATGCAGATGTAATATATTAGTTTCCAACAATATTATACAAATATAATAATATAAATTTTATTTGAACATAGTTACAGTGAGAAGTAGTTTCCAGTGAAAATTAAGTATAGATAAAAGTGACTAAAAAATATGTAAAGCTCAAAATTTCAATGCACTAATAATAATGAATTTTCTTTTTTTATGAAAGGTACCAGTGAATATTGTTGACGTGGAAAAATAACGAATCAGGTTGGACAAAAGATATATTATTGTACATTGAATCAATAGCCAATACAATATTTTTTTTACCTTTATACCTACCTCATCTTCTATGGAATATGGGGATATTCTATACATAGTTAATGTATTTTTTTGCGACACAATGTTTAGCCGTCTATTAATAAAATGCATAACATTTTGTCAAGAAAAATAAATATAGGAGGTAACATGAACAAAAATCATCCGACTCACCTGCTATGTTGAGAAAATACATATGCATGGGGTATATGTGACCGTATATGCACACAATTGACAAGTTCGTGTATCTGCTTGCACACTTTGCAACTTGTTGGACTAAAGTGATACAACCATACAAGTTGTTGTATGGTGGGTGTTATTTACTCTTTTTTTAATTGATTTGGTTGGTTTTAAATGTTACTCTAGAAAGCCATACTGCCATACCAGTGTAACATTAAGTGGGCTCAAAATTATAGCAGAAACCCATCACGTGTCAGGTTCTGAATGAAACTTAAATTCTACAGTAGTGGGACTGTCAAATGATTTCAGACTACAAGTCTACAACAAGTTAAATCGACGCCTTTTCCATACCAAATACAATATGTTTCTATGTGAAATTTATATGCGTGATAAATCTGAACTATGGCCCCAGAAGACAGAATTTACATAACTGAGTTATTGTGAGAGCTTAGCTATAATGTTAGTACATCAAATGTCATTTTATTTTATTCTTCTTTAACTGGGAGTGAATTCTCAGTTTGTAAGCCATGTGAGAACTTAATTACAATCTTATTATTCTTTAACTGAGAGTGAATCCTCAATTTCCAAGCCATATTTATTGCCTCATAAAAATTAATCAGTTATTTGATTTCAGAGCCATGCAGGTCTTCTAAATCTATGCATTGTTGTGCTGGTTGCAGTGAACAGCAGGCTCATTATTGAGAATTTAATGAAGGTTTGTTAGTTTTCCTTTTCATTTCCGTTCATTTCATTTACAGCTTCCAATTAATCTCCAGAAGTAGCATTTGGTTTTAGTGCTTTCCCACTTGTCTAGTTTACACCTATCACATTTCCATGTTTCTGAATTTTCTGGTGCAGTATGGCCTATTGATAAGAGCTGGATTTTGGTTTAGTGCAAGATCACTGGGAGACTGGCCTCTTCTTATGTGCTGGTATGTATATCTGCTCATTTGATTCTACTGGGTTTCAACTAACAGCAGTATATTTCACAGAATTAATCATTATGCTAATTGCAGCCTCACTTTGCCTATTTTCCCACTTGGTGCGCTCATGGCTGAGAAGCTGATTAGAAGGAAGCTCATTGGTGAACATGTAAGTTTCTCTCAAGCATCATGCAGTCTTTAGAGACTTCTATAATAATCCTGTCATTTTCTGCTTTTCACCAAGTATGCTCTTTTGTTGTTTCTTATGTATAACTTGAGTATAATACAGGCAATATTTGAGGGTTGAATTTATTTAGGATTCAACCTTTTTCTATTCTGTACACTTGAAGTTCCATTGTGATGTTTATGACTTATATACACCTCTTGCAGGTGGTTATTCTTCTCCATATCATTATTACAACATCTGTCATTGTCTATCCAGTTGTTGTGATTCTTAAGTAAGAATATTTCTTTTTGGCTTTGCAGTTTGTTTGGATGCATCTACTTTTGACATTCATTGAGCTCTTATATTTAATGGTATGGGACACATTCCATTGGTTTATTGTTCATAGTTTGCAGTACTTCGCGGTATGATGGTGAACTACATTGTTGTCTCAACTTGTTATTCATAGTTCTCTGCATGTCGTGGTATGGTGGCGAACTACATACTTGTGTCTCAAATGATTAACCTTAACTTTTGGATACATGAATGCTATGCAAATTGGACAGTTTAGAAGGGGCCTTTCAAGGGCGTAGCCAGGATTTCGATATAGGGGGGGGGGGGGGGGGGCAAGATCGTGCCGTCGCAAAGAAGGTCCGCCTCCACGGCTGCCTAGCCGAAAACGCCGTCGGTGTTTTCACTGTCATGCTATAGTAATCTGTCATTAAATATATGCTAAAGACGGCAAATTAGACTTAATAGTTTCGTCTTGCGATTTATATTCATCTATGTAATTAGTCTACGTTTACTACCAATAATCATATGCTAATTCTAAGGTGAAAAACTTTTTTTTTGAAAAAAAGTTGATCGAACCATAGTTTAGTAACAGAAAAAAAAACATAAGTTAGACGTGACAAACTAACAATTGCATGGAAGCTCCTAATCTAGATATACATAAACAATTAGATCATTAAATCATGGTCTTATGGGCTGGTAAGTGCTAGTTAGGATGGCTTTGAGGGGCTAATATAAGCTAATGTTGGTGATTATTTCATTTGATTGGGAGGGTAATAGTGGTACTATACAAGCATTAGGGGGGCCAGGCCTCGGCCCGCCCCCCATGTGGCTACGCCCCTGGGGCTTTTTATGCCACTAGTAGGTCAGTTATCTATTGAGCCTATATTGCTCTATTCTGTTGATCAGTTCACCAAGAGTCATCAAATCGGCAAGATTTGTACCATTTTTAGTCCAGAAATATCGATTCATACTTGATGCTACGGGTATTTTGTTTTCTGTCATTGTAGCTGAAAACCCTTTAAGTGAACCTGAACCTGTATAAAATAATCGATCATATTTATTTGCATGTTTAAAAGTAGAATAAACAACTTCAATATTTGGGATTCTGATGATGTTGTGCAGAGCATTGGAATATATCATAATTTTGTTGCTTCTATGTTATTTCTCATAAAGAGGCATCAGGTACTGAAAGCTATTTTTTTCATTGATTGTATTGTCGATGAGATTTGAGAATGTTATGCTTTATGGATTGTGCTAATTAGATCTTGTTCTTTTTTAGTTTATGTTAATTTTCTGATTGCAAAGAAATTATAATTCAAAAGATAAGTGTTCCATGCTTGAATTATGGAATTTCAGCTCAGTTACACCAATAATTTTCAGGTGCGATTCAGCAGTACTATCTGGATTTTTGCTAATGTTTCTTGCAAGCATCATGTGGATGAAGCTTGTCTCTTATGCACATACAAATTATGATATAAGGGTATTGTCCAAAAGTACTGAAAAGGTAATATGTAACACATTCATATGAATTAGTTTAGATATTTAGCTAACAAGTTGCACGTTCCTCAGCGTTGATATGTTGCCTATCAAATCTTTCTAAAATTCCTTTTGCTGGTGAAATCTTTATACAGTTCTCCTGTTCAAACTTCATTTCCAGTTCATTTTCCTTAACCTTTCTACATGGTTCAATTTGAATGAAATAAAGTTCCTATTATCTCTCTCAATACAAAGATACATAGCTCTCTTGCATATTTGAGGAAAAAAAAAGAAAATATATAGTTCCAATTAATTATGTCTCCATCAGGATAGTCAAAGAATTTTCTAGCTTCTCAGAGTGTTCTTTTTTTTGCATAGGCTGACAAGGTGTACTCTTAGGAAAGGATGGGTATGTGATTATATCGTTTATTCTCATTTTTCATGCCCGTAATTAACATTGTTATTCATATATAACAGGGTGCAGCTTATGGCAATTATGTTGATCCTGAGAATATGAAAGATCCAACCATCAAAAGTTTATTGTACTTTATGTTGGCCCCAACACTTTGTTACCAGGTACTTTTCTTGCATGGGGCTTCTCTTTGATTTTTGAAGTTTATGGTATCCATTCCTTCATACATGTATCTATTTGATTAGTAAACATGAATGTCCTAATTTCATTTTGCTTCATTGTGCAGACAACTTATCCTCGAACTACGTGTGTTAGGAAGGGCTGGGTGATCCGCCAACTTGTAAAGTGCCTTATTTTTACAGGCCTGATGGGCTTCATAATTGAGCAAGTAAGCATTCTATGTTCCTTGAGTAACATTATTTATTTATATGGGTGGGGTCCTGAATTAATCTCAATCTCTTTTATCGTGCAGTACATAAATCCGATCGTGAAGAATTCTAAGCATCCACTGAAGGGGAATTTCTTGAATGCTATAGAGAGAGTCTTGAAACTCTCAGTGCCTACACTATATGTATGGCTTTGCATGTTCTATTGCTTTTTCCATTTATGGTTAGTACCTTACTTCATATGACTCACATGTATCAAAAGTACCTTCAATTTGGTAGGTAGTGGTGACCAAGTGACTTATGACCTGGCATTCATGTTTCTTCTTGCATGGCTTCCATCCATTCCAGGCTGAACATTCTAGCTGAACTCCTTCGTTTTGGTGATCGTGAATTCTATAAAGACTGGTGGAATGCCAAGACTGTTGAAGAGGTGAGATCCCTGTAAAATCTAATCTCATTTTCTTTTCCAAGTGGAAGTTTAAATTGGACTGACGTGAAATATATTTCCATGCATTTTAATGTGATGATATTTTGGGGCTTACCTCAGTACTGGAGAATGTGGAACATGGTAATCTTTTTGTTGCCTCCACCTTCATGTTTATTTACTCTCATATGTTCAGATGCCACTTTATTACTCAACTAATACCATTGCTATGACAATGATATTTTTCAAGTAGCTGACATTTTATCTACTTTTTGTCAGCCTGTTCATAAGTGGATCGTTCGACACATATATTTTCCGTGCATAAGGAAAGGCTTGCCCAGGGTAATTGCTTCTATATGTCTATAAGAAGTCTGCATTTGTTCTTCTTCGCTTTCCAATTTACAAATGTAGTTAGTTTGAAACCACCCCCCGCTCTATGCTAAATAATTGCAATATTTGACTTTTGTATTTCCACATGATGCTCATACAGAACAGTAAGAAACATATACAAATCTTGTTCTTGACAAAATGTGGAAACAGGGTCGAACAGAGTATTAGTAGCACTCAATGATTATAACGCTAATGAAGACAACCAAACTAGTGCTGATACTGTTGTGAAAATGTCAGAATACGACTGATTAATGATTTAGTTTTGTTGTTAAGTGATATACTATACTCTGCTACTAGTTGGTTTGAAGTTTGGGATAAATTTAGGAGATATACATGGATTAGGTGTTTATAAAAACATGGGGATCAAGTATGGAAGGATATCTGCTGTTGACTTAGGAACAATTTCTTAATTCGGTCATGTCTGCAATAAATAACGGAATAGATCAAATTTTGCTGGTTTATGATATTCTTCATTTTTTGGAAGTGACGTGACTTTTCTCAGTCTTAATTCTCAAATTCATATGGTATCTTCGCTGCAGGGTGTAGCTATTCTAATCTCCTTTCTGGTTTCAGCTGTATTTCATGAGGTACTATAGTTCTTCCAAAATCATTATTTCTTACACAACATTTCTGATTCATTATCTAGAGAAAAACTAAAGGAGAAAAGAATGGGTTTATATACTGTTATTGAGAAATGATCTGGTTTGAATTCCACTCAGGATACTACCAAAATAATCTATCTTGAACACTGGCTTACTTTCTTCTTTCATTTTGCATGTTTCCATTTTACTTAAATCAGAATGCAGCTACCTCCTGATCTCCCTGGTTGAGATAAGGTGGTTGCTCTTGTTTGAGAACATTTCATTATGGCACTTTGCGTATATTTTTGCCAGTTTCTCATTTCCGTTGCACTGTGAATTTGCAGTTATGTGTTGCTGTGCCATGCCACATTTTCAAATTCTGGGCATTTTTTGGGATCATGTTTCAGGTATAGAAGAAATGCCTATATGTACCAGTTTACACATACCCTCGTTTTTTCAGTCTATTGCTGTATTCAATATCTGCGTTCAAAAAACCATTGTATTCCATAAAGAACTAGATACACCGCCATGGATACAATGTACTTTCTGCTATTTTTCATATAGGCTGACACCAATTATGTCTGTTCCCCAGATACCGTTGGTGTTCTTGACAAGATATCTTCAAGATAAGTTCAAGAACATAATGGTATGCTGCGCCTAGCGAAACCTCTTGCGTCACTTCTTCCCACCGCATGACCTTACATAAACTGTGCCAATTTGAGCAGGTGGGCAACATGATATTCTGGTTCTTCTTCTGCATCGTCGGGCAGCCGATGTGTGTCCTTCTGTATTACCATGATGTCATGAACAGGCAAGCGCAGGCAAGTAGATAGTTCAGCTGAAATATGTACCGTGATACAGATCATCAGAGGTGGATCGAATCAACTAGGCGGGATTGTGCGAAGCAGCAGCAGCATCCCCATGCTATTTTTACCACCAGCTAGTCAGCTTGCAAATGCTCCCATTCCATGCGGCCATGCCGGGGATGCAGGGTGTATATTGCCAACGATGCAACATCAAGGTTATCAGTGCTTTCGACATGCCAGGCTCCGTACACTTTTCAGTCTATATGTCAGCAGTTGCTGTGTGCATAATGTCGTGTTAGATGTAACATGTATGTACCCAAATCCATGATGTCACCCTTGATGTCCAAATGGGCCCAAAAGAAGGGCTCTCCCAGAGGCAGACAGGGTAACTGGTTCATACCCGAATTGGAATTTAGCTCAGGAAATCTGTGATACGGGGATACCGATGGTTTGTGTGCTAATATCGCTGGAAAGAATAATGAATGAGCATCTACAACATTCTGAGATGCCCTTTGCTTTGCTGGTGAGGATAATGAGCCAATATCCCCGCTCAAGAATCCTCTCTTCTCCTGTGACGTAATATGGTTAGCACGCTTGTTTTCACTCAGAATTTTGGTGTCCTCGTATAAGCTATAACAGTATATTGTTTACAAGCCTTGATTGACATAGCAAACTTATCTTGATTTGGTTGGGGTGCACCTGGCCATGGCAATAGTGCAATACCTAGGCGACGCTTGAGGATCCCAGCAGCAAAGCTACTGTGGTGGATCCTCCCCCACAAAAAATAAGTTTATATTATCCAAATGAGCACATGGCTCACATATCAGATATTAAACTGATAAGAACAGATACTACACTTGATCTTAGCCAAAAGGCCGAGAAAGGTATAGTTGTAATAGGGAGCCACGTCTTGTTTTATGGGGCTATTTTCCCCACGCTACTGTTTAGATGCTCGATGTGGTACTAAACAAAAGGTCGGTTCCTCCTCGTGTTTTTGTCTCCCGTTAATCGTGTGCGTTATCTTTTTGGGCCGAATTCGGGAGCCCAACAGACCGTGGCTGTCCGTCTCCGTTTCTCAAACGCTCTCTCTTTTGCGCGGGAGGGGATCGCCGCGGCCACCGCATTGGACAGCTGCCGACACCCTGCCAGTCGCATGCGTTTGCCAATCCCTTGGTCTTTTGCAGTTTCCATGTGTGATCTTCTTTTCTGTAGATTAGCTCCAAATTTTTCTCAGAAATAGTAGGATTTCTGCCCTTTTCGATCATCTGGTATGGACAATCTGGCCATGGACCCATGGTAAAATCCGTCAGATATTCACAGAGGAAGGATAGTTTTCCTGATGCGTCTATTTCAGAAACGAGAGAATTCTTCAGCCTCAAATTGATGCGAGCAGCGCTTCGGTAATCAATGCAAGAAGTTATTGAGGAGTGCTATCATCCTTAATGCCAAATATTGAAGCCACGCCACGTGTATGGAATCTTTTGACAAAGGGGCAATGGAGCTCCAGTTTGTAGGTGAAAGTAAGAACAATAGTGCTTCAGCCATCGCCGGCTGGCAATACCCTTTATCCTCTTATCTGCAAATACTTGATGTAATATTCTTGGACATTGCAAAATTGATCTATGAACAGCGCGATGTTGCCATTTCGCCAAACAGGAGGGGAGGTCATATGCCCTCGATGTAAGTCGAAGCTATTCAGGATTAGCGACGTCTATAATAAAACACAAGTACTCCTTCCAGTTCACAATACTGAAAGACCTCTGAAGCTTTGTCCAAATTATGATCAAAACATGTGAAATTTTGACCGGGGACGCGACGATTTTTGACATATGTGTATGTTTATCTTGACCACAAAAGATCAACGTCGTCAAGTATTTCTAAGTGAAGATAGTATTTGATTTCCATGATTACGACACATTATCAGCATTGCTTGTAGTTTGAGCTTGGTTTTAATTGGCACGTTGCTAGCTTTAATTGCTATGCCACCTTGTATATTCTTCATCTGCAAATTCCAAAGCATCAGAGCCAGGTGAAGCAAATTATTGTGCTTTATTAATTATTGCCTAAATTTGAATTCAGATTTGGTTGGGGTGCGCCAGGCCAAGGTTGTAGTGCAACACCTAGGCAACACATAAGGGTCCTAGTGGCAAGCCACCATAATAAACCCTTTCCCACAAAAAATAAATTTAATATCAAAGTGAGCACATAGCCCACATATCAGATATTAAACTGATAAGAACAGATACTACACTTGATCTTAGCCAAAAGGCCGAGAAAGGTATGAATTGCATTGGTGAGGCACACTTTCTTTTATAATGCTCTTAACCAAAGCCAATGTTTACCTATTCGATGTGGTACTAAACATTAGGTCGGTTCCTTCTGATATCCCTGTATCCCGTCATCTGTTCGCTTGGGGCTTTGGGCCCAATTTGCTGGCCCAATAGACCAGTAGGCCGCAAGCTCAAACCGGCATGTCCTCGGACAAAAAAGAGTTCCTATTTTTCCTATTCTTTTCCACTTCTTTCCTTTTCTCTTTTAGCAAAAAAAGATCCCTCAAACATCACGTGCTTGGCAACCCTCTAAACTTTGCTCAGCCATATTCATTTTAGACACGAGAAATATTCAACTTTGGAACATTCGTGTTGCCGTGCGTCCATCTTCACAAGCATTGCTGGAGCTACTGGTTCATTTAATTTTTCAAATTGTGATGGTGAGTTGCCAGGTATCTTCCACAAGTTTGGTTTTGAGGACATGAGCTGAATGTAAACTTTTCGTGCATTTCATTGTTTTACTCGAACACAATGTGCGTATGCAGTAGTGCAGACATCGGTCCCTGTTCAGCAAATCGGAGTTCAGAACTGTACATATGTGATATACCTCAGATCGATTTATGGTGTGCCAAAGGGCTCAGTTTTCCCTGTGCGAACGATATTCCAATCCCAATGCTTGTATAGTGGAGCGAAAGTTGCTGGGACATGCAACCAGCAGTGAATGTTGTTCCTCTGCTTGATGCACCCCCCCCCCCCCCCCCCCCCGGCGCGCACACATCAACGGGCGACTCGTACGGCAACGCAATGCAACAGGAAATGGAATGATTCTATATCCCGGCACCCCCCTTTTTGAGCTGCTGTAACTAGCTGCAAGCTGCGGAAATCAGATAGCAGACTGCACGAACTTAGAGCTACTGGAACCAACCTGAGTCTATTACATTTCATGTTTTACACACAAATGTCAGGACATGCTTCAACCAATCTCACTATTCACATGGGATTAAATGAGTTTTTTTTTTTGGCATGAAACATAGTGTTTCTAATCCTTCTCTCTAAAACTAATAAACTATACACGAAGATTCTTTCTTTTTTATGGAAATCGAGAATCTTTCTACAATGGTCTCGTACAAAAACGTACAGCAACCATACTGGGGTTGCAACCAATCGAGCAACAGGCCAACATCCAACAAATTTGAGAAAATCTACCACCACTCCTAACAAATTTGAGAAAGTATTTTTTATTTACTTGCCAGAATGTAATGAGTGTACAAATTGTATTAAGGACCTTTGATACATGAAGTTACATGGGTCCACAGTATAGAGCTATGATGCTACCACAGAACCTCTAACAAATCATGTATCGGTTGGGAAAAAATTGCTATATCTGCAGTATACTAATCACGCAACTTTGGGGTTGCACCATTAAATCCCAAAAACATCCCTGTCATTAACAAAAGAATATGTATAGACTAGACAATTACAGTGTACCAGCTTACTCTCCCTATTGTCCACTGAGGGCATTCCCAAGTGTTTGTATATGCCTCTCGACAAAAATGTTCCAAAGGTCATACTGTCTTCACAGATCAAGTTTCAGCTCCACTAAAAACTGACCAGAGTGGTAGAATACATTGCATCCTATTGCTCCGCATTTCGGTCAGATTGTGTTGGAGTATACAATTTATTTTGTTCACCCGGTGTTGTGTTGTTGTCATCATTGTCAGGAAAAACTTCTGACTGCAGCACAGGCAAAATATTGTTAACTCGAAGCCATGTTGCTTCCCACAAACTGTTTTCACCAGCTTTTGTCTTTGACAGGATGCCACTTGCTTTCATCACCATCAATACATTCTTGACTAACTCTGGGATAGCCTCTTGTAGCTTCTCTGACCTCCTCCCTCTCAATTTGACTTTCACAAACCTGTCTATCATGTCCAGGACTTCCAACCACAGCTTACCAAAACTGCTCTGTGCTGAGAGGTCTTTAAGCGACTGCAAGAACACCTTGCATAGCAGTTTTACAGCATGCAAGAGGGACATCTCCATGTTTCTAAAATCTTTTGGTGAGTGATTCTGAGCAATCTCCAACAATTCATCAAGCAACTGGAAGATAATGTCAAATGACATCAACCATGTTGATGATGAAATGGATATTCCATCAGTTACTAAGCATCTATGTAACGACAACAGTGCATGGTTTCTCACTTCTTCCCTCTGATCCGTGCACACCTTCCGTAGAGCCTGCACTAGCCGAAGCCACATCTCAGCAATTCCTTCCAATATCCTGTTTGCATCTCCACCAGCTTCTTTAACTTCATGAGTCCACCGCGCAAGGCAATTCACTGAATCTGCCATTAGGTTCAAAGCATGAAATAGATCTTTCTGTAGAACCAAGCCGAGACTCTGCAAACTGCCTTGAGGCCTCCACTGTAAAGACAAAGTTGGTAGGAGAGAGGTGTGATCCCTCCGACATGATAAAAACCAGGGTTTCAAAACCAGAGTCAGAAGCATCAGGATGGCGCGCGGTGATGCAGATCAAAGAAATGATAGTTCGCCAGCCCATCTGGGATTTGATGTGGGTTGCACTGGCTTTGACAAGCCGTGCGACCTCCAAGGTGATGTTCTCACAGTAAGCATCAGCGACACGGGCATCAAGTTTTAAAATTAGCTGAACTGACCTCAGTAGGTCATCTACCAGGTTCTCCTTATAAGGAAGTAACCTCTGGCAGATATGCAGGAGGCCAAAAACAGCCTTTTCCACCAGATTGCATGGCATCACTGTGGACTGAACGATATGGGCTATATGTTCATAAACACCTTGCCACAAAAGAACAATCCGGTCTCTGTTGTTCAATGTGATAGTAATTAGAAGCTCTAAGCAGAAAACAGATGTGCCTTCACCATCAAATGAGCCGGTGATCTTCTGAGGTCGACCAGCTGCTAGAATGAGGGCTCTTGCTAGATTTGAGAGTGAATCAGCTTGTAAGAATTTGCTTTCTGTGAAGATGGTACCTACTTGGCACTTCTTTGCAGTCTCTGAAGCATTCCTCTGAGCAGCAAGTTGCTGTTCAGTTGGCTGGGACCTAGGTTCCTCAGAATCATAATACAGTAGTTGGCTGAACCTGCCCATCAGCCCATAGGATCTTTTGGGAGCACTAACTGTCAAAACTGGAGATGCCACTGCAGATGAGGCAAGCTTGCTGGGCAACAAATCTGAGGAGTTCTGATCATCAGCTGTATCACCAGTGAGGCGAGAAGGAAGAAGGCCTATCTTATGCAATTTTAAAATGCAATCTACTATACTCCTCCATCCACTGTGTATATGATCACCATAAGTAGTTGCTATAGTGAAAACAGCTACTGTAGCCATTCGAGCCTTGGTATCCTCACCGAAAGCTGTTACAGGTTCATCAATGTCAGTACTGCTCAACAAAGTTGTGAATTTACATAGTGCCACCAAAAGATCATTCAGCACATCATCAAGACGATAGAATGCAGCCAGTTTCGCCACCGACAAAAAACCATCAATGCATCCTGTAAGAACCTCTTCATCCTCAACATTGTCAAAAACCACAGATATTGTTGCAACTGTTGGTCCAGCCATGATAGAAAACATGTCATGATCAAGGAAAGCACAGGAATCACAAGCAATGTACGCTGATGTTCTCTTTGACTTCCAAATCAGATCAACCCAACGGCTGAAAGACATCTCAGAACAACCAGCTCCTTGCTCTGGAATGGTTCTGATTTCATTCCGGCAAATAGAATAATAAATCTCTGACAAGAACTCCCTTGGAAGATCATTGCCTCCATTTATGCGACGATTGTTCCTAATAAAGTCTTCTTCAGTCATCTTCCTCTTAACCCTCATATTGTGTTGATCGGTGTTAAGTAGGATTACTGAGTATGATAACACCAATGCGGCATCAATATTAACAAATATTTGCGGTGATTGTTCATAGTATCGCTCAGAAAAGGCCTCAAGAATTCTCTGTATTTTCTGCGACTCACCAGGCAGACGGAAAGTTTCCAAGAAGAGCCTTAGAGCAGCATCCAAATTGATCTCCTTGAAGTCAAAGGTTCTAGCAAATTCATGAAGAACCTGAATAGAGAACTCATCATGATTACCAAGGTATTCCCCAAGAAGATTCTTGTCCAACCCAGGTGTGTAACGGAAGAAAAGAGCAACATTGTGTGGATCAAGTTTTTCAGGCAAGAGATGAGCACCTTGCAGGAACTCAAAACCTTTCTTTTTATCCCTATTGAAGTGTTCAACACCAACCATTAGCTTCTTCTTGATGCCCTTTTGCTGATGAACAAATTTAACCCATTGATCAGGATCTTTATTACTCTCACACTTCAACTGCCAAAACGGAAAATATTCACTTATTTCAGCCATTGTTTGATGATGATGTCGAGGTGCATTATTAGTCCTCTCTGCCATGGCCTGAATGACAGCTATCAAACCATCCGAAGCAAGCACATTTAAGGCCGACAAAGGACTGTTCACAGGGAATGCACTTTTAGACAGAAGGTTAGCTAGGTCTTCACAAATATTTGAGCACTGTAAATCGCAATCCATGTTCGCATACATCTCAGCCATAAACTCTTTTTGCCGGCAAAAATCTACTAGCGCTTCCAGGGCGACTTCTTGCTGCTGATAACTAGCTCCATATCTACTCTGGGCTAATCTCAAGATCACACATGAGAAGAAAGCCTCAATTTGCAGCTTAAGTTCATGACGCAAATGGTAAAAGAGAGTAAAAACAATGCTGCACACTGTTGATAGGATCAAGGGGCTCATTGACAAGCCAAAACGCATTAGATTGCGGAATAATTCATCCTGTACAAAAGCCAAAAGTTTTGGGTGTCTGTGTATTGATGAAGCAGACAATTCAATAGCAGAGTTAATCAACCCCAGAGCAAAGAGCGGCACATCCTCATCGAAGTCAATCGGATTGATCCTTGGGTTCACCTCAATGTCTTCTGCTACATTCAAGAGGGAGCACAAGAATTGCAATATCTCTACCATGCAAGGAACCCCAAACAGCTCCATCATGGCTTTGTCCTGCGCAACAGCAGTTCCACTTCCCACCTCATCGCCAGAGCTGTTCAAACACACATATTCACTCCTTCCATTGTCCAACTCCCCAGCACCCAAACCTTGTCCCTTGCAGTTGGCAATCTGAAGAATAAACACTGTAAGCACAATAGCATATTCATGCACTTCACTTAGGACAGGGTCATATCAGCCTGAATGTTGAACCTAAAACGACACTCATGCATCATTTGTTTGGACACCAGAGTACCAGACTAGCATGTGTCAGCTTAGTAAGTTTAATTAGTAAGCTCTCGGAAAAGAAGAAAAGTTTCACGCTCATATGGTCATTTGGACATCACAAGTAATATGACTATAACAATGCTTCAATTTTTATAATAACCAGTCGCACCTGCTCGTCGGCAACCATGGTAGCATCGAGGTCTAGAAGGCGAGCGAAGACACAGCGGATAACCTCCTGCATGGTCTGGCGGGATACGCGCTGCAGCAGCTCTCCCTTTGTCCCAGCCTGCTGCACGACGCGGAAGCAAGTGCTGACGATCGCGCAGACGTGGCGATTGGAGAGAGCGGGCGCAGCGCGGCCACGCACGCAGGCGAGCAGCACCTGCAAGACCCGCGCCAGGACGGCCTCCTCGGACGCCGGGTCGGTGACCTCGAAGCGGCAGCCAGTGACGGCGTCCACGACGGCGCCCATGGCCTCGGCGACGTTGGGCGCGGCGGGGCCGACGAGGTCGAGCGAGAGCATCTTGTGCAGCGACGAGAGCGCGGCGCCCGTGATGGGCGCGCCGGTCTCGTCGGAGCGGACGACGTCGAGGAAGGGGCGGAGGTAGAGGAGCGGGTCGACGTCGTCCCGCCACCGGCCGCCGCCGCCCCAGCCGGCGGCGCGGCGGCGCAGCGACTTGAGCCCCGCGATGAGCGGGTGGTCCAGGTGCTCGTCGGCACCGCCGTCCCCGCCGTCGTAGCGGACGCCTCCCCAGCGGACGTTGCGGCGCATGACGGCGAGGACCGTGGCGACCTCGGACGCCACCACGCACGCCATCGCCACGCGCGGCGGCGCCAGAGGGTCCCGTGCCGCCCCCAAAGGCGCCGGCGACGGCGCTGCTGCCCTAAGCCCGCCCATGGATATGAGCGCACGGGGGCGGGGCGAGGCAAGCAGCTAGTCGACGAGGGGCATCCGGGGGATTGGGATCTGAGGGGAGGGGATGGTGAGATCTGTTTGTAGTACTTTGGTCAGTGGCAATGGCCTGGGCAACGAAGGTTGCTTCACTCTCGTCTTCTTTTCCTTTCAAAAATTTCAAATTTCTTTTCAGCAGAAACGGATTTGGATGGTTTTTGTTTCATTTGGTCTGGATTCTGAACAGTTTTGGATGGTCTGGTCATAGCTGTTTTTTCCAAAAAAAACGATTGCTGTCAGTTCCAACTTCGGACTGAAAACTTGTACAGATGATTTATCGGGGATCATTTTGACTTGTTCTTGATTGAGTTGGAAGCAAAGGGGCCATCCAATTTAAAGCGAGGCAGACAACTCATCTTCCACGAGTTGGTAAGACGTTTGACGGTCTCACCATCCTAATAAATATATTAATAGGTTATTTGGTTTTGAAGTTTGGTTCGATTGTATTGAACTCTCTCGTTTAGCTACCGTGTATAAACTCATCCCTAAACTATAGTTGGAAGTTCAATTTCGTCCCTAAACAACAAAAACGGTAGTTCTCATCATTGGCTTTTACATTTGAGTCAATTTAGTCCCTATTCATTTGAGTCAATTTAGTCCCTATTCCTACGCGGATACCATGGTGTCACGCCTCTTTAGCCCCGTCCGCGCTAGGGTAGAGAGGATAACAATGGACATGGTTGCTCAACTTGGTAGCATGATTAAAACTCTCGTTCTACTATAAAACTCTTGGTCGATCTAGTACGTGAACTCACATGGTTCTCAACATGGAAGCATTACAAAACACATGTGTCCTACGTATGAACCTGACCAACTGCAACGCAAGAACGGGTACAACCTATGGTGACATCTCCACTACCATGCCTTTATATGCTTATCAAGTTGGCGTTTAATATGCAAATTGGAAAAATGGATTATTATCATCACACATTGACCCCTACGTCCATCAATTTCAATTGAAACACATGCCCTGACCATGACTCACAACCACATTACCCCCAAATCTATGCCAATGGAATATGAAGCTTGAGCGCCAGAAGCTATTTGTTCCTCAATTTAACCACACACCACTCTTCTCCTTGCTTGTGCTGGTCTTCTCGGTTGGCCTGCAGCAGATCCGAACGGCATTGTTGGGTGCGGCGACCTAGGTATGAGCGAAATTGTAGAGGACAACGAGCTCGAACGGATGAGGCCTAGGCAACAATCTAAATGGCATTGAAAACGACGACGCGATTTGATGGGGATGGCGGCGCAACGAGATGACGTGGTGGTCAGCGACGACAGGAGAAAGTATGTTGCGGAAGGGAAAGTAGGCCTAGGAAAGAGATGAGGAAGGGCCAAGGATAAAAACAGAATTTCATAGCCCGACCTGACTGGCCGATGAAGAGCCGTGCCACTATGGCTCTCCACGTAGGACCAAGGGCTAAATTGAGCCAGATGTGAAAGGACGAGACTGGTCGTTTTCGTAGTCCAAGAACGCAAGTAAGCGTTCGGCGATAGTTTGGGGACTGATCTGGCTATTTTTCCTTGTAAACCTCAATAGAGCTATAGGTAAAAGAACAATGCTCCATCCATAAAGTTAACATGTTGGTCTACTATATTGACTGTGTTCGCTTTCGTTAGATTGATGTGGCTGAGACATTTGGTTTAATATAATTTTATCTTGCATTCTTTCTTAGTAACATAGTGTATATGTGAGAAAAAAAAATAAACGGTCAAAACAATGTTCACCTGGTAATCGTTCTTTATGGTTTTAGCAAGTTCATTTACATTTGGTTAAATATTGAACACAATCAAGTCATTGTGAAAGATATAGAAAAGTTTAGTAAAAAACACATGTGGATGAATAGATAAAGAGATTATAAACTTTTCCAAGCCATGGGAGTTAAAATCAAGAGTTAAATAGACCAGCAGTCCATGAACTTGTCTTAAGGTGCCACATAGGTCCACAAACTCGCAAAATCCAAAAATTGACACCCTAAGCATGTTAAGTTATGCCACTTAGGTCTACATCCCTTCGAAGTCCGATGTGACATATGAACTAGGTGACAAGTGACTGAATATATGAAAAAAAACCCCTCAAGTTTTATCTCTTCTATGTCTGCATCCTCTTATCTCTTCTCTATTCTCTCTCTTCTTAGATACCTCATGCTACAGCACGTGGGCACAACTGCTATTTCTGGGCCTCTTGTTCGCCATTGCCATCGTCACATTTCTCATCTACCTCACGCTCTGGTACATCTGCAGCCACGGGGTCGCCTTCGTGCATGGAGGCAACGGGGCGGCAACGCCGCAACGCTCGATGGCCCATGTGCCTCAGACAGGGGCGGATGTAGTGTGGAGGCTGGGGAGGCTAGAGCCCCCTGCCTCCTCAAAGCCTCCTCTAAAAATTTCTGCCGTAGGTGAAGAAGGGGAAGATGAGCCTCCGATCATTTGAAATCCTAGGTTCACACTGGCCCGATGACATGTTTCATGCCGAGTGTGTCAAAGCTTGGCTCCGCACATACTCCACCTACCACATGTGTCGCGCCACTATCGGCCCGGCTACAACCAACGTTACCGCCCTGGCGTAGACAGCGGCAGAGGCCCTGCCACCTGCGTAATGCACGCACGCATGCATGATCAGAGAACGTAACTGCAATAGCTTGAACGTAACGGCAGCTTGTACGCCACCTGTGTAATCCACTGTTCGGAGCTCAGCGGAACTGTTTGGACTTTTTGATCTAACACGACGAACGAATGAACAAGCAGGCAATGCAAAAGCAACCTGCTGTTGCTGTGTTACACCTCACCATGCCACAAAATTACAAATGCCTTGCCGGCCGGCTCCTCTCACGCCTTATGTCCTGTTCCGGCCACCTCCGCCGCCAGGAACAAGCAGTTCCGGCCGCCCCCACCTCCCTCTCGCTCGGATCTTGCGCACATCAGCTAGAAGCCGCCGCCAGCCGGCACTCTGGTATCCTCCCGTTCCATTCCATGCGTCGATGCAGTGCACTGAGGGTGGGAAATTGCATGCCACCGTTTCGTCCCTGCTTTGAACCTTGGACTTGACTTCCGACGCTGCCACGAGCTGTCCAAGAATAGAGAGGAAAAGAAGCGGGAGAGATGCAAAACTGCAAATATAGAAGAGATAAAGAGTACTCGAAGATAAAACTCTAAGGGTTTTTTTAATATATTTAAAGAGTATGGATCTAAGTGGTACAACTTAACAAGTTTAGGGTTTAGGGTTTAGGGGTTTCAGATTTCGTTTTTGCAAATTTGTAGAGTTAAGTGGCACCTCGGGACAAATAACGGCAGCTGAAACAAACTCTTATATCATATTATTTGCGAGAATTTCATTATAAGAAAAAATCTTCCATAAAACGAGGTCTATAACATTTTTAATAGATAGTTTGCCTATAAACCGGTAACTCGGAGGGAGTATATAATTGAGTAAAGTGCATCCATCATACATGAAGTTGCCTCATTGTTTCATTTTGATCCAACAAGTTGTAAACGTTGCACATACATGCATGAAGTTGCATCGTTGTATCATTTTGGTCCAACAAGTCGTAAACGTTGCAAACACATGCATGAAGTTGCATCTTTGTATCATTTTGATCCAACAAATTGCAAATACTGCACCCACCATACAATTAGTTCCAATGTGCATATACAATCCAATATATATTAGAAATCCGTATTTCGTAGGTGTGGCATGCTAATGAGGATTTGAAAGGGTAAAAGCGCATGATGTAAAAACATAAGGGTCTAAAACATAAAATTGACATAAACCATGCTTTACATCATAGTGTGTACCGACATAGCCTATAAAAATTCTATTCAATTGTCATGATACCAAACTAGATGCCTGAACCAATGCTTAGTATTTGCAACTTGTTGGACCAAAATGTTACAACGATTCAACTCTATGCATGTGTGTGCAACGTTTACAACTTGTTGGACCAAAATGATACAACGATGCAACTTTTATACATGGGTGTGCAACGTTTACAACTTGTTGGACCAAAATAAAACAATAAGACAACTTCATATATGGTGGATGCAATTTACTCTATATAATTTTACATTCTGAAATGTTGTTTGCAAAATTATTCTGGCCGGAACTTTTAAATAATAAGGCTACGAATTTCGTATCCAAGTATTGAGGACACAGTAAGCATCGGCACTATAGATTTTGAATTTCAAATGGTTTTTTTCCGGCAAAGAATTTGAATGGATTAGAAGCAAAATCACCTCTAAAAGAACAGAAAACTTAATTAAAAATTCGGAAAACAAAACCCCTCAAAACCCTACGCCCATGGCCTGATTCCCTCCCCCTCGCCGCCGCCGGAGGGAGGCGTCAAACGATGCTATCCCTCCCCACGCGCCGCCACCTCCTCCTCCGCCTCTGGCCTCGACGGAACCCTACCCTCCTTCCCATCTCCCTCGCCGTCTACGCCGCCGCCCACTCCACCGCCCCTACCGCTGCATCTGCCTCCGCCGCCGCCGCCACTCCCATCTCCGACCGCCTGCGCGCCCTCCGCTCTCTGCACCCCGTCGAACCCGACCGCCTCCTCTCCCACCCCCTCCCCTCCTCCGCCCACGTCTGCCTCGCCGCCCACCTCGCCGCCCGCGCCCGCCTCTTCGCGCATTCCCGCCGCCTCCTCGCCCGCCTGCTCGGCGCCGGCCACCGGCCCCACCTCGCCGCCTCGCTCGTCGACCTTCTCCATCGCGCGGCACTCGCGTTGGGGCCTCGACGCAGCGCGCTCCCCTCCGTCGTCGACACGCTCCTCTCCCTGCTCGCCGACCGCGGCCTCCTCGACGACGCCGTCCGCGCCTTTGCCCGAGCGCGGGAGCTACGCGTGCCTCCCAACACCCGCACCTGCAACCACATTCTCCTCCGCCTTGCCCGCGACCGCCGCGGCAGGCTCGTTAGGCGGCTCTTCGACCAGCTGCCCATGCCCAACGTATTCACGTTCAACATCGTGATTGATTACTTGTGCAAGGAGGGGGAACTTGTGGAGGCAAGAGCACTGTTAGTTAGGATGAAGGCAATGGGCTGCTTGCCAGAAGTCGTCACTTACAATTCTTTGATTGATGGGCATGGCAAGTGTGGGGAGCTGGAGGAGGTGGATCAATTGGTAGGGGATATGAGGAAGGTTGGATGTGCTGCTGATGTTGTGACATACAATGCATTAATCAATTGCTTTTGCAAGTTTGGGAGGATGGAGAAGGCGTACAGCTACTTTGGAGAGATGAAGAAGCAGGGAGTGATGGCAAATGTGGTTACATTTAGCACTTTTGTTGATGCATTTTGCAAAGAGGGTTTGGTCCAGGAGGCAATGAAGCTTTTTGCACAGATGAGGGTGAGAGGGATGATGCCGAATGAGTTCACTTATACTTCGTTGGTCGATGGCACTTGCAAGGCAGGGAGGCTTGCAGATGCCATTGTATTGCTTGATGAAATGGTACAGCAGGGGGTAGCATTGAATGTGGTCACATACACTGTGCTGGTCGATGGCCTTTGCAAAGAGGGTAAGGTTGCTGAAGCGGATGGTGTTTTGAGGCTGATGGAGAGAGCTGGGGTTAAAGCCAATGAGTTGCTGTACACTACCCTGATCCATGGGTACTTCTTGAAGAAGAACCGTGAGAGAGCTATGGATTTGTTAAATGACATGAAGAATAAAGGAATGGAACTTGATGTCTCACTCTATGGCACCCTCATTTGGGGTCTCTGTAATGTTCAGAGGGTGGATGAAGCTAAGAGTCTGTTACATAAAATGGATGGCTGCGGTTTGAAACCTAATAATGTCATCTATACCACAATAATGGATGCTTGCTTTAAAGCAGGAAAAGAGTCAGAGGCCATTGCGCTGCTCTGTAAGATGCTGGATTCTGGGTTCCAGCCTAATGTTGTAACTTATTGTGCATTAATTGATGGATTGTGCAAAGCAGGGTCAATTGCTGAGGCAGTCTCCCATTTCAACAAAATGAGAGACTTGGGTCTAGATCCAAATGTACAGGCTTACACTGCCCTAATTGATGGTTTTTGCAAGAATGGATCCTTGGATAAGGCTATGCATTTGTTGAATGAAATGGTTGACAGGGGTGTGTCTCTTGACAAAGTTGTATACACTTCTCTTATTGATGGGTACGTGAAGCAGGGAAATCTCCAGGATGCCTTTGCACTCAAGGCCAAAATGATTGAAAGTGGTTTGCAACTCGATCTTTATACCTACACTTGCTTTATTTGGGGTTTCTGTAATATGAATATGATGCAAGAGGCTAGAGAAGTTCTTTCAGAAATGATTGGAAATGGTATTACTCCTGATAAGACGGTTTACAACTGTTTGATAAGCAAATACCAGAAATTAGGAAATATGGAAGAAGCATCAAGTCTTCAGAATGAAATGGAAAGTGTTTTGACTCCTTGTACAGAAGATGATACCGCTTCTGGTGGTGAAACCTGAGCTTGCGCTTGTACAAGGTATAAAAGGCTACTCTTTTCTTTTGATGTGGTGTTGTCAACATTTCTGCAATTGAACAACATAAACATCATCACTAAACTGAAACTGCCCTTGCAGCATGAAAGCACATGACACTGTGGTTCAGTATGCGTCTGGTATTTTTATCTCGGTCAAGTTGCTCAACAATCTTCATTGCATGCCAAAGTTGAAAAGGCAGTCCCATTGGCTTGGATACAGAACCAAGCAAATAAATGAGGAATTTTGCTGGAGTCAAAGGAGGAATTCAGGTTTAGAAATGCTTCAGTGGTAAGATCAACTGAATACCTACACATAACTCACTATCAGCTAACCATGTTACAATCATCTCGCTAAATTGCTTGCTTTTGGTATGTTTTGCACAAGCATGTATAATGACTTGGTTGCATGTATTTTTATTCAGTAAAATTGCAATATTTGTTATATTTTATTCGAGATGGTTTCTGTCTAATTGTCCATTGATAATCAAACAATGTCATTTGTATTTGGTACAGGTTAATGCCATTTGCCATACTCCACTTATACTGACGCGAGTATCAGATGATATGTGTGAAGCATGTAAGTCATGCATACTTGTCTTATTATTTACAATCGTTGATAATGAACTGCTTAGGTGTTAGCTGTTTGATCTGTTCACTTTGCTGTTTGAAAGATTTTCATTGTTTTTGCCATTAAACATGTTGAATGTTTTTTCTGAGGAGCTGGATTGTGAATAAACTGATCTTGATTCATTTGCAGCGTAGTTGTTTGTCTAGATGGGTTAGAAATTATTGCCTCGGTCCTCATAAGAGTTCTATAAAAAATGATAATGGCAGCATCTCCACTAGATGAAATAGTATTGGGGCTATCCTATGATGGACCAAACGATCTGATGTGAGGTGGTTACTGAAACCAAACACACTAGATATTATATTTGTTTTGTATGATTGTCGTCATACTTCTATACATGGGGAAAGAAGCAAATGCCATTTGCCTGATATATATTGTTCATAAGTTCTTTTTTTTTTCCTTTCTCATTAATGTTCATGCTTTGCTATGCTAAGTAGAATGAATTTACAATCTGTATTGTTCCAAAAAAAAAATACATTCTGTGGAGTATAAAATAACGTGCATTTATTCAATTGCCTGTCTTACTGGAGGATTTGAATGATTTTGCAGCTATGGAAATTCACTGAATGGATGAAGTAGTTACTAATCTGGCAGCATATGGAATAGGCAATTTGGTTGCTGAATAAGGATTCAGTTTTCCTATGGCCCTGTGAAGACCTCATTGTCATTTGGTCCAATCAAAAGTTCAAAACATGTCAGTTGATTAATGGACTATACGCACAAGAACCCCTTCCTCATGTTACAAGAAGTCTCGCACAAACCTAATGAGGCATACTTTGCATCTCATCGCCTGTCATGTGTTCATCTTTCCATTGAGATCCATCATTTGTAATTGAACTGATGGATGCAGCATAAAAAACAGCACAGAGCTAGAAGATAACACAATATTCCTCTGCAATCTGCTATTGGACAACTGCAAAATATTTTCAACGGTGCACATATATCTGATGTTCAAAAGAAATCAGTGCTTCTAACACCTTTTCGTGAGATGACAGGCTCTTCCTGGTAGTATGTACTTTACAGAGAAGTATGTGGACTCTTTCAGGTCTACACATGCAGATACTGATTATGAACTCAAGGCAGAATGGCATTCCCAACAAAATTCTACACAGTGCTGTGAATGATAATTTTACATGGATCAGATCAGTGAAGGTTGGCCTCACTCATCGAATGATGTACAGCTCACACTCGGTTTATGTTGGCAACAGCCAACAGGTTAAGCCTATCTAGAAGAATATCAGAGGCCTCAGCCAATTGGTTTGATCTTGATGTTTTGATACATGTAGCCTCCCAAATTGACCTGTATCAATCCTCATGCCATTATCAGGTGAGAAATCCACCGACACAAAGATTGCTTTCCACAGCAGCCTTTTTTTCGTTATGCTATTTTTTAATGTTTTTAATCAAACTGCTGCTTTATGTTATCATGATTCTAACCTCATATTATCTCAGGATACAGGAGCACTGTGCTTCAAGGATGGAAACATATGATACTTGATAGGCAAACTGGATATGAGATTGAAATATATTCACCGAAGAAGAATAGTGTCTTTTGGCGATTAAGAAAAGCAAGAGAGTTGTGTGGAATGTCATACATAGTCCTGCAAGTTGAGAGCACGATGGAGCCGATTTTTGTAGGCTGCCATCTCTTCAGTTAGTTGATTTTTTTAATAATAATAACATGTCACAAACAATGCACAGATTGTGAGAACAGAGAAACATGAAATCTGAACACAGATAGGTCTAGATGTATTCACTAACAGTTTTGCACATAGATTGATGCGTTGCATAAAGTTGAGTATTTCCTGATTTGTTCCTTTTCCGCTGACCTGTGATGTTGCAAATTGCACCGCCATGTTGTGGTATCTTGTCATGTAATGACACTCCTTGTACCCAAATAATGTAGGTTTCAGAACCTGTGAAATGTACCAAGCGATTCTGGTATTTCTCTACAACACTGAATTTTAGTGCTCTGCCTTGTCGCAAATTCGCATGCCATATCTGTATTTCCTGTGCTGCCGTGCAACTTCTACAATCTACCTGACGAGGCGGAACAGAATACTAGATGTTGGTGGAAACAGTCTTGTCGAATAGTCCGAGACTTGGATGTTGTTTCGCGACAGACGACGATGCTAGCTAGTAATCCATCAATAATGTTATGATATTGATATTAGATGGCAAATGCCAAGTGTTACGTTACCCGTCAACAATGCTTGATGATCATCTACAGACTCATGAGGTCGAGATCTGTCATTCTTCTGCCTTGGACTGCCAGTAGGCACGGCCAAAATCAACAAAATCCCTGAAACCCATTCTGAACGCTTGCGCTGCATGCCGTGTCAGCAAATGTCGCTGACTTGCGTTTGTGCTGTTCTCGAGTGTTTGAGCGTGACCGTTGGTACCTAAGGTCATCTAGTACAACGGTTAGGGACCGGTGGTACGATTGCACCAACCCAGGTTCAATTTCTCACGGAAGCAGATTTATCGGTTGTTTTTTTTAAAAAAATCCTCTCGTCGGCGTAGCCGGGGTTCGGAGGTTTTTCTAGATTCGGAGAATGTCTCCCTGGTTAACGAAAAACCGTGGGGCTCCTTCTTAACCCCGGGGCTCTTATCCGCCCGGGTGTGGTTTTTTTTTTTTTTTTTTGAGCGTGACCTTTGGTCGTTTTTCTTTACTTGGAAGGCTGGAAAGTTTACTTAGGTTGTGCTAGCTGAATTGCTTGCTTAGAAGTCCAGTCACGCTTTGCTGAGGCAGGCCTAATATTAACCCTGAGATCGGCCCAATACTGTCATAGTAGATGGACCTCCCACAAATAAGCCCAATAGCTGGACCGGATTGTGTCCAATCAGCCCAAACATGGGACACGTCAAAATGACCACAGCGGCATCGCGAGAGCAAACAAACTCCGGGTCGGCCAAGTGAGCTCTAGCGGTCGTGAGAAGCTTCCAAGGAAGTAAAGAACATTGTCGACCGGAGTCCGGAGTGCCACCACCGATCTCCTCTTCTTCTCTTCATTCTAGTACTTTCCAGAACATTCGAACACTCCCCCCTTAAATAACACAGCACTGACAGCAGCTTCAATGTCTCCCGCCAAAACACCACACCAGCCCAAATCCACCCGATCGAAACGAGCTCGTCGCATCGCCCTGCCGCCGCCCTCCGCCGGATGGAGCACCTCGCCGCCGTGAAGGTCAAGCAGGAGGAGGAGGTGGTGGTGCTGGACTCCGACGGCGACGAGAAAGCAGGATTGCCCGGAGAAGCAGGCCCGGCGCCGGAGCCGTGGCAGACGGCGGCGGCGCCCGCGGTTCCGCCGTTCCTGGCGAAGACGTTCGAGCTTGTGGAGGACCCGGCGACGGACGGTGTGGTCTCATGGGGCCCGGCGCGGAACAGCTTCGTGGTGTGGGACCCGCACGCCTTCGCGGCGGCGCTCCTCCCTCGCCGCTTCAAGCACGCCAACTTCTCCACCTTCCTCCGGCAGCTCAACACCTACGTCCGTACAACACGCCGATCCCCTTCGATTCAATTTCACTTCACTGATGTGATTTGGTTTGATTTGATTTCACGAATGCATTGCTCACCTGTGCTATTTTGTGCTGCAGGGATTCCGCAAGGTGAGCCCAGACAGGTGGGAGTTCGCGCACGCCGACTTCCTCGCCGGCCAGCGCCACCTCCTCGCCAACATCCGCCGCCGCCGTGGCGCCGCGGGAGGGTCGTCCAAGTCGGCGAAGAGCGGCGGCGACTGTGAGAAGGAGGAGGAGCTCGAGAGGCTGCGGCGCGAGCGGGAGGCGCTGGCGCGGGAGCTGACGCGGCTGCGGCGGGAGCAGCAGGCGGCGCGCGCGCAGCTGCGTGACGTGGCGCGGCGGGTGCGGAGCACGGAACGGCGGCAGGAGCAGTGCACGGCGTTCCTCGCTCGCGCCGTCGGGGCCCCGGCCGCGCCGCCCGTCGAGACCGCCAGGAAGCGGCGGCGGATCGACGCCGGCGCCGCGCCGGCCGCCGTGGCGGAGGATGTCGTCGCGTTCGTGGACCTGGATCTGGGGGCGGACGCGGACGCCGAGGTGGAGACGACGACTGCCTGCCCGTCCGTGATGTCAGTTCAGAGCGCGGGCGGCGCCACCAGCCTGGAGGTGATGTGGAACGAGCTGCTGGGGGAGGAGATGGTGCCGATCGACGGCGAGGAGGAGGAGGTAGTCGGAGACGCCGTGGAGCCGTGGGAGGAGATGGGTGAGGAGGAGGTTCTGGAGCTGATGCAGCAGATAGATTGCTTGGCGTCGCCAGGTTGTTGATCAGCAGGGAGGTGGCAGCTAGGCAGCTACTAGCCCACAAGCCATTTTGGTGCTATCACGGCCACTGCCACAGTGGCAGTCGTACACAGTGGCGATGTTGATTCGTGAAGCAAAGAAGGTGCCAGGAGGCAGTGTGGACGGCTTGAGGACTTGAGGTCGATGAATTCAGGTGGTTTGATGCATAGAAGGTTCTTCCGAGGAGATCTGTAGAAATGGCTACCTGTGTTCTAGATTTTACATATATTTTCTTGGAATTTATTCTTTGCATTTCTTCTGTTAGAGTTATCTCCGTACACTACCAACAAATTCATGACACTGGCTGACTGGCATGACACCTGTCTATTTTGCGGAGTGCCAGTGACCGGGGAGTCCCTGGGTGTTTAGCTGGTTGAGATAGGTGAATATTTCCTAGAGCAGATATGCACTGTAACAATGAATAGTGAGAAAATGATAGAAAATAATGTGACGAGAAGAATAGTGAATATCTAGAATCTAAACATGTTCCGAATGAAAACACCGTACCAGTCTATTCTCGCATCCACATGAACTTTGGTGATTGCGATAGGAGGAACTGAGAAAGGTACTAGTGACGTTGAAATGAGATTTTTCTCCCTGCAATTCAAATATCTCAATTTTTACATTTTTGTGTTTTGGAATCATGTAGTTTTCTATTTTTTTCACTCCACCTGATGTATCCTGGGGATCTCTCTAGCTCCAACACCAGAGTGTCACATTTGTAATTGCTTGCTAAATAGGATGATTTAGAACTCTAATGACACATTAAAAGTTTAGGGACCTAAGCTAGAGGTGTACCGTATTCACGACAAGTACCACAAGTGCCTTCTACGAACAACGAACTGGTATTAGTGCTTCAATACTTTATTGGAGAGTGCCAGTGTATGGCATTTCTACAACAATGTAAGGAACATGATAGGGATGATTTTTTCTAGGTTCGGATATCCGTGGGTTATGCCCCTCGTGGGTTGAACCGCTCCACTGGCCTAGTTGCCCCGCCACACCAGAGGGTAACCGTATAGGTGGCCAAACGGGCCAGGCCCGTTGGGCCGGCACTAGCACAACCCTAAAAGGCACGGCCCTAGCACGGTCCGGCCCGATGGCAATAGTGCCAGTGCCGTGCTAGTGCCTGGCCCAGTGCCGTGCCTGGGCCGCCTCCTCGGCCCGCGGCACTAGCACGGGCACGGCACGAAAATGGGCCGGCACGGCCTTGGCACGACTGCGGCCCGATAATGGCCCATTTAACAACATCATATATATAAACCTACAAACCCTAATCCCCTTCCACTCCCTTTCCCTATTCCTCCCTGCTAGCCGCCGCTCGCACCCCCTATCTGCGGCTGCCCTCCTCGGCGCGGTTGGCGTCGACGTGGACGAGGCGGAGGCCGAGCTCGGCGGCGGCGGCGGCGTCCGCGGCGCGGTCCGGGGAGCCGAGGCAGAGCAGGAGCTGCCAGGGCCTGAGCCTGCGCTGCGCGGCACGCGGGAGGAAGGCGAGCGAGGGGACCAGGACGGCGGCGGCGGCCTCGACGCGGCCCGCGGAGAGCGCCGAGAGCGGCGCGTGCTCCACGGCGGCGGCGCCGGACAGCGCGTCCTGCTCCAGGGACGGGTCCTCGAGGCAGTTGAGCGTCACCACCAGCGGCTGCCGTCCACCGCCGAGATGGTGTTTTTGTTGGATTTGTAATCGATTTGGTGATTTGTATGATGTTTTCTTTGACATTTGCATCTTGATTCGATCCATCCTCTTCTTTAGCACGATAGTGCCTCATAGTGCCGTCGGCACGGCACGGCACGATGAATCCCTCGTAGGGCCGTGCTAGTGCCTCGTCCTCGGCACGACGGCCCTACGAGGCACGGCACGGCTGGCACTAGTGCCGTGTAGTGCTAGTGCCGCGTAGTGCCGTGCCGCGTAGTGCTAGTGCCGTGCCGTGCCGGCACGGCCCGTTTGGCCATGTATAGGTAACCGGCACTACCGGAAACACGAAGTTTACCATGTGCCACAGGGTTTGCCGAGTGTAAATCATCAGGCACTCGACAAAAACATGTGTTTGCCAAGTGCTCCAATGGACATACTCGGCAAACCCAAAACACACGGGAGATAGCCAATTTTCTGAGGGCTGACGCTCAACAAACAGGAAGGACTCGACAAAAACTTGGGCAGGCTCACGGGAAAGATTTAACGCTAGGCAAACATGAATCACGTGACAAACACGCACCCGACCGTTGAGATGGCCTTTGGCCGTTAGAGGTTTGCCGAGTGTCACCAGCCGGACATTCGGCAATACCTTGCATGTCTAGTTCACGCGCACACGGCCGTTACTGAGCCGACAACCGTCAACTCATAGCCGAGTGTGAGACGGTGAACACTCAACAAAACATTCTTTGCCGAGTGGCGGCATGCGGCGCTCGGCATAGATGCCACACGTTAAGCACATGCACGGCAACTGAGAGGCGGCCGTGCCGGTCCTTAGCTATTTGTCAAGTGTCGTTGACGGGATGACACTTGGCAAACCCTCCTTTTTGCCATGTACACTGTGCCGGTCCTTATTGCCGAGTGTTACAGCCGACACTCAGCAAACATTGGATTTTTTTTCTCCCCCACCCTCCAAACTTTTTCTTTGGTAAACATACTATATGTAGTACTCCATGTTTCAATTTGATAAATTTTGGGAGTTGTTTGCTATATTTTGTCAATTTCAATCATTTAAATGAGTTTTTGGGATAATTCAAAGTTGAACTGAAAAGTTATTTGAATAGTGACAAAAATGAAATGAAAAATGATATTCATGTAATTGAGTCTAATATGAAGCTGTATAAAGCAAATGACATAAAATTTCGAGCGTCTTGCTCATAGAACATGAACTTGGATGCTTGGCGGAATGCTTTATAAATTTTTTAAAATGCAAAATCAAGAGAATTGTATGGATTCAATAGGTTTTGAACTAAAAGCAACAACCGAGTTGGACTTTTATGTCTGGACAGTTTATATAAGCCTCAAACAGTATAATTTGGTTGATGTCAAAGTTTGGTGAATTTTTGAATTTGTTTGTTATTTTTATTTTTATCTTTCAAAAATCATTGTTTAATTTATATGAATTGAAATTTCGTGATAACTGTATTAAATAATGAAATAATGTTTGTAGAAGTATCAAATATGCATTGTTGAGTGAATTTGACAAGGTAGTTTAATAGGAGTTTGAAAGAAATTTTGTAAAATAGATTCAAAAGTTTGAAATGTGTGTGAAATCAAGGTTTATCGTGTGCCTGTCGGTTGGCACTCGGCAAAGACAACATTTTGTTGAGTGCTAGATCGGCGGCACATGGCAAAGACGACACTGCCGAGTGCCGGCTCAGGGGGGCACTCGGCAAAACCGTAGCCCACCACCCATGTTAGCCCCTCTTACTTCTTCCAATTATGCTCTCATTCCATCCATTTCCTCCCTCTCTCGCCCGTGCTCGCCCACTCTCCGCCGCCGCCTCCTTCTCCCCCTCCTCCTCCTCCGCCGCCGCCGCCCCACGCCCCACGCCTCTGCCATCCTCGCACGCCGTGCCACTGCCGCTGTATGCCGTCGCCTGAAGCCTCCTCCAACGTGCCGCCTGAAGCCGCATACATATAAATGATGCATTATTTGTATGTGGTTGTTGTCCATTCGTGCCGTTCTATGTGTTTGTCGGCCATCATGTCGTTATATGTGGTTGTCGGCCGCCTTGCCGTTGTATGTGGTTATTTGTTGGGAGTTGTTCTATGCATGTGTTGGTGGGCTTTAGAAAGCTTTAAATGCAGGGGAGATGCTGCCGAAATTTTAACTGATAATGTTATGTTTTTTTAGGAAAGGCTAGTTCACTATCTTTAACCCACTTTGCAGGATAGCAAGGTGAGACATAAAACACTACTATTTGCATATCATGTTATCAGTTCACGTAACCTAGATAATATTTTCTCGTTTAGAAGAGATACAATTGGAGGCGTGCGGTGTTAAATGACTATCATGAGGCACACTTTGATGAAGGATGTAGGGAGGAGGAGCCTGAGGCAACAACAAAGTCATATTACAACAAGTTGTCTGTGGCACAACAACCCTTTCACGGTCATACCAAGGTTTCTCAATTAGATGCCATTGGACGCCTAATTGCCATCAAGTCGCAATATAACCCGAGTCGATAGGCCTTCGATAATATGTTGTTAGTTTTTGGCAGTCTGCTTCTTGAAGGACACATTTTGCCATAGAGCATGTAAGAGGCACGTAAACTCCTTCGTGTTCTCAAGATGCCCTATGAGAAGATACATGCTTGTCCAAAAGGATGCATCTTATTTAGGAAAGAACATCCGAAAGCCAATTACTGTCCAAAGTGTGTATCCTCCAGATACCTGGAGGGACTCAGGTGATGGTAATAAGAAGCATCCAAGATCCCCGTAAAAATCTTACGGTACCTTCCGTTCGTACCGAGGATCCAACGTTGTACATGACCGAGGAGACCATGAAAAAAATGACATGACACAAGAATGACACTCGATACCACCCTCAGAAGATGGTACAACATTTGTTCAGAATTAAACTCTGAACATTTCGGCCTACAACATGTACAACCAGCCTTTCTTTGCACAAAAGGTTTGAAATCAAATTACTCCAAAATTCAAACAGAAATTTTGTCCATAGTTTACATCAAAGTTGTAAGGCATAACAAGGTCTCAACTTTATTGTAGGTGACTTAGGCAAAATATCAACAATTTTCTCAAAATCAAACTCTGAATTTTTCAGTCACTTGAAACTCCTTTTACCCCTTTGTTGAACTTAGCTTTCAACTCAAGTTTTTCTCAAACATCCAAACTGAAACTTGATTCAGTCCTTTAATAGAAGTTGTAGATTATACTTAGAGCTATAATTCCTTCAAAGATACCTTGGCCAAAAGGTCAACCATTTACTCACAATTCAGCTCTGAACCTGAATGCTACTCACCTCCAATGTATTGTCAAAATCCCCAATTTTGAAGCCCTTAGAAATAAGAAAGCCTCTAAGCCTCTCATACCATGTGCGAGGGGCTTGCTTTAGTCTATAGAGAGGTTTAGGGAGTTTACAAACATGATTTGGCTTCTCTGGATCCTCGAAACAGGGGGGTTGCTACATATACACTAGTTCACTAATTCTATCATTCAAGAAAGCACAAACCATTTGATAATGTTTTACATTATGAGAGCATGCATAAGCTAATAAAATCTCGTAGCTTCAAGTCTAGCAAAGGGAGCAAAAGTTTCACCAAAATCCAAACCTTTAACTTTATTGTAGTCTTGTGCAACCAATCTTGCCTTGTTTCTTACCACAATACCATTATCATCTTGCTTATTGTTGTGGAAAACCCATTTTGTGACAATAAAATTTTAGCCCTCGATATTGGCTGCACTCTTGTCAAGGTGGAGGTGCTTGAACCACTCCTCCTTAATAGCTCTTTGCGCCTTATCATTCAACCACCAAGTGTCTTTCCATTCCTATTTTCCACCCTACTCACACCAAACACATATGAGGCCACTTTTTGAACACATTTTGCTATCTTTAGCCACATATCGTCTGCATCTTCTCCTTTGACCCAAGGATCCTCATCTACCATCCTCTCCTTAAACATTAGCGCTGCTTCTCCTCTAAGCTTGCGCCACTTTGTTCTTGCCATCTTGGCACGATTGTCCCAGTGGACACGTACCCGCAAATGAAAGTCTGCCACCACGAGCTTATGTTGAGGGACAACACACTCCCCAGGTATCACTTTACAATTTAAGCAATCAAATCTATACTTCTTCCTCACAAGGATAAAGTGGATCTGGCTAGCTCGAGTGTTGTCCATTGCGGAAGGTCACTAGATGAGATTTCCTCTTTCTAAAAAAATATTCTCTATCAACAGGTCATAGGCAAATGCGACGGTCAAAACATCCCCCTATCTTGGCTCCTGCTACCATACCCGAAGCCCTTGTGCACCCACTTGAAGCCTACATTAGTCGCACCCACATGGCCATTGAGAGATCTCCTCCTATGAAGAGCTTCTCACTGATAGGCATGGTGCTAACCATACTATTTAGATCTTCTCATAACTGTCTCTTGGCACTCTAAGCCCAACCTGAGGGGCATAAGGAAAATCCAGGCACCTTGTCTCCTAACCTCTACAACTCCATCCTTAAGGCTTCTATCGATCAGGATACCTACACCATTCCTACCCGATGTTGCCCCCCCTGTACCAAAGCTTAAAGCAACTATCCTCCACCTTCTTTTCCTTCTGGCCCTTCCATTTAGTCTCATGAACCATAGAATATTTACACACCTCCTAATTGTTGAATCAACTATCTCTCGCAACTTACCCATTAGTGACCCTACATATACAAATAATTGTTGGTTCGACTAGCTTTCTTACCCTTTGCACTTGTCGAGGGAAGTGCAAAGACCCTTGGCCATTTTTCACTACACCTTGGCGTAGATGTAACGCATCACTAAGGCTGTGACAACCCGACCCTTGCTCACTTATCATCATACCCAGGTCATGATACGACGCGCCATCGGCCCAGCCCTTGCCCGTTAAACACCACACCTGGGCTCTGATGTAGCGCGTCGCTACAAACTGACCTTAGTTTTTGACATGATAATGTGTCTTTTTTATCTCAAATTATTTGTCTAGAAGCAGCAGAATTCTCAAATCCCAAATAACCATCCTAACCTATGTAATAAACCATGAAAAATTCTTAGTATTGTTTTTTTTTTCATAAAGCATCATGTATGGTATCTGTTTACAAAATTTTAAGTCAAAATTCAAATCAGAATTAAAAAACAGAAATCTAATTAGGGGGTAGATTTCACCAAATGAAGTAGTATAGGGGAGTAAAATGAGCCAAAATTTTGTTTAAGCGGACAAAGTGGGTAGATGAGGGGTGAAAAATGTTCTTTTTCCAACAGATTATAACAAATGATATAATCTATATAATATAGAGTGCAAACAAACTGAACTTAGTCTTTGACATGATAATGTGTCCTTTTTATCTCAAAATGTGTGTATTGGAAGCGGTGGAATTCTCGAACCCCAAATGCAGCTAGCTGATCTCTTGGATGTGCATACAATTGTGGCATTCACACTTCCCTCTATGAGAAGTTGAGAACCACCGAGAAAACGTTTGTGCCTTTGAGCCCGGGTAACCCCGGCTCCGTAATCTCACCCCGCTCTCACGCCAAGCCAGCAAGAGCACCCGAAGTGGCCAACTCCGCTGGCGCATCCGAGCGGTTGATCTCGACGGAGCTGACGGTTCCGATCGTGCCTCGAGCAATCGTGGATGGCACGTTTCCTACCCATCGGATTCCTTTATAATCTGCAGTGGCAGCGCGGCAGGCGAACCCCACACTCGCAACCGAAAAAGCACTCGACCCGAGAGAGAGAGAGAGAGAGAAGAGATGCAGTCCGCTCTGCGATCGGCCGCTCGTCGCGCCGCGGGCGTCAGCAGCCGCCGCGGCGCCTCCACCACCGCCGCCGCCACCACCACCACCGGGGCCGAGAGGGAGTGGGTGGAGTCGCTGGTCCGGCGGGAGGTGCGCGCCCAGATGCTCGTGGCGGAGGAGAGGGCCGCGCTCGAGCGCGCCAGGGAGGCGGAGCACCTGAGCGCGTCCAAGCTGGAGCAGGAGGCGTTCTGGAAGGAGGTATACGCCTGGAGGAATGGATTCTTTATGGGCTGGCTCTCCGTGACCGCCGGCGCGGCGTACGGTACCCTGCTCATCGACGCCGCCGGCCTCAACCGCTGAAGGGCGTGGCGGTGCTGTCGATGCCAAGGCGGACCGGGATCGATCGATGGAGATGCCAGTTGTGAGGGATTTGGGGGTTGATTAGAGAACTTTTTCAGTCTAGATTTCTCTGTTTGTCAGTGTTTGGGTAGTAGTAGTATGTGCCATGTAGGCAACTTACCTTAATGCTTTGGGATCTGCTTGCGTCTTTGTTAATGTTGATCTCTGGGAATCGAATGCATCGATGAGTAAAACTAGTACTAGTAAGAAATTGGAGCCTAAGCCTTGTCCTTTCTCGTGCACATGATGTGTTTGACTGTATGGCGAAATGCTTGTTGCGTTAGCAATTGTGCATCACCTTGTTTGGTTTGTTCTGTTCATGCACACGAGGCGTTTGGCGAAATGCTTGTGGACTTGTGGCAAACTTTTGCTCATACTGACAAGGAGCTCGATGAAATGCTCATGACACGTTGCTACTTGCAAGCCTTTGCTAATTGCTGCAACCCGTGTTAGCTGACGTGGAACTTCTGGCCTAAGAAATATTGAGCACGGGAATGGCCATGCTTTTGTCCCCAATAGCCTGATTGCACAGCTAGCAAAATTACTGCAAGCACAAGAACACTTTCATACACCAAAATTTCCACTAAACTAGTCGTCCTCCAAGTGACGAGCACATGTTGAGGCGCGGGGCGTGCGACGCCGTGCGGCGCGAGCGTCCGATGGGAGGCGCCTCCATCGGACGTCCAAACAGTAGCAACACTGTAAAAATAAATTCAGAAGGTGGTCAGTGACAGAGGCGGAGTGCCCGATCTTTCGGTGAGTGGAGGTAATTTCGACTTGGGCGGAAGTAGACCCTCACGATCCGACTACGACGAGCAAACTCGAGGCGCCAATGCAATCGCTGAACCAACTCCCTGTGGTTACCGAACTTGCGGATGCAAGGTCGGCCTGATCACGAAGATCGATCCCTGTTTGCAATCGAAGAACAAACAAGAACAAGAGGCGAGCAATCTTAATATCACTCGAAGGTGGAGTCTCGAATTACAGAGGTCAGCGCGTGTTTGCGCGTGATCCGTTTAGCAGAGGCTAATCGTAAAACAAAACTCAGGTTACAAATGAAAACAATAGTCTAACTAAATAGAGGGGGCGCAGCCCCTGGCGGCTACAGAAGGGGGGCGCCCTAGGGTTGGAAAACCCTAGGCGCCACTAACTGGGCCGCCGCAACCACGGGCCTCCAAGTGGGCTGGTTATCTATTCTCCTGGGCCTTCATTCTTCAGTACCATGATGTAGTTCAACTCTCTGGCGCGAGCCCGCGTAATCGGCCCAAGTGGAGGGAGGTCCTGGGCCTCTGGCGCTGGAGGAGGAGGCGCCTGGACCAGAGGCCCCTGATCTTCTGGCATCGTGTCTGCTGTCGTCGTACTCGAAATGTAGTCGATGCCTGCATCAGTCAGGCCAAGAATCATGACATCGAAGTCTGCTTTCAGAGAGCGGCGTACAAAACCTACTGGGGATGAGTCTGATCTAAATCATGGTTTCGTGCAAGAACCGGCATACATTTTTGGTCCATGCAATGCAAAGGGCCCCCTATCTATTCCGTCTCACACCATATCTGAATCAAACAACGTCTCCAAAAGAAATTTGCCGTTTTCTATGCAGTCAAATCTATCTAATTTCTATTTTTGATTTCAAGTGGTCAGATGGCTGTTTTTAATTTTTTATGTGCGCATTTTTTTTAATTTTTATTTATTTCTAGTGATCCAAATCATATTGTAGTGCCCATATTCGGTTCACGCGCTTGCCATAATTAATGTAAACGAGCCTCCGGACTTTGATTTGTGAGAAATGTTGCCTCCGTATCTAACTGTTGCCTTTTCGTCACAATATTCAATCATTCAGTTTATGCAAAAAGTTATTTTTTTGACATAATACAGATATAACTGGTCACATATGCGTGGAGTCTCACCCCTATAAATATACACATATAATTACACAACCCAATATATCAATATAAGGACCTCAAAGAAACGATGGCAAAGGAGTCCTCATGAAAGAGCAACTAGGCCGGCGCTAATTTGGTTTTGGTGATCAATTACGACATAAGCAGTGCGACTAACCTGTGTTTTGCAGCGGCAACTCTTGAGTTAGTGCCATGATGAGCTTTTATGCTATTCTTGGCCCCCATCATGGTGATGATTGTATTGGCTCGAAAGATATGATCAAAGATTAAGGATAAAATAGTTCACATTGTTGTTTGGATTACGAGAGACATTTAGAGTAGTTGAAGTCTTTGTTTTTTGTCGTACTATCAAGGATGCTAAGGTTAGTAGCTTGGCCTAGGAAGCTTAGAATTTAGGTGTGGTGTACACTTGTAAAATTTTAGTACTAAAAAATCTTGGTGAAGGTTTGAAACTCAATGAGTTTCAGCCCCAAGAAGATTGAATTCATAAAAAATTAGCCAACTCATTTATCGGTGGTGCCTGGTGCAACGAATCAGTCGGTGGCCTAGGGGGACCGACTAATTTGGTGGCTATCAACAGGCAACACCGAATCAATTGGTGGCCCCAAAAGATTACTATTAAGTGTATAACAGCAGTCAGCAGGCAACGACTAATTCGTGGGGTCTCCTAAGGACCACCGGATTAGTCGGTCATTATTGCTAGAAATAGCAGTTCGGTACTGAAACAAACCGATTGATTCGGTGGTGGATCAATGTGATGCACCGAATGAATCGGTGGTCTCCAATAGCCGTTGTATTTTAAAAGAAAAGGAGGCACCGATTGATTCAGTGCCAGTAGAAATGGGCATCGAATCATTCAGTCCCCCTACATCAACAACAACGGCTAGGGGAGTTTGAGTGGACTATTTATACCCCTTCATCTCCCACGTTGAAACTCTCTTGCCACACGAAAATTCAGTGCTCATAGTTGTGAGATTGATGGCAAGAGAGGCACTCCAAGTTAGTTGAAAAGTTTTTTTTTATTGGAAGATTAAGGACCTATTTAGTGTTTTGGAGAGTAGCAATTGTGCATCCCACCTTCCCTTGGGCTAGCTTAGGTCAAGTGAAGATCATCGGCATCACCTAGACGGCTTGGTGGTAGTGATCTTGGTGAGCTCACAAGGAGATTGTGTGAGCCCCAAGAAGTTGTGATCGGCATTGGAATCCATCGACCCAGAGTGTGGAATGGATATCCACTAGGGAGCACCCGATCCTTGCACGGATCAATGGGGAGTGATATCCTTGCGCAGGTGCTCCAACGAGAACTATGGGAGAGTTGCCGACTCTTCGATACCTCAAGAAAAAAGTCAGCCTTCTAATCCTGTTTTTACATTATCGCAGGTTTACTTTCAAGAATTTTAATTCCTAGACTTGCTATGTGAAGGGACCATGACAGCCTAAGAGGAGTGTGAATTAGGTGTTTCAAAAACTAAGGCTCCAATTACATATATGAAAACCTAACTCAATTTCTATCTATATGTGCTCTAGGTTTTCTATGCGTTGCTATGTCTACTGCTTTAAAGTTCTGCACCCTAGGTCCAATCCTACACTAGCATGACAAGTCAAGGAAAGGTAAATGTGGAAAGTAGTGCAAGTATGAAATGCAAAAGGTAAAGGGTAAAGGATGCAAACTCCTGGCACGGTGATTTTTACCAAGGTATCGAAAATCTCGCAAGCCTTCCACTAGTCCTCGTTGTTGGAGCCTCTCTCAAGGGAATGCCCACACAAGGGCATGAACTACTCGGTCAAGTAACTCCGTTGGTGGCTACGGGGCTTCCCCACAGGTGAGTGGGTCTCTACTCGCCCCTCCCCGGATGCTCGTTGCCGCCTTCACTTGATAGAGCTTCGGCCAACTAGACGAAGGACTCTCCTCCCTCTCACAAGCACCGGCGTCCACTCCACAAACTCGGTTGGATGGTCTCGCAAGACTACAAGTCCCGGATTTACAATACTTGGTGCTGCAAGCACTGGTAAGAAAAGAGGTATGCAAATATCACTGAACTCTAGGATAAACACTTAAGAGATGTGCTAGTAGGCCTAAATTAGCACTACACACTTTTGCTAATTGCACTTTAGTGGATTGAGCACTTGAAAATGTGTGGAACAGTTGCCTCTATCTTCCCTGAGCTCTAGCACCCTTGAAATCGGTGTGGGATGGGGAATTTATAGCCCCAACCAAAGGAACCAAGTGTTGTATAGCCGTTGCAACATTTTTTGGTACCATCAGCTGAATCCGTGCCCCCTCCTTGTCACCAACGAATAAATCGGTCGCCACCAGAGCCAAACTGCATGTTCCAGCCATAATGATCGACTAATTTGGTGGGGGAACCAACTAATTCAGTGCCCTTTATAAGGTTCCACTGAATCAATCAGTGGTATGCCTTTATGCTGCCAAAAATGCCTCTAGGACTGATTGATTCGGTCCCTTGAGTGTTGAACCAACAAATCAATCGGTGGCTTATCCGCGACACTGTTGAGAACACTATTTTGATAGTTTTTACGTCATTTCTTCACTGATTTTCATCATGTATTTTTTTAAAACTTTTGTAATAGATAGGAACACATTTCTAACCATTCGCATGGCTTCAAACACATCCTAAAAAAAGCTACAAAAATACATATTCAAACACATGTTAGTCCCAATAACTATGTTATCAATCGATCACCAAAATCACAAACAACGGCCTAGGACAAGTTTCCTTACATTATGTCAGAATAGGGTTGGACATAGGTTGCTTAACTAGATAGTCACACTATAACCTTGTTTAGGCACATGGGGTGATTAGGCTCTTTGCTAGGTTTGTTTGTTCTAAATAAAATTTGTAGAGGCCAAATTCACTCCCCCTCCCCCCTCTGAGGCATCTTGATTCTTTTGCCACAAAAAGAACAATTATTAAAATAAATCTTAAAAAAATGCAAGCACACATTAGTTTGAGTGTTCTTCCCAATCAAGCGTCAAAACCGACAAAGCCCGTTCGGTTGGTAATGTCAAGGATTAGGCCAATCTCAATGCAATGAATGATTTCATTTTGTAATTTTTGAGAGTGACATATAAGAAAACACAAATGAAAACAATATAAAACTCACTCCATAAAGTATTGTTTTACTATTTCATATGTTCCTATTATATTAATTCCAATGGCAGCGCTTGGGACAATACTGAGAGGGGCCGGTGCATAGAGTTTACATGTTCTAGATTGGAGAGTTTTATGCATCGATACTATAACATCTTCTATACAATTACATAAATCCAATCTTGGAGGAGGGTGGGTAGCCTACTTTGGCCACAATGAAGTTCCACGTCCCCCATATTTAATTATAATATGCATATGTTGACACCGGATTTTGACCAAATCCGAAGTCAAAAGTGTATAGAGTAATTGGCAGTTGATGTGTAATCGAGGGTCAACAAGCTTCCAATGATTAGAGTATATATCAGTCAGTTGTGACAAAATCGGCTGTTACGCTAGAGAAGTGATCGACATGGAGTAGCAGCAATCGACAAAAAAAGCAATGGCACGGAGCAGGCCTGGAATCGGAATCGGGAACCGTGACAATCAGCAGGGGTAGATATGTCCCCGTACAGGAAAAGACTCACAAGAAAATGCATGCAAGAAAGACAGATCGGCAAGTAGCAATCAACAATGAATGCAATCGGCAGTAAGCAAATAGAATCGGTACTTGTGCATGCTGTCTTGATCGGAAGTGAGCCAGTGGCAGTCAATAGGGAGTGAATCGGCAGATTGAATCGGGAAAGAAGCCCCTGACGTGAATCGAAATCGGAAGAAGGGCATGTGTGCATGCCGATTTCACAAGATGATCCTTGTTGACACCGGATTTTGACAGGTCACATCGGTGCCAAAGAGTAAAGTGAAGGTATAGAATCGGAATCGGAGTCCGAAGGAAGGAACAGATCAAATCGGAATCGGAATCCGATGAGAAGGGCATTTTGAGTCAGAATCGGAGTCTGATGAAAGTTAGGATCAGAAGAGGATGATGACGTGAAAGAGTCCTGGGGAGTTACCAGGTTGGGTTTATAGAAGGACCGAGATAAAGAGTCGGTTATTTTTAGAATTTGAGTCGTAAACGGTTGTAAAAGGTCTTTTCTTTTGCGTCAAGTAAGTTTGTCGTAAGCGTCTAGGAAATCGTAGTCATCAGAGTATAGGTATCGACCCTGCGTGGTCATGGAAGTCTGTACACACCAATATCAAACAAACCTTTACATTTTTTCGCATCTTTCATACATTGTCGACGACTTCGTCTTTTTCGTTTCACGAGTTCTTCTGGGCACGTCGAGGGTGATCAGATCTCAAGGCTTGCCTGTAAGTTCCGTATTACTGAGTAAGATCCAAGCTTTAGCAACCGGCGTATCGCTGTTGCTTCGTTTGGAATTATTCGATAGTTATCGAGTAAATATCTAAGCTTTAGTATCGGGCGTATCGCTGTTACTTCGTTTAGGTTTTATTCAACCTCTATTCACCTTAGAATAAGCTTTGATCGGCTGTTATTTGTACCTCACTATTGGATCTGATATAGCCGTTTAAATTTATTCTAAGTGTTGCTCTGCTTAGCTTGTTAGGTTACATTTTAGTAATCTTACTCTGCTTTGCATCAGAATCGGCTGATCCAGCCGTTTCTTTATTGTAGATCGGAAACCAGTTCCGATCTGGTCTTCATTGCCAAATCGGAAACCCAGCCGATTTCGCCGTGACACTAACGTCCGATTTTCCTTGTCAATCAACAGGTTAGATTGACTGGCACGCCCTGCATCATCGGCCACAGCCGATTTCGTGTGCTAGCACGTGAAGGCCTTTCCCGATTTTTGCGTCAACACACTTTTGGCACGCCCAGTGGGACACGTAATTTCAACACCCATGGATTCACGCCAGATGGTATTCCATCCGTTCCAAGCATTCACGTACCAGCCTGTGGTTTCTCAACCATTGTACGAGTGCCAAGGGAATTTTCGAGTGCAACAAACTCCTCAGGCCTCCTGGCCGATGAGTTCTTACGTGTGTCAGCCGTATCAGGGACATTATATGGAGAATTATCAGCATCATGTTCCTCGTCTGGCTACACAGGCACTAGCTCAGGAGGAATTATGGCAAGATTTTACTCAATGTTTAAAGCAGGAGATGAGTCTGCAAAAGCAGCAATCATCCGATCAAGATCAAAGGAACTGTTGGTCTCAAACTGAGGACGTTCAGCTGCAATTTTCTATTCAGGGAACACAATCAACAGTTTATCAATCAAAGCAATTAGATGGTCTCCAGCCACAAGCATCGGCTGTACAGACGATGGAGCCAATTGCAGGATCTCCAGTTGAACCAAATGTAATTGTACAAGAAAATAATTACCAACTGGTTATGCAACAATCAGGGCTAACAGCTTATCGGAAAAACCTTGCAGAAGTTGGTGATCAAAATGATTGGCTAAAGTTTGAAGTGTTGGGCTCAGAGATGGCCAAAAAATCAGGGGTTGATAATCCCAAAATAACAATGTCGGCCAATAAATTTGAAAAACAAGGCCGACATGAGCAGGAGCAAAGTTCTAACGAGCCCCTCAAAGAAAGAACTTCAGTCAATGTTGAAAATATAGAAGACCTCAATCAAAATGAAAGAGAATCTTTTGAGAAAGCTTGCAGGGAATATAAATCGGCTTGTCTCAAATCATTCAGAATCAGCGAGAGAGGCGATGTAGTCAAGATATGTGACTTCCCGAAGCCCAAGGAATCCATTGAAGACATTATAAAATCCCAGATGCTTGAGCAAACCAAGTGTAGTACGGTGATTGACCAATCTGATGTCTCGATAAGTCAAGTACATGATACAGTTAACGTTGCAATGGCTAATGAAGTTCAGCAGCCACAGTTAGCAGTTTGTCAGCAGGATCTTTCGGCTGCAGAACAGGAAAAGACTGATACTGGGAGTTCTAAAAATACAGTAGAAATTAAAGAAAGCTTGCTTCCAGCAGATCTGGTCAAAGTTGACAACCAAAATGGGAAATTCGATTCTGGAATAGTGATTCCCAGAACAAATGAGAAGTTAGAAATCGTTGACCCCAAAATTCATATATCGGCTGATGAGCTGAAGAGTAATAGCCGATATGAGACAGAACAAAATCTTGAAGAAACAACTAAAGGAGAATATTTAATCTGTAAAGAGGAATTAAAAGTTGTCGAATTTAAGGAGCGTGTGTCAGCTGATAAACTTGAGATTAGACAACGGTTTGCAAAGCAAAATTCTGAAATGTTCCTTAACAAAGATTCTGACTATGCGATCACGTCGGCTGTTAAGAAAAAGGTTAATTTCAAAACTACTGTAAAGCCGACGAAGAGCGATGGATCTCCTTTTCTTGTAGATATGGTCAAGGTCAACAACCAGAGGAACATGTTTAAAGTCTTGACATCTGAAATGGCTAAAAAATCAGGGACTGTTGATATCAGATTACAAATATCGGCTGAAGAATTTAAGGGTTTGAGCCGATGTGAGCAAGAAAAAGGGTCTAAATTCCAGAAGGACATTGGAAGGATTGTTACAACTCAGAGGCTACCAGATAAGTTCCAGTGCCAGCAAAATGAAGAAAGATGTGTCCAAGAAGAAAAGAGACAACGTGATAAAAGCCATTGGAGATGTCCATTTTTCATATATTGTTGGAACAAAGGATTGCGACTGCCATCAATTGGTGATTGTCCAAGATGCAATGGACAATATATGGACTATTGATCATCAAAAAGACAAAGTTATTATGACCAGGGTCAAAAGCCGATTACAAAACATAGGCGTAATAAAAAGAAATACGTTCCTGTACAAGATCGGCTAGGACAAATGGTTCAACTAAAGGACAGAAAAAATGATCATGTAACGGATCAAGGATCGTTATTCAGAAAAACAGAATGCCAACAAATACGCCATTACGGTAAACCGGATCATCCTCAGCAATACTCAGTAGGGTTAATAAAATCTAAAAAAAGAAGGATTCAACGTTTGCAAAAGAAAGAAGAAGAGCAAGCCCGAGGAAAGAAGCCAATTATTTCTCAAGTATGGCGTATCAAACAAAAAGCTGCTGAGGTTACGCCATCTGCATTGGCTAACAAGGTTTTCCTTTCACCATTGGAATTCAAAGGGCCTACTGATAATGAAACAAGAGATGGACAGTTGAAATACGAGGAACTGGCTTCTGAGTTAGAGAATGACAAAGATAAAATCTCAGCTAATAATATCAATGGTGACATCAAAGACTTATTTTCAGTGGAAGCGTTTAAAGATGATAGTTTGAATAAAGAAGATCATCTTGATTCATTGATTTCAGAAAAATTCCATGAAGGTGTAATAACTGAAGATGAGACACGACGATCCCTAGGTAAGCAACATGGAAATATTTATCAGCCTATTGGTTATGATCGAAGTTGTTATATTTTATCAGGAAAAGCCAATATACTGATCCTTTCAATAGTATTGGCCATTATATTTTACTTAAGATTATGGGGAGCCTAGTATGTCATGATTGAATTATGATATTAGAATTGAAAGCCGACAAGATTTGTCTATCGGCTGCATATTGCTATTCAGACGGATTTAGCGTTGAGAGCTGATGATTATTTTCCTGATGGTTATTCCTTCAATCAATGACTTGAATAGATACGCAAACGTTAGCATGTACAGCTTTGCAATATTCTAACCAGTGACAGGTAATGAGATTGGTGACTTAATTATCTGGACTGCCGATTTGTCATGGAACGTCATCGGCATATTACCTTTTGGTTCAACCAAACTATTGATATCTGCATGTGGGAATGTAAGGTTTTCATAGACAACCGATGTTCATGCAATCCGTGATGCTCAAATGGATGCAGATGACATAGTCAATAGAGACAGCTGATAATTATCATAAAGTTATTTTCATCAGTTAGCAGTCATCGGATCAAGAATCAAGAATTGATCATTGAATATCAATGAAGTGATTCAATGTAAGCTTCGATATTAGGAGACCTAACACCCTTCAGTTGGCTTATCGGCTCATGTCTTGCAAACATTTATTAAATACAAGGGAAGATATAAGAAAGCCGATTGCCATAGCTGATAATGATCTTGACCGTTATTAAAAGGGTTTTCTTCAATATCGGCTAATGGTTATCCTTTGTAATGATACCAATGGTTATTAATTTAGCCGATTTTGAGTTGACGGTTCGCCAAGCCTATAGCCGTTGAATTGAAGGAATCAGCAGAGCATTGATGATATTTGTTAATATATCCGATGGTTTTGTTACAATGCGGCCGATACTCATGCTGTCAGGTCGATTGTGAATCACTATTGAACTATGGTTATAATATAAGATTGCATCTGATAGTATAGAGACAATGCCGATATCAATCGGCTGCATATTATGTCCAGATGGTTAAGAAAAGGCAGGTCACCAAATGATTCAAGATCATGTTCTTTAATGTTCAGAAGTTTGCATACAGCAAGTTGATGAATATCTAAGCATGCATATTTGTCTTACTGAGTACAAGTCTGCAATCGGCTATATAGAGGTACCGTAGCTTAATCGACTATATGAAGCTGATACAGTCACAATCGGCTAATCCTAATCGGCTATGAGGAATCGGTAGAAGTTAATTCCATCATTGGCAACAGGAATTGGTAGGTATTGGTGATGGTTATAGCAGCATCATATCTACATGCAGTACAAGAGCCGATAGCGTTAATAAAGCCGATGGCCTAAGTTGATGGGGTCCTCCGATTCTCAACTAAGCAAGACGATGATCAATAATACAAACCGTTGGAAGTAATATTGTGGCCAATAGAGTTATCAGGAACAGCCGATGGAGAGGATATTGCCATGATATCGTAAGGACAATACTCGTCAGAGAAAAATCAATAATGGCAGTTCTCAATGTTGTCACTATAATCACCAATGTGGATGCTACACAACTATTGCAAGGATAATTGGTTGTGAGTTATTTATTAGATGGCTGACGGGAATTCTTGACTTCAACAAGTATGCTGTGAATCAGTAATTCGACAAAAGTAGCATCGGCTAAAGCTGTAGAAAGGTTGCCGATTTACCATCCAATTCACTATTGCCGATTTACCATTTAGTTTGCCATTGCCGATTCACCATCTGCTTGGCGAGTTGTTAATCCATTACTTGGTTAACATGATTAGCGGTTTTACTGGATTTCCGATTTGCCATCATTCTGCTCTGGCACCTTGCTTGTGGGTTTTACGAGAGTACCACATGTTGGTGATCGGTGGCTTTTATCAATTCCTGGGCGCTACAACTGACGATGGACAATTGATTTCCTGGAGGAGAAACGATACTGACTTGCCGATTGGGAGTCAGAATTAACTAGCTTATCGGTATCGGATGAGTCATCGGAAAAATCGGCATCGGCGTTTCAGTTTTTGGTGTAGACATTGGATGAGGTATAAAAGAAATCGGCAACTCCACAGCCGGTGGGCAGTTATGGTGTAGTGCATTCCGATTGACAGTAGAGACAACTAGCCGATCTAGAGTCAACCAATTGGGCAGCCAATGATCATAAGAAAACGGCTAGATAAATGGTTTAGCTCATAAGGGGACAGCCAATTCGTCCGATCGGCAGACATATCTGATGGTCAGGTGATTCATCCAATTTGCAGTCATATCCGACGGAGATATGTCCGATGATTATTCTGGTACTTAAATTTGGAGAACTTGCCTACATCACTGTATACATCGTTGAGATGTTGGAGGCAGGAGCCGATGTTAATCAGCCATAGCCAACGATAGAACAATAATTGGCTTGGACTTATATTAATCGGTTGTTCTGTAATCAGACGAAGGCATAGCCAATGGATTAAATATTGAACTTGCAATTGGCTGTATACTTAAAGCTCGACGGTTGCTTCTATTCTGATTGAGTATGCCCGAAGATAATAAAAGAAGAGAAGCTGACAAAATAGACAATATAGAAATATCCATTGGTCTTGCAAAAGGTGCCGATTTGATTATGGATCGAGACATGGAGATGTGCAATAATGAGATTTTATACGAATTTGTTTTATCAGATCGGCTACATATATATTGTGCACATGAATGGCACAAGTGCATGCACGGAGATTGGATCGATGCAGGTGCACTCATCGGCTGCTGGGTTTTCTCGTATGTGTGACATGACCAATGAGAAGCCAAATGAAGATTCTGTTGCCGATGCTAAGACGTACATTACTCATTAATCATGGCATGAATGAATACGTACACCACCAAGTTTATTATATTAGCTGACATGCTATACATATATGGAGGGTACAAATTGTGTATCGACTACTAGCTAGTACTGGAAGTATATTGGATAGTCAGCTGATTGTCCTTTATTATATTTAGTCAATGAAGGTCAGCTAGTGTAGCCGATGGTCCTATTATGATGTAGCCGATTCTCACACCGACAGATTGATTACGATTTACAATTGAGCTGAGGATGATGGTAAGGTAATGATACCCGGATGACGGATGCCTGCTGAAACTATGTCATGATGATGATCGGCAATTTCGTCACCGGTATCACTAGTGCAGGATGTGCCAGGGGGGCCTGTCGTTTCTTAATTAGCTGGTTAATGTCTTGCAAGATTGTCCAGTTTCAGTAGAAAAAAGGCAAGAGAAGAAACAAGAAAAAGAAGATCGGCTACAGAGGAATCGGTTAGAAAAATTGGCAACCAAAGCTAAAAGGAATCGGCGATCATCTAGTAGCCCATGGCTGATTAAGTACAATGCTGATCAATGGCCGATTAAAAGGCATGGTGTCCAATTTGTTATATTTCAAAAGGTCCACATAGTGCAATGGCTATTTGGCTTAGTCTAGCCAGATAATTATGTGATCAACATAGACGGGATGCGTGAAGAGAATCGGCTGCCGTGTGCCGATCTATTGGAGCTGATGAGGATATGCTTGGTAGAAATCGGCTACTTCTATATACTCTGCATACATGACAAATAACAATGGTGCCACCGATGCTGTCATGAGTAAACCGGTGCTGAAAATTTCTCCCTCGGGGAAGAATTGCCGTTCGTTCAATGCTGAGTTTCCGATGGGTTGTCATTCAACAATTTGATATCTGTAATAGTGTATCGTGGGCTCGTGGCTACTGCAATGCTGGGGGGCCACCGTAAGGATAATGGCCACATAGCCGAAATAGGCCATCATGGGATTATATATACCTTTTTGTGTGTTCGTGATGGGTGGAGGCCGATGATTATTGTTTAGTGACAAGGACTGATAATCACGAGTTTATGATACTTTCAACACGGCCAATACTGCTACTGATTCTGTTTGAAGGAAGAGCAGTGATATTGAAGTCAAGATACTCGATTATCTATGGAGTATATTACGTCAGCTAGGAGATTGAAGTCTTGGATTTACAAAGTTTCGAAGCATGAATCCTTCATACTCCGAAACTAGGGGGGCCTGTGTTGACACCGGATTTTGACCAAATCCGAAGTCAAAAGTGTATAGAGTAATTGGCAGTTGATGTGTAATCGAGGGTCAACAAGCTTCCAATGATTAGAGTATATATCAGTCAGTTGTGACAAAATCGGCTGTTACGCTAGAGAAGTGATCGACATGGAGTAGCAGCAATCGACAAAAAAAGCAATGGCACGGAGCAGGCCTGGAATCGGAATCGGGAACCGTGACAATCAGCAGGGGTAGATATGTCCCCGTACAGGAAAAGACTCACAAGAAAATGCATGCAAGAAAGACAGATCGGCAAGTAGCAATCAACAATGAATGCAATCGGCAGTAAGCAAATAGAATCGGTACTTGTGCATGCTGTCTTGATCGGAAGTGAGCCAGTGGCAGTCAATAGGGAGTGAATCGGCAGATTGAATCGGGAAAGAAGCCCCTGACGTGAATCGAAATCGGAAGAAGGGCATGTGTGCATGCCGATTTCACAAGATGATCCTTGTTGACACCGGATTTTGACAGGTCACATCGGTGCCAAAGAGTAAAGTGAAGGTATAGAATCGGAATCGGAGTCCGAAGGAAGGAACAGATCAAATCGGAATCGGAATCCGATGAGAAGGGCATTTTGAGTCAGAATCGGAGTCTGATGAAAGTTAGGATCAGAAGAGGATGATGACGTGAAAGAGTCCTGGGGAGTTACCAGGTTGGGTTTATAGAAGGACCGAGATAAAGAGTCGGTTATTTTTAGAATTTGAGTCGTAAACGGTTGTAAAAGGTCTTTTCTTTTGCGTCAAGTAAGTTTGTCGTAAGCGTCTAGGAAATCGTAGTCATCAGAGTATAGGTATCGACCCTGCGTGGTCATGGAAGTCTGTACACACCAATATCAAACAAACCTTTACATTTTTTCGCATCTTTCATACATTGTCGACGACTTCGTCTTTTTCGTTTCACGAGTTCTTCTGGGCACGTCGAGGGTGATCAGATCTCAAGGCTTGCCTGTAAGTTCCGTATTACTGAGTAAGATCCAAGCTTTAGCAACCGGCGTATCGTTGTTGCTTCGTTTGGAATTATTCGATAGTTATCGAGTAAATATCTAAGCTTTAGTATCGGGCGTATCGCTGTTACTTCGTTTAGGTTTTATTCAACCTCTATTCACCTTAGAATAAGCTTTGATCGGCTGTTATTTGTACCTCACTATTGGATCTGATATAGCCGTTTAAATTTATTCTAAGTGTTGCTCTGCTTAGCTTGTTAGGTTACATTTTAGTAATCTTACTCTGCTTTGCATCAGAATCGGCTGATCCAGCCGTTTCTTTATTGTAGATCGGAAACCAGTTCCGATCTGGTCTTCATTGCCAAATCGGAAACCCAGCCGATTTCGCCGTGACACTAACGTCCGATTTTCCTTGTCAATCAACAGGTTAGATTGACTGGCACGCCCTGCATCATCGGCCACAGCCGATTTCGTGTGCTAGCACGTGAAGGCCTTTCCCGATTTTTGCGTCAACACACTTTTGGCACGCCCAGTGGGACACGTAATTTCAACACCCATGGATTCACGCCAGATGGTATTCCATCCGTTCCAAGCATTCACGTACCAGCCTGTGGTTTCTCAACCATTGTACGAGTGCCAAGGGAATTTTCGAGTGCAACAAACTCCTCAGGCCTCCTGGCCGATGAGTTCTTACGTGTGTCAGCCGTATCAGGGACATTATATGGAGAATTATCAGCATCATGTTCCTCGTCTGGCTACACAGGCACTAGCTCAGGAGGAATTATGGCAAGATTTTACTCAATGTTTAAAGCAGGAGATGAGTCTGCAAAAGCAGCAATCATCCGATCAAGATCAAAGGAACTGTTGGTCTCAAACTGAGGACGTTCAGCTGCAATTTTCTATTCAGGGAACACAATCAACAGTTTATCAATCAAAGCAATTAGATGGTCTCCAGCCACAAGCATCGGCTGTACAGACGATGGAGCCAATTGCAGGATCTCCAGTTGAACCAAATGTAATTGTACAAGAAAATAATTACCAACTGGTTATGCAACAATCAGGGCTAACAGCTTATCGGAAAAACCTTGCAGAAGTTGGTGATCAAAATGATTGGCTAAAGTTTGAAGTGTTGGGCTCAGAGATGGCCAAAAAATCAGGGGTTGATAATCCCAAAATAACAATGTCGGCCAATAAATTTGAAAAACAAGGCCGACATGAGCAGGAGCAAAGTTCTAACGAGCCCCTCAAAGAAAGAACTTCAGTCAATGTTGAAAATATAGAAGACCTCAATCAAAATGAAAGAGAATCTTTTGAGAAAGCTTGCAGGGAATATAAATCGGCTTGTCTCAAATCATTCAGAATCAGCGAGAGAGGCGATGTAGTCAAGATATGTGACTTCCCGAAGCCCAAGGAATCCATTGAAGACATTATAAAATCCCAGATGCTTGAGCAAACCAAGTGTAGTACGGTGATTGACCAATCTGATGTCTCGATAAGTCAAGTACATGATACAGTTAACGTTGCAATGGCTAATGAAGTTCAGCAGCCACAGTTAGCAGTTTGTCAGCAGGATCTTTCGGCTGCAGAACAGGAAAAGACTGATACTGGGAGTTCTAAAAATACAGTAGAAATTAAAGAAAGCTTGCTTCCAGCAGATCTGGTCAAAGTTGACAACCAAAATGGGAAATTCGATTCTGGAATAGTGATTCCCAGAACAAATGAGAAGTTAGAAATCGTTGACCCCAAAATTCATATATCGGCTGATGAGCTGAAGAGTAATAGCCGATATGAGACAGAACAAAATCTTGAAGAAACAACTAAAGGAGAATATTTAATCTGTAAAGAGGAATTAAAAGTTGTCGAATTTAAGGAGCGTGTGTCAGCTGATAAACTTGAGATTAGACAACGGTTTGCAAAGCAAAATTCTGAAATGTTCCTTAACAAAGATTCTGACTATGCGATCACGTCGGCTGTTAAGAAAAAGGTTAATTTCAAAACTACTGTAAAGCCGACGAAGAGCGATGGATCTCCTTTTCTTGTAGATATGGTCAAGGTCAACAACCAGAGGAACATGTTTAAAGTCTTGACATCTGAAATGGCTAAAAAATCAGGGACTGTTGATATCAGATTACAAATATCGGCTGAAGAATTTAAGGGTTTGAGCCGATGTGAGCAAGAAAAAGGGTCTAAATTCCAGAAGGACATTGGAAGGATTGTTACAACTCAGAGGCTACCAGATAAGTTCCAGTGCCAGCAAAATGAAGAAAGATGTGTCCAAGAAGAAAAGAGACAACGTGATAAAAGCCATTGGAGATGTCCATTTTTCATATATTGTTGGAACAAAGGATTGCGACTGCCATCAATTGGTGATTGTCCAAGATGCAATGGACAATATATGGACTATTGATCATCAAAAAGACAAAGTTATTATGACCAGGGTCAAAAGCCGATTACAAAACATAGGCGTAATAAAAAGAAATACGTTCCTGTACAAGATCGGCTAGGACAAATGGTTCAACTAAAGGACAGAAAAAATGATCATGTAACGGATCAAGGATCGTTATTCAGAAAAACAGAATGCCAACAAATACGCCATTACGGTAAACCGGATCATCCTCAGCAATACTCAGTAGGGTTAATAAAATCTAAAAAAAGAAGGATTCAACGTTTGCAAAAGAAAGAAGAAGAGCAAGCCCGAGGAAAGAAGCCAATTATTTCTCAAGTATGGCGTATCAAACAAAAAGCTGCTGAGGTTACGCCATCTGCATTGGCTAACAAGGTTTTCCTTTCACCATTGGAATTCAAAGGGCCTACTGATAATGAAACAAGAGATGGACAGTTGAAATACGAGGAACTGGCTTCTGAGTTAGAGAATGACAAAGATAAAATCTCAGCTAATAATATCAATGGTGACATCAAAGACTTATTTTCAGTGGAAGCGTTTAAAGATGATAGTTTGAATAAAGAAGATCATCTTGATTCATTGATTTCAGAAAAATTCCATGAAGGTGTAATAACTGAAGATGAGACACGACGATCCCTAGGTAAGCAACATGGAAATATTTATCAGCCTATTGGTTATGATCGAAGTTGTTATATTTTATCAGGAAAAGCCAATATACTGATCCTTTCAATAGTATTGGCCATTATATTTTACTTAAGATTATGGGGAGCCTAGTATGTCATGATTGAATTATGATATTAGAATTGAAAGCCGACAAGATTTGTCTATCGGCTGCATATTGCTATTCAGACGGATTTAGCGTTGAGAGCTGATGATTATTTTCCTGATGGTTATTCCTTCAATCAATGACTTGAATAGATACGCAAACGTTAGCATGTACAGCTTTGCAATATTCTAACCAGTGACAGGTAATGAGATTGGTGACTTAATTATCTGGACTGCCGATTTGTCATGGAACGTCATCGGCATATTACCTTTTGGTTCAACCAAACTATTGATATCTGCATGTGGGAATGTAAGGTTTTCATAGACAACCGATGTTCATGCAATCCGTGATGCTCAAATGGATGCAGATGACATAGTCAATAGAGACAGCTGATAATTATCATAAAGTTATTTTCATCAGTTAGCAGTCATCGGATCAAGAATCAAGAATTGATCATTGAATATCAATGAAGTGATTCAATGTAAGCTTCGATATTAGGAGACCTAACACCCTTCAGTTGGCTTATCGGCTCATGTCTTGCAAACATTTATTAAATACAAGGGAAGATATAAGAAAGCCGATTGCCATAGCTGATAATGATCTTGACCGTTATTAAAAGGGTTTTCTTCAATATCGGCTAATGGTTATCCTTTGTAATGATACCAATGGTTATTAATTTAGCCGATTTTGAGTTGACGGTTCGCCAAGCCTATAGCCGTTGAATTGAAGGAATCAGCAGAGCATTGATGATATTTGTTAATATATCCGATGGTTTTGTTACAATGCGGCCGATACTCATGCTGTCAGGTCGATTGTGAATCACTATTGAACTATGGTTATAATATAAGATTGCATCTGATAGTATAGAGACAATGCCGATATCAATCGGCTGCATATTATGTCCAGATGGTTAAGAAAAGGCAGGTCATCAAATGATTCAAGATCATGTTCTTTAATGTTCAGAAGTTTGCATACAGCAAGTTGATGAATATCTAAGCATGCATATTTGTCTTACTGAGTACAAGTCTGCAGAGTATAGGTATCGACCCTGCGTGGTCATGGAAGTCTGTACACACCAATATCAAACAAACCTTTACATTTTTTCGCATCTTTCATACATTGTCGACGACTTCGTCTTTTTCGTTTCACGAGTTCTTCTGGGCACGTCGAGGGTGATCAGATCTCAAGGCTTGCCTGTAAGTTCCGTATTACTGAGTAAGATCCAAGCTTTAGCAACCGGCGTATCGCTGTTGCTTCGTTTGGAATTATTCGATAGTTATCGAGTAAATATCTAAGCTTTAGTATCGGGCGTATCGCTGTTACTTCGTTTAGGTTTTATTCAACCTCTATTCACCTTAGAATAAGCTTTGATCGACTGTTATTTGTACCTCACTATTGGATCTGATATAGCCGTTTAAATTTATTCTAAGTGTTGCTCTGCTTAACTTGTTAGGTTACATTTTAGTAATCTTACTCTGCTTTGCATCAGAATCGGCTGATCTAGCCGTTTCTTTATTGTAGATCGGAAACCAGTTCCGATCTGGTCTTCATTGCCAAATCGGAAACCCAGCCGATTTCACCGTGACACTAACGTCCGATTTTCCTTGTCAATCAACAGGTCAGATTGACTGGCACGCCCTGCATCATCGGCCACAGCCGATTTCGTGTGCTAGCACGTGAAGGTCTTTCCCGATTTTTGCGTCAACAACATAAAAGAACCAGAAACCATGCAAATATAATTCAGTTAGATGGAATGGAAAGTTCCTTGTCTTCTTTTTTTTACTACTTTTCCATGTCATAAAATAATTCCATGTGGCATTCAATTTTGATAACTATTTAACCTTCCTTAGAAGTGGCTTATCTTCCCATATACAAATCGGGCAATTTCATTGTGCCATATCAAACATGAACAATTGTAATAGTTGTGTCATCAAGAATACCCGAGTGGAATAGCCAAAATTGATCTTTAACAATAGTTGGATAATCTAAAGAGGACTTTTCTCTTCAAAAATATTAACAAATGAAGGTATTGAAATTGTACTACATACTTATTGGAAGCTTCTAAAAATGTAAAGAGAATGCATGAGCCACCACAATTGTCATCTTTATAGTGAAGTATGGCTAGATATTTGTACACTTGTATAAGCATGAGGAAAATTCTAGAAATAGAAAATTGAATCAGAAGAGCATGGCTCACATGGCAGCATTCCCTAGGTAATGCACTCCTATAAATAGGCCAAGTCTCCTCGTCTTTGCCATATCACGGCATAAGAGGTCTCAGGATATGAAAAGGTATCCATGTAGTGTAATATTGTTATTTTGGTAGCACATAAATTTAAGTACAAGTAAGTCATGAGTAAATTCCGCTAAAGGCCTAAAATGACACAATGAAGAATCCCAACTGTAAAACAATCAGATAAAGTGCAACGCGATTGAAACTTATGTAATGTAATGTTGTTATTTGGGTATCACAATGTATTAGAGTTAACGGAAACCAATCTATACCAGGGCAAGAAGGTTATGAACTGCTCTGGAGATATTCATCAGAGATTAAGTGTTGTTAGAAAACATAAGCAACTTTGAGAAGATCAAGTTGCATGGTTATCAATCCAAGGATCATATAAAGCTTCCATGATATTGCTAGTATTATCAATGAATAAAAACCAATCATCAAAAGACTTGATGGTTTTTTTTTGGCTCTAAAACCTAATGAAATTAGTGTGATCCAAAAAATGCAAGAAAACAATAGAGGTAATTAACCTTACACTCATGCAGTGGTATTCATAGGTAAATGGATGGGATGAGTAAGGCTTGTCACATCTAGTTTTTTCTAAATAGTTAGTGGTGTAAAAAAGTTATAAATGAGTCTCTTTTTGGTAATGTACACAATCTCACTAATATCGACGTGTACTGAATCAAACTAATGTATTAGGGTAAAATTATTTATTTAGCACATGCAACGAAACATATATTTATTTGAATTGTGAACATAAATTTTTTTAGCAAATTATGTATCACATTTATGTGATCTTGATCTCATTATTATTTTATTTGCTCATAGTAATAGCATTTTCATTATTTGTTGGGTTTTTCCTTTTAATTAACATGTCAAAGTGTTGTTGCTAACAATTAATGAGGATAAGAAATAAGGATATAGAAAGCATATCTTCTACGACAAATAATTGTTATGGTGATTTCTTTTACACAATAAACACTATTGTATCTACAATGATAGCAGTCCATTGCAAATTTTATGAGGAAAGTAATGGAGCAAAATACTAGAACTACTGACATTGTATCATCTTTATATAATAGGATAGAACTTTGAATTTGATCTTGCACAGAATAGAACATTATTGCAAGACTATATCAGTTTAAGGCCAATTCACACAATAAATGACACTTGGTTAATGTTTGTTCCAATTACATGATAACACCACAAGAACCAGACACTAGTTACATGAACACATGTCTAATCACACTCCCCAAGTCTTCGAGCACCTTCCATTGCTTTTAAATGTCACTACAACAAATTAAAAAAAAACATTAACTGTGACCTTTTGAAATGGGCCTCATAGACAGACGGATCACCTGCCTGCCTCGGTTAATCATGGCTGAGCCACAACCTCACAACCGTCATGGATAAGTGGAGTACTTCCACTTGGAAGATGATTGCTATTTCTACATTGATTTCCATGACATGCATAGACTGATGCGGTGCAAGGACCTCGACATCGCCCAAATCACCCTTTTTGCCATGTATGTGGTTGAACGTCTACATCACTTAAAGTATGTTCGTTACGATCAAACTAACAATGCCATGATGATGACCTGTGCTTGTAGGATGCAGTCATATGTGTGCAAGGGACTAGGTGAAAATGTTATCAACCTATCTCCTATGCATATTACCCAGAGGACCATCATTGGGCTTCATGTACCGAACAAGGATGCTAGGCTGGTGAATTTGAACAGGATACAACGAGTGCTAGTTCAGACTAAAATTCAAGGCGAGATCAAGTATAGAAAAGGACAACACCTTTTACAAGCCATGAAGAAGATCTAGGGAAATGGGTGTATCCTCTCTGCCCACCAGTTCGAGTAAGTTAAAACGATACTTGCAATAGCTACTGAGTTCGCCAATTTTCATGTCCCAAGATCGGAGATCCATATTGTTTCAATGGTGTAGATTGGGCATCATTGTACTCCCTCCATACTCATAATTACGGTTGTTTTAGACATGATTCAACATACCAAGAAGCAATCCATTTGGGCAATTCTTCCAAGTTTGCCCATATTAAATAGTACGTAGGGTCACTGCAAAAAAAAATACAACAATCTCTCTTTCTTCAATTGGCTAACACAGAAGGTATGAAGTCTAAAGGTTGTGGGTTCCATTCCTCACACTCTACATGTTTTTTTGCCATTTTGCATGACAGTGGGCACTCTTCTGTTTTCCATGGTGCCTGCATCATCGACCTTCAACAGCACATGCTCCAAGACCTTGTCTTCCATGCACACGAGTGGCGCGAGATAGCTACCGAGGGCAACAAGCGAGCCATGACAGCAAGCTAACGAGGAAGAAATCAAGGAGGCGAGCAATTACTTGAAGCATGCAACATTGTTTCGATGTGAGTAGAAGCCAAAGCAACCAAACCAGCCATGCCTAGGGGTAAAATGTGTAGAGTGCAAGCTTTTTCTCAAAATGAATTGAATTTTTTAAACCCTTCCACGACCCACAATGACCGTAATCTTGGTTATGGAGGGAGGATTTATGATCTATCCTCAGGATGGAAAGATAGTCATATTTCACTCATTGTGGGCGACGAACAAAGAAGGGCACAATGATTTTGAGTAATGTCTGTGATAGTAAGTGACAACACATTATTTTATGCACTCAAAGTACGTCTAAAATTTGTTGTTGACACTAGTGGCTAGCATAAAGCTCTTAAAGGAAGTACGTGAAAGACTCTCACTGTTATTACCAGTGTTCTGAGAAGCAAAAAAAAAGAAGAAAAAATTGTGTGTGAGGCGTACTTATGAAGAATCATATGTGCTACTACATCATGGATGTTATTTATATATGTCCTAATGACTTTATATGTGTTACATATATCATGCATGCAGTGCGCCAAACAATATAAAGGCTTAGTATTGTGTGGATACTATGCTTCTGAGTTACCTCAGGGCTTGTGGCAAATATAGCCACAACTGGCAGCAGCTCAAAAAATCTATAGGATGGTGGTAAAAGGATAAGGTAGACAATAGCACCATCACTCAAACAAGACATTTGTAAGTTTGTCACGAACGAATTTTGTGATGCTGCAGGAAGATTCTTCTATGCCAAGAGCAAGCTAGGGACGACATAGAAGTTTGTAAAGCTACACCACTGGAGAAGCAACGGTCTAGACATGAATGACCAAAAGCTGCCGGACATCTTCGAGTAGGTGCCCTTAGCTTTTTAGTGCAAACATGTGATGTGATTTTCTGAACTATGTGAACATTAATGTAAATATGAACTTTGTGACATACATGGATGTAATATATGCGCTTTTATCTTCATACACATGTTTTTTTTTTGACAAAATTCGGTTTCAAATTCAAAACCAAAATGAAATAAGCTTTTTTCTATTATAGAAACACTTAACAGAGGTGGGAGTATAACAGGAAACCACCTCCATTAATGCATTATCAGAGGTGGCAGTTTAGCAAAACCATCTCTGTAGATATTAACTAGGCGGTTACTTTAACGTGATCGCCTTGGTAAAGGACTTGATAAACCGTGACCTTTTGTCCCATGCACTTGGTATGCCCACCTCGATTATGCCTTTGTGCTCGCCTCAGAAAAGCTTTTTTTTTGTAATAGTGTGTTGAAGTAGTGGATTGGTTGATGTAGTGTCGTCGGTTTTGGATGGCGACAACCTTTACAATGATCCATCGCTATTTAGACCGGTACTCCGGTAGGGTTTAGGTGGTATCGGTTGTGTCAACCTCAAAGAATGTTGGTTCTCGTGAGAAGCTGCCATCTCCTTTTAATATGGGATTGGTGGGCCTAGGGTCGCAACCACGGCTCCGTGGGTGTCCCCTGATTATGGCATGTGATGAGTGTCACTCCCCTTAAGCTCGGTAACTATGAAAGAACTATTATCCAACAGGTGTGACTTGCAAGATGATCAGTTCATTGCGAATGCTAAAAAACCCAGAGGCCAATAAATCAGGCTCATCTTCATGAACCGTGTTCAAAATATTATCGATGAATCCACGTGCTACCGGCCTGCGGGGATGATGCTCTCCGCATTGGTTCCATGCTGCTGGTAGGTCTTTGGTGCAAGTGCATTTGCGCTGAAGTTATCGATGGCAATGGACATGCCCTTGGATCCGCCATATGTAGACCCATCCTCAGCTTATTCTTGCGATAACAACCTCAATCGGGACATGAGCTTATCAGACTACTGCTCAACAAGCTTCCAGGAAACATGTTGATTAATTAATGATCTTAATTCGCCAAGACCTCACCATCCACCTACTTTTGTGCCAGCTAAATTTTCTTTTACCAAATTGGGGGAGGCTTTCATGTTGCATATGCATGCTCACCAATTGATGTGTGTACTCATGGCTATTAAGGAATTGTTTGGATCATGCTCAGGCAATGCAAATGGTAGGGGAAAGGATTACAGTCGTAATTTCACACTGGGATCACTGATACCTTTCATAGTAGATTGCACGAGCTGTAACGGTAATGAATACCAGATCGAGCTGAACGTATGGGGAGAGATTGCTGGATTAATTAGGTCATGGGGAAGGAACCAATTGAGGGGACAAAGGGGGTGTCTGGTGGTAGAGTCGTGGGAAGACGCCGAACCGGTATCCCATTACGGTGGGAGGGGTATCGGATTTCTGCTAGCCGGTATTTGATTGTGCGATACTTGTTTATAGACAATGGTGAACCAAACAAAATTTAACACAATCAATTTACACCATAATCAGGTTGCGTTACATGTGGACAAACCAAACACTTCCTAAGTATTAACTGAGCAATATTGTACTGTGATATGTAAAACATTAGTAAAGTGAATATGTGTTTCTCCTATTTCTCTTGTAGTCAGATTGGGTTGAGTTAATTACTCATTGTAAATCCCTTGTATTTGTAAACCTCTAGATATATTGAATAATGAAGATTAATTTGTGTATTCATGTCTTCTTTCCAAAGGAGTTTCCACATAAAATCAATGTCACTCATGGTTATGATAATACTTTTATTTTTATTTTGTTTCCTAACAAGTGGTATAAGAGCCAAGTGGATTGCCGGTTCAAGCGGAGTTTCTTCAACATGTGTGATGTTCCAATGTTGGATCGAGACACATGGTTTTGTCTATGACATGGTCAAGATGCAAGCAGTTTATTTGGCACATATTCATCTAGATGATACATTAGAGCATTTTGGTGGAAAGAATGGCGCTGACAAACCAAAAGACAGTAGCCTCAATTTCACCTGGATTTCTCAAAACATATTTTGTAGGTAGTGTTAAAGTAAATAATTTTAGGGCAGTCTGATTGAAGTTGGAGCAGCTCTGTATGACAAAGGATCACACTAGTGAAATGCACATTAAGCAAAAGTTATTTTTGCACAAGTTGCAAAATGGAGGAAAGATGACGAGTCATATCATATTTAAGAACTTAAACAAATAATTTTTTATCTTTAGTGAATGGAGGATTTGGGTCCTATTCCCTTGTGTTTGCAGCCTAGTTCATATTTGATGAAGAGTTGCTATATTATATAGTCATGATACACTTACTCTCAATGAAGTCTATGAAGCCTTACAAGCGAAGGAAAAGATGAAACAAATTGTATCCGTTGAAAATTCAAGTTCACAAGCAGTAGGTTCAAAAAAAAAAGTTCACAAGCTGAAGGCTTGTCCATTCATGGTAGGCAAATGGAGAAATGATCCTCTAGTGAATCTAGATGTAAAAGTTCAAATGGCTACATGAACCATTCGCGATCTAGAGGCAAAGGCAAACAATTCTATAACTATTGCAATAAAAACACGCATTACAAGGCACTCTAGATCATTGCAAAAGCATGAATTTCTTCTCAACCATATAAGATACTGCTAATAAAAGCACAAATCATGATGCGAGATACTATTAATATACCACAAACACCATAGAATAATTAACTCTGAATATTTGATAAGATCGATACAATGTTATAGACTTAGCTCCTCTAGTCCCTAGAACTACAAGTTACAATGAGAGAAATGGAGATAGGCTTCAATTGTGATTGTGTGTCAAATGAGGGGGGGGTTCCTCTGCTTATATAGGCCTCAAAGGTCGGTTAGAGAGTCTCCATGTATGGTAGTCGCAATTTCCGACATAAGGAGCCACCATACAATTGCCACACCAAGGTGGTGACCCTGGGCCCACTGAAGGGACCGCGACGCCCTAAGAGGGGGCTGAATTAGGTGTTGTAAAAACTAAGGCTCTAATTGAATATTTAAAAATATATTTCAATTTCTATCAAAATGTGCTCTAGGTTTTTCTATGTGTTGTTATCTTTATGGAAAAAGACTTGCACCCTAGGTGACTAGGTCCAACCCTATGAACTACACATGGCAAATATAGGTATGGTAAATATGTAAAGTAGTGTAGTATGAAATGTGGAATGTAACAAGCACTTTTTTCTCACCAACTCTCCAAGGCGGCTAGAAAAGCCCGCGGCGTTGTTGCCAGAGGCAAATGGATGTGCCCTGGTTGTATAAATATTTTTACTACATATATTGTCAAAGCACATCGAATTTAAAAATTCACTCTGTGGAAATATTTTAGATTTTGGAATGTGCAGTACTTTTTGAAGTGTATCTTCTGTTGAAATATGAGAATTGTGCAAAGCAATTAGAAATGATCTTCAAAATTTAAAAATTGCTAAGTCTAAAAGGTTTTGCAATTTTAGCCAATTACATTGAAAAGTTCTTAATGTCTAGGTGTTTTTGTATTCGGATGTTAGGTTTAATTATGAATAAGCAAAAAAGATTTGGATTTAAAATTATGTTGTGTAGCAAAACTATAGATTTTTAAATTTTGAACAATTTTTATGTTGAACAATTTTTAACATGAAGACATTTCGGTGCTGAATCATAGTTATGAAGAATTGCATGTAAACATTTGTGCAAATGAATTGTGAAAGCATTTTGAACTTTAAAATAAGCTCTATAATAAAGTTTTAGATTTTGAAATTTTGAGAAAATATGATATTAGACACCTTTAATTTGAATGTGATTTGGTTTTCTAAGCACCTCCACAATAATTTACTTACGTTAGAATTCACGTGTCCTTCAACGTTTAGTATATGTTATACCAAATATAAAAGATGAACAATTGTATTAGATCATTCAAAACTAAGTTCATTTGAAAAATAAATTAAAACATAACTAATTAAATTGCTTGCATAATCAGGTACCCTGATAGAAGGGTTATTACTGTTACTGAAAATGCAAATGGCAGTTCTCATATTATCATGAGTGGTTGAGCAACTTCTGGCAGATACATTGAGGATCTGTATTGCATCCTTATAAAGAAATGTCAGAAAAAAAATGGAGTTACCTCATCAGTACAAAGATGGCGTTCAGTAATATGATAATATCCAACAGCACATTGAAAAAGAAGAAGAAGAAACATTGTTGCCAAAGGTAGGGACCATGATGCAAATAATTAGAGAATAATGATACATGAAAGAACCCGTTGTAACCACAAAGGATGCCACCACTGGCCATGGGGGATATGGGGGCGACTAATCTTTATGTTATTCTTTGTTGCAGGCAAATGTACATTTGCCAATCTAGATTAGATCTTGGCACAAACATGTAATGAAACAAAACTAGAGATGCAATTCATGGCTGGGTTATAATGAAAAATAATCCATATGGTGGTTCCTACAAACTTTGGAATAGTAAGATGTGATCTGTTTTTTTTGTGTCCATCATTGGTAGTTCCCAATATGCTTTTGCAACTATTTTCAATGATGAGATAATTTCTAAAAGGGGCACTTAACAATTAATGTCACCAGAACAAAGCGCAATGCTATGTGTGTATATTCTATAATGTTATATAATAAATGCAATTTTCAGGAGCATATAAATTGGTATGTAGCAAACAAAGCCTACAATGTCAGAGTAGTAAGTAACAATAGTGCGAGTTGAAACAGTGTACAACATGTAGAGAAACTATGAAGGAAAAAAATCAGTTTATGCAAGTTTTAAGGCACCTAGAGACAAAGAATGACAAAAGTGAAGAACACCTAGGTATGCGAGCTAGAACTTGAGAGCGGACAGGATCCTATTGGAGAGTATAAATTGGCTCATGTATCACCAAAACCAAACCAAAAGGAAACAAAATTTGACAATTAAGAACTTAAATATTTGACACCTGACGATTGCATCTGTTTCTTCAAGGATCTCTTGGTTCTTCAAGGAAGAAAGATTGCGAGCACTTGACGATTGCATCTCTTGCAATACTGAAGTGTGGCAACGGATCAGTGATGAGGGTATGGCTTCTTCGTGGTTAACGGAGGAGGAAGGGCGCGGGGTTTACCGGAGAATGGAGAAGAGGCTCGGAGGGGGGTGACGGCACTGGAGGCGGGGCGATATAGAAAGGGCAAGGAGAACGCAGGCCAAACCGATGAACCAAAAAAAGACGTAGAGACATTGACGATGCGATGGGCCACCCAATAGTACGCCGGATGCTCGCGAGGCGTCCCTGGGATAAGAGGTGAGTTATTATAGAGATGCTCTAACTAGTTGTTACCATAGTTCCCTCTTTCCCTTGGAAGTGACATCACAACTTTTCTTTTAACCAGAGAGATACCACAACCTTTTTTTTAGATTAAGGATTAAAACATCCAGCCTCTACATCCATATATTGGATGCTTACAGTCAAACACAAGTTTAAACATAGTACTTAGACCATCTTACATTAAGAATATTAGAACCAAAACAGATAGAAAAGACTAAAGATACTAGTTTGAAATTCTACTGCTGAATTTCCATCCAAACTTGTTGTAGAGCTCCAAGTCTGTTATCTCTGACTTGTGGAAATAATGTTTTCTTTCGAAGCAGTGGAAGTAGCAATTGTATCTGGAATCTCAAATGCAGCTAGTAATCTTGGCATTCCCACTTCCCTCTCTGGCTCCATGAATGAGAAAGAGTAAATTTCAAATTGTAGGTTCTTCAACTATTGCCGAGATCTCATCTAGGTCCATGAATTAAAAAAGTGGTCATCTAGGTCCTTAAACTATTATCGAGGTCTCATCTGAGTCCATGAAGTAAAAATGTGGTCATCTAGATCTGCGATCTATAAAAGCTTATGTGGAGATATTTTTTGCCTGCATGGCAATTTCAGCGTGGAAAAAAGTTGAAAAAACTCTCCATGAAAGAGCATATGACCATTGAAAAATGCCTCCATGGAAGAGGAGAGTTTTTTTCTTGCATATTTTTGCCCCGCTAGTGTTGCCACAAAGTGTCGCGATGGATGTTTATGGACCTAGATGATTACTCTTTAATAGATCACGGACCTAGATGACCAACTTTTTAATCCATGGACTCAGATGGGACCTTGGTAAAAGTTGAAGGACCTGAATGACCACTTTTTTTAGTTCATAGACCTAGATGAGACCTTAGTAATAATTTAAGGACCTACGGTGAAATTTTGTCAAATGAGAAAGCACCAACAAAATGTTTGTGCCATTGAACCCGGCTGCGCAATCTCACCCCGCTCACGCCACGGCAGCAACAAGAGCCCAGCTCCGTCGGAGCATCCGAGCGGTTGAACTCGATGGAGCCGACGGTTCCGATCGAGCCCCGAGCAACCGTGGAAGGCACGTCTCCTTTTTCCTTTATAATCTGCAGCACCAGTGCCAGTCCAGCAGGCGAACCCGTGCCTCGCAATCGCAACAGAAAAAGCACTCGACCGAGGAGGGAGAGAGAGATGCAGTCCGCGCTGCGATTGGCCGCGCGTCGCGCGGCGGGCGTCAGCAGCCGCCGCGGCGCCTCCACCACCGCCAGCGCCACCTCCACCACCACAACCACCACCGAGGCCGAGAGGGAGTGGGTGGCGTCGCTGGTCCGGCGGGAGGTGCGCGCCCAGATGCTCGCGGCGGAGGAGAGGGCCGCGGTCGAGCGCTTCAGGGAGGCGAAGCAGAGCGCCCGCCGGCGCGCGTGGAAGCTGGTGCTGGAGGGGCCCGTGAACGACTCCTGGACGAACGGCTTCGTGGTGGGCTACCTGGCCACGATGATCGCCGGGTCGTTCGTCACCATGATCATCAACAACCGCAATCGCTGAAGGGCGGCCGGGGTACCTGTCGATGCCAAGGCGAGCGAGATCGATCGATGGAGATGCCAGTTGAGACGAGCGGATTTGATCTGGGGGTTTATTAGAGATTTAGAGGACTTTTTCAGTCTAGATTTCTCTGTTTGTCAGTGTTGGGTAGTAGTATGTGCCATGTAGGCAACTTATCTTAATGCTTTGGGATGTAGCGTCTTTGTTAACGTTGATCTCCGGGAATCGAATGCATCGATGAGTAAAGTAGTCAGAAATTGAAGCCCAAATCTTATCCTTTCTCGTGCACATAATGTGCGTTTTCACCCAAATGCTTGTGGCGATTGCAACCATGTCGGCTTGTCCCCCTTGTTCTGTTCACGCACACGAGGCATTTGCCGAAATACTTGTGAATCATCATCAGCTTGTTTTGCGTGCTACTACATTTGTGCATACTTGCTCGATGGAATGTTCATGACACGTTGCAGAGCTTTGCTAATTGCTGCGCTCCTGCAACCCAAATTCGCTCACATGGAAACCTCTGCCTTAACAAAGATTACGCGACGGCCACACCTTGAAGCATGGGGCTTGCCATTACCATCCATCCGTACACTGTTCTACGCCACGGTATCACCCCGCTCGATCACGATGAGTTTGATGCCCTTCTTGAAGCTGAGCACGATCCCGAACTGGAGCTCAGGCGGCGACTCCATCCGCGGCGACCGCCGGAAGAAGAAGCGCTGGTACAGGTGCACCATGGACAGCTTCACCTCCTGGAGCGCGAACCGCTGCCCCACGCACGCCCGTGGGCCGACGCCGAACGGGATGTGCGCGCACGGGTGCCGCCGCCGCTGCTCCTCGCACGCCGGGTCGAACCGCTCCGGCCGGAACGCGCCGGGATCCGGGAAGCTGGCCGCGTCGCGCGCCAGGACGCCCGGCGCCATCCACAGCCACGTGCCCTGCCCACAATGAACAGTGAGCTGCAGCACGAACGCCATGCCAATGCCAACGCCTGGTGGTGAAATGCAGAAATAGGTTTGTACCTTTGGGAGTGTGTAGCCTCCAAGCTCGACTTGTTGAGACGTCACCCTGGCTATCAGTGGCGAGACTGTGTAAAATCTCATCGCCTCCTTTATGACCTGCAAAACGTTGCACATGGAAGCTAGAATTAAGGTTCACGGATCACTGCTGCTTGCATTGCACAATGGTTTACAGAGATTCAGCGGTTGCAGGGGTGTTCTGCGATGGGAGATAGAATTAAGGTTCACAGATCACTGCTGCTTGCATTATTGCAGAATGGTTACAGAGATTCAGCAGTTGCACTGGTGTTGCTCTGCTTGCCTGATCAAGGTAAGGGAACCTGAGCTGCAGGTCCTCGGCGGTTGGAACGGAGCCACGCGGCCCGAAGCCGTCGACCTCGGCAAGTAGCTTGGCCTCGACCTCCGGGTGGCCGGCGACGAGGTACACGGCGGAGGAGAGCGTGAACGCCGTCGTGGCCGAGCCGGCGAGGAGGTGCTCGTAGGTGAGCGCGCTCACATGGTCCGGCGTCAGGAGCTCCCTTAGCGCCTCGCTGCGTTCCCGGGCGTCGAGCACCGCCGACAAGAAATCCTTCCTCTTCCCCTCTCTGCCGCCATCGCCGCCGCAACGGTCTCGATCTCGCTCTCGCGCCCGCGCCGCCACGATCTCGTCGACGCGGGCGCGGAGGCGCTCGTTGGTGCGCGCCACCTTCCAATCCGCCGTCCATGGGACTCGCCGGAGCAGCCGCCGCGCCGGACGCTGGAGCGGCGGCGCGACGAGGCCGAGCGCGACGGAGAGCGGCGCGGAGAGGTCCATCTTGAGGGAGGTGGTCGAGTGGACGTGCTCCCTGACGAACTCCGCCGCCTCGCCGCCGCTCGCCGTGACGGCGACGAGGCCGAAGTCGACGCCGAACGCCGCTTGCCCGATGATGTCGGTGGCAAGCTTGAGCGATATGTCGGAGAAGTCGACGTCGCCGTGGTCCTGTGCGGCGGCGGCGGCGGCTATGGCGTTCGCGGCGCGCTCGATGCAGAGCTGCATGGTGGGGATGAGGCCGGCGAGGTGGGACGGCTGGTAGAGAGAGATGATCGTGTTTCTCATCGCAGACCACTGTTCGTCCCTGGTGAAGAAGAGCCCTTTCTGGTGGAGAGGGGAGCCGGCGATCGGCGCTGGCAAGCTCCTGTTGGGGATGCTCTTGAACTGCTTGATCCCAACTTCCCTGCAGAGCTCTGGGTCCGCGACGATCACCAGAGGCTGCCTCCCCAAATGGAACCTGCAGCAAGAGCAGAATTTCATTCAGAGTCTCAGACAAATCCTACTTGCAAACAGATCAAGATGATAACCTCAAAAAGGGAAGTGAAATTTGGAAATTAAACATCGCAAATTGTTCCCGGCTTGGATACCTGAAGATGGAGCCGTATTTCTTGGCGAGGAGGCAGAAGACGTCAGGCCCGTGCCGGGCGAGCAGCGGCAAGTGCCCCAAGACGGGCAAGGCCGGCGGCCCCGGCACGGCCCTGACTCCCCAGTGCGGTGCGTAGAAGTAGAGCAGGAAGAAGACGCCGATGACGCAGGACGCCACCGTGGTGGCACACGGCAGCCATGCTTCCGCTCCTATGGCGCCTGCCAGCTCCATTGATCCCCAGCTTAACTGCGACTTGCTGCTCTTGCTCGTCTGTGACCGGGGGGGTTCGGCTCTTGGTATTTTTTTAAGGATTTTAATATGTTCCCTGGCTCATTCATGAGAGGAACCTGACGTTGGTGGCTCTGACTGACAGCCATTGTCGACCACATTCCTCCAAGTGGGGAAAAAGAGAACCCACAAGAGTTCTTTATGGCAAAAGATAGGAAAGGAAAATAATTTCAGAAGCTGGCCAGGCAAAGAATCATGGCATAGACTTCTGCTTTTGGAACAGCGGCGTACAAAACCTATTGGGATAAGTAGTATGTTCTCCACCGAAAGTTGAAAGCTGAATAACGAAAAATCAAGCACATGTGGGACTTGCAGTCCGTCTCAGACAACCGAATCAAAGTACAAATTCAATAGAAATTTGGTCAAACTTGAGATGCTTCAACGCTCTAAGAAAGAATACATAATTTGAAATGGAAATGTAGTATAATGTAATAGTCAACCTGTTGCTCCAGGGTCCAGTCAATTAAAAATTACAACTAGTATCATCAACTCACACTCTAACTCAGATTCTCTAGGACAAAATCTGACATTAACAGAATGAAGAACTAGTTCAGTCAGCTACAGGATGGCCACATGTTGTTTGGTAAAAGTTCATTTCAAAGTTCCAGACCATAAAAATTAAAGAATAAATCCATCATCTTTACTGCAGGCTCCATTTCACCAATAAACCGCTCCACCACCAGGAATGCAAGCAGGTGCCTATACCCAAGCTACCTTGTGCAAAATTACGAAGGATATCAGAATCTTACACCAAGTCGAATCATGGTCCATGAAAACAAGTTGTTTCACGCAGTCTAAGAACTTGGATAAACCAAAAAGTATTCGATCCACCTATAGCATTATAATTGCATCAGGCTCCATGAGTCAGCCATCATCTGCATGTTGAAGATACATAAGAGGTAACAAAAGACCCTAGGATAAACATAACAAAATTACAATGAAAATTTTTCAGGCACATTGTGATAAAAACAGAAAAGAATAAAAGTAACAAACAATTTTATAGGCCCATTTTGATAATGACGAACAAAAGAGGCAAATGTTCTATGTTTCATTGCATGCACAGGTCATCAAAGATAATCTATCTTGAAACAGAGGGTTGCAGAGGCCAATTGCCTAGAATCAGTTGACCAAAAATACGACATTTAATGAAGCAAAGCGGTCACACAAACACACTGACAATCTAGGAAAGATACCTGCTGGACAGCTGGTTTGCCACCTCTTGATGCCATTACCATCACACATGCGCACACACAAAAACACCTTGATTTCATTGCCATCGCACACATCGCAGTCACACACGCAGACAATGTCAGCTCATATATATCAGATGACAAATTTCTAGAAATGAGTTACCCCTCAAGCCTCTGAGGATCAAAAGAACATACTCCGTACATATATCAACGGAAAATATATTCTACGATATGCAAAGAAAATAAGTGCTTTAGAGTTCTTACATGTACATAAATACTTCATTCCAGTAGATGAGCCTCAATCGGTCGCTGGTAACCTTGTTCTGAGCCAGATCCCTTTCCAAAGAATCAAATTGAACATTTCATTAACAAGAGAACATAAGAGACAAAAATGTAAGCAAAGGAACACAAGATTGTAAAGCACAAAGATAGATGAAATAAACATAACAAAGATCACCGAATTGCACATGAAAACTATGCAAGTTAAAAAATGACAACATTTAATAAGCGAAAAGGAACCTACACTATAAGCAAAGAACACTATTACACATGCAGCCAATAAACTAAATGCACCACAAATTCAGGCCTTATCACCACAACACGCCATGATCTGAAACAGTGGAGGCTGCACAACCATTTGACATTGACAAATGAACAAGACATGCATAGAAGTACAGTAGTTGTACAGTAGAAGCATACCGAGTCGACGTTGCAGTAAGCAAAACGGCCAGGTATGAGAAAGGGAAAAAATGCATGAAAAAAGAAAAAATGTATTAGAAAAGGATTAAAACACAAATTGAAATTATTATGCAAAAATGAAAAGGCATGCAAATACAGTAGCCTAACTTCACGCAAATGGAACTAACTACAAGTAGGAGCAATTCACAAGGTGCAGAAAAATCCTGTGTCAAAACAAAGCACACAAACATTATGAATTTCAATCGTCTCATTACCTAAAATTTAAGGCACTCATATATTTCTGTTAGCAGATGTAGCTATGCTCTATGCTACTCACACCACCACTGAGATAGCAGCCATAAGCAGTACATACACGGAATATGATTGAGTAATATGCATATTATTGATGTTTTTTCTTAGAAAACTTTTGCTTCTTAGAAAAAAATAAACAGCTCATATTCTAAGATCACATATCCTTGAACGGCATAAAATTAGTTATAACTAACTGTAGCTATGAAGCTAACAGTGAAATTTATGCCAACCTATCATATAACCATATTGACAACCTATCTTGACAGGGAGCACTGAGTGCTCCAATGCAACCCAAGCCTCACCAACACATAAATAAGCAACATGCTCATGTGCTGTACACTAACTAGTGATCTTCCCTCCCGTCTTCCTTCCCCACTCTCCACCATCTCTCTATCCTTCCTTCTCACTCTCAAAGCAACAAAATCTGAAGGATAAATAAAAAAAATAGATTTAATTAGTACACACACATTATAAGTGAGGAAATATAGGACCCTAATTGACCAAACATAAGAGTCTATGTAGGAACTAAAATATTATGCTCTCCCCCTCTCCCTATCCCTCCCCCATCACAATAAACAACATTTGGGTACTGGGGAAATTATAAAAAAAAGGAAACAAGAAATTATATAGGTACATCAGGGTGACTTCAGTACAATTGGTACACGTCAGTTATGACCTTTCAAAAATAAAACTATTACTGTTATCACTACATGCATGCATAGCCATGGCAGAACAGACACAATTCTAAACAGACAACTAAGCAACTAAGACATGCATTTCTGTGTCATAAAATGTACGATTCAATCTACATTTAAGGAATTTTTCATCAAAGCAGCACAGCAAGAACGGTGATTAAATGTAAACTATGTCACTAGCTCAATGCTCAAGTTGTGAAAAAAGCAATAAGATGATGAGGACATCAACACCATCGATACATCCCTACCTCCGCCAACAACACTTGGTCTTATTACTCGTGCTCGTGCTCGTCAACTTCAACATCAAGTAAGTTCATTCTTAAGCTCTTATTCATGTTTAGACAATGGAGACGCGTGCACTCTTGTTGTACTCAGGAATGATGGCGTGGATAACACGGAGAGGGGCATTGCACGCGCTGGATTCGGACTGCAGGACCGCACCAACTTATGACGACCGTCACGACTTCATACGGACTCCGTTTTGGGCGTTCAAGTACTTCATGGAAAGCTTATCAAGTCTACTTTCCAACGGATCCAACCTCAAGTCCATATCTGTTTGGAGTCAGCCGCAATCGTCAAAATACCACCGAGTCCTTTTCAGCCCACCGTGCTGCGTCGCCGCTATTTTGGCCCATGGGCCGTGTATCTAGTTGAGTCCATTACGGACGCGTCCTAGAGTTGGAGGACGACCCCAGCACCTCTCTGGCCACCCTCCCACATACTAATATCCCTTGGCCGCCGCCAAGAACAGTTTGGGTTTTGTTTAGATCAAGTTTAGCCTTTGCTACTTGCCTTCAAGCGCGTGTGCTGATCTAGCCACCCGTCTTGTTGTAATCAGAACCCCAACATTGTCGAGATTGAGTTTGAAAACCGTCATCTTTATTTCGTGATTCAGCACTTGTAGTACTTGTTCTTGCTAGTTCTTCGGTTGCTTGCAGGAACGACGCCCTAGTGGCCGGGTGACGCGCTCCACAAGATCGCGGCAGCCAATGGAGGCGGAGTATCGGTTGCTAAGGCGCAGCCTTGGAAGGCTGTAGTCGGACCGTGAGAGACGCCACCATTATCCAATCGAGTTATCCCCACGCCTCTCATCGAAAGATCGGGCGCAAACCCTAACGGGTTCTCATCAGTTGGTAATCAGAGCAAGGTTTGTCGGTGAGAGATTTCTATCTCTTCATTGTTTTAATCTCCTATAGTCCAGAAAAAGCCCAAAAAATAGTAGAATTTTTTCCCCCACCGCACCCTATAGACTCTTTTCGGCCTTTTACTAGCGATGCTTAGTTAGGGCTTGTTGAGTTTTCGGTTGCATCGGTTGCGTCGAGTTGCTGGTCTTAGCGTCTAGTCGTTTAGAGTTTCGAGTTCTTGTCACGTTTGTGTCACAATTGCAGATTAGGGTTTCCTTGTTTTTCCCACAAATCAGAATTGATTTTGACATTCCATTGTTTCGCTTGCCACCATAACCCTAACGACGTGATTTTGGGGTTCAGCCACGTCCATCTTTCCATCTAGAAAAAGGAAACCACACAAGTTCGAAATAGAATTCGATTCGGAATCTAGTTTCAACCCAAAGAGAAAAACACCATATTTCCTTGTTCCGAAGTCCAAATAGGGTGTTTAAATACAATCTGAAAACCTTAGCTTGTGCACTTTCCAACAGATCCAATCGTGGTCTAGAATTCGTTCTAAGCTCGTCACAATCGGCCAAGAGATTTGCGTATCTGGTGGGTTTTGTAAAAACAGCCAGCCAGTTGTTTGATCTTGCTGCAGCATTTTTACTTCTTCAAAAAAATAGAAAGAAAGAAAGCAAGAAAGAAAGAAAGAAAATAAAGAGAAGAAAAGAAGAGGTTTTCTTTTGGTCATATTTCTCTCCTTGTGATCTATCTTTGCTGCAGTTCAGTGACTTCGTTTGTGTCTAGGCTCGCGTCTCTAGCACGTTCTAGCCTAAGATCAGCATAGTACCACAGTTGAACGATTATTCAACTTGCTTTTGTTACTAACGCCGTGCTAGTACTTCCTTGCTTCAGCCTACCTATAGCTCCACATATTCGCCTACAGTTTGACAGGGTTTGTCGCTGCGGCACCGATACACACCTTCCACGGTTGCCGACTTGTAGGTTGTCGCACCCTCCTGCCGAGCAAGGTAAGAATTGGTAAGGGCTTGTGCAGCAGGTTGAGCGTGAGCGTCTTTCAATAGCTACATCCCAGTAGTTGTAGGACGTTTATTCCTTCACCTGTCCTCTTGTGTTTCTTTGTTCTTGTTACCATGGTAGGTTCAGGTGACGATACGGAGAGGCAACATTCGCCCCACACCAAGGGCATCATCCAGCACTTTGAAACTGCGGTGCTGCGGTACACTGAAGGCGTTGATAAAGATTTGGTTGTCACGAATGACAAGCTTGGGCAGCTGGAGACTGCCCAGATCGCCACCAACACCAAGCTTGCAGGGTTGGAAACATCAGTTGCTCGTGTTGAAAAGAGTCTTGCTACCCTTCTGCGGCGTTTCGATGGGCTGCATCTTAAGCCCCATAGTCAGAAGGATGAGAACAGCAAGCAAGAAGATGGTCATCTCACGGATTTGGAAGATTATGTTGCTGACACTGAACAAGAGGATGAAGACACCCAAGCTCGACGATGGCTACAAACTAATCGCCGAGGTATGGGAGGTGCCCGTCGACGTGAGGTACATAATAATGACGATGCTTTCAGCAAGGTAAAATTTAAAATACCTCCTTTTGATGGTAAATATGATCCTGATGCGTACATTACTTGGGAGATTGCTGTTGATCAAAAGTTTGCATGTCATGAATTTCCTGAGCATACACGTGTTAGAGCTGCCACTAGTGAGTTCACTGATTTTGCTTCTGTTTGGTGGATAGAATATAGTAAGAAACATCCTAATAACATACCACAAACTTGAGATGCTTTGAAACGGGTCATGCGGGCTAGATTTGTTCCATCTTACTATGCACGTGATCTGTTAAATAAGTTGCCCTTTTGAGACAGGTTAGTAAGAGTGTAGAGGAATACTATCAGGAATTGCAAATGGGCATGCTACGTTGTCAAATAGAGGAGGCTGAGGAACCTGCTATGGCTAGGTTTTATGGCAGGTTAAATAGAGAAATTCAGGATATCCTATCTTATAAAGAATATAATAATATAACACGTTTGTTTCATCTTGCTTGTAAAGCTGAACGGGAAGTGCAGGGACGTCGCCTCTCCATGAAAGCTAACGTTTCTGCAGGACGATCCGCCTCTCCATGAAAGCTAACGTTTCTGCAGGACGATCTACATCATGGCAGCCACGCAATCCTCCATCGACAACGAGTCGTTCTGCACCACCTCCACCACCTTCTGGCAGCGACAGATCACGTGGACCTTCCACAAATTCAGCAGCCCAGTCTGGCGCGAAACCAGCTGCTAGTGCTTCTTCGGTTGCATCCACGGGGAGAACAAGAGATGTGCAGTGCCATCGTTGCAAGGGCTATGGGCACGTACAGCGTGACTGCTCCAGCAAGCGAGTTTTGGTGATAAAGGATGATGGTGGGTATTCTTCTGCTAGCGATTTTGATGACGATACACTTGCTTTGCTTGCTGCTAACAGTGCGGGTCATGAGGATTCCCCAGAAGAGCACATTGGGGCAGATGATGCGGACCATTATGAGAGCCTTATTGTGCAGCATGTCCTTAGTGCACAAATGGAGAAGGCCGAGCAGAATCAGCGACATACATTGTTTCAAACAAAGTGTGTCATTAAGGAGCGATCTTGTCGTATGATTATTGATGGAGGCAGCTGCAACAACTTGGCTAGCGGTGACATGGTGGAGAAACTTGCGCTTACCATCAAACCACATCCACACCCATATTACATTTGATGGTTGAACGACACAGGTAAGGTCAAGGTAAATCGACTAGTGCGCATTACTTTTGCGATTGGGTCGTATCGTGATGTTGTTGAGTGTGATGTTGTGCCTATGGAAGCTTGTCATATTCTGCTTGGTAGGCTGTGGCAATTTGATACTGATTCTATGCATCATGGTAGATCAAATAAGTATTCTTTGCTGCACCATGATAAGAAAATTGTGTTGTTGTCCATGTCTCCTGAGGCTATTTTGCGTGATGATGTTGCTAAAGCTGCAAAAACTACTGTTGCTGGCCCTAAACATGATAAAATTGTTGCACCCACAACTGAGATTAGATTGAAAGGACAATGCTTGCTTGCTACTAAATGTGATATTAATGAGCTTATCGCCTCCACTTCGGGTGCATATGCTTTGGTGTGCAGGGATGCGTTACTTTCACTTCATGATGCTCAACATTCGTTGCCCCTGTTGTTGCTAACATTTTGCAGAAATATACGGATGTTTTTCCTAGTGAGATTCCTACGGGGCTATCACCAATTCGCGGGATTGAACATCAAATTGATTTCATTCCGGGTGCATCATTGCCGAACCGTGCGCCGTATCGCACCAATCCAGAAGAAACGAAGGAAATTCAGCGCCAAGTGCAAGAACTACTCGACAAAAGTTATGTTCGTGAGTTTCTAAGTCCTTGCGCTATTCCAGTTATTTTAGTGCCTAAGAAAGATGGAACATGGCGTACGTGTGTTGATTGTCGAGCTATCAATAATATCACCATTCGATATCGTCACCCCATTCCACGCTTAGATGACATGTTAGATGAATTGAGTGGGGCTGTTGTGTTCTCAAAAATTGATTTGCGTAGCGGTTACCACCAGATACGTATGAAATTGGGTGATGAATGGAAAAATGCTTTCAAAACTAAGTTTGGTTTGTATGAGTGGTTAGTCATGCCTTTTGGGTTAACTAATGCACCTAGCACTTTCGTGAGATTAATGAACGAGGTTTTGCGTGCCTTCATTGGGAAATTTGTTGTGGTCTATTTTGATGATATATTGATTTACAGCAAATCCATGGACGAACATCTTGCTCATTTGCGTGCTATTTTTGATGCCTTACGTGATGCATGTTTATTCGGTAACCTCGACAAGTGCACCTTTTGCACAGATCGTGTATTATTTCTTGGCTATGTTGTCACTCCACAGGGAATTGAAGTTGATCAAACCAAGGTGGAAGCTATTCAGGGTTGGTCTGTTCCTACAACCCTTCCCCAGGTGCGAAGCTTTCTTGGACTTGTTGGGTTCTACCGTCGCTTTGTGAAGGATTTCAGCACCATTGCCGCACCTTTGAATGCTCTTACAAAGAAGGGAGTGCCCTTTTCTTGGGGCTCTGTGCAAGAGAATGCCTTCGCCACGCTGAAAGATAAGTTGACACATGCACCTCTCCTCCAACTTCCAGATTTTAATAAAACTTTTGATCTTGAATGTGATGCGAGTGGAATTGGTTTGGGTGGTGTTTTGTTGCAAGAAGGCAAACCTGTTGCATATTTTAGTGAAAAATTGAGCGGGCCTGTTCTGAATTATTCCACTTATGACAAAGAATTGTATGCTCTTATTCGAACTTTGAAAACTTGGTAGCATTATTTGTGGCCTAAAGAGTTTGTTATTTATTCTGATCATGAATCTTTGAAGCATATTCGTAGTCAAGGAAAACTGAATCGTAGACATGCTAAGTGGGTTGAATTTATGGAGTCTTTTCCTTATGTTATTAAGCACAAGAAAGGGAAAGAAAATGTGATTGCTGATGCTTTGTCATGGAGATATACTTTGCTGAATCAACTCGATTACAAGATCTTTGGATTAGAAACGATTAAAGACCAATATATTCATGATCCTGATTTTAAAGATGTGTTGCTCCATTGTAAAGATGGGAAAGGATGGAATAAATTCATCGTTAGTGATGGGTTTGTGTTTCAAGCTAACAAGCTATGCATTCCAGCTAGCTCCGTTCGTTTGTTGTTGCTGCAGGAAGCACATGGAGGTGGCTTGATGGGGCATTTTGGTGTCAAGAAGACGGAGGACATACTTGCTGGTCATTTCTTTTGGCCACGGTTGCGACGAGATGTCGAGCAATTTGTTGCTCGTTGCACAACATGTCAAAAAGCTAAGTCACGGTTGAATCCACACGGTTTGTATCTGCCTCTACCTGTCCCTAGTACTCCTTGGGAGGATATTTCTATGGATTTTGTGCTGGATTTCCCAAGAACTAGGAATGGACGTAATAGTGTTTTTGTGGTTGTTCATAGATTCTCTAAAATGGCACATTTCATACCTTGTCATAAAACAGATGATGCCACCCATATTGCTGATTTGTTCTTTCGTGAAGTTGTTCGTTTGCATGGTGTGCCAAATACAATTGTTTCTGATCGGGATGCTAAGTTTCTTAGTCATTTTTGGCGAACATTGTGGTTAAAATTGGGGACTAAACTTTTGTTTTCTACTACATGTCATCCCCAAACTGATGGTCAAACTGAAGTTGTGAATAGAACATTGTCTAGCATGTTAAGGGCTGTTTTAAAGAAAAACATTAAGATGTGGGAAGAATGTTTGCCTCATATTGAGTTTGCTTATAATCGTTCACTGCATTCGACCACAAAGATGTGCCCATTTTAGATTGTTTATGGTTTCTTGCCTCGTGCACCCATAGATTTAATGCCCTTGCCAACTTCTGAAAAGATCAATTTTGATGTTAGTAAACGTGCTGAGTTGATGTTAAAATTGCATGAAACCACTAAAGAACACATAGAGCGCATGAATGCTAAGTATAAGAATGCTGGTGACAAAGGTAGGAAGGACATAAAATTTGCACCTGGAGATTTAGTTTGGCTGCATTTGCGAAAAGAAAGGTTTCCTGAATTGCACAAATCTAAATTGCTGCCACGAGCGGATGGACCTTTTAAGGTGTTAGAGAAGATTAATGATAATGCATATAAGCTGGATTTGCCTGTAAATTTTGGGGTTAGTGCCACTTTTAATGTTGTAGATTTGAGACCATATTTGGGCGAGGAAGATGAACTTGAGTCGAGCACGACTCAAATGCAAGAAAGGGGGGATGACGAGGACATCAACACCGTCGATACATCCCTACCTCCGCCAACAACACTTGGTCCTATTACTCGTGCTCGTGCTCATCAACTTCAACATCAAGTAAGTTCATTCTTAAGCTCTTATTCATGTTTAAACAATGGAGACGCGTACACCCTTGTTGTACTCAGGAATGATGGCGTGGATAACACGGACAGGGGCATTGCACGCGCTGGATTCGGACTGCAGGACAGCACCAACTTATGACGACCGCCACGACTTCATACGGACTCCGTTTTGGGCGTTCAAGTACTTCATGGAAAGCTTATCAAGTCTACTTTTCAACGGATCCAACCTCAAGTCCATATCTGTTTGGAGTCAGCCGCAATCGTCAAAATACCACCGAGTCCTTTTCAGCCCATGGTGCTGCGTCGCCGCTATTTTGGCCCATGGGCCGTGTATCTAGTTGAGTCCATTACGGACGCGTCCTAGGGTTGGAGGACGACCAAAGCACCTCTCTGGCCACCCTACCACATACTAATATCCCTTGGCCGCCGACAAGAACAGTTTGGGTTTTGTTTAGATCAAGTTTAGCCTTTGCTACTTGCCTTCAAGCGCGTGTGCTGATCCAGCCACCCGTCTTATTGTAATCAGAACCCCACCATTGTCGAGATTGAGTTTGAAAACCATCATCTTTATTTCGTGATTCAGCACTTGTAGTACTTGTTCTTGCTAGTTCTTCGGTTGCTTGCAGGAACGACGCCCTAGTGGCCGGGTGACGCGCTCCACAAGATCGCGGCAGCCATTGGAGGCGGAGTATTGGTTGCTAAGGCGCAGCCTTGGAAGGCTGTAGTCGGACCGTGAGAGACGCCACCATTATCCAGTCGAGTTATCCCCACGCCTCTCATCGAAAGATCGGGCGCAAACCCTAACGGGTTCTCATCAGTTGTAGAATAATAGAATTGATTGTATTGCATTGAGGCCTCGGCCAGTATATATAGGAGTACATGGCTTGGGGGGTAAGGCAACCCCACCGGATACATAAGGAAGTCTACGATACATATATCTAAACTACCATATATACTCTAACACTCCCCGGTAGTCACAGCGGGAGCACTGCAGATGGTGAGACTGGAGAAAAGCCGAAGGCAGGAGCCGACGGACTGACATCCCCCCGCAAACAAAACATCGATGCGGTGCGGACGCTGCAACTGGAGAGAACCAGTGAGTAACTCATGCGGATGATAGCCCTTTGTGCCAATGTCGAGGTAGCCGAGCTGGAGGGCGAGTAGCCATGGTCGAGGATGCCGTGCGTAGAGTAGCCGTGGTCGACGTAGAGCTGTCGAGGTTGCCGAAGACGAGGAAGCCGCACATGAAGCCGCAGGCGCACGAGGAGGCACCATGGTGAAGGCGTGACGAAGAAGACGCCGGAGACGAAGATGGCGACATGTCGAGGCAGTCGAAGAGGAGGGACGATGCCGAAGTCGACGCAATCAGGGCCATCTGGCAAGACATTCATGGGTTTGTCAGGCCCAGGAATGCATCGGGGACGATGGCATGCACCGGTGTTGCCAAGACCGGACGTGCAAGGGAGAGTGCACAACCAGGCGCCCTCGTCTGAGAGACCAGCAGAGAAGGCCTCCAAGGCGGTCGCAGGTGCAGAAGAACGGCGGGGTAGAAGATGCCGATGCAGCCCGTAGTTGTTGGAGTAGACGAACTGGGTAGATGAGACGGCGACGCTGGCGACGAGGGGAACCCAGATTGTTCGACACAAGGACGAAGGATCCGAGTAACGCGGCGGCGGAGCTCGAAGGAGACTGCGAAGAACTCGAACAACTTGATGAAGACCAGACGCGTAAGACGCGCACTGACGTAGTCGAAGACGAAGGTCGATGACGTAGTCGATGGCGGTGAAGGTGCAACGGCGACTGAGACCATGGGTGGCACCGCTGCAGCCCGAAGGGTCGACACTACGGTAGCCCTCCATACTCAGGAAGCGCAGTACGAAGACGGACGTCACAGGAGCCGGGTGGATCACACACGTCGGCTGATCAGACCGAAGAAGTGCGAGGCGAGGCGAGCCGACGATGGACGAAATCGATGGAGGCGTCCCGATCGGTGGAGGCGATGACGAGCCCGCGAAGGACGACCGGCGGAGGCAACGAGGTGGGCAGCGAAGACGGGCGTCCCCTAGGACACCGCCCATATCGCCATGCCGCACAGTCGAAGGCGAGGAAGAGGCCGGCGAGGTCGATGTCGACGTCGAGGTAGAGGCGCGAGGTCGACAGGCGTTGGGCGACGCAATCCCGAATCAGTGATCGGGCAAAAGAAAAGACCTTGTAGTAGCAGCTCGTGTAGTATTCCTGGGTGCGCGTAGCACAGAACCCTTCTTATCTCTTTCCTCCTCTCACGGTCAAGCACAACCACGGAAGAGAGAGAGGTAGAAACAGAGGAAGGCTCGGGAGGTTCCGCCTGGGGTGAAGGCAGCTCGAGGCAGGGTGCCATGGCCACCAACGGGCCAAGGCTTGGCCAGCCACTGGATCTGCCTAGAGAGAAAGCGGTAAAGGGGCGGGACGGAGCCACCAGGGGAGGGGGCGGCAAGGAAGAGGAGAGGCACGACCAGCCGCCATCGCCGTGACTTGATCCAGTCGTGGCCAGCTGGGGGCGGATCCGCCAGGGAGGTGGGGCGACGATGAAGATGAGCGCCACATCCAGCAGCCGGCGTCGGAGCCACTGACCTACGACGGCGGTCGAAGGAGGCCGAGATCCGCCGCCAGGCCAGGATGCAGGCTCGCGGAGCCAACCTGCTCGTGGCAGATCCTGCCAGGGGCCCTCGGATGGCAACACCCGGGTGAGTCCTTCACGATCTGTTGCTGCTTGACGACGATGGGGGCGGATCGGCTTCGATCTGCCACAAGAGTTTGGGCGCGCGGCCCCCGGCGGAGATCATGGGCGACCTCCCCGGGGGCGCGCTACTGGGTTGTCGAGGAGGCGCTGGAGAACGTCGTGGGAGATAGCCGGCGGCGCGCTAGAGGTGAGGGTGCGAGGGGCAGCGGAAAAGTTAGGGTTTGTGGCCTAGGATGTAAACCTAAACTCGTGATACCATGTAGAATAATAGAATTGATTGTATTGCATTGAGGCCTTGGCCGGTATATATAGGAGTACATGGCTTGGGGGTAAGGCAACCCCACCAGATACATATGACAGTCTACGATACGTATATCTAAACTACCAAATATACTCTAACAATTTCCACAGTGGTAAGAGCTTCAATATGAATTTTATACGTTACCCTTCAATACTGTTCTGTACTACAGTTGCGTTATTTAGGAGCAGTTAATTCAGTCAAACACAACAAAGCAAAAAGTGACTTGAGTCATGCTTTTACCTACATCTGTTAAATCATTTGTTCTTAAAGCGCATGAACCATGCATATTATACTGGCTCGTCAATCCTATTAAATTGCAGAACCAGTGGGGCATGTAACAGTTCCTGCAGAATTCCATCAAACCATACGGCATCACAAAAATTGGACAAAGTTTCCAGAAAACAAATGCAGTTAAACAAAGCAGACTTTATATAGCTCAAATTGTGAGAGTTAGATCAGAATTTCAAATAAATAGCTGTGGACAAGTTTCAGATCATTGTTCAAATCGTGAGAGAAACCTCAAGTCCTCAACCCAAATCCGATCTGTAATCTGTATTGCCTAGCACAATCAAGCAAAAAATGGAATCCTAAACAACCACACACTGTACAATGACGGAACATGTAGTAGCAGTAATATGTTAATTTGATCATAAGCATTTTATAAGCACACTGCTGACATATAAAAAACTCACAAAAGCTACCTAAACTAAAGAACATCACAAGAAGCAACCTAGAATAAAGTCCAAAAGACATTTCACTGAAGAAACTGAAGAGTAAAGCTTCCAGAAGACTACAAGAGCAGAAAAAATGATAACATTGAACAATTTTTGTTCGGACCTACTACAAATCCTCAGATTGAGACCCAATCTAAAGTTTCAACATGGACAAAAGCTCTTGTGCAGCAAACTACATGATTTGCTACAAATTGCTAGCCTATCCACCTCCCTTCATCTGAGTATCACACGTCCCACATAACTGAATTGAGAGAAATGGAAGACAGGAAAGGGAAGTGGAGGCTACAGCAAGGTCAACTGGCTTTGGCAGAACAGATATCCTAATCGCGTCATCAAAAATGAGGCATGAACATGACATAAACCCCCAAATTGAGCCCTAAACTGAACTCCATCAAATGCTAAAAGACCAAACATCTCTGCATCAAACTGGATCGAATCAAGTTTCACATCGTGTGTCCCCAACAGCTGTACCATCTTTTTTCTAGTTCGCCTAAACTAAACTCTATCAAATGCTAAAAGACCAAACATATCTAGATCAAACTCGACCGAATCAAGTTCCACATCTTGTGTCCCCAACAGCTGTACCATCTTTTTTCTTGTTCCGACCCAGCCTTTTGATCTAGCTCTCCTTTATCATCTTCATCATCAGAGCTCCTCTTCGTTTCCTCAAGAAACCAATTTCAACCCTTTGGACCACGAATCCTTCCCTTTGGGTAACTGTCAAATCCTGGAGACAAACCATACTTTGTCACTCAATGATACAGAAATGTACAACACGTATACAACAGTCGAGTTAACTTTTTTTTAAAAAAAAAAAAAAGGCAACAGCCCAGAAACGTCTGGGGTACCATTTTCAACATTAATGTCATAGCAACTGGAGAACAAAATGCAAAAAGAAACTATACTGCTCAAATAGAATCTTGGTGAAGAACATTGGCTTATAGTCCATCAGTACAATATACAATTAACCAAATGAAATGTTGTCTTTTCACTAATGTCCATGCAGGTTGGGGATATTGTATGAATTTAAGGATTGAGAATTCGAAAGGAATTGAAACCGTCCGCACATGCCTATCAAAATATAAAATTGCAAAGCACAGCAAGTTACCTGTCATCAGAGACGGCCGTCGCCGAGGCCGATGAGGCCGCCGGTTTGCCTCCCCATATGCCTCCTCCGCTTCTCCGTTTCACCTCGACGATGAATCGCCGACAAGGTCGCACATACAAAAAACAAATAGTTGTATCAGTCAAACAATTGTATCTGTAGAACTAAGGAGATAAATTCTGCAGTGCGGTAAAGAATGCTGAATCGAAGACAGGGCAAGGGGAAGGCATCACGTACCTCGATGCAACTGGGTAAGAAAACGCGATCGGGGGCCATGAAAGAAAAACTAGCACATGTCCATCTCCGGCGGGGGAGGCGGGAGCTGATGTTCCTCCGCTGCCGCCGCTAATGGAGGAGGAGCCGCCACCTGTGGATCGAAATCCTCGGCACAGACCCCGTCGACATTCATGTAGCTTCGGATGAAGATGCAGGCGACGAGCGTGGTGGCGGTGTAGCAGATGCACTGGAGGACGAAGTGGACGGGGCCCCAGACGAGGTCCGGGCCCGGTACCGGCGCGAGGCTGAGGACCCTGGCGAGGTAGAGCGCGAAGTGGAGCCCGACGTAGGCGCAGCCGAGCTTGTCCCCCGCCGGGCCGGTGAAGACGCGGTACATGGCGTAGGTCCCCAGCTTCATCTTCAACGGCGGCGGCAACGGCCGCTTCAGCACCTCCTCATCATCATCATCGCCCCCCACCGCCGCCGACCACCACGACCCCATCGCGGCGTGACGGGAGGGAGAGCAGATCGGAAGGGCGGGATCGGGGGGGCGCGGCGGAGCAGCTGCGGGAATCGGGCGAGATCGAGGGGCGCGCGCGGGGAGATGCGAATGCGACGGTGACCTAGATCGACCTGGGGATCGAGCGAGATCGGGATGCAGGGGAAGGGGGGAATCGAAAGCTTGAGGATTTGATTGCTTTGGGAGGAAGGGGGAGACGAGGAGGCGCGCACGGGGGGTTTTGTTCGCGCGCTGGGGAGTCGGTTGGGTTTTGGAGCGCGTAGAGCCCACGCGACGCGCCCGCTAGTTTGCCACAGGAGTCGGATTGCCAGGTGGACGAGCCCAGTCGGATTGCCAGGTGGACACAGCTGGTAGTCTGGCAAGTTTATCCAACGGTTGGGTCCGGTCCGGTCTGATTAAAACAATGTTACCACCAAAAATTGGTAACGACATATGGATTTTTTGGAGAAAAAAATTTAGCAAAAAGGTAGGAAAAAAGAATAACACATGCCAATCCTCCGTACGTTCAATCTTACCGGATGAGCTCCATTCGTTCTTATTAGAAAATCTTTCGGCTTTGCCATAAGTGTTAAGTGGATGTGTCCATAATTGTATAAATATTTTTTAAAATGAATTTTTGAAGCATATTGAATTTAAAAATTGCTCTATAAAAATATTTCAGATTTTGGGATGTAGAATATTTTTCATTTTCAAGTGTATCTTCTTTTGAAATGTAAATTTTTATAAAGGGGACTAGAAAAGGAGCTTTAAATTTTAAATTTTTTATTTATAAAAGATTTTCGAATTTGGGGAAATATTTATGTCGAAATTTTTAAATTTTGAAGGTGTTTGGTGTTTGAATGTTAGGTTTAACGGGCAAATTGAAAAGGAGCTTTTGATTTTAAAATCTTATCTTTAACAAATTTATTGATTTCCAAATTGGGCAACTTTAATGTTTGATATATTTTTAATTTGAAGTTTTTTGGGTGTCCGAATTGTAGGGGCAAGAAACACATATAAACATTATGCGAAAAAATGCTTTGGTTTAAAATATTTTTATGTGACAACACTTTAGGTTTGCAAATTTTGAGTAGTTTTTATATTGAGCACTTATTATTTGAAAATGATTTGGTGCCGAAACATAGGTATGATAGCTCGTATGTAAAGATTTGTGCAAATGAATTATAGAGGCATTTGGAATTTAAAAATATGTTCTATAATACATTTTGAATCTTGAGCAGATTTGATATTGAACACCTTTTAATAAAATTGTAGATTTTGCAATGTCATAAGTAGATTGCTTACACAATCACGCAAACCATTTATATAATTTATACAAAAATAAAAATATAAAATTATTATGAATTATTGTATTAGATATTTTTAAATTAGTTCATTTAAAAAATAAATTTAAAACACTTCAAATAAAATAGTATGATGTTATATTGAAGAAACAAGATAGAAACTATTATAACATAAAATCTTAAAAAACCATTAACCAATATTTATAGAATTTTTAAAAAAGAAATATTATAGTGGATCCCACGTATAATGGGTTGAGTGGGGGCCCATAGGCTATGGGACCCACATCACTGAGCCCCATGGGTCCTACACATGGAGTCACAAGCCCTAAAATTGCTCCAAAGCAAGAAAAGACCAAAACCGGCGCAGCCAATCTAATGGTTACATAGCTCAATGGAGTTGCCGGAATTGGGTCTAGGATTTTATATGAGAAAAAGAAAATAGAAAATTCAAAACCAATGATCAAGCGACGTGCCAAATACAAGTCCCGTATCTACACGGTATGTTCTCCACCGAGATCAGAAACCGAATAAAGAAAAATGAGTAAAATACATTAATAGTTATTGTACTTGTTGATGTGTTTCACTTTGGCCATCGTACTTAAAAAAGTTGCATAACTATATCAATACGGTCATTATCTCTCTAGCCATACGTATTTACATGACATATCACCTAACGTGGCATGGTTTTATTTTAAGAAAAAACATGTCATGGTTTCTTTTCAAAAACAATATGTGTATATTGATTAATTGCTCCTTGACTGGATTACATTTTCACCCTTAGATCAAGCTACATGAGCTTATAATAGGACCTAGGCATGGTATGGATAGAGCTATAGGAGCTTATAGTTGAACCTAGATATCATGGTATGAATAAAAGCTAGACAAAACAACCAAAATTACCCTCACTACAGGCGTAGGTGCTGTTTTATTGCCCTCGCTCATTGATCGCCGCTGCCAATTCAAGTCACAACTCACGAGTGCTTCGATCTTCTCGGAATAATAATGAACGACGATTGATGGCTAATGAATACTTGGGATAAATATGAGCGCTTCTAGATATGGAAAAGAAGAAGGGGCTAAATAGATAATATACAAATGGAAAGGGTATCAGTTATTGGTCAAACTCAAACCTAATCCAAATACGTATAATTAGTCACATAATGACTGTATCGCCGTAGTCGGGTAAGTTTGATAGCCATGTTTTACAATTTCTGAAGCATAATGGCCAAACAGAAACATATCAACAAGTACAATGATCATTTGTGCATTTTACTCAAGAAAAATCAGTCCGTCTCATATCATATCCGAATCAAAGAACCTTAATTGAACTTGTTTAGAACCAAGGATTGCAAAACATAGGAAAGGGGAAAAATGAATGGGAAAGGAATGCTAGGGCAAAACAGAGGAAAGTAAAACACACGCAAATTTCTGAATGGGAAAGGAATGCTAGGGTAAAACAGAGAAAAGTAAAACACACAGAAATTTCGTGGAAATGGTGTTTGGAACGAAGGAATGGAAAGGGTATATTTAGTTGGAAAAATAACAGTTCGCCCATCTTTTACCCAAACCGTTTTCTCGTTTAAGATAAAGGAATCAAACAGAAACGTTATTAATGCTTGATGATGGATAGTTGGCAAAGACAGAGCACCATGTTTTAGTAACTCTCTTGAAAGTGGGACCCACAGTGCGTGCTCTAGTTGTTGATTTGGATATTTCTTAGACCAATAGCTCTGTGTTGTGGAAGACACCAGATCGTTGATTAGTGAGGGAGTGCCCATCAGCTGCAAAAGATTTCCATCAGCTGTCACGAACACGTCGTTTGCCATAGAAAAAAAAATACCTTTAATTATTAAAATAAATATACTCTCTTTGTCTCAAAATATAAGCAAAATATATATACGATGACGAAACATGTTATAACAAAATAAATAATATTTTCATAATTTTTTAAAATAAGACAAATGATTAAATATTGAGGTGGAAATAAAAAAAAATGCTGATATTTTGTAATAACTTAGATATGAGAGCTAAATTTATAAACTGAACTTCGCATCGACCTTTTGTTTCTAGCAAGATTTCACATGTGCTCATATGGAGTTACCTGTGTGAGTTTGGGCCGGCCTGCTATGGAGCGTATCTGATGGGCTCCAATTAAACGCCACTACACACACAGCAACACGTTGCGCTCCCTTATCAAAAAAAAAAAAACACGTTGCGCTCCCGCCCGATCCGAGCCCAGCCCAATCTCACATTCAAATCAACCAGACCCAAATGATTCTAGCATTTTGCTTAAAAAAATGATTCTGACATACTGGCAAGTGGGGCACTCACATCGCCATCAATTAAATCGAATGATCCCTACTGAAAAAGAAACATAGAAAATTCAAATCCAATGATCAAGCGACGCGCCACGGCGGCAGCGAAACTATCTCCCGGACCCGCCGTCCCGCGAGCTCTAGCGCCCGTGAGAAGCTTCCAACCAAAATATCCGACGCACTCCTGCTCTTCCGTCCCGTCCTTCTCGTACTTTCCAGAACATTCCATTCCTCCCCTATAAATACCAGGACGCCACCCATGTCTCCCGCCAAAATCCCCAACCAACGCACCCGCCTAACCGAAGCAACGAGCTCGTCGCGGCGCCCTGCCATCCTCCGCCGGATGATGGAGCACCCTGCGGTTGCGACGGTGAAGCAGGAGGAAGAGGAAGTGGTGGTGGTGCTGGACGTCGACAGCGACACTGGCGGGCGAGCACCGGGGCCGCCGCCGGCGCCGGAGCCGTGGCAGACGGCGGCGGCGGCGGCGATTCCGCCGTTCTTGGCGAAGACGTTCGAGCTGGTGGAGGACCCGGCGACGGACGGCGTGGTCTCGTGGGGCGCGGCGCGGAACAGCTTCGTGGTGTGGGACCCGCACGCCTTCGCGGCGGGGCTCCTCCCTCGCCGCTTCAAGCACGCCAGCTTCTCCACCTTCCTCCGGCAGCTCAACACCTACGTCAGTAATCGCACCCCAAAATTCGTAATTGGCAATGCAATGTTAGTGTAGTGCTACAGTTATAGTAGTGCCATTCATTTGCTAATAATCAAATTACTGATTCCGTTTGCTAATTAATCGTTGCCGTACGTGCTGTTCGTGCGCACGCGGTAATGCTGTGCAGGGATTCCGCAAGGTGAGCCCGGACAGGTGGGAGTTTGCGCACGCCGACTTCCTCGCCGGCCAGCGCCACCTCCTCGCCAACATCCGCCGCCGCCGCGGCGCGGCCGGAGGATCCACGGCGTCTGCGACATCATCGAGCGCGGCGAAGACCGGCGGCGCGAGCGGGATCGGCGTCGGCGACCGTGAGAGCGAGCTCGAGAGGCTGCGGCGGGACCGCGAGGCGCTGGCGCGGGAGCTGACGCGGCTGCGTCGCGGGCAGCAGGAGGCCCGCGCGCAGCTGCTCGACATGGAGCGCCGCGTGCTGGGCTCCGAGCGGCGACAGGAGCAGTGCACGGCCTTCCTCGCCCGCGCCGTCGGGAACCCGGGCTTCCTCGAAGCCCTTCTGGCCCGCCGCGGCCGCGCCGCCGTGGAGGCCGCCGGAGGCAGGAAGCGGCGGCTTCTCGACGCCGCGCCGGACGCGGCGGCGGAGGACGTGCTCGCCTTCGAGGAGATGGCGCTGGCGGCGGGCGCCGAGGTCGAGGCGCCTCCTCTCATCGAAACCGCGGCGGCGAGCGAGAGCTCTGGTAGTGCGGCCACGGCCACGGACATGATATGGTACGAGCTGCTTGGGGAAGAGCAGGTGGAGATCGACGCCGAAGTGGAGGAGCTCGTGGCGGCCGCGGCCGCAGCGGATGTGGTGGCCGAGCCGTGGGAGGAGATGGGTGACGAGGAGGTGGAGGAGCTGGTGCAGCAGATCGGCAGCTGCCTGGGTTCGCCAAGCCCTTGATTGATCACCACGATTCCAATGATTCCAGTGGCAGCACTGGTACTGTCGTGTGTTACTAGTATCATTAGCCTTGCTATTCTGATTGTGGTTATTGCTGGATTGTTAAGTCTGTAAACTGTATGCTAATGAATTCGGATTCTACGCCTGTTTTGTAGGATCTGATGATGGCTGTGCGTTGCTTATATACGTATAATACAACCCAAGGAGTGGACGTGTCGATGGATATGCAGCAGCCTGCTCCAGGTGGTTGATGTACTACTACTTATGTGGCATGCGGTATGTGAGACTGAACTCGTGTTCATATCATCTTGGATTTCTAGTTTCATTTGTTGTTTTCTGAATGAAATTCTAGTAATTTTTTTTCGAGAATACGCAAGAGAGCTGCGTATCATTGTATTAAGAAGAAAGGTAACAATAATGAAGATTACACGCGGGTCTATAGCCGGGCACACGCACACGGCATTACTGATTTGTTTCTACTTACTTAAACTAGAAAGCAACAACCGAAGGAATTGAACAATTGTACAACACTAACACGCCCGTCTAGGCTACGCCTACTGACCACCACCCAAAATGCAGGCCTGTCGAGCCGCCGTCATCAGCTCGTCGTCGTTTAGCTCCCTTGCCGCCGGTAAGAGGTCCCGAAGCGCCGGGAAGTTCTTGGTGTCCACTATCTCCTTGAAGAAGCGGTCAAACTCTTTGCGGGCATCGTCGATGTTGCCATTGTTGTTGGTGGTGGCTTCAAGGAAGCCTAGCCTTTTCATGGCCAATATTTCGCCCTTCTTAGAAGGTCTCACTGTCAGGTTGAGTGGTTGGCTTGCCAAGCGACCACTGCGGCGTAGACTCGGAGTTGGCGCCGTGGGAGGGAAGGCAACCCTAGCTTCAGCAGGAACTGCACTGATGAGGGGTGACTGTGTGGCAGTGGAGGGAGTTTGTGGTGGCGAACCGAGCACGTCGGGAGGTTGGTTGTCTTGATCGAAGTCCAGCCTGGTTGGAGTGACAGGTGGGTTTCGTCGTCCAGCCTCCTGGTTCGCGGCTGCTGCTTTCGCTCTGCGACGATAGGTCAGCAGCCGGGTGGGCTGAGGCAGATGCGCGATGGTGTACGCAGGTGGAGAGGTCGCCGTGTCGTAGGTGGGTGCAGAAGAGGTAGACGCCAAGCCAGATGTCCGTTGAGGCGAGCCAGAGACCGAGGAGCAGGGCTGTGTTCACATTCAGAAAAAAGTACTTCTCCAACAAGTTTTTCCTATTCATCCCACTCACAGAACACGCTTTCCAGTGCACTATTCATCTAGAAAAAGTACTTTTTACTTTCAATCTGAACACAGCCCAGATGGCGCATTCAAACAGCATCGGATCCGTCCTGGAGATGTCAGCAGTGATGGTACGTGAGCATTGTAGCTCAAATGGTACCATCTCACTGATCCCACATCCTGCTTTCTTCCCGGTCGGACTTTGGCTCCTTGTCGTGGTCTCGCAGGCGGAGGATGGGGCACATGCCCTTGACGGAGTCCCGATGCGGGCCCCAAGCTGCGTCCATGTTCAATGCATTGCTGAAAGGATTTCAGGAATGGAACATTGAGGACAAGTTGTTTAGTATAACACTAGACAACGCTGAAGTTAACAATTCAATGATGGGGCTGTTGAGAACAAATTTGTTGTCGAAGAGAATGTTACCATGTAGAGGAAATCTTTTTCATGTTCGGTGTGGTGCACATGTGTTAAACCTGGTAGTTCAAGATGGTCTTAAGAAAATCAGTAGTATTGTGCACAATATAAGGGAGAGTGTAAAATACATCAAAAGCTCGCAAGCTCGCAGAGAAAAGTTTCAGGAAGTAGCTAAAAAAGTTGGAGTATCTCTTCGAATGCATCCCACCCTTGATGTACCTACAAGATGGAATTCAACATTTCATATGCTTGAAAATGCATATCCATTTCGTAGTGTATTTGAGGAGCTGGGAAAGCAAGACAAAAATTACACCAATACACCCTCACTGGTGGAATGAGAAAGGTCTAGAGGTGTTTGCAAGTTTCTACAAAATTTCGCCGATGCCACTGATTTATTATCTGGGTCATCTTATCCCACATCAAACCTTTATTTTCATGAACTTTGGAAGATTAAGTTAGCAATGGATGTGCAATCTTCCAGCGAAGATCAAGATATTGTTGCTATGGTCACAGAGATGCAAAAAAAGTTTCTGAAGTATTTGAGAATATCATATATGTCATTATGTGTTCCTGTTATTCTTGATCCCAGATTCAAGTATGAATTTGTGGAATTTCGCTTGCATCAATTTTTTGGAGCTGATGCGATACCAATGTTGGATAGAGTCAAGAACACACTTAGAATGCTATTCAAGAACACACTTAGAATGCTATTCAGTGAGTATTCTTCACAAATATCAAAGGCAGGCTTAGCCCAAGACACAAGTTCTGTTGAGGTCGATGGTGAAAATCATGACGACTCATTTGATGATTGGGATAGATACATAAGTGCTCAACTAAGAACGCAGACACACAATGAGCTAGAAGCATATTTGGCTGATGAACCAATCGCTAGAACAAAGAATTTTGATATATTGAATTGGTGGAAAACAAATTGTGAAGCATACCCAATCGTTGCGCGAATGGCACGTGATGTGTTATCTGCACCGGCATCAACAGTTGCATCTGAATCTGCGTTCAGCACTGGCGAGAGGGTGGTTAGTGACTTTCGGAGCAGACTCAGCACAAAAACTATTGAGGCACTCATTTGTCTTCAGGACTGGCTGCGAGCAGCAGGTATACAAGTTTGTATTTAGTATATATTGCTCTGTATACTGGACTTGTATCTAGTGTACTATTTTATGTTTATTACCAAAGCATTATACAAACAACTTGTTCTAATGTTGCAGCTCCTTCTCCTGAGAAGATTCTTGTTCAAGTTGTAGCACCACCGGTGAGTAGTCCAAAGAATCTATAGAAATGTCATATCTTTGTTTTTATTGCACTACTAAGACTTGTTGTTACAGGTTTTTAAAACTAGAGATAAAATGGATAATGCAGAAGAAGAGGCTCTTTCCTTCCCAACGGGCAGAGATGCCAGATGTACCTTCATGTGATCCTTTTACAGTTTTGCTGCATGTGAAATCACACCTTTCAAAATCGTTGGTTGAAGCTGCAGGCATTCTGGTGCTATTTTGTGGTTTCGCTTTTGGTTCAGAGTATGCTTGCTCTTTTGACCCCTTCATGGTCTTCACGTCCTTTTGTCTCTCCCCTGGGATGCCAGGAATATATGTATTGAACTTTACATATTTAAATTGCTCTGCAGTTCAATTTGACAGTTACTGATAAGTAGTATTTGCTGGGGTGTAGGCATTGACTTGGTGTTCTTGTTGTCCTTTTACCGAGGTGAGGTCTTGCGTCCGCCACGCGCGAGCGATCCCCTGGCTTGGACAGTTTCAGACATTCAGCTACAGACATCGACCGCCGCGCTCAAACATGACCAGAGGGCCACAGCTGGCTGCCGCGCACCGCATCGCTCCTAGCAGAGAGCGCACTAGTAGCCAACCAAACCTCATGACCGCCTTGCGTCCTGGGTCAGTTTGGTTCCGCTTGTTCCAGACTTCAAATTTATTTGGGCCAACCCCAATTTAACTAAGAGGTAGTTTGGGTGGTGCGGGTTAGTGTTTGGGTCAACCAAAGCCGACCATTTGCATCCTAGTTGGGGGTAGGTGCGCCGATGTTGGTGGCGCGCAGTGGGCGAGGTCCACCGTGACGCGTTGCCGGCACGAGCGCGTCGTTCGTGACCAGCGCCGTCGAGTCGGAGTGGGAGCCCGTGGATGAGCTCTGTCCGGCCGCGGCGTCGCGCCGAACGGCGGCCGGAACAGACTCGCACACCGAGCCGGTCGTAGACGGACCTGCTGCCCGGCGCTGGAGGAGGGGCCGGGGCCGGTTCCCGAGGTGGAGAGGGGCGGAGGAGGACATCATGGTAGGAGGGAGCGACGGCGGAGGAGGAGGCGCTTGTCGGACTCCCATCAGCCCAACGGAGCTCCTTTCCACAGCCGGCCGTGGGGTGGAAGGGGGGTGCGGCCGGGGAGAGCTTGGAGAAGGGATGCGGGGCTGGGCTGGTCACCGTGGTCGGAGTGGCCGCCGGCGAGGGGTGGTCGTGGGGACCGGCTGGGGGCGCGAGAGTGGCGGAGGAGGGGGAGGGAAGGTCGTCGACGCCGGCGCGGCAGTGGTGGCCTGCACACGGCACGGCCAGGGCGCCGCCCGGCTGCTGCGTTGGAAACTGACCTCCAGAGATGTCTTCCGCTTCCCCACGCTCGATCTCATAAGTCACAGGGCCGCTCGAGAAGAGAGGGCTATCAGGAGGAAGATCCACTCGAGCTGCACTCGGATCTGGTAGGGGATGGTCGCCGGAGATGGTTTCAGTGGTGGATTTGGGCTGTGTTGGGTGGGAGTGGCGTTGGTCGCCATGGGAGTCGCCGCCTCCGTGGGGGAGGAGCGCCTCGTCCATCCGACCCATTTCCAATTCTAGTAATTTCATTGTTTAGTGGCTTTTAGTTTAGTGACAATGATTTCTTCATTCACATCCTGAACCTCAGGTCATTGGAATTGGGGGCTTCTCTGTCTTGTTACCGCTCCGGCAGTGAGCTTCTGGTGATGGTTTCCTTCTCGTGATTACGGTGATGGCGAGGTTCCCGTGATGGTTTCCTCTGCTGTTGTGCTTTGGGCGGCATGCAGCGGAGAACCACAACCAGGCCAAGGGCAGGAGGAGACGATCTCGGCAGAGCCAGGTTACTGGGGGAGGGGGCGTACTGATCGCGGATTCGGCGATGGAAGAAGATGGGTGACCGGGGACGAGCACTGAACAAGCGAGGAGGCAGGCACGATGCGCGTGTGGAAGAAAAGCGGAGGACGGTTTAATGTACGCCCAGCCCAACGGGTGGAAATGGTTGACATGAAGAAACGGAACTGGAACAACTGAACATCACTATCACCAAGATAAGCTTACTCTTCGTCGTTCTGACGCCTGCACTGGCGAACATACTACCCCGACGAGGAGTTCAGGACAAATGTTGTCATATTGCTGTTGATCGTGCAGCCCCCGTTGGGCGAACATACTACCCCGACGAGGAGTTCAGGACATATGTTGGCATATTGCTGTTGATCGTGCAGGCCCCGTTTCTGATTGAATTGCTTGATATGGATTCGTGGCCGCACGTCAAGGCACAGGTTAGCAAAACTTGGCACGTTGCACAGATCGGCAGTGCATTTCAGACCCAAGTGCACAAGCACAAAGGCAGATAACTGCCTTAGCTGTGAGTGCACAAACACGTCGTTCTTTCAAAATTAAGAACACTCCCAAGTACCAACAGATGCCAAACAATATTTACACAAGTTCAAAAGAGAACAAAATACAACTGTGGCGGTCATTTACATCATCGTCACTGAGGTCAATTTCCTATGTTATCAATCATCGTCTTCCTCATCGTCAAATTCATCCTCTTCGTCATCACTCAGCTCTTCCATGGGCTCATCATCTTCGTCGTTAACTACAAAACCTCCCAAAGTTTCATCTTCCTCGTCCTCTTCTTCCTCGATCTCTTCATCCTCATCGTTACTATCTCCACTATTAGCCTTCAAGTTCTCCTGACAAGGCCTTTTCGGGGCTTTAGATCTCGTTGTGTACTTTGATCTCTTCACACTAGGGCCTCTGGCTAGGGACTCCTTTTCATTCTCACTCTCATCAGTCCAGTCCTCATCTTCGCCTTCGCCATCTTTCTTCTTGTTCCGACCCCAGCCTTTTGATCTACCTCTCCTGCTGCCAACATTATCGTCTTCATCATCAGAGTTCCTCTTCGTTTCCTCGAGAAACCAATTCCAATCCTTTGGAGCGCGAATCCTTCCCTTTGGGTAACTGTCAAATTCATGGCCCATTGACAAGAACCCAAATTCTGCAGACAGACCATAGTTTGTCACTCAATGAAACAGAAATGTACAACAGGTCAGAAACGTTTTTATGTACCTTTTTTAACATTAATGCCAAGGAAACAAGAGAACAAAATGCAAAAAGAAACTATAATGCTCAAATATAATCATGGTGACGAGCATTTGCTGATAGTTCATTAGTTCAATATATAATTAACCAATATTTTTACCTGAGGCAATCCCCATTTCCATTTATAGAAAAACGGAAATACCAGTACAGGTAGCACGAGGAAGAAGAAAGGGGGTAGTAAGGCAGAGCCTAGACTTCTATCTTGGTTCTAGCTAGAAGTGCTAAGCGTGGCCTCGCAGACCAGGATACAAAATAAGATCGACACCATACACCTAACACAGCTCAGCTAAAGAAGTTTGGGGGTCCGACAGACTACAATTACCAAAAGAAATGTTGTCTTTTCACTAATGTCCATGCAGATTGAGGATGGCAAATTCTAAAGGAATTGAAACCTTCTGTGTGCACACATGCTGACATGCCTATCAAAATATACAATTGAATCAGTACAAAAGCCTGAACCTACACCAAACTGTTCCTTCTGCATCTAGGAGCATTGTTCAGAAGCAAAAATATTGTGAACTTTATCATCAACCAACAAATACTACACAGTAACACAACAGGGGATCATCGAAATTAAATAAAATGCAAGCGAGGCACTTCTCTGACCTACATTGAGCGCAATATCAATTCGTCGCAAGAAATTCATGTGGAACGATTTCGAATTTGTACTGCAATCTGGAAATTATCGCCCCCACACAGCAATGCAAGGGAAAAAAACACTTGCTCACCTCGAACTGGATCTATGCTTGCTAAATCAATCTCCTGACCCTCCGCATCAGAGCCCGCCGCCCCCTCTTCCTCTTCGGTGACCTCCATGGCCGCCGCCTCCTCCGCGGCCCGCATCTCCCTCTCCCGCTCCTTCCGTTCCCGCGTCCGCTTCTCCCGCCTCGCCACCGCGTCCAGCACGGCGGCCTCCACCTCCCCGCCCCCCTCCCCCTCCCCGTTCCCCTCCCTCCTCCGCACCGTCCAGAACACAGGCGCCTTCAGCGACAGCGACAGCGCGTCCCCGGCACGGAGCTCGCCCTTCTCCCCGCTGCGGAACACGCTGCTGCTCCCGCTGTTCGGCGAGCGGACCACCACGGGGTTCCTGCCGACGACCTCGAATGCGACCCCGGGCTCGCCGCCGCCATCGAGGAGGCGGAGGGACACGTGGCGGCGCGAGACGGTGCGGTCCGCCGAGGGGGCGCCGCCTCCCAGGTCCCCGCGGCCAAGGTCGGCCGTTGGGGAGTCAACGGAGAGGGACACCACCCTGGCTCCCACGCTGCCGCTTCCGAGCTCCAGCTCCATGGCGCGGAGAGGCAGACGCGCCTGAAGCCTGCTGGGTCGTGGACTCAGAGAGAGAGAGAGAGAGAGAGAGGCAGCGGGAGGGGTTTGTGGCTGCCTGTAGGGTTTGGCCAGATGGGCTGGGCCTGCACTCCTAAATTGGCCCACGTACAGTACTTGCGAATGCAGCAGCTGACTGGGCTATCTTCAAGAAAAGAAAAACCAAGCTGACTGGGCAAAAAATGCAGCTTTGCAATCACTCCTCGAGTTTTTTTCTTTCCTTCCCACGGCCTTGTTTTTTAAGTAAACGCCCAATTCGCTTGTCTTTTAAGCTCCTATCATTTCGAGAAAAACTAATAATATATCCCCCCGTTCTCAACCATAAGATGAGAAGCTAAAGTGGAGTCTCAGTTTAAAATGAACTCACAGCTCAGAGTGTTCTAGAAGACCATCCACTAAACCGCCAGTGATGATGGTGGTCTCGCTAAAATATGTGGAGTTATCATAGCCCCCTTGGTAATAAGCACGTTGAGAGAGAGAGAGAGCCTAGGGTCCCTGGCTAATCTTCCTGGTCCTTGGAGCATAGGATCGACCTGCTCCGTGCACGTATGGATGGAGGCAGCTAGCCTTGGTCGCTTTTTGAGTTTTAACCACCCATGCCGCCAACGGGAGAGAACATGATCGATCAGATGATGGCGCACCACCCTCCCTGCCGACGCTTTGGATGACACGCGGGGCCCACGAGGCGTCGCGTCCGCACGAAAGAAAGACGGCCTCGGCGCGGCGCGACGGGTGCACTCTGGCCAGTGATGGACGTGCATGTGGTGTGCAGTGTGCACTGCACGTTGTGTGCACCTGAAACCCGCTTTTGCGTGCTATTCAATTCATTTCGCTAGCGTGTTTCAAGTATACCCGACCGGAGTGAGTAAGCATTTTCTAACGCCCTTGAAAAGGCACTGGGATTCAGAAAAATCATAGACATGCCTTTTTATATAATACGATAATTTAATTGTTAGGTTATAATATTCTTTTAAATTTTGGCATTAAGTTTCTAAGAGCATTTCCTGGGGCTTCTAAATGGATCACTACTCTAAATTTTAGGAGCCAAGAAAAAAAACCGTTTTTAGTGGAGGTCCTAAACTCCCTCATATTTTGCATGTCCTCCTAAATTTCTTCTCCAAGCCTCTAGATTTAGGAGCCTCTCATCTTCACTCCTAAACCATGAATCTCATCGATTAACCGGAGAAGTTATTAACCAGAGCGGGAGCGCATATATATAGAGGTTGCGAAAAGAGTCAAAGACACCTTCGCATTTCTCGAGCTCTGTGGCCTGAAAAGTTCACATTGGCACGAGAAGTGTCAGAAATACATCAGAGCACACGAGAATGGAGCCAATCCTCAACCATGATGGGAACAAGGGCATGGGCACGAAAAGCTCACACTGGCGCTGTCATTGCACTTGGATGAATTCGGAAGGACGGAGCGGTTTGTCAAAAGGCAGAACAGAAGCGTTGTAAAGCGTGCCTGATTCTGGCCGGTTAACAGAAGGAGAGTAGCGTACATGTCGTTTGCGCAACAGATAAGCTCGGCGTACACTTCACTGGACGGTCTCTGTCCACACCGTGTTCAGTCAGATCGATCAAAAATGCCCTCATGTCCATATTAGAGCTTAGCATATCAAGCACCACCATGGCAACATCTTGCTCGAGCCAGTGGCCCAGTGCAAAGGTATCGTTATCATCAGTAATGGAAGCAAGCATCATTTCGCACCCACTAGAGGAGAGTGCATTTCGTTGAAACTTAAACCTCCCCAAGGGAATAACAAACCACGGGTTCTAGTAGTGAGCGTAGCTTTCAGGTTCAGCCGTCCACGATCGCTCTTCGTCTTCGGCCACAGACAGCACGTCAGCAAACCCCTGTCCGCACCAGCACCTGTGCTACTGTTTGCACACCCCGTTGGGGAAAAGGGTGACGGGGACGTGGCAGCAGGGTGTGTGTGCAAGTGAGTGAGCCATCGTCGAGAGCTTTTTACGTACACGGGATCGGTGAAAAAGAGAACTCACGATACGGTCGGCTCCGGAAAAGAAAACAGATCGAGCAGGCCCGGCGCACAAGTACGTACGCGCTCTTGCTTCTTGGCTAAGTGTGAGTTTAGATTGAGAGGAAAAACACTGTAGATATAGAAAAATACTGTAGATCGTGTTGGGAAGCGTGTTCGGGTGGAAGGCATGGGATGAATAGGGAAAAATTAGACGAATAGTGTTTTTTGAGAGAAGTTGGGTGAACTAAACTCACCCTAAGCTGTCTTCTCTTAGTGGCAGCATATATATTTAGCTGGGCTGGGGATTTTAGTTGGGTTTCATTCGATTCCATGCCTATTTTTCGTTTCGTCCTTGTTCGGCGGATGTGCCAAATAAGATGTACCAGCTTTTTTTTATTTGAGTCTTTTTTGCTATTAAAGAAAATAATAATGAATAAGCATAAACAACGGACAAAAGGGAATTCTAATTATTCAGGGTTGATAGGAAGGCAACTTAACCCAACATATTACTTTGATATTATAAGTATTAATGTGAATATATAACCGATAAAACCCATTTCATAACCCACGGGTGAAATTACAGGACGGATCTATTAAGCCTAATTAGGCTATGATTAGATAATGTTGTGCTACATTAAACAATCACTAATGATGGATTAATTAGGCTTAATAGATTGGTCTCGTAATTTCACATCCACCCATGCAATTAGTTGTACAATTGAATCATGTTTAGTTCTCTTAATATTTCGTCTATAATTGCTACAATAAATTTCACAATTTTTTCTCCAAATAATTAGGCCTTAAATTTATAGTGCAAAGTTATGCTTGGTGATGAACAATAAGAGCTCGAGCTGTAGCAAATTAGTGCTCCACTGTAAGAAGAAACTTTAGCTTAAATAAGTAACGAAAAAAATTGCACTCTCATCTTGGGGCGAGCAAAAAAATTGAGTGTTGTTGGACTAATGAAATGCCCGCATGTCTAGGCCTTATTAAGTAGTAAAAAAAATCTATTTGCCTCTTATATTGTCATGGTAACTTGCAGAATCTGCTTTGAACAACATATTTTAACTTGAAAAGAAAAAACCGAATCGATTCCCCCTTAAGTCACCAACCACCACGCTTGCTATTTCGTTGCTACTTGCTAGTAACAATTCGTCGTGCCTACCGGTCCTATGTTGATAGGATGAAGCAAATGAAAAGTTGGCATCGAAGGAAGAGTAGTGTGCCACTCTCTTGCCGCTACTCTAAAGATGGAAGTAGACATCAATATAGTGCGAATGGTAACCGGCTTTACAACACTTATATTATTTCGAGGCAGTACAACTAAAACTTAAAAAAAAATTATGCTTACAGATAAACATTCCAAATTTTAGATAACTTAAAACTATAGTACTGCGATATGCAATAATGTTACTAGAGTAGAAGGAGCGAGAACATATTTTCAGACAAAAACCTGATCCTACTTTGCAAGCTGACCAACCTCTAGGGCAGGTCAATTCCAACCTGCAAGGACCTGCCCAATTATTGTCCTTGTTTCATCGGTGGTCCACAGGCCACAGCTCTAGCAATAGTGTGTTATCCCATACATAAAAAAGGGTGTGTTATCTTGATCAGAATTTATGGGTTCTGGTCTAAGACACTAGTAATATATACGGAACTTCACTGATTGAAAAGAACGTGTTTCTGTTTGAACTGGAAGAACTAGCTGTATGCTTACCAACCACGTCGTTCCATCGGTTGGAGGTCAACAAGACAACAAGAGAAATGAAAATCTAAGACAGTTCATTTTTTCTGCAAAAAGAATTCGTCTCTTGATTTTTGCCTCACGCTAGAATTTTTTAATAGGCATGTGAAACAATCATTACTGATAATTGATTTTCCTCAGAATGACAAATAGGAAAACCTGGCTACCAGATATCGATTCTTATTTCGAACCTCATTACTGTATCTTATTTCGAACCACATTATGAATTGATTCTTCATCTGTCGGCACTAGAACATTTAATTGCCAAAACTAAATAAAAAACCGGCAACAACAAACTATTCAGGTATGCATTTCAGGGTACAACCATTTCCTTGTTCATGCTTGCCTGCTCCATAGTTTTCATACTATTAAATTGGCATGTGGAACCCACCATGACCCAAGAACAATTAAGGGTGTGTTTAGATTGGGAAAGATTCCCAAAAAAACACTATAGATGCCAAAAAACACTGTAGATGAATAGTGTTCTGTGAGTGAAAGAGTTGGAATAAATAAGGAAAAGTTGGATGAATAGTGTTTTTTGGAAATTTTTCTTGTATCTAAACACACCCTAAAGGCTGAAGATCTGAGCTCCAGCTCACGACCAGGATCGCATTATCATTCTGTGTTGTTTGTTTACGACTTCAGATTGCATTATCGTTTAAAGTTTCAAGCACTCAGGCCTGCAGTCCGTACTTGCCCAAGCTAATCTTCCAAGAATACCTAATTCTGACCTTACTAATGGTCCTACTTATCATTAAACACTTAACCAAACATTCTTCCAAACCAAGCAACCTACGTGGATAATCTTATGAAAGGCAAAATTTATGTTTTTTGCAATGTGGTCCTTACTTTATTACTTCTATTTCAAAAGGACCTTATCCAAGTATATATACTCGTCGAAGATAATAAAGGTGCAAAGTGCGAACCAGTGTGCAGTGATATTCCTTGTTGAAACCGTGTATTAATTAGGAAGTTTCCTTTCACCTTTTAATGGTTCGAATGAAAGAAGCTTCCTGGCTTAAAGGTGGTGCCAAAAGTAAGCAGGGTATGTGCACGGCTAAAGGAGGTGAAAAGCGGCATTGGTTCGCTGGATCCAACCTTTTTCATGGTAATTGAAGTAAAATTTCAACATCTGAGAATTGCAGTTGTGTTAGCTAACATTAATTGATATGTTGCCCCAGATAAAGGTACGATGATGCATTACTTTAGCAATATTTTGTAACTGAACAAAATCTAATTTGCCGTTGTTATATATAGTTGCATATATCTTTTAAATTGATATGGAAGTTATAATTTCCACTGTTATCTAGACCCGGAATTTTATTTTCTCACAATTTCCAAAGTGAGCCTTTTTGTTTGCTCAAACCCAAAATTTTATTTTCTCACAATTTCCAAAATGTGTTTTTTTTATTGTTTGCTCCACTTTTATTCAGTGTCACTAGTAATTTTCATTGTCATAGTCATCGATCGTGGTGACATTGTAATATTCGTTCCATTGTTGCTATGAATTCAATTTGTACTTCATCTGGTTTGTGATATGAAAAGAATATCAAAATATGGGCGACCAAAGGAAGCAAGTATAGATAAACCAAAACACCCAATACTCACAATTAAACACCAACATCTCAAGAAGGTTGTTCAGTTTATCAGGACGTGTTTTTTGGACTCGTGTAATGCCAAACAGCATGCATTGAAGAATTTTAGTAATTCCCCCTCTGCTCGGGCCGATGATGTGGACAGGAAGGTTCGAAATTTGAATTTGTCTGGACCAGGATGAGTACGACGGGTACGGTGTCCAGCTCAATACCTGTCTCTAAAATTCCACGCGAACGTGACTCTTGTTTAATGCTACATTGAGATGGACAAAGCAGTACATCAGCAAAAATATCTTTCAAGCCCTGCAGTTTTTAGAAGTTGACACACTTGTTAAATGCTAGTGCGACCTCCTATAATAGTATGTTGGAATTGGAACTGGCCATATGCTAGTACTAGCAGTAGCAAAATGTCTTTTCCAAGACGTGAAATTCAGGGATTGTAGCACATGACCCTAGTACAAGCCTACGGTTATGTCAATCTTTGTGTTTATACTCCATATACTACATAAAAGTAGTACGCCTATAATAACAGGTTATTGTGCCGTTGAGATATGCTTCCGAAAATACGCCGCGCCCCGACACGATATCTTTCCACTCTCGCACCCGTTGATCGCTTACTCTATCCTGGTCTGGACGTGTTCGTCCATCGTGACGCATTTGGATCGAGTTGGAAACAGAGGAGCTAGCAGTCTAGCACTCGTGTGCGTCCCCACGTGCACGGCCGTTGAGGTGGTTTTCCATGACAGTTGTGTGTGCCCCGGTCTGGTCGGTCTCCATGGCCGCTGCAAGGCTGCAGCTACCTACGCTTCCTCCACCTGCACACGCCTCGCCTCGCTCCTCTACGCGGGCGACTCGATCATCACACCCACCGCATGGTGCATGGAACCAGGCCTTTCGGCCTGTTCGGTTGGCTGGACGGCTTAGGCTGAGGCTGATTTTTGTGAGAGAAAGTTACTGTTGACTAGCTGATGGCTGGCTGATTTTTGTGAGAGAAGAGTACTGTTGGCTGGCTGGTAACCAGCCAACCGAACAGGCCCTTTCTCTTCTTTTTTTTTTTCTTTTTTTGATTTGATTTGAAACAACAACCCACGACTTGGACACGAGCACGTACGCGACGCGCAAGCCGACGAGCGTGTACACGTATTCTATTTTGCGGCCCAAATGTTCAAAAGCGCTAATTAATTAGCCTTACAATGCTTATAACTTTATAAGTAAGACAAGTGGCCAAGGAATACCAGCGTGTGATAATAAAATAAGGAAAAATGAGCGATGAACACGTATGTTTTGTTTATACATTTCAAATGGCAAAACTAATTAAACAACCGTACTACGCTAGGAAGATACAATTACGTATATTATATTTAAAAAACACACAAACAAAATTAGATTAATATTGGCGAACTGATGAAGTGGAAGGGAGCTTTTCAACTTGCACACCGGCTGTGCTGTCGTACGGCGCGCGGGGCCTCGACGGTAAATACGGTTAAATAAGGGCCGGATTTAAAAAATCTCTTAATTAATTAATCGACTAATCTCTCTCCTCTTTCTCTCTCACCACCTCCCCTCCCCCTCGCCCTCGCTAGTCGCTCCCCACCTCGTTCCCTCTCCTCCCCTCCCACCTCCACCTCCCCACCCTTCTCGCTCCGCCCCCCACCCCCTCTACGCGTCGCCGGCCGCCGCGGGAGAATCCCGAGGCCGGGATCGAACGCCCCCGCCAGCCTGCTCGCCGGACTCGCCCGCTCCCTTTCGCCTCCGTCGCTCTCTCTGCCTCCACGCCCAGGTTGGTGGACCGCGCCCTCCCTCTTCGAGCCTTCTCATTCCTCTCGAGATGGATGCTACCGCCTCAGTTCCTGGTCCTGCGTGTTTCCCTCTTCCCCCGTCCATTTTTTCTCCTCGTTTGCACCTGGTTGCGGAGTTTTTCGTCATGTAGTTTTTTGGTAATCTCTTCTTCGTTTGATCTTTGGCTGCTGTTTTGTTTTTTTCCCCATGGATGATTTTGAGTCTGAATGTGACGGACCTACATATGGCTGACGTTGTTTTAGAGATACCAGGTTTCCTTGTCGCGAGATTGTTTTTTTTTTTTCGATTTCTCTGTCTTTCGTTTTCTCCATCTCTTTTTTTTGCCCCTGGATTCGCTGACGAGATCACGAGCTGATTCCCCTATTTGCAGGTCCAATTCGCCCCGCGGCGTAGGAATCCCGTCCTAGATTCGATCGAGGGGGGCAATGTCGGGTTCTGCGTAGCCGGAAATCGGGCGCTTACAGGCACCGCGGCGCCGAGATGGGACGCTCCGGCGGCGGGCGGCGGCGGGACCGCATGCGGTGGAGCAAGCTCTACACCTTCAACTGCTTCCGCGGCCACCACGGGGACGCCAGTGCGGACGGGCCGTCTTCCGACGGCGCCGGCGCCGTCGGCGGGCCGGGGTTCTCGCGCGTCGTGCACTGCAACAACCCCGGCCTGCAGAAGCCGCTCAAGTATCCCACCAACTACATCACCACCACCAAGTACAACATCATCACCTTCTTCCCCAAGGCCATCTTCGAGCAGTTCCGACGCGTCGCCAACCTCTACTTCCTCCTCACCGCAATCCTCTCGCTCACCCCAGTGTGCCCCTTCTCGCCCGTCAGCATGATCGCCCCCCTAGCCTTTGTCGTCGGGCTTAGCATGCTCAAGGAGGGCTTGGAAGACTGGCGCCGCTTCATCCAGGACATGAAGGTGAACAACCGCAAGATTGCCGTGCACAAGGGTGACGGCGAATTCATGTACCGCCACTGGGAGGAACTTTGTGTCGGTGATGTGGTTAAGGTTGAGAAGGACCAGTTCTTCCCTGCTGATTTGCTGCTACTGTCCTCAAGCTATGAAGATGGCATTTGCTATGTTGAGACCATGAACCTGGATGGCGAGACGAACCTCAAGGTGAAAAGGTCACTTGAGGCTACACTGCCATTGGAAGAAGACGAGTCGTTTAAGGATTTCCAGGCAGTGATACGCTGTGAGGATCCCAACCCAAGCTTGTACACATTCACTGGTAACTTTGAGTACGAGAGGCAGGTGTTTGCACTTGATCCGGGCCAGATACTTCTCAGGGACTCAAAGCTAAGGAATACGTCCTTCATCTATGGAGTGGTCATCTTTACTGGCCATGACAGTAAGGTTATGCAGAACTCAACTGAGTCGCCATCCAAAAGGAGCAGGATTGAGAAGAAAATGGATTTAATCATATACATTCTGTTCACTGTGCTCGTGTTGATATCGCTCATTAGTTCAATCGGTTTTGCTGTGAGGATCAAATTAGATTTACCCCACTGGTGGTACTTGCAGCCACAAAAGAGCAATAAATTGGATGATCCATCGCGCCCTGCTCTTTCTGGTATATTCCATCTAATCACAGCACTTATTCTTTATGGATATCTAATTCCAATCTCGCTGTATGTCTCGATTGAGCTTGTGAAGGTATTGCAAGCGCATTTCATTAACCAGGACATTCATATGTTCGATGAGGAGACTGGTAATACTGCTCAGGCCCGTACGTCAAACTTGAATGAGGAGCTTGGCCAGGTTCATACAGTCTTATCAGATAAAACTGGCACTTTGACCTGCAATCAGATGGACTTCTTGAAGTGTTCGATTGCTGGAGTTTCATATGGTGTAGGTTCAAGTGAAGTTGAAATTGCTGCTGCAAAGCACATGGCATCAGGTGATGATGACCATGACATGCCTTTAGAAGATATATGGGAGGAGAACAATGAGGATGAAATTGAGCTGGTAGAAGGAGTCACCTTTAGTGTTGGGAACAACCGAAAGCCCGCCATAAAAGGCTTCAGTTTTCAGGATGACCGCCTCATGCATGGGAACTGGACCAAGGAGCCAAATTCTTCCACAATTCTACTCTTCTTCAGGATACTTGCTCTGTGTCACACAGCTATACCAGAGACAAATGAGGCAACTGGTTCTATTGCCTATGAAGCAGAATCACCTGATGAAGGTGCTTTTCTTGTGGCGGCCAGGGAATTTGGTTTTGAATTTTTCAAGCGAACACAATCAAGTGTCTTTGTCAGGGAGAAACACACTTCACCGAATGGCACAACTGAGAGGTTGCATTTCAGTATTTGCCATTCTGTTTGTGATTTTTTGTTCTTGTTCCTTATTATTTATTTGTCTTAATGAGTAAGTATAATTTTAGGGAGTTCAAGATTCTCAATCTATTGGAATTCAATAGCAAAAGAAAACGGATGACAGTAATTCTGAAGGATGAAGATGGTCAAATTCTTCTTTTTTGCAAAGGAGCAGACAGGTAGGGATCTGTACCATTTCTTTTTGGTGATGCTTACGTATGAATTTGTTTTAGCTAAGCCTGTACATCAGGCCATCTGCATTCATAATTTGATGTTTTATTATTCAAAAAGATAGCTTAGAAGGGTTTCTTAAGTAGTGTGAATTGTACATGGTTGCTTACAAGGTTCTGTCTGTTTGGGTTGTTTTAATTCTTTCAGCTTGACTATCCTTGATTGTTCTTTGTTCCCAACCAAACAGCATCATATTTGATAGACTGGCCAAAAATGGAAGGGTGTATGAAGTTGATACGACCAGGCATCTGAATGATTATGGTGAGGCAGGGCTGCGGACATTGGCACTATCATACAGGGTGCTTGAGGAAGCAGAGTACTCTTCTTGGAATGCTGAGTTCCTTAGAGCAAAGACCTCAATTGGGCCTGATAGAGAGTTGCAACTTGAACGCGTCTCTGATTTGATTGAAAGAGAGTTGATCCTTGTCGGTGCAACTGCAGTAGAGGACAAATTACAAAAAGGGGTAAGAAATATTGATTGACTTTTAATGCTAGTAACTGTTTTGAGTTTTTCTAACTTTCATTTATGCCCGGTGCTGTATCAGGTTCCTCAGTGCATAGATCGTTTGGCGCAAGCAGGTCTCAAGATCTGGGTTCTGACAGGCGATAAGATGGAAACTGCAATTAACATCGGGTACGCTGCTGCCAAATGTAAATTTTCCTACGTAAAGTAATATCTGCAAATATATTTATGATGTTTGTATTTCTTTCGCAGATATGCATGCAGTTTGCTGAGGCAAGGCATGAAACAAATATGTTTGTCCATACCCACTGGCGATCAGGTAGCCCAGGATGCAAAGAAGGTATCTTTGCATAACTTTTTTTCTCTTTTACTGTAGGCGGTTTTACTTTTCATGGTAATTCTCCTTATGGTGGATTTTGCTTTCATCTTTGACAACTGAGCAGGCTGCAAAGGAGAGTCTCCTATCGCAAATTGCCAATGGGTCACAAATGGTTAAACTTGAGAAGGATCCAGATGCAGCATTTGCTCTAGTTATTGATGGAAAAGCTCTGGCATTTGCTTTGGAGGACGACATGAAACATATGTTCTTGAACCTGGCAATAGAGTGTGCTTCTGTCATATGTTGCCGTGTGTCTCCAAAGCAGAAAGCACTGGTAGCTTCACCTCTCCCCAACTGAATATCTGTATTTGCTATGTAAAGCAATGTTAAGTTTGCTCTCCTTCACTTTGTAGGTGACTCGACTTGTCAAAGAAGGTATAGGACAAACCACTTTAGCTATAGGCGATGGTGCAAATGATGTGGGCATGATTCAAGAAGCTGATATTGGAGTTGGTATAAGTGGGGTAGAGGGCATGCAGGTCAGTTATTCAGATTGTCATGATCCAATCCTATCTTGTGCAGTGCTACTTTTAGAACCAAGGATTGTTGATTAGGTATGACTAACGTAATCTGTTTGCTTTACCAGGCAGTGATGGCTAGTGATTTTTCAATTTCTCAGTTTCGGTTTCTTGAGCGACTTCTTGTCGTCCATGGACATTGGTGCTACAAGAGAATTGCCCAAATGGTGTTGCACGAAGCACTCTTATTTCTTAAATTTTGTTACATATGTTACATTTTAAGTTCGCCTTTACCAAATCTTCTTTTATTGAATTGCAGATCTGCTACTTCTTTTACAAGAATATTGCTTTTGGGCTTACAATATTTTACTTTGAGGCGTTTGCTGGGTTTTCTGGGCAGTCTGTATACGATGATTGGTTTATGCTCCTTTTCAATGTTGTTCTTACCTCGCTTCCTGTTATATCACTTGGAGTGTTTGAGCAAGATGTTTCATCTGAAATCTGCTTACAGGTATATGATAGAACATCTGACTTAATTTAACCATACTGCTTATGATAAACTAAGGATGTTTAGTATGGAAGCTTGGTCCTGCTGGATGTAGTCTGTGTTCTTGTGGTAGAAAGGGTTTTTTCTCCATCACTATGACCAAAGAAACTAATGAACAAGTGGACACCCAAAAGACCAATTGCTAAACCTTGTTTCTTGAGGAGAAGTAAAATCATTTGTGACTGGATATAGATCAGAAAATTATATTGCACTCAGATGGCTATCAGGTGTTCTTGGCCAGTTTGCATGGCAGCAAGTATAACAACACCACGGTTTGATATGGCTAAGAATATACAAGAAAACTACAAATGGTCCTTTCATTTACAAGAACACAATTATTCATATCACTAAAACTACAAATGGTCCTTCCATTTACAAGAACACAATTATTCATGTCACTATGATTTGTATTGTATTGTTTTGTTTAGGCATATGTCGACCTTTGGCTCTCCTTCCATGCGAACCATCTGTATGGATCAACATGTTATCACCATAGATAGTTTCAGAGTTAGAAATGGTTTGGTGTGCATTGAACACTTTTCCTCATTCTATGTTCAATTGAATTCTTCCCAGTAGTTACATTTATATCTGCTTCAAGTATTCATGGATTGACTGATGTTTTTGAACATGTCTAAAACACCCCGCAAATTTTTTATCAGTGTTTTAAAGGTGTCACCTAGGCATCCAGGCGTACCCAGGGCATGGCCTAGGTGATAAGGCGCACCTAGTTGTCGCCTTGCCTTACCACCCTCAAAACACTGTTTTTTATATCATTTAAATATTTGGTGCAAATTTATCAGGTTTGATGCTTTCCTTTGAGTAGTCTGTCTTCCATGGCATCTATGAGATAGTTAAGGCACATAATTGAAGGAATCATTTAAATGGATTGAAACCATTTGGTACTAATGTTGTATTTACACCTGGCTGAAGTTCAAGGAAATGCAAATGCATGCCAATTTTTTTAGTACCATTATGCCTATATGATTCCCATCTGTATATCAAGTCACTATGTCAGTAAAATATGTTTACAGGTTGCCAAGTAAACTTTTATGCTTGTCTCTGTGATCTTTGGTGATACTAGAGTACTCATGCATCATGTCCTTTCTACTGTAGGAGATGTGTGCTCTTTCGTGATTATTTGATTATCCATTGCTGCTTCTAACCTTTTTTTATGTCTATACTCACATTGCATTACCAACATTCTGCAGTTCCCAGCATTATATCAGCAAGGGCCAAAGAATCTTTTCTTTGATTGGTACCGGATCCTGGGATGGATGGGGAACGGCCTGTACTCATCTCTGGCCATATTCTTCCTCAACCTCTGCATATTCTATGATCAGGCAATCCGTGCTGGGGGGCAAACTGCCGACATGGCTGCAGTGGGAACTACGATGTTCACCTGCATCATCTGGGCTGTCAACATGCAGATTGCTCTAACAATGAGCCATTTCACATGGATTCAGCATCTCTTTGTGTGGGGCAGCATAACAACTTGGTATGTCTTCATCCTTGCCTATGGGATGACATTGAGGTCCGGTGATAACTATCAGATCCTGTTGGAAGTCCTTGGCCCAGCTCCCATATACTGGGCTGCAACGCTTCTGGTGACTGCTGCTTGCAACATCCCCTATCTGATTCACATATCCTACCAGAGATCGTGCAATCCACTTGATCATCATGTGATTCAAGAGATCAAGTACCTAAAGAAAGATGTCGAAGACCAGACAATGTGGAAGAGGGAGCGGTCGAAGGCCAGGCAGAAGACAAAGATTGGTTTCACTGCGAGAGTTGATGCGAAGATTAAGCAGATCAAGGGCAAATTGCATAAGAAAGGCCCATCCTTAACAATTCATACAGTATCATAGGAAATCTCAATCACCTAACAGGTTCGTCGACAGTAGTTGCCACTTTGTTTGCTTCTGCAAGGCAGTGGTTTTAGCTTCATTGAGCAATATAGCGAAATTCTTTTCTTGTATTTCTTTATTTTTTCCCCTGGGATTCTTTTTTTTCTCTGTTTGTGTAAGAAATGTTGGGGGTGTAATCGGTGATGTTCACCCAAGTAGAGCTCCGAAGCCAGCCGTGTAAAAAGTATAGCTCCGTTCAGTTGGGAAAACAACCTATTGAGATAGCTAACAACATATGTATATCTGCAATTTTGATTGTTGACTATTTACTGTGGTGTTCATAATAGAAGATGTTCTCTTTTGTGGTCTATATAGAAGGTGGTGCACTCTACTCGTGCTAGTCGACCCATAGTATTGCCTCACCTAGCCAAAGCTATACTAGGTAGCAAGTACTATATATACTATATGAAATTTACCAGCTTTAAGGTAAAGAGTTAATTGGAAGTTATAGTGTGCACATTGCACGGTTCATCGTCAAACTAATAAGTTTAACCTCAAAATAATGAGTAACGGCTAATCGATGTTCTTCACTGCAGTCAAGGGTAATCCTGCTGCATTGTATCACATGTTATGTCGAACATCGTCATGTGACCAGCATAGCATTAAGCAGACATGCAAGATTTCGACGATGCCACAGGTTAAATTAGTGACTTCACAAGAAATTTCTAAACAGAGAAGGAACAGGTTGATTATCTGATAGAAAATGTTACACACTTATCTATGCATTAAAAACAAAATAAACCCCTACCAAATGATTTCATCCTAAAACAATGACATCCTATTATGACCAATCATTCCACAAAATACGTCACGAAAATTTAAATGATATAATGCTCTTGAAAACCATAAAGTGAAGTTGTGAACGGCCTTATAGCAATTTTGCTGAGAAATGTGTTTTGTCAGCTGAATAAATAGTAAATTTCGCAAACTGTTTTTCACGAACTAAACAGGGCCCTAAGAGCATCTCCAGTGGGAGCTCCTAAATGGGGCCCTACTCTAAAATTTAGGAGCCAAACAAAAAAAAATCTTCTCCAGTGGGGCTCCTAAACTCCCTCCTATTTTACATGCCCTCCCAAATTTCCCCTCCAAACCCTCAGGTTTGGGAGCCTCCCATTCCCCCTCCCAACCTTGGATCCCACCATTTTTCTTTTAATTTTTTTGTTTTCTTTCTTCTCCTCACGAGCACGCCTTGTTTCTTTTCTTTTTTCTTTTTTTCTTTCTTTTTTTCTTTTTTCTTTCTTTTTTCCCTTTTTTTCTCCTTTTATTTTCGGATCTCTCTCCGTCGGCCCTTCTCGATCCTTCTCGCTCGCGCTCCTGCTTCGCCCGGCACCTCTGCGTCGGCCTTCTGCGAGCTGGTGGCAGGGTTTTTATATCGGTTCAAACAGGTCCGGTTCCCGCTGAAACCGGGATGGACCGGTAGCAAAAAGTCCCGGTTTACCGCCCCTAACCGAACCTAGCAAATCGGTCCATTTGGCTAACCGGTCGGTAAGACCGGTTTCTCGGCCTGTTTTTTTTAAAAAAACCGGCACTGTAGCGGTAAAAAAACCCTGCCTGGTGGAGGGAATGGCGGCCCGGATGTGGAGAGCAATCCTCCGGGGCCTCTCCTTATCTCTCTCCGCCATCCCTCTCTCTTCCCTGCCTTTGGCTTCCTCTGTGCCTATGGAAGAGCGTTGGAGGCTCGAGCTCCTGTCGCCGGCCGGACCGAGGCACGGAGGAGCAAGCCGGACTGGTTCGAGGTGTGGCTGCTCTCTCTCTCGTGTCCCGTGCGGATGCCGGCAGATGGAGCTCCAAGGATTTGGCTCGTGGCCATGGTGTTCCGCGGCTGCTGCCCTCCCTCTCCCTCTCGCTCTCGTGCCCTGTGGGGATGCTCTCAGGCTCGGCAGCGAGCGCAGGAAGACTCAACATGTAGAGAAAGGGGATTTGACCGGCGGCGGGGGCTCGGGCGGCGGCCGGGGCTCGCATCGGTGGAGTGGAGAGGGTTTTTTTTTCAACTTACAGATGGGTCCCACAAGGAATAGGAGTCTGGATGCATGACCCACTGGAGTTGGATGCAAATTTAAGCCCTAAATTTTACATGCGAGCTTATAAAATAGAATTTGAGAGTCCAAATTTGTTTTTTAAAAGATAGCAGGAGCACTGCTCTGTCATATAAGAAGAAGAAGCATTCGTACATAACACGCCGAAGCGGTACACCAACCCCATAAACAAACGCACACAACACAACGTTACACCACCACCATCATCTAGGAGAGGAGATGAAAGTAAACCGTCAGAAACTACGCCGTCGCCACCAACGATGTGCCACGCCAAAAGCCATAGCTCGCTGCAAGCCCGAGCAGCTACCTCAACTCCTCCACCATGAGGCTATCATTCTCAAACTGCACACACACGATCGTCGATCTCCCAGCTCCAACGATGCATTAGCAGACCACTCTTGTCGCAGCACAATTGAAAAACACTGATCCTGGCCACTCTGCGTGGGGGCCTTGCCTCTCCCACCGCCTCACACTCCTCTGTCAAGAACTCAGATATCTGAAACCGCTCTGAGAGCATCACCTCCGCCCAGCCGTCACCAAGATCACCACTGCACCTTGCGCGTCAATTCAAGACCTCCAGCACCCATGGGCCCTCTGCACCTTGCCGCCAACACAAAGAACATGCACAACACTGCCACCACCATTACCACCACAACCGAGCCGCCTCCAACATGCCCAACTGGAAACACAGCCACCCCCAATCGGCAACACAACCACAAGTCAAGCGGTGTCTCAAAACACGACGCCTTCAAGAAGGGCACGACGCCAAGATGGCGCCGCCGTCGCATGTCCAAAGTGGACAAGGGTTTCACCCCAAGATATCCAGCGCAACGAGCATAGAGGCTCTACAATGGCGCCCCCAACAGGGAAAGCGACGCCCGAGAGCGCCGCCACCATCATCACCGGTAAAACGTGCCAGGTGAGGCTTTCGCCCGGAGCAGATCAGCCTGCTGCACTCGCACTGCCCACCCCGCACGGAGACAGAACAACGCTCCACCGGGACAGCACCACGCTCCACGACACAACCGCGAAACCTGCACCGGAAGGATGGCACAACACAGCTCGCAACACCACCATGGTGCGAGCTGTAGGTGGCGGCGGCGGGCTCCGCCCGAGCCGCCCGTGGGGGCGACGCGGGGGCTGGGAACACGAGAAGATCTTATGATCGCTGAATGAGTCCAAATTTGTATACCGCAGCGTAGATGCTCTAAGCCACTTAATACATAGTACATGAGAGTTGAGCTAAAATCATAGGCCTACTTTTCTATTTTTACATAGTCAAAGCTGTAGCTCCACAATAATAAACGGTTCCTTTTTTCGTTTATTTAACTCTATATGTTCTGTCACTAAAAACCCCGCGATACTATCATTTGCAAAGTTGCGCGTGATTTTTGACGGACTAATCAGAAATCAGCCGACGCGGTTCTCCGAAGTCCGAACGGCGAGGGGAAGCCGGGCAGGCCATCCCACCGGCATCTGGACGGGATGCTGGCACGAATCGTGACGTGCACGGCGCATCCAACGGGGCCAACCAACCCAACGTGTCCAAACCCAAACGAACCCCCCCACCCCAGCTAATCATCTCGGCGCTGTTTGCCTACTGATTCCACCCTCGCTGCATCACCCACACGGCCACACCCACCTCTCTGCCCCCAGTCCCTCTGCGCTCTCTTCCACGCACAAACCGAACCGAAGCGCCGCCGCTAGGGTTTGCTTCTCCGCCAGCCGTGAACCCTAAACCCTACTGCTCCCCTCCCTGCAGCGCAGGCCACTGCCCAGCAATCTAGCTGCGCTAAGCTTCGCTCCCCGCTTCGATCCGGCCTCGGGAGCTAGGGTTTCGCTCGCCTCCAATCAGCCGCTTTGGGTGATCCGGGCCGGCGGCGCCGCGGCATGGCGGGGTACGGGGAGGAGAACCAGGACGCCATGAACGGGTACGAGGAGGAAGAGGAGGAAGAAGAAGAGGTGGAAGAGGTCGAGGAGGTGTACGAGGAGGAGGAAGAGGAGGGGGACGGGGAGGCGGACGACGGGACCGCTGCCACGGACGCGGAGGCGGCTGCGGAGGCGGAGGGGGATGCTGAGATGAGAAGCGGAGGGGGAGGTCGAGGCCTAGCAGAGGCTGTTGGGGATGGGGACGCCGGTGGCGAGGAAGGGAGGGATGCGGATTCTGGGGGCGGTGACGCCTCGGGGTGAGTTCCTTGGGGCTCTAGTTCTTGTTTGGTCTGGTCAGTTGGATTGGATTAGGTGTGGCTGATAGTTTTGGTTTGGTGCATCCTTGGATGTGCTTTTGCAGGAAGATTTTCGTAGGGGGTGTAGCCTGGGAGACCACCGAAGGTAGTGAGCAATTCTTTTGGTTTTGGGGGTATCTGCTAAATAAGAAGCTATTTTAGTTTATATCAAGTGATATGTTGCAGCCACGAATAATATGTTGTGGGAGGAAAATATATTGTACAAAGGAAACAATAGTTTGTAGATCTTTGTCAGTAAAAGAAAAATTACATGGCACTATGCTGCAATATAAAGGTGTAGGTGTTTTCGTGTTGCTTATTAACTTTTACTTTAAGTTGCACGTTTCGCTGATACATGATTTTGCTTGGGTAGGCTAATGTATGTGGCAAAATTTCTCTGAGTATGTCAATACCTTGTTTCGTGTTGGTATTTTTACTGAAATGGTAATACATAAACATGGGAATTTGATGTTTTGAGCAGGCTTAGTTAATGAATTTCAGAAATATAGCCTTCTGTAGTTTATGAGTTTTGTAAATAGTTGCTACACAATCTTTGTCTGATTGTGAAACTGCCTCTGAGTTGCTGTTCCGGGCCTTATCTACTCCATACTGTTAATGCTAATCAGTTACATATTGTCATGCAGTATGCATTTTAATGCATGTAGGAGTAGGTATTACAAAGAAGCTGTATTACTTCGTCTGCTTTATTTCTTGTATAATTATTTGGTGGTATCTAGCTGCTGAGAATTTATAGTGTGCCAACCCAATACAGCTTGGGCTTCAATTGGTGTCTCGGCAGGAGTGCAATCATATCTTTGATAACATCGAAAGGATAAATAGTTGCGACTGATGAGTTTGCATAGATGTGCTCGGTGTTCTTACTTCTTAGGTGCTCATAAGATGAGGCAAGGCGAAACCGTACCAGCCTAGCACTAGCAGAGTAAAATAGTAGCCACCAAAGGAGAAGAGAAAGCAAACAACCGGCAGCCCACTAGCCAGCCTACAAGTGCTCACTTCTGTACATATACATATCCCCTCCCAGGTCATTAGGTGGCCCACCAGGCTCTCTGCTTCTCTCTTGCAGCACTGTTGTATCGCTAGCTCGTTTCCAGCTTTCTCCAGCCCCATTACGCCGCCTGCCTTCCTCTCCTTCCTTCCATTGGTGCTACTCCTCACCATGCTTCCTCAGATTGACAGGATGACCCAGGACACTGCATGCCAGGCAACGCTTCCGGATCTGGCGGGGATGAGGGTGGCGGTGGCTTCTTGACCTTTCTTGTTGGTTCCCTCTCAATTTCCCTCTGTTCTGCCTCAATTCCTCCTGGTCTTTCACTGCTTTTTGGCTACACATTCGGGACGCCTTGTCACCTTAGTGACGGCTTAAGAACCATGAATGTGCTGAAATGCATGCGGTTTTAACTGAAAATCAGGAAAAATCTTTCATTTGAACAATCAAATGGCAGTTAGGTGGTTTATTATTATTTGTTTTGCATTAATTGGTGTGCTAAAGTGGTCCCAGTTCTGTACCATTAATTATTTGACAGTTTTGTATCCTGTTCTTGGGATTGTCATGCTCTTAATGATACACTTTTTGTATGTGGTCTTCCATGGGTCTTCTATAAAGCATGTCACTCACTAAAACCATTTATTTGTTATTGGGGCCTACAATCTTCATCATCTATAGAAAAATTGTAATATAGATTGCCGATCTTATAACATGGATTATAGAATTTTGTTCTCTCCTTTTTTTTCGCTCACAGTGGAACTCAATGTGCTTTGCTTGTTATTCTTACCCTCCATTTTCTTGTATGCAGAAACATTCACTAAACATTTTAAGAAGTATGGAGCTATAACTGATTCTGTGATCATGAAGGACAAGCATACTAAGATGCCTCGTGGATTTGGATTTGTCACATTTTCCGATCCATCTGTGATTGACAGGGTTCTTGAGGACGAACATGTCATCGATGGAAGGACTGTAAGGCATCTATGTTCACCATGTAAAAATAGTGGACTTCATTCTGGAATATTTTTTTTCTTACTTGTGGTTTATACCTATCCAGGTTGAAGTCAAAAGGACTGTTCCGAAAGACGAGATGTCAACAAAAGATGGTCCGAAGACAAAAAAGATATTTGTGGGTGGTATCCCGCCATCTCTTACTGAAGGTTGTTAGTAACTCGGAAGCTTTTTTCCATTTCGAGCAAAGTTAGCTCACTATTATATCACATTATTAGTCATATTCAGTGTTTTAAAGGGGGTAGACGGTAAGGCAAGGCGACCTAGGTGCGCTTTGTCGCCTAGCCGACAAGGTGTAACTAGGACCTTAGGGTGCCCTGGGTACACTTGGATGCCTAGGTGACGCCTTTAAAACATAATATTACATTCTGTTATATAACTTAATGCCGTTGTAGTTCTAATTGTTTGACTAGTGACTCGAGAGTCTTGAAACAATTTGTTTCAAATGCAAAACATGACTGGTATGATCTTTCCAGATAAATTGAAGGAGCACTTCTCCTCTTATGGGAAGGTGGTAGAGCATCAGATTATGCTTGACCACAGTACTGGGCGTTCACGTGGCTTTGGATTTGTCACATTTGAAAGTGAAGACGCTGTTGAAAGGGTTATGTCACAGGGAAGAATGCATGATCTTGGAGGGAAACAGGTCACTTTCTTTTCTTGCCATCCTTTTTTCCTGAGTAAATATCATTGACTTGTTAGCAGGTTTTGTATTCAATTGGCAAGTGCCAATTAGGCATGTCATTAGTAACTTTGTTATTATTGTTTTTCATTAATTTTGTTAATAATCCTGATATATGATTTTTCTCTTTACAAATGAGTCGCTTTTGTGTTTGGATTTTGAACATCATTGTTTATTGAGTACATTGGCAACTATACGAGGAAGTAGAGTATCAGCTGTAACATGCAGTGTGAATGTTGATAATGTGATAATTCCACTGTAGCAACCAGCACTAAATTTAGTGCCGTTGTAGCACTAAATATGATTTTGTTTCATATATTTGAGAAAAAAATGCTGCTTCTGTAGTGCTTGCATAACCCCTCTTTTATAGTATATTCCTTTTGATATAGCAGCTTCTCTTTCAGAGGCTTAGGGTTTAAGGGTATGTTGTTGTAGGACATACATGTTTTATTTGATGTAATTTTATTTTATTTTTCTGTCATGCCCACAATTCAAACAGTTTGTTAGCCTGTGCAATTTGGATATGCGATAAATGATGCAAAATCACATATTTGTTTTGTAGTGATAAAAAATAATATGGCTGAAAATAAAATAAATTAGAGTTGTAAGTTTAGTAGCATGTTGTCATTGCCAAGGATTACTTGGCCTGTCTGCATCATATGGCAGGATGACAACATATGGGAATGAGTTGTAGTTTAGCAGCATGTTGTCATTGCCAAGGATTACTTGGCCTGTCTGCGTCATATGGCAGGATGATGTATCACAACACTGTTCACAATAAAACTAAAAAAACATTTCTGGTGCAGGTTCTGTCTTGACTTTCCTGTATGCAACGATTCTCCTTTGTTATTCTAGATCATAATTAAGTCACATCATTTTCTCTTGCCTAGAAGGCTAGAAGTTACATAAGGCTTATAGGTTTTGCTGTTATATTTAAAGCATCATGCAGTGTTCTGTAATAATTAGTTCTCTAATTGATTTCTAATTCTGCAGGTTGAAATAAAGAAAGCTGAACCAAAGAAACCTGGGGGTGATTCAAGCTCAAACGGGAGATATAGTCGTGGGGGTGGTGGTGGTCACCGTGATTCTTACCGTGGCAGTGGTGGCGGCGGCGGCTCCGGGAGCAGCAGCAGTGGTGGCTATGGCTATGGCTATGGGGGTGGCAACCGATCAGCTGCAGCCTATTATGGCAGCACAGCTTATGGCGCCTATGGCAGAGGTTATGGATATGGCAGTGCTGCTGGCTATGGGTCTGGTTATGGCTCAGTTTATGGTGGCTCCATGTATGGTGGTCCATACGGTGCCTATGGGGCTTATGGCGGTGCCTATGGAGGTGGTGCATATGGTGCACCTGGCGGCTATGGTGGTGTAGGAGGCTATGGTGGCTATGGTGGGGCTGGAGGCATGGGTGGTGGTGGTAGCACTGGCGGTCACGGTCGGGGTTCGAGCAGATACCACCCCTATGGAAAATGATCTTCGATTCATGGCGGTTCTCTAGGATCTGATAATAAAGAGCCCTATACCTCACCTCATTTATCCTGCTGAGAAAATGGGACATTCCATTCACTTTGTTGAATCTGCGGCATCAGAACATTTTTTTTTTCTGTAACTTAGCGTTGAACTATGTCTGGCACCAAAGATTGTAGGCTATAGACGCTGAACCCTGAACGATCAGCCATGTAGAAGCTGCAGGTAGTACTCTTGTTGTATTCTTGTAGACTGCTATGAACCTTAGAACCCTTAAACCAAACTTTGTGGTAGTAAAAATATTGTGTGATTGAACAATACTGTGGATGTAACATTCTCCTACTAATCAGCTGACTTATGCTGTCTCTCCTTATATGTGGAGATAAGCTTATGAAAAGGATTGAACTAATACTTTTATTATTTTAAGGGTTGGTACGTTTTTTCATTTCTGATTTCAGATCTGAATGCGTGTGATGTGATGGGTAATGTTTACATGATTTTGGATCTTATGTTTCAACTGGAACTTTTATATATATATATATATATATATATATATATATATATTTTTACAGAAGGAAGCGCGAAATTTCATGAGTTAGTGAGCGACGTCCCCCCCGGCCACCAAATCTCTGTACAACCTACAGTAGTACGGTTCAATCCTTTCCTGCATTCGCTTGCATAGTTGCATGATTATGACCCTCAATATTACGTATAGAAATGGTTCGACTTCGACGCCTAACGAAATGTTTCGATTTCACCCAGTTTGATTCCATGCAGATGTATAGGAAATTCACCCAGTTTCAACTTTGCAGTGATGGCTACGCAAGAACGGCTGCTAAACCTAGGCCACAAAGATTAGGCAGATGTTGCAAAGTGTTTTTTTTTCTTAAAGGAAAAATGGGGAGTTGCAAAATCCAAACGAAAGACGCATCCCGTACTCTCGCTCTCGCTCGTCCGCGGTCCGATGCTTTCAAACCACCACACGCGCAGCCCTCGCCATGGTGTCGACATCTTTGCTCCATACGGAGGAGGCGACTCCTCAACCAGTGTCACGCTCGCGACGCCGCGCCCGGCCCGCTAGACACTGTGCCGCGGGACCCACCCCGTGCCCGCCACCGCCTGTCGCCGAGGCAGGGCCCCGCCTCCCAGCCTGACCACCACTCACCCGTACGGCCCGATCCGACGGCGACCGCGCGGGGTGACGACATCCTCGGGCCCGGTGGGTCCCTGCACCCCCGACGTGGAGCGGTGGGCGCGAGCTTGCGGGATGCGGCCGTGGTCTCTCTCCTTCCTTCCCAATTCCCATCCCCGCCTCCGCTCGCGCCGTCGCGCGTATAAAATGGTCGCTTGAGATCGCACGAGCACGCGGATCGGGGGAGGGAAAAAAGGTTCGGGACTCAAGGGGATAATTGTTGTGTTTGCATCAGCAGAAAGGATTCTTGCCGCGCCGATGCCCTTCTTCTTCGAGGTGCGTGCCACCTGCAGACCTACCACTTCTTTTCCTTTTTCTCATCCTCTGGGAGAGTAGGAGGAGCTCGTGGCGCGGTGCCCAGCTCGCCGCGTGTGCTCTGCCGCGTCCCGCGGCCTCGCACACTCAGCCTCGGCATTGCTTATCTTCGTTGCCGCGATTCCTCCCATTCTCCGTGTCTTCTGAGGTTGCGCCATTTGCTTACATCATCGCTGAATTGCCGTATCGAAATTTTTTGTTGAGGAATTCGACTTCCTTGCGTTGCTGTCGTTGCAGAAGATGATGGATTCGCCGTACCTCCGCACGCATCTTCAGCATATAGCAGGTAGGTAGCAGCCAGCAAGAGATTTCGTTTCGTTTTCCCTTTTCAGTTTGAGCTCGTGAGATTCGATTCCGAGTTCTCACGCCGGCATGCATGCTCCATGGGTGCCATGGCAGCCTCTCTCTCCACGGCGAGCTGCGCCGCGTCTGAGGAGGAGGAGGAGTGCCGCGACGAGGCGGCGGCGCTGGGGCTCAAGATGGTGGCCGTCGCGGCGATCCTCGTCTCCAGCGCTACGGGCGTCGCGATCCCGCTCCTCGGCCGCCGCTGGCGCCGCCGTGGCAGTAGCGGCAGCGCGGCGCCGTCCTCCTCCAGTGGCGGTGGCCTGTTCGTCCTCGCCAAGGCGTTCGCGGCGGGGGTGATCCTCGCCACGGGGTTCGTCCACGTCCTCCCCGACGCCGACGAGGCGCTCAACGACCCTTGCCTCCCGGCCGTGCCATGGCGGCGGTTCCCGTTCCCAGGGTTCGTCGCCATGCTCGCCGCGCTCGGGACGCTCGTCGTCGACTTCGTCGGCACGCACATGTGCGAGCGAAGGCGCCGCAGCGAGGAAGCCGCCGCCACCGCCGCCGCCGGTGCAGGGGATGGCGGCCGAGGAGAGATGGCAGCGGCGCTGCTGCTCGAGGACGGCGAGCTCGTGGGGAGGGGAAGGAACGGCGTTGAGAGGAGGAACGATGGGGGAGGCCGTAAGGAAGACGACGGAATGCACAGCCACAGCCACGCTCATGGCCATGGAGGAGCGTCGTTTGATGGTCACGGCCATGGCCATCGGCACGGTGACGACCCGTCTCAGTCTCGCCACGCTGTTGTCGCACAGGTACATTCATGGTCCTTAGCATGCATCCTACTCAAAACTAAACATATACATGTTAACATTGCTCGGGTAGTATGATAAGGTGATGATTCTTGCTTCATGCTTTACTAGTGGCTGACATATTTAATTTGCTAACAATTTGGCCAAGACCAAAGAGTAGTTAAATTACTAACTATATTCTGGCATGTCTGCATTAGTCCACATTCACATTGAGCACTATTTTTCTTGTGCTAAATTAATAAATTATAAATGTTTTCGCGGGGTTATTGTTACTAATATAATTGAAGAGCAGAGATATAAAATTTGAAATAATGTAGTATGGTGAGGGTGCTAGAAGGTGTACAACTGATGTGTTCTAGTAACGTTTAACCAGGTTCTCGAGCTTGGGATTGTATCGCACTCGGTGATCATTGGCCTATCGTTGGGCGTTTCACAGAGCCCGTGTACCATCAAACCACTGGTTGCCGCTCTCTCCTTCCACCAGTTCTTTGAGGGCTTTGCATTGGGTGGCTGCATTTCTGAGGTGAACACCTAGCTACTTCCTTTTGTGATTTGAGTAAACAATTAACCGTTGAAGACAAGTTGATATGATGTGATTTGTGGCCTTCTGTGTTCATTCTCTGACAAAATTCAGGCTCAGTTCAAGAGTTTCTCTGCACTTCTTATGGCCTTCTTCTTCGCCATCACAACATCTGCTGGGATCATTGTGGGGGCAGGCATTGCGTCGTTCTACAACCCCAACAGCCCAAGGGCATTGGTGGTGGAGGGCATCCTGGATGCCATGTCGGCTGGTATACTGATATATATGGCCTTGGTGGACCTCATTGCTGCCGATTTCCTCAGCAAGAGGATGAGCTGCAACCCGAGGCTGCAAGTCGGTTCCTACATTGCGCTGTTCCTTGGTGCCATGGCCATGGCGTCTTTGGCCATCTGGGTTTAGTCAGTAGGATGGAAGTGAGGCAACTCTTGAGAGGAGCTGCTTCATTGACATCTACAGCAGCAGGTGCTCTCAGCTGCTCGTTTGTTGTGTTCTTGATGAATAGGGGGCAATATTCTTTTTTCCCCTTCATTCTTTTGTTCATTCTCTTCTTGGTGGTGGGCCATACAAGTAGGTCCCTCTTTTGGTGCTGCAAAACAAAATCCCTTGTTGGGATAGTTTGTGATGGGTAGAGGAAGAATAATGAATACAGTGAAAGAAACAAATGGTTTTTGAGTTCCATCACTATTCGCCAGGGGCGAATCTAGGAATGGAGAGCACCGGGGTCAGCTTCGTTAGTAGATAGGGGTCATTAGTATTAATGAACAGTGATTCCTTTATAGTTTATAGGAATTTATCGGGGTCAGCTGACCCCGATGATATGGGCTGCATCCGCCCCTGCTATTCGCAGATGTACACTAAACAGAAATACTTATCAGGGCTCTGTCTTGCAAGATTCTTTTTTAAGCATGCAAGAGTTTGGATGTTAGAAAATGAAACGTTGGAGAATTTTTGCCTTATATTGTTGGGGTTTGCTGTATAGCTTCAGGATCTGGTTTGATTCTGAAATGAGAATGACTATTAATGATCTTTCTTGACTGACCAAACATTGTATCCTTTATTCCTTTATATCAATTTTTTATTCTGTCAGTGACTGGTTCGAGTCCATTTTCAGATATCAATTCATGTTACTTGAAACATTCACCATCACTAGATAAGCTTGTATTACGATGTCAAACGAAATTTCAAGTCTAAACTCAAGTCCCACTTGGTAAATACAAACATGAATATGCACATGTCTGAAAGCTTGTCCTGCTGTGCATATGTCCACGAGATTTTACTTTTTTTTGTGTGTGTCTCCCAAATGTGATTGATTTTAATTATTGTGTGGAATCATAACACATCCTCTGATCTCCTATGGATGGTGAATTTTTCAATTTTTTTTTAAATTTAAACTTATACATTTCTGAGAAAGTTTTCAAGTCCAATGCTAGCTAGTTTTCACTGGATATGCATCCAATCATGTAAGCATCAACCAAAACTAGCTTAAATGACATCAAAGAAAGATTTGTTTTTGTTTCTTCCAGCTGCCATCAACAAGAACTGCTGCTCTTGCTCCCAAATATTTCTTAGGGATCAAATCGATCTCGACACCAAATGTCGATTGTTTATGAGACCATGACTGCCCTTGGACTTGTGATGCTGGTGATGCCATCTTGTTCATTGTTCACTGGACTGTCCAGTATCCTGCTAGACCAGTGGTGCACGGTGAAGTCTGACGACTGTTTGATTAGTTGTGACCTGCATTTTTTTTGAGCAATGACAGATTTGTGCAATCATCAGGTAAAACAGTGCTTATTGTTTGATTGTTTGCACCGGATGATGTCTTGATGAGGATGAAATCGGGAGGGTTTGTTCAGATTTGTGCTTTCCCAATTCTAGAACAGCAAAACTAGATGACGTACTCATCCATCATGTTTGTTACCTGGTCACATGTTCTTTACTTAAAACTTTAACTGCAGAATCAAATGACATAGTTACTCACTCATACATATCCTTTACCTAACATAATAGGAAAGGTAATGGTTTCAGACGGACAGAGACAGAATATGGAGATATCCAATGGAATGTGGAGCGTTAGATTCTAACGAGTTCTGGGCCCAGTGCCCCAGTGGCACTATGGTGCGACTGCCACTCAATCACGGATCCGGCGCGCGCCGTGCACTCCCAATTGTGGTAATTTTGTCAGACAACAAGACTACAAGATGTCTCCCCACCGTGTTTCAGGGTGTGTTTAGTTGGGAGGGGAGGAAAAGATCTTTATCTAGGAAGCGTGTTCTGTGAGAGGGATGAATAGGAGAGTTGAAAGGAGTTAAAAGGGAAACTTTTTTGGGAAGCGTGTTTTCTAAGAGAGATGAATAGTAGAATCCAAAAGAACTTCTGGAACTAAACACGGCCTCAACAACAATTGGTGCTCTGCCCTACCCGTGGTGGAATCTGCGTCCCGGTGCCCTGGCAAGCAGGGCCACATTGCACGGTGAGCCATCATGGACGTAGAGTGGGGTGTGTCTCGGGCTCAGAGATGGATCGTGTTCTGAAAACTTTTGACGTGGTCATGGCATTTGGTCTTGAAAACTGAAAGAGCCAGCAGATGAAGCATACCTGCCTCGTGAGCCTAGCAATTGGATGAAGAACAGATTGCCTTGTCTTCATCTAACTTTATCATCATAATTTGTACTCCCTCCATTCATAAATACATGACGGTTAAGACAAGTTAGTTCAAAAAAGAACTAAGGCTTTGTTCGTAAAGTAAAAAAATTTCACCCGCCGCATCAAATATTTGGATACAAATTAAGAGTACTGAATATAAACTAATTACACAATAGAGTGTAATTGGCAAGATATCTATTAAGCCTAACTAGTATATGATTTTACAATGTTGTGCTACGATAAATATGTGCCAATGAGAGATTAATTAACCTTAATAGATTCGTCTCACGAATTCCACTCCATCTATGTAATAAGTTTTGTAATTTATCTATGTTTAATACTCCTAATTAGTGCCAAACATCTGATGCGAAATGTGAAAAGTTTTCAACCTGGGAACTAAGCAAAGCTTAAATCCCTTATCCTAAACGTCATATATTTGCAAACGGAGTACTTAGTGTAAACAACCTGCCGTCGGTGTTGTTTGTTTGCCTCCTAAATCATATATTCTAGCTCATGGTCCATGGATAGCACGGTGAAAGGTCACCTTGGACCATCAAAATAATCTAGAATAAGCAACCTAAGAGCAACTTATTTCAGATGTGATCTTTTACCAATAAGCCTCAGGCTATATAAGTTAGGTTGTATAATCTAGGAGGAAAACAAACACACCCAGAAGGTTTTTATTTTTGGCTAAGACCAAACATATCCGATGGATGTTTGGGGTAAAACCAAACGTACTATCGTTCAATGGATGTTGAGGGGGTGCTGTCATGAACTTGGTTGCTCCTTGCAAGTTGCTAGAAGTGATGGTGACCGTATGTCTTCAAGTAGACGAGGACTGAAGAGTATCTACAGATGGCACGTGAAGGTCATGGGCAATCTTTCCTGCCACAAGCTCCCTGGAAACCGAGTCCTGCAAGAGCTGGAGGGAGTATTGTCGTGCCCTTCAGATGAGAGACGTGTTGTTATGTCAGTTACCAGCTTTATTCACTCGTGCTCATTGGGAAAGCTACAGAACTGTTTGACAATAGGGGTTGTGAATTTGATTGGGGAGAGGTTCCCATCTCTGTTTGGAGACGAACACAAAGGTCGGAGCTGATAGAGTGCATTATCAGGTACTACTATATTGTACTCGTACTATGTTCTTTGCACCTTTCCCGCATCACCAAACAGTCATGTGTGTGTTTCCCATTTTTTTTCCTTGCATCAGCAACCAAAGTCTGATGAAAATAAGCATTATTTGTCCTAAACAAATGTTTTCTTTACTACTCCTTCCAGAGGCTACCGAACTTTTTATCATGTATGCACTGCATTACTCGTACAGTCCAGAAGGCAATGAAGAATCTTCCAAGGATAGAGACACAGTGTGGAGGGTTTGCGCGTGTGTTCTTGGACTGAACTCTCAAGGCAGGACTCAGCAGGAGGCTGCAGGGACAAGAAAACGACACGAAGTGGCTACCACCCAGGACAGAAAGAAGAATCTGGCACGCCATCATCTTGTACTAACCCGGGGGGTTGTGGGCAACTTGCGGAGACAGATCTGGGCAAACAAACGCATGTCAGATGTTACCCGTGGTCCGTGGACTGGAGGAATATTCGCCCCCAGAGCAATTCTGGCGGTACCTGCTTGTCACTTTGAAACGTGGCAGCCGGCCATGATGAACACGAATGACTGCTGGAAGGAGTAGAGAGGGACTTTGATCTCGGCTGGCGTGGCATTTTGTTCAGAAAACTGACCGTATATACTGTGTACAGTACAGCGAGCTGTCTTCGAGAAACGTGTACTACACTGGCTCTGTTGCTAAGATCGATCGGTGCCATGGAATTTGTTTCAGTCAACCATTTGACCATGTGGATGGATCAAATATGGACTGCATTTCATGTCAACTGTTCATTGCCATCATGAAGACGTACCCTCTTTGACTGTTTTTTTTGTTTGGTCTAACCATATATGGTTCCTGTGTGTAATGAGTTGCAGAGAGTCTCATTGGCTTTTGTGAATGAGCTAAGATTCAGCGATTAGAGCAAGTATAACAATCACTGGGAAGCGGACGTAAGGTGACATGGAAGGAAGAGAAACAAAGAGAGAAGAAAACGGGCGCCTCGCGACACGCCAACATCGGCTGGCGAAAAATAATCCAGACGCACTACCGCGGCTGTCATTGGCTCTTTTCACCATTTTATACTAAATGACCGTGGGGTCCGCCATCCGTGCGTGCCAAATCACCATACGAGGCGCCTGTTTGCCGGCGAGCTTACTAGCCCCTTGCTCTTAACCGTATGTGTGTTCTTGTTACCGCACTGCCGTTTCTGAACACGGTAGCACTACCGAAACCGAACCGATATTATGGAAACGAATTGTCATGTGTGCCTGCTGCAGGCTGCAGAGCCATTGAATTGTACCGTGAATATTGCTTTTGGAATTATTAGAGACGTAGCATCGGTCACTGATGAATATTTAAGATGGATATGTTGAGTTCTTTCTTTATTTAGAGGGTTAGTCCCAAATGATTCCTACCTACTATACTCAATAAGAATGTATTGAGTTGGTAGAGATTGGAGAAAATTTTTTGTAGCAAAAGTTTGTGAGAGGAATAATGGTGTTCAATGGAACTAAAAAACTAGAGAAACAGTAGATAGTAGGAACTAAACAACTCCTAACGTAAGATCCAAATGAATCGAACTTCTAGGGCACCTCGTAAGTATCGTTAAAGATTCGAGCGGTGGGTAAGAAGATTCGTGCGGTGGCCGGTGGGTAAGATCAAAGGGCCACACTGTTGCTGTAATTTTAAACATGCTGCAGTCCCTGTTTAGATAAAAAAGTTTTTTTAGACTTTACTATTCATCCATTACAGAAAACATGCTTCCTAAAAATATTCCCCTCCAATTCACTTCAAATTTTCTATTCACCTCTCACAGAACACGCTTCCTAGAAAAATTTCTTTTTACTCCCCACCAACACACTTGCAAGAAACTACTATGCAACTTACGGAGTACAGTATATATATATATAGTAAGAATTTATGCGCTGATGACGTAAGTGTAGTGACTCCAATATGCCAGGCTCATCACCTGTGCATTGTATAAATTCAAAAATTAGAGACTCGCGCGTTACGGTGCTTGGGAGAACTGAGTTTCCTTTCACTGCAAACAAGGATATACCGTGTAGACGCGCATCAACTTGACTAGTTAATAATAAACCGTAAAAACCACAAATAAGCAGGCCATCGAACATAATATTCTGGTGTTCTCGGCAAGAACTGAAAATAGTTTAAGATTCAAATAAACCACATAAAACATCCTAATAAAACACAATCCAAATATATAGGCAGGCCGTTGTTGCAACGCGAAGAATTACATCCTCTTCTCCCCCGTGGCCGTAATGCTGAGGCTGAGGCCGGCGCCGCAGCAGGGACAGGACGCTGTCCCCTGCTGCAGCCGACGAACGGCGGCGCCTGGTGCGGACGATGGATCACTCGTCCTCCCCAGTGGTGGTCGCCGTGCTCGATCGCTTGTGGCTGATGATGATGATGAGGGCGACGCCGGGTAATGGAGCGACCCCGAGAAGGGTCCGCCGACGAGGGCAAACATGCACCACAACGCGCACTGCGCCAACAGGACGAAGGACATGATGAATGCTCCCAGGTTCTCTGTGCTTAGCTCCATGCTGCGGAAGATGACACCGATGGCCACCAGGTGAAGGGCCGCCAGGATCAACACCAACGGATCCTGCGCATGCGTTAATTAATTATCCATCAGATTGAGGTTAAATTATATTATATGTACATCATATCGGTCGATCGATCGATAGAAAAAAAGCAACAAGACGATTAATTCTAGGCCGGGATCAATTAATCAATCAAGAATCGAAGATCGACGTGCATTTACGCGGATGACCTCGTCCCAGGTGTACCCATGCAAGTAGCCATGATCTTGGATCCTCCACTTCTGCGGTGCCGCCGCCGCCGCCGCAGCCTTGTCTGCCCTACCCGCGTGACCTGGATCCATCGCGGCGGATTCGATGTGCTCAATGCAGGAAATATATATAATCTTTTTTTTCTAGTTAGATATATTTAATTTTGTTAAATTAATTAATAGTATTATCTTCCGCCTATATATCTAGCCTCTATTTACTATACCTAACACGTGGGTGGGTTTGCTCCATATTATTAGAAGTCCGCATGCCTTTCCGTCAAAATTATTGGAAGTCCACATGTATCACATTACCTAGGCTTCTCGAAAGATCATGTATCACACATTACCTAGGGCTTTTCGAAAGATGTCAAATCAGCAAGCTCTTAGTTATATTTTAACTGTAGAAGAAAATAAAGGCCATGTTTGGCAGAGATTCTATTGCAGATTTTTGCTTTTGCTTATATATAAAAACTGCCAAACAGATACACTACCAAAAGAGATTATGGGTAAAACTGGATTTGAGCCTATAAGCAGTGGGCCAATCCGTAGATGATAAACCCAACATTCGAATTGCAAATGGATTACACTGTTGCGATGAGATTTTCAAAACTATATCACACTTAATTATATTTTGCAAAAATATAAAATGTTGAGTTAATTTGAACTAGACCACATTGGTGATTGTCACATGCATGTAGTCATATACTCCCTCCATCCAAATTGTAAGTCATTTAACTTTTTGACCCTAACTTTGATCACTCGTCTTATTCAAAAAATTTGTGCAAATATAGTCAAATTTAAGTCATTCTTGAAATTCTTTTATTATTAAAGCTAGCCATAAAAAAATATGATATTTTGCAAAAAAAATTGAATAAGACGAGTGGTCAAAGTTGGGGTAAAAAAAATCAAACGACTTACAATTTGGGACGGATGGAGTACTTAACATTTAATTTATATCCAGTCATTTGACATACATAATCCACCCATTTTACCTAGTTCAACAGAAATCACCATAATCTGTTTTGTCAAATGGCCTAATTGGATAAGCTGTTATGGTAGATACTGCCATTTGAACCAGATAAGCTAATTTGCCTCATAATCTAGAGCAAAAGTTGTTTTTTACATAATCTAAAGTCCGGTCAAACAAGCCCTGAGAGTCATCTCATTTTTAAAATATATCTGTTGTTCGATAGATAGCCCCATGCACATCTCTAGGGATGGCAATGGGTCGGGTTCGGATCGGGTGGAGTGTCTAGGCACCCAAACCCAAAACCCGAACCTAAAATCTGAATCCGATCCAAACTCCTATTTGGGTGAAAATTCATCCCCAAACCCAAACCCACGGATTAACCAAAACCCAAGAATATTATAATAAAATTTGTATTTAGAAAGACCAGCAACAACAAAATAGTAATTTAACATCAAGGAAAGTATACAGATTTCTTAACATTCATACAAAACAAGAAGCATGATACACTTAGACATGACAACATGATACACTTAGACACAACACATGACTACTTGACGGTTTTTTTTTTATCAAATCCAAGCAGACAACTTGGGGAGTTCATCTTGACACATGTTTCGGGGCCCCAATGGAGCTCCACGGGTGAATTTCAGAATCCGCCCCAAACCCACAGTATTTCAGATATCCAAACCCGCAAATCCATGGGCACAAACTAGAACCCAAAACCAAAACCCAAAACTCAAAATCCGTGGATATCCGCCCCAAACCCAACCCATTGCCATCCCTACACATCTCCCTAAATTATGTGAGATCGATGCAAAGAGCTAGTGACTCTTAGTGTTGGAAGACATATTCTCTATGTTGAGCATATGAATTACTCCATCCGTTCCAAATTATTAGTCACCCTAGGTGTCATTTTGAGTGTCTAAGTTCATGACAACATCTATGAACCTAGACATATATTTATCTAAATTCATAGAATATTCAATGAATCTAGTAAAAGCTAGGATGACTAATAATTTGGAACAAAGGGAGTAGTAGTATCTAAACTAATTCATAGAATATTCAATGAATCTAGTAAAAAGTTAGAATGACTAATAATTTAGAAGAGGGAGTGGTAGTATCGAAACTCTAACTATTGGAGGAGACCTTAAGTCTTACGTACGTGTTAGTATCTAGCTCTCCCTTACTATATATTTTGGTGAAGGCAACCAATTTGAACAAGGACGCAAAGGAGCATCGCACGTGCGCGTGCCAATTTGGACTGAAACCAGGTTACATTACTCCGTTTAGTGGATATACTCGTAGTGGTTGGCGCTTTATTTCCTTCCCAATAACAGGTTAAGAAAACTACTAGTAGATTGTTTGATTTGGTGCAGGCGTGCAGTTTGTAAAACTGGAGGGCATGCGTGTTGTTCATATGTGCTCCAAAGAGCAAATTTTCAGATAGTTAAAGACCTGGTTTCATTTTTTTAAAAAAGATAGTTAAATAGCGGTGAATTACCATCGATTTTTTTTGTCAAACTTTGACCAACTGTATTTATTTATTTTGCGCAAGAATGGTATTTATTTATTGAATGAGTTCAACTACGTATGTCATGGAAAGAACTTTACATATATCTATGTGCATAGTATTTGTAGAAAAGACAAATGGTTAAGCAAACGATGTCAATGGTGTTGGTAGTATGTAATATAAATTGGTGCATGATCATACTAAGCTACAAATGAATAAATAATGTGCTATGCATTTTGGTTTCGATTTGACTCCTTCTCAATCGATTGAAATCTTGTTAATCCATCAATCATCCAAAAAGCTAAGTTTCTTCTCCCCCATCTCTCTCTTCTTCTCCAACTCCAGCGAGATTCAAGCGAGCTTCGACGAGGTCAGGGTTTTGGGGTTGCTGTTGATGCTCACCGACGGCTTTAGAAGGAGGGCGGCAGCTGCAGGCTGGCCCTGCGGTGGTGGTCGACGGGGCCGCGAGGCGCAACGGCAGGGGCCCCGTTGGTCGGGTGGTAGTGGTCGACAGGTGGTCTAGGTCGGGGAGGGGCAACGACAGCAGATGCAACGGTGAAAGTTATGTGAGGCAGCGGTGTGGGCGGGCTAAGGTCTCGCCGGAGGGTGGGGGAGGTGCTAGGGAGCGGCGGCGGCGGCTACTAGGGGTGGCATCGGGCGAAAGAGAGAAGGAAAAAAAAGAGTGTGGAATAAAGAAGAACATAAGTATACTTAGTAATTTCTTGGCACGTGCTCATTGACTTTTGAACGTTGCTATACTTAATTTACTGGCAGGGATAGATTGACCTCGATAAGTGATCCGTCATAAGAAAATCGCAAACCACTTCACTTCGGTTCATCCTGGATTATATTATTAGTGCTGACCCTTTGCCTAGAAAATGGCTAACCTGAATTATTTCCCGGCATATTGCAAGAGCGGTGGCTCATACGCAATAACGCATACACCATCCTAATCCTATACGCACAGTGAGGAACCTGGATCGGCAGATATTAAGCTAATAAGACGTAGAAATGGGTTGACCTATTGCACGGGTTGACCCGTAATTAAGCACGCTGATCCTTGCTTAGTTTAATTTGTGATGGTGTTAATCTTTGGTATATACTCTCTCTGTTTCGTAATATATGACACCATTGACTTTTACCAACTTTGGCCAATAATATTTCATTAGTTAGTTTGTTAAATAACGTAAAATAGGTATCGCTGCATCTATAATCAACAATACTTTGGACTTAACCAGTACTTATCTACTTCAAAGTGTCAAACGAAGGGAAAAAAGTCAATGGTGTCATATACTCTCTCCGTCCCTAAAAGAGTGTCGCTGTTGGTGTGCGTACCACAAGTTTGACTTGATTTGTAGAAAATACGTGCAACATTTAAGTCTCTAAATATTTTTTTATAAAATAACTAGATCTAAATATCTATCTAATAGTATTCATATTATAACATAAATGTTAATATATTTTTATATATAATTGGTCGTAGATTTTTTTCGGGAAGTGAGAAAGGCACTTTTTTAGGGACGGAGGGAGTACTATTTATGAACGGAGGGATTATGCCTTAGCACTTAGAGCAGCCAAGATGTCTAATAGGTGTGGAAAGTAAAATATTTTTTTCAAGCTATCTCGTGGAAACCCAATAGGGTAAAAGAAAATGGAGTAGGTACTTAGTAATTTCTTGGCACGTGCTCGTTGACTTTTGAGCACTGCTATGCTACTAATTTCCTGGCCGTGATAGTAGACGATTGACCTCGAGGAGTGATCCGTCATAAGAAAGTCGCCAACCACGCTTCACTTCGGTTGGTTCATCCTGGATTAGTGCTGACCCTTTGCCTGAAAAATGGATAACTTTTCTTGAATTATTTGCCGGTGTAGGGCAAGAGCGGTCGCTCATACGCATACACAGTCCGTATAAACACCTTTAGGAGTCTGGGGCGACAGATGTTAAGCTAATAAGACGTAGAAATGGGTTAACCTCATGCAGCGCTTAGAGCACCCGGAAGCCCTAACTTTCAAACGGGTGCCGCTACATATATACTTGTAGGATGCAATGCAATGGAGGTATTATTTAACAAGAGGTTAGAGGTGTGAACCCATTTGACGGACACCCTGACACCCATACATGGGGAACTATATAAAGAAATCGTCTTTACATCAGAAGATCGTCGTGACACGCGGGGACGTCGACGCGTAACGCCGCGGCGTCAGCCTCAAAGCTCTGATTGGATCCTTGTACGTCCTGGATCTCGGAGCAGTACTTGCTCGAATAATCAAAAGCTATCAAAAGGATTAAATATAAGAAACAGAATTAATGCAAGCATCAGCAAAATGGAGCTTGCATTGCCTTGACCGACTGGTCTTCGTTTCGATGAGTCAATCACGCGGCATCGATCAGTCGGTTGGGCGCTGGATCTGATCTATTCTGACGGCATTCGCATGACATATAATTAATTAATTAATTAATCAATTAATGAGTTAACTCTCCGGAGTCCGTCCGGAGACGATAGCAACATGGTACAGATAAATATCGTTCGCTAAAGACCCCCAGGTGAGAGCGAGATCCAGCCATTGCTGGCCAAGCAAGCCTTTAGACTACGTATGATTGGTCGCCACGGCAGCAAGTTGTTGCCTGGACACGCGCACGGCGTCATCGCCTTGCGTTGGACGGATTACCTCAGCAGCAGCGCGTCGCGGGAGGCCGGAAGCCACGCCGAAGGCGGCGCGCGCGCATATAGGATTCCATTGATTAGCGCTGCTGGTCGTGGCCAACTTACTACTAATTAAGTAGTGTAATAGTATCTTTATTTCCCCTGATGCAGGCTCATGATAGAGGAAGCTCTGCCGCGCTCTGAGTGCCTGCAACAGCAAGTGTGAACACTGTGTGCCACTGGCGTTGACATGATTGACAAATTAAGTGCATGTGAGCTAACCTTCTTGCATGCATGGGCTATGTAATTAACGAAAAGATGAGGCAACGAGGCATACTAAGAGAGGCGTGCAATAGTCATTGTGGCTGGGATATAATAGAGGGGGCCATCAAAATTCTCAAAAGAATTGGAAAACCACCATTTCTCTTTCCAACTCGATCTTTCTGCCGAATGAAAACAAAAACCCAAACATCGGAGACAGTCGGCATCGGACCATAGTGCGTTGGATCGTTTGAATAAACATAACCATAGACTAAGCAATATAAATATCTGGTTCACACTATTCAACTTAAACACAATATATTCAGCATGACCATGTAGTATTTCTTATGCAAACACACAAGCATATTATTGCACATGCGCTAAGTGTTTTATAGCTTTTCTTTCTTGTTTGTGTGAAGTCTCCTCATTTGAGATTCAGAGTCCAGTAACTCTTGTAATATTTGGCCGTACATATCCACAAGATGGATATAGAGCCCGCTTTAATCCCGTATTAAAAAAAATGCATATGGGCTCAGTGAGCTGACTGACTAGCATAGGCGCTCTCTAATAGTACCTTCAAATATTGATTGGAAACCATAGTGTAAACTTCCATCATCAAATGTGATATGCGTGCAATTTGGTAAACGAAAGATGTCTCTCCCATCCGCTTCACATTGTGGGCTCCCATGATTCGTACGTTCATATTCCTAACTTTTTTAAAAAAATTCCTTGGAAATCACCATTTTTGTGTCCACTACAAACGAGATAAAAATGCTTTTTTTAGAAGAAGAAGAAGAAGTATAGAAGCAGCGTCAATATGCGCTTGAGAATAGGTTGATGATCGGATTCAGGGCTGTGTTCAGATTCAGAAAAAAGTACTTCTCCAACCAGTTTTTCCTATTCATCTCACTCACAGAGCACGCTTTCCAGTGCACTATTCATCTAGAAAAAGTATTTTTTACCTTCAATCTGAACACAGCCCAGGCGTCGACAGATGTACGGAGCAAGCGTTCCGTCCCGGGCTGCAGAAGCTGACGCTCAAGTTGACAAATAAAACACCGATGATTGATTGCAAGGACAGCCCGAGGCCGAGGTTGTTACGTTAACCTCCCTAATCAGTCATCACACACAGGTCCCAATCGGTAGGTGCCGCTCTTGATTTCACACACACAGCACGCTGCAAGCCTGAACCGCAGCATGTGTCCCCGGCTGGGCTGGTAGGTGCTGTGTGTGCTGTACTGCTGTAGAGAAGAGATGTGTGGACACCCAGGCTTCTGGCACCACTCGACTCAAGGGACAAACGGACCGACCATTTCTATACTTCACCAGTTTGTATGTGTAGTCATGTAGGGTTGTGGTGGAGCAAGCAATGCAATGCATTGGCCCAGGCCATGCAGAGCATGGTCTTCTTTTGGTACAAAATATATTCAAGCTCTCGCAATGCATCAATATGGCGCATTTTACAAATTACTACCACTAGAGTGATGTGGGACGTGCTCCTATTGCTAGATTTTTATTAGAGCTGATGATGACACTTCTATGATATGATCCAGATTGCAGGGGGAACATGCATTGCCTCTACCAAACCTCCGTGTCAGTATCAACTACCAACTGCTTAGTTTCTCTAGTGATGATGAGGCGTTAGTATACCAATTATTCAGTCGTGCCCGTGTTACACACCAACTGCAATCTCTTGACTCTGGCAGTTGGAAGATGCTACTGCATGTAACAGATTCAAAGATTCAGACTTAATTTGTTGTCTTAATTTTGGTGGCACCTTAGATTGGGTATGATGCACAATAATTGATAGTCTAGTGAAACAAAGAGTAGCTCCCCAAAAGTGCGGATGCATTTCTTCTCGTGTTTTCTTGCCACAAAAATATCTTATCGTAGCATGCATGTTTAATTTGACTTTTGATTATATAGAACCTAATAAGCTAAAGTCCAGCACCAAAATATGTCCACGAAGAGAGAGAAGTTTTACAAGGGTCCGTTTGACAGACTTCTCACCTCAATCCAGAAGGAGCTCGACCAAATCGTTTTTTATAGAGAAGAGATTCAATGCTGATTCTGAGAAAGTGATTAGGCCAATTTTAGTAGAGTGTCATGAGAATTTCATGGCATTAAATAACGTGACACATCAGCATTTTTGGTGACATGAGGAGAGAAGAAATTAGAGTTTCATCACTATAAAACCCGTCTGGCACAATTACTAAGTTCATGAAACACAATGAAACTTGCATTGAGGATGATATAGTTTCATCCATGACACATTTGATACACAATGCGAGAATTAAATGTTGCAGATTGTATATGAAATTGCTCCATTAAACTAAACATTGAGAGAGGAAGTTTCATCTCATGTCAAATGTGACATGACAGTCTTAGTAACTGTGTGATGAAACAATGTATTGGGATTGGCCTTATATGAAATGAACAAATGCATTGAGAGCTGAAAAAACTTGTTTATTCTTATTCAATTCTCACTCTGTAATAACAGTTGAGTTTTTTACTTTCAATTTTGGAGTTTTTTACTTTCAATTTTGGATCCATTTAATACAGCTCGCTTACTATCAAAACTGGCAAACATAGTACTAGCATGAAATTCATGGGATAGAGATAGAAAAGGGGTTATGCTTTAGGTTAGGACCTAGGTTTTAGGTTGTATCCTGGGCACCTTTCACATTTTTCTCATTTTAAGAAAATCAAAGTCGATTCTGTTGGCTTTTACTTGAGACAACCGTAGGTTTAGCTTTGCATCTGTGATGCCCATCTCCTATGTAATTTGAGCAAGGGCAGTTCACTCATCTACCTATATCAACTATATGAAGTCTCTTAATTTTGAACTCTAGGAACAAATTGCATACCCAAACTGTAGAGATAGAGCCCGCGTCAACAAAACTTAAGGGGTTTTCATAAAATTATTGTAAAACACTAAAAACCTTCTTTGATTTAAGAAAACAAAGCAAAACATAAGGGATAGAGATAAAATGGCAATCTAAATATAACCTTTTGAATTGGCAACGTCGTTTTGAACAGCTTCCCACATGGCAAGAGACTTCACGTGAGTTTAAGTTAAAAACATCCCATGAAAAAAATCCGAATGTCCATTTTCCCTTATAATTTCTAATTTGGATACCATATATGGTAAGTTTTTTTTAGAATGGGGTCCCTACAAAAAGTACCATAGCATTTGAAATGGAACTATCCTGCACCATTCGTTGGAACCCTCCAACCAATTCATCACCTCATTAAAAGGACCAAGTCTGCTCTATTGTATCATCTATGAACTTTGCACATATGTCATCTGAACATAAGCAACCTTTTTTCTTTCATTTAATCCATGTAAGAGCTTTGATAGAAGTCAATATAAAATCAAGCCCCCATATTTGCACAACTGCCTATCACAATGAAATCACATCATTGGAAATTATGGTGTCGTAAAACATTTTTAGGTAAGAGATAATCCCAACCTTTCCTTCTATATGAGCCAACCCTTCATATGATGGATTTTCTCATGACTTTAGTGTTAACATCTTTCACGATGATAGATGGCAATTTTCTTAGTGTATAGTTGTTCTCAGAGAAAAGTGCAACTAACATTTGAAATGGAATCCACTCTCATACACCGCTTATTACCTCCAACTAGTTCATTGCTTACTTTGAAAAATGCAAATATAGTATGACATAGGAAAGCTTGGTAACATTCAAAACAGAATCTATTTTATTAACGGCTTGATAGAACCCTCCAACTAGTTCATTGCGTGCTTTACACCCCGATCATTTCATCACAAGCAACCTTTTTCTTTCAAGGAATTCTCATAAGAGCAACTCTAAGGATAAATCAAGCATGTTCCTTCGTGCACTCACCCACCAGAGTGAAAGCAACCATCATCAAAACTTTGTAATCTTTCATTGTAATTTTGTTTTATTTTGAAACTACATAGAGTCCTCATGGAAAAGCACTGCTAACATTTAAAATGGAACTCACTTTTATGCGCTGCTTGTCGAAAGCCTCCAACCAATTCATTGCCTACTTCGGAAATGACAAACCTTACAAGTGCAGCACCTAGGTACTCTGTACCTCTACCATTCGATCATAAGCAACCTTTTGTTTCATGAAATCTTCATAAGAGAACCACTAACAATTAAAATCCAACCACTTCCTTCACTCAACCAACCACTAGAGTGAATTAACATATGATAACAACATATTGTGCCATAAAACCGTTCTAGATAAAATAGCCCAAAGGTAGCTTTCTACATATGCCACCTCATTTCTTTAATAAAATATACACCAACACTTCACATCATGAATCCTCTCACACCTTTAACATTAACATCTTGCCTGATGATAGTGGTATGCATCTCTTTTCTTGTGATTTTCGATTTAGAACCACCGATGATACTTTTCTTACTATAGAGTTCTCACAGGAAAGCTTTGCTAGCATTCAAAACGGAACCCGCTTTATGCACCTCTTGGTAGCTAGACCATTCAATTAATTCATCTCCTCCTTCAAAAATGACAAACCATCCAAGTGTACGATCATAAGCAACCTTTTCTCTTCCATGAAATCCTCATAGAAGAACCAATAGTAATCAAAATCAAGCTTCTTCCTTTGTGCAACCACCCACAATAATGAGTCACACATCATCGAAACATGTTTCTAGCACCTTTAACGCTACCTTCTTGCATGATGACAGTCAGTACACATCTATTTTCTTGTAATTTTCTAATTCAAAATGCAAGTGATACTATTTTTATGTGGAGTTCTCACAGGAAAGCTTGGCCAGCATTCAAAACAAAACCTGTTTTATGCACCGCTCGCTAGACCCCTCCAACGGGTTCATATCCTCCTTCGAAAATGACAAACCGTCCAAGTGTAGCATGTATGTAATTTGCACGTCTGTCATTCGATCATAAGCAACCTTTTTTCCCTTGAAATCCTCATAAAAGAACCAATAATATACAAAATCAAGCCTCTTCCCTCGCGCTACCATCCATAATAATGTATCACACATCATCGAAACGTCTTTCTAGCACTTTCGGCGCTAACATCTTGCATGATGACAGTCTGTACACATATATTTTTCTTGTAATTTACTGATTTAGAATCGTGGGAAGCACTTTTCTCATCGATGAGCTCTCATATGAAAGCACCGTTAATATTCGAAACGGAACCCGCTTTTTTATGCACCGCTTGTACGCTCCAACCTGTTCATCACCGCATTCAAAAAATACAAGACATCCTATTAAGCATCCAACTACTTTGCATGTCACTTGCTCAGTAATATACACAATATTTTTTTCAAGAATCCTGTAAATATTAGATGTAACAACCAGAATTAAACTCCTCTGTTCACGCAACTACAACGTCAAAAATTGAACACGAGTTAGTTTGTATATTAGTTTCCATGCATATCTAAGAACTCAATGTGTAGGAGAAACATTGATCCTCCATTGGACTCCACATCATTGAAATTTTTGGCTTCATAAAACCATGCACTTCACAAAATCCTAACCCATGAATGAAAAAAAAAGGAAAAAAAAAAGAGATAGAGAGAGAGGAGGGAGAGCAATCCAAAAACCCACCTTCCATTTGTCCGTTTCCTCCGCGGCCATGTGCGTGAAACGCCCCCACCTCACTCTCTTCCTCTCTTTAAATAAGCCCCACTCTCCCCGCCCCTTCTTCCCCACCATCACCACCACCACCTCTGCCATTCCCCGTCTCCTCCTCTCCCTCCTCCCCACTCCTCGCCAAAAACCCCACCACCGACCGGATCAAGGCGGCGAGATTATGGTGGAGGCGATCGTCGCGCTGTGGAGCGCCGTCCAAGGGTGCTTCACACCCGCCGTGCTCTTCGTCGTCCTCAACATCGTCATCGGCACCATCGCCGTCACCTCCAAGGTCTCCCCGCCGGCGGCCACCGCCGCCGAGGAGGAGGGCGGCGCTGCTGCTGCTGCTACTGGAGCGGGCGGCGGAGGGGATAACCAACGGAGACTGTCCCGCGTGCCGTCGATGGCGTTCGAGCGGCTCCGGTCCTTCAACCTCTCCCGCCTCTCCGCGCCCGAGCCCGAGCCTACCGTCGCCGGGGTTGCGGATCTGTGGTACGAGCATCCTCCCGCGCCGGAGGTCGAGAAGGAGGAGGAGGAGCCCGTGGCCGTCGGCGAGCGCGAGGTCGAGCCGGAGCCGGTGCTGGAGCCCAAGGCGGAGGACGAGCACGCGCACGCGCACGCGGCGCACCACATGGAGCGGAGCCGGTCGGAGGCAGCGGCGGGGGCGGAGCTGCCTCGTCTCCCGGCGCGCCTGCTCAAGTCGGCGAGCGACAGGTCGGCGTTCGCGCACCTCGAGGCTGAGGAGGTGGAGGAGGCCGTGCGGGCGGTGGAGGCGCGGCGCCCGGCGACGACGAGGGAGGGGGCGCGCCGCGGGGGGCGCCGGGTCCCCGTGGCGCAGGCGGACCCCTCGGACTCCGAGCCCGAGGCGGAAGAACCCGCCGCCGCCGGCGAGGTCGACGCCCGGGCGGACGCCTTCATCAACCAGTTCCGCCACCAGCTGAAGCTGCAGCGCATCGAGTCCTTCATCCGCCACAGGGAGACCGTCCGCCGCGGCCAGGCGGCGGCCGCCGGCGTCTAGGCCCGCGCCATTCCAACCCGGGCGAAGTGGCGAGATGCATGACCGCAAGCTCTGCAAGACTCTGCAAGATTAGATGGAAGAAGAAGAAGAAGGGAAGGCATGTGGAGGATTGGACGGAGGAGGAAGAGGGAGATGGTAATCTCGCTCCTTGTTCCCCCAATCTAGTTTGGTTTTCTTCGCGTTTCCTGGTGCTACAACAATCGTAGCTCCATATAAGTTTTGGATCGAACCCGGCGCAATGTGGCATCCGCATCGCGTGGCCGGCGCATCGCATCATGTGAAAATCGATAAAAGGAACAACCCGTATCTATATAAGTCGCTGTAAATTATGCCTGTTAATTCTCCAAATGTGGCTTCATCATCATCTGGCCTTTACTGAATGTTAGTTAGATCTTGTTCGTCCATGCTCGATTGAGGATAGCTAGCGATGGCGACGCTTACGGCTGAGCACAGCGATTACGCGCGCACCACTACCCACCCGTCTGGAACAGAGGATCCACGTTAGCTAGAGCAATGGCGCCGGATCAACGAAGAAACGAGCTGAGCGCCTAGATAGTCACCGTTCAGTAATCTCTATCATACTGATGCTGTGACGCAGTTGGTGGCGGGTTAAACAACGGCGGCCATTAGCTAGCGAGGCTGTTAGTTGTGTCACTGTTCGATTGGCGCTGCCGCGCTAGCAAGCAGCGATTAAGATAAGAGACACGGGGGGATCACCCGCCTCGTCAGCAGCAAGCAAGCAGGAGTAGGCGACGATCTCCCAAGCGAGATTCTGAAGAAAATGTCCGGACGCGCAGAGGGCACGGACAAGCGTCGCGCCGGTGGTTGCTCTCCTCCGGCGTGGCGACGGAACGGAGCGCGGCGCCGGGCGAATCGGGGGGCTGGTGGCCGAAGCTGTTTTGTTTACTGCGGCGCATCTGGCGCTGTCCCCGTCGGGTCCGGTCGCTTTCCCCGCCTCGGCGCCCTCGCTCACATGACATGTTGGACCCCCCCCCCCCCCCCCGCCCCCGCCCCCACCCCCCGCCGCACGCACGGGCCTTTGCCTTGGCCGCACGCACCGGCTTCGCAGCTTCGCTGGTGACACGACGACACCTGCCCTCCTTGCTCGCTCGGTTGCATACTTGCATTGCAATTTTCATTTTCATGCGCCTAATCATCAATCGGGAACGGCGCTGGGCGGCGCCTGTGGCACTGTATAAAATCTGTGGTCTCGCCAGCAGGTACACTATTGAATTGCCGTCACTTGGGTGGTGTGGTGTGGTGTTCATCTTCTTGGTCCTTTCTCCTTGAGAAGCTTTTCTTTGGTTTCGGCAGCAGCAGCAAGCAGCCAACAAGTTCAGTTGTTCCTGCGTCTCCAGCTTTCAGAATTCAGAGAACGAGAGGCCTTTTGTTGCCTTGCTCTTGCTAGCAGGTGGTGGTTCTCGCGTTCTATTCTATATAGTTCTATCGCCGTGCTGTGTGCTTGCGTTCGTTAGATGGATGTGGACGCTGATCTTTGTGTCGCCTCCCCTGCGATGTGCGGCGCACATGCGAAGCCATGGCGCATCGGATTCTCTAGCAGAGAGCGCGAGATGATCATGGAACAAAGGATGATGAGATGGCTAATCTGCTTCTCTTTTGACTAAGACATGGCGCTTTCCGGTGAAGCCGGCGCCTTTTCCACGTCATGCTGGTCATTGGATTGGGATCTAGTAGGAGTATATGATGAATGTTCCTCCTAGGATAGGAAGGTCGCGCGATGCAGACACTGATTCTTCCAGCGTCGACAGGGGATATTTGGTTGTCCAGCTTACAAGTGGATGGTGGCCACGTCACATGGTTTGCAAGATGATAAGACTCGGCTGATCATTTCTTATTTTCCCGTCGCTCTTCTTGGGAGACATATCATGGTCTACATCATATAAAGAACACAGCGAAATCTATCTTTAAAAAAGAACACAGCAAACACTTTGTTTGTTGTTAAGGTTCCTGATGGCGTTTGTTCAGAAAGAGGATGTATAAACGATGGCAATTGTAATTGTGGATCTGTGGCCGTGCACCATCATTGCCATAGATCCACGTCATCGTGATGTCGAGATTGGCGCCCACGTCTGTGACGGAAAAAAAAGCCAGAGTCATCAAGACTGATCAGAAAATTTGACTCCCTACGACAAGGCTTTGGCCTTCAAAAAAAGGTTAATGGCTTACAATTTAGAATAAATAAAATTTAACTTAAAAATGACTTATCATTTGGGAGTAGTAAATATTTGAAGCAACGCACCTATCTACAAAGTGATTTACGCTGCCTCCTAAAATTTCCGTAAAGAATAGAGGCAACGAGCCCAATGGATATTGTATTTTTTTCTTTCCTTTTAGTTAAGAAAAATCGTACTACCTCCGTTCCAGAATATAACAACGTTTAGACTTTTTTAAAGTCAAACATTCTTAGCTTTGACTAACACTATTTTCAAAAATATAATTTATTTTGAGTGAAAAGGTACATGTTAAAATAGTTCCTTTCGTGACCAATCTATAAACATAATTCTTACTTTGCCAATCTGTATATTTTTTTTACTATTCATGGTCAAAGTTACTAATGTTTGACTTTAGAAAAAGCTAAACGTTGCTACATTCTGGAACGAAGGGAGTACAGAATAAGATCTTCTAAGTACAACTTGTCTTTCAAAGAACGTACATCAGAAGTGAAAAAACAAATGCAGTCAGCCTTCTCACATAAACTTTTGAGTTAAGGACACACATATATATAGTAGTACCTTCTAGCTTGGCAATGCGCTGATGCCTGTGGTCGTTGTCACCTCACTTTTGTTTGGGCCGAGTTCATAAAGATCTCCGGAATGCATAAACTAAGACCATACACCGTACCCATCGAATTGTGCTCATGCTTCCAATATATAGCTGCACGACGGCAAATGCTTATAACGTTCCTTATGTCAAGAAATAAGGAAATCAGTCACAGCCAACACGTAGAAGTTTTTGCCAACTACTCATTGGGGAAATGACGACCATGTTTAAATTGTTGGTCCCATTTATGTTCCTGCCTGTTACTTTTTCTAAAAAGAAAAACCCTTTTCTTAAAAGTTGGAACGAGTGATCCACATGCCTGTTCAGATTAAAACATAATTAGGCGCTGTTTAGATTCCATAAGAAAACACTACTCATTCCAATTTTTCTATATCCATCAACTTTTCACTATTACTTTCCTCACAAAACACGTTTCCCAGCTAGCGCTGCAGCGTTTTTCTTCAGCTACAGTGTTTTTTGCCCCAATATGAACACAGCCTCATTCCAACTTTTACTATTCATCAACTTTTTACTATTCACCTCCTTCACAAACACGCTTCCCAACAAGTTGTGCTACAGTGTTTTTCTTCAGATACAATGTATTTTATCCCAATCTAAACACAGCCTAAGCCACACTGCCACACATGAGTTCTCATGTGCGTTATCTCGTCCAAAACAAATAGACAAGCCCCCACCCACCACACCACACATCCTATAAAAAGTGTTTTTGCGTCGCTACAGAAATGGAACTTCCGAGGTGAACTTGTTTAGTGCATTGTGCTCTCTGAAACCGAACGGCTTGCCTCGCAGAATCACAATGACATCCCGGGCATCGCGGAGTTCACCACTCCACCAGCTCCCGCTCTTGTGCTGCATGTGTTGCCTGCATTGAAAGTACAGGGCTAGGTGCCGATAGGCGATAGCTCCTCCTCTGACTGTAGCCCTGCCTGACGGTGGCGAGCACTCTCTTCCTGCTGCAGTGCTGCTGCACCATTGCACCATGCAATGTGTTTAAATTAAAAAAAAATACTTCTCCAACAAATTTTTTCTATTCATCCCACCCACAGAACGTGCTTCCCAATTTACTATTTATCTAGCAAAATACTTTTCACTCTTAGGCCCCGTTTAGATTCAGAAATATTCCCCAAAAAATCACTATTCATCTACCTTTTCACTATTCATCCCACCAGTGTTTTTTTGTTGAACAGCCCCAATCTAAACACACCCTTAATCTGAATGCAGCCTATCCAGTGATAGGCCGATGGATGGGCACGTGCTGTTGTGCCAACCAGAGCAAGCATGAAGCATGCTCGTGGCCGTGGACGCAGACAAACCTCTCCCTCCCCATCTCCGAGTTCCCATCACACACCATACCGTCGTGCGGTGTGGTTGGTCTGGAGTCTCAACTCGCAGGACGGAAGATCTCAATTTTGTGCTGCACGACTATTTTATCGACATTTCTCATCTTGTTCTGTTCCGTTGTACTACGTGGATATATTTGACTATTCGAAGTGTAAGCAAAAACATCTGTCCAACTCACATACTCGTAGGTCTGGAGTCTGTGCTCGTACGTAAAGAAAACAGGCGCATTTCCCTCTTCCCTGTTAGAATATTTGGGTCTGACCCATTATTCTATTTATTCTAAAGCATTATAGTCTACTTTTGATGTTAAAATTATTATGGTTAACACCATACTGGTAATGGAAAAGAACTCTGCTTCGACAGAAAAAGAACCCTGGCGACGCTTCGTACCAGTCACAGAGTTGATTCTACAGAGAACCCTGTGGGTATCAGACAACCCTGGCGACATTTACTACGAATCTCAGAGTTGAGTCTGTAGAGAACTCTGAGGGTCTCAGACAACTCTGGTGGTTCTCAAAGAACCCTGGCGGCTCTCAAACAACCCTGGCCTGAGCCTGAGCCTGAGCATGAGCCTGACTTGCGTGCGGGAGGGATCTCCCTTTTTGCTGGTTATGGAAACTGAGGATGAGGTAATTGGAAGGGCTGATTATGGTAATAACTGATACCATGGTTCAACCTTCCATAATTCAGCTTTCCATAATTCAGCCTCTCCGATTCTCTCCCGTCCAGGTTCATCCTCTCATCTCACCCGAGGGCTATGAATAGAAAGCCATCTTCTCCTTTGAGACAGAGATTTTTGAGTCCATTACTTCTCCTCCTTCCTCTGCTGCAAATCTGCCTCCCCATCGCCGGCGCTGCGCGCACACCACCGGCGAGAGCAGGTGCCTCCGACATCATTGCCTCCTTGAGATCCTGCTCGGGATATCGGGGCGATCAGGTTTCTGGGGAGCGTCTCTCGCTCGCCTAGAACTGCTACGTCTTCACCGGCGTACAGTTCACCGTCCTGGAGACTCCGCCGCCGTCAAACGACTACACTGCGCCGCGTCTTCTTCCTGCACGACTCCGGCGCATGGACTGCACTGCGTCAACAGATCTTCCTGCATCGAATTTGTACGACTACTTCGAGCAAGGCCAGTCGAGGAACATCATGAGTTCGGATGATATTCCTCCAGCTGGTAACGGCGCAACCGATGCCCCGGCAGAGGTTCCGCCCCAGGGTACTTTTCGATGTCCGAACTGCTATCCTTCATCTTATTCGTGTTCTTCTTTAAATCTGTGTTAAACTTGAACACGTGCACATGGATTGTTTCACTCATTATAGTCATACAAATATTCGTAAACTTAATTATAACTTTTAGAATTAAAATATAGCATATTGCAGATAATTATCAAACATTCCCTTCTGCGGCGGACACGGAAGCATGCACTCGAAGAGCGGAGGCGGTAAGCGTAGCACGAGGCGGGAGAGGACAACGTGGCTTGTTTGGGGGAGAACGGCGCGGCGGTGTCGGCGTGGCACGGAGCCACGGACGCAGATAGAGTCAGAGATCTCCATCCAGTTCACTGCGGCGCGTCCGATCTCCGATCACGGGCAAAGCCTGCGAGCACGTGCTGCCAGGGGATGAGGCGTGGCGTTGGAACGGTGGTGGCCTATCGGCTACGCAGCCACGCAGGTCGTCAGGGGATGCCGGGCTTGGGACCGGAGGAAAGAAAAGCTGTACGAGCACACGGACGGCGGGGGTTGCTTGTCCGCATGCGGCTTGGGGTCGCGGACCGCTGCCCCTGCCGCCGACCTCCTCTGGTGGTGGTGGTCCGGAGTGTTCGACATCCCGTGTTTTTTCGCTCGCGCACACAGCCGTGCCAGCGTCCTGCGTTGTATCTTGTCAGCCGTGCCAGCGTCCGTGGTATATCCTTTTTGCCGTGCGCGGTGTGCAGGGGTTGTATCCTGTCACCGAGGCCGTTTGCGCACAAGCATGATCAACCCTCCAGTCACTCGGCCGTCCGAATGCAGAAAAAGAAAAAAAAAATATTAATCCTTGCTCAGCCAAACAAGCATTGCAACAGATCCCCCAAGATGGGCCATGAAAGGAGGACCAAGCAGCTGTCTCTACATGGGCCGGGCCCTCAAATCCCCCGCCCATCATCATCTCGCAACAGATCCCCCAAAACAAACCCACGGCCCACGAAAACCCTTTCCACTTCCACCCCCGCCGATCTATTCCCCTCTGCTCGCCTCGCCAGAAGTCAGTCAGCTCCTTCGCGGCGGCAGCAAAGAGACGACGGACGACGCAGGCGGCAGGCGGGAGATCCGACGGAATGGTAAGCCCCTCCGCTCTGCCTGCTCCCACGTGGATCTAGGGTTCTGCTTGCGATCCAGACGTCCTGACGCGGTGGGATTGCGTTGTGTGGTTGCTTTTTTTTTTCGCAGGCGGCGAAGGCGATCTCGAGCCCCGTGCCGGTGGAGTGGTACCCGACGCTGGCCGTCGTCATGGTCGCCGTCGGACTCATGCTCACCGCCTCCTTCTTCATGTGAGCCTCCCTCCCCAGCCTTTCGATTTAGCGCGTTGGTAGCCTGATGACCTGATCTGTTCGGATCTGATTCTGATGGGTTTCGCACACTGAGATTTTTCGTTTTTTTGGTCGGATCCTGAATTGACCTGTATGGCAGTTCGGATTGAAGATCTCATGAACATTGGCTGATCTGTAGGTGGTAGCATACATGACCTGTGCTACGCCGCTAGGGGGAAATTAGACAGATGGATTGTTTGTAGTTGCCAACTTGCCATAGGTTTTTTGGTTGTTCAACGGCAGTTGAGGAGGTGTCGTGCTAACATTGATGTCTTGGATTGAGCTAAGTGGGTTTTAGATTGATCGAGGAATGACCCGTGTCTGGGATGTCACTGTAGTAGAAGTATCCAGTGAAATTTGATGGAATTGGATCCTTCATCTCTTGGTGGTAGTGTCCTGCATCACGGTTCCGAGATGATGGATTGCCTGTTGTTGCCATATACTAATAGGTTATTAGGTTGTTCGACGAAGTTGAGCCTTGATGTTCTGAATTGGGCTAGTGAATTTATGATTGACTGAGGTTCATTTGCCTGTGGTGTCAGTGTCACTGTACCTGAAGGATCCAGTAAAATCTGATGGAATTGGGTCCTTGTCTTTTGAGTCTATCAACTCTTTTGCTGTATGTTGAATTTATCCTGCCTGTGTATTTGAATTTTAGGCTTTACCATTTCATGCATTGCTATGGCGTGTCACATTAGCTCAATTCCTTGTGGTACCCTTATGCACTTTAAGGGCATTGTTTGGATCCAGTAATTCACTCCCAATGCATGTGGTTTGAAGTGGAAAATGAACTAATATATAAACCCCATGGGAGTCAGGATTAGGTGGATCCTTACTGATTTATTGTTGCTTTTTGTTAGGCACTGCGTAGATTTAACCCCTGTAGGCTTTGTTGTTGGATGACAGTAACAAAGGGTTGGTGGTTCTTACCTTGATTTCATGAATTGGGGCTGTGGGTTTAGGGTTGCCATTTGATTGAGTGGGTTTAGGTTTGCCATTTGATTGCAAACATCTGTGCCTGCGGGATTTTGGAGTGATTTTGAAGTTGCAGCAGCAACGAGTGAATATGATGGATTTGAGTCATTGATAGTTATTTGGTTTGTTTTTGAGTCTATGAAGATCTATCTCTGTGCTACATGGTGGAAAAGTGATCATTTTGCCCTATCGAATTTTGGATTGGTTTGAAGGTTGGTTGCTGGAATAGAACATGTGTCATATAGTTGTTTGGGTTTCATCTCTAGCCTACCCCAACTTGCTTGGGACTAAAGGCTATGTTGTTGTTGTAGGAAAGTAGCAACTTTTAATTATTTACTCTAGAAAAATACACATACCTTGGGATTCGGAGAAGCGAGGGTTAAGTAGAATGGTTGTCGATGGTTTCAACCTCAGCCTCCCTGACCCTGGCCAACAGGTGCTACTTTTTCTGAGTGGTGAGTGCAACTGACTTTTTTGTTCTCCTTTATTTGTGTGTGTGAATGCGAATTATCGTTTCCAGTCTTAACTGTTCCTAACAAATTTATAGAAAATACTGTCTAGCCTTTGTGATTACAAGACTTTCCTTGTATAGTGTTTTAAAATCCCAATTTTAATCTTATAGTTGTTTTCTCTGCTCAAATACTGCATGCTGAAGTACACATCCCGCGCTGTGTGCTTCTTTGATTTTCTATTGTCATCTTAGTCTCAACTAGCAAATGTATGGTTCTTGTGTTGATCACTTCAATTTTGCTGCAATGTACAGTCCATTAATTTGTCTGCCCAAGTGTCTACTTGTATTGAACTCTGGAGTTCTGTTCAAGATTGCAGCAATTGCATGTAACTTTTGTGCTATATGCCACTAAATGAAATTAGCCAGGAGCAGGTTATAGGAATTACAGAACGACTGAGAGCACTCAACTTGGCACTTGTTTTATGTGGAAGTTTCTTACCCACAAACCGAATCTGATTATCTTCCGGGACATAACTTATTGTCGAAAGGCAGCAGAGTGACATGTATTATGAGTACTATGAGTTGAATGATGAACCTAGCTGTATGCTTCAAATTTCATGATAGATGATAAATTGGTATATAGCTTAATAAGGAGGGCAAAGTAGCCGCAGGTCTTTGCTAATTATTTTTTGTCTCTCAGTTATGAAGCAACTTCATCTAGGAGGAGCCGTAGCCTGGCAAAGGAGGTCATCACAGCTGCTGTTGCTTCTGTATTTCTGGTAAGCCTTATACAGATCTTTTTGGTTTAGGGTTATTGTACAATTCCTCAGGGCAATCAATTCATGTCTAAGTTATCTTTGATTGTTCCACAGGGCTTTGGGTCTCTGTTCGTGCTCCTTGCAAGCGGTGTTTATGTCTGAAACTGGCAATGCAAGCCGTTTGCTTGTGTTCTCCAGCCGTAGTTGTAGGATGTGCCAGATTCTGAAATCATGTGATGTCCTGGCGAATATGCAGTCATATGAACTTGTTTTAGATCAATGTGTGAGAGCAACTGAGTTGAAGCTATGCTCTGACTTTATCCCCTGGTCTCCATTATCATTCATCTACAATCTCTGTTGCCTCATTGGTGCTGATTTTACATTACTGGTATCATTTTTGTATTTTGTACCGCAAGGGTATGTGCTGCCCAACGGAACAGACGAAGTTATGACACCATGATTTCAGAGTCCACTTGAATGGAAATATCATTCCAATCAGTGCTGTTCAGGGAGTGATTCAGTGTGAACATATTTGCGCTTTGAACTGCTATGAATTGGCGAAGATGCCTATAAAACTCGGCGTCCATTGGTAGAACAGCATGAGCATGGTCGGACAACACTTCCAAGAAAAGCAGTACGTTTTTTTTTTTCAATGATAATATGGGCTATGCTCCGTGTCCGTGGATTGGATCAAGTTAAGCTAATAGCAAAATGATGGTTCCTGGAAGCAATACAACCTTGGTTCTTTCTAGCTACATTTGAACTAATTTGCTTATTGTATAATAATGTGCTGTGGCACTTTGCTATAGTGTCGACATGTGGGGCCGCCTCTCCCTCGCGCGCAAACTTCTCGTGCTCGCTTCTGAAATGGTGCCACTGCCATGGGAGCAGTCGACTGTCTCGTTTCCTTGGCGCCACCGCCCGCCCCACCCTGCTGTGGCGTGGACGATAGACACCGTACCACCTCACCCCCAGCCGCCATGCCCCACGCTCACTCCGCCCTGGCCGGGTCCTCAAAAAGTCGACCGTCACAATTCTCTCTACGCGGTTCAGCGGGGACTCCCGCCACCGTCGTGAGCGCCTGCCAAGCGCTCGACGTAATTCCCGTGTCCGATGCGACAGACGCCTGTGGACTGTGGGACACGACGTCCCAGTCGAGTGTCCGATCCTCACTTTGACCAAGCCACACCACACTTCCAAGTTCCAATACACCCTCACCTTTATGTTCTTGTATCCAAGTACAGGCGACGCCATCTCGCCATGCCAACGCACGAGTCAACGATCACCCCTCCTGCTTCCTAACCAGATCAAGTGCCGAGTGTTCTCGCAGGGTTGCGCCCAGCCTGAAGGAGCAGTCCCTGTGGCTCTACTGTTCCAGTACCAGAATCACTCTGTTCAGGTTAGTGCTATATGGCTCTAAGTATATTCTAAAACCTTCTTCTAACTTAAATAGTTTTGTGGGAAGAAAAAAACACTCATATTCTTATAACAGATCGACCTAGATGCTATCCAAATCATTTTGCAAGTTGTTCTTTTACGGTTTTTATCCACGATGGCACCTTCGATATTGGACTGCAGACAAATGTACATCTTAGATTTGTGATGAACATGGGTGGCTCAAAACTTAATTTGATGGTTAATGGTTTGTAGGAATATGGAATAGGACCATAGCTTCTAACGAAAAGAGGCGCCATCCTTTAACCAACTGCCTGAGATCAATCTAATTTTCATTCAACATTCTCACAAGTGGAAAACTTTTCCCTATCTAGCATACCAAGACCTCCCTCAGCATGTCTCATGCACCTACCTCTTTCTCCTCTGTCAAGCCCCTCCACCGCCACTCTTTCTGTAGCTACCCATGGGTTTTGCAAGATCCACTCTCATAGCTATGCAACACATTTATCGCAACTCGTAACATATAATCTCCCAATCGATTGTCTTTTTTGGCTGTAATTCGTCTCTAGTGTTGAGAACTTGAGGCCCATATATATAAGTCATCTCTAGCAGGTGAGTGCAAAACATCCTAAACAGTGTGTTTGTATTTTCTGAAATCATTTATTTGTTATTTGGTTGCAAGTTTATCTATTTGGTAAAGTTATTAACTATCAACTTACTGCAGGATACCATTGTAAGGCATTTGGCATCATCACTCCATGGAAGATAAGCATACACTTACTCTCACGTGCTGTATAACAAGAAAACGGAAAACAATGGCAGGTGATTCTACTCAATATGATGATTTGATGGAGATCATGAAAGGTCAAAGGGAAAATCCCTGTAATCTACCATTGCAATATTTACAAGATATCACAAACAATTTCTCTGAAGAACGAGAGCTTGGTAGAGGATCCTTTGGAGTGGTTTATAAAGTAAGCATAAATGCAACATGTCTCAACCACATTTACCTAATTTGAACGGTTTATGTTGATAGTAGTTGATGCAACACACGTTCATGTTTAAACAGGGAGTGCTGCGAAATGGGCATATGGTTGCTGTGGAGAAGCTTTTGTTTTTACCAGGAATGCATGATAAACATTTTGAGAATGAGGTCTATCATCTAACAAGTCTAAAGCATGAAAACATTGTACGAATTGTAGGTTACTGTTATGAAATACAACATATACTTATAGAACACAACAAAAAAATTCGTTTTGCTGAGACGCCACAAAGATTGCTTTGCCTGGAATTTCTGCCTAAAGGAAGCCTTGAAAAGCATATTTCAGGTATGTCACATACATATGAGCACCTCTTTTTCCTTTATTTTTGCATTGCAGTTTTGTGACATAGTAACGACCTTGCATTCATAATCTTATCAGAGCACAAGAGAACATACAAAAGAATTTGTAAGTCCTTTGATTTTACTTTTACCAAGAAATAATGTGTCAAATCTGAGCTCCTTCTGGTTACATGTGCAGATGGTTCTCGTGGACTTGATTGGCATAAACGCTATAAAATACTCGAAGGGATTTGCCGTGGTTTACACCATCTTCATGAAGAATGGCAAACTGGTACACCTATCATTCACTTGGACCTAAAACCTGCCAATATATTGCTCAATGAAAATATGGTGCCAAAAATTGTGGATTTTGGTCTATCAAGACTGTTTGATCCAGAACAAACTAGAGCATATACTAGAACTCTTGTGGGATCATTGTAAGTTGAGTTACAATTTTTTCCAAAAGAAGACGATGCTCCCTCAGTCCCAAAATACTATTCGTTTTGGCTTTTTTAGATACATAACTTTTACTATGTATCTAGACATAAGTATATATCTAGGTGCATATCAAAAGCTATGTATCTAGAAAAACCAAAACGGATAGTATTTTGGGACGAAGGGAGTAGAACTTAGTTTTCAGACACACCGCTTTTGTTTTTTCCATAATGCTTCAAGTACCTGAGTTGGGATGCAGAGGTTACATGGCACCAGAATACCTGAACAAAGGTATCATCAGAATCAAGGCAGACATATTTAGTCTTGGTGTGATAATCATAGAGATAATTGCGGGGCACAAGAATTACCCAGATGGCACTGGAATATCAGTACAGGACTTTGTTGAACGTGTAAGAGTCTACATTGTGCTATCTTCATACGCTTGAAGCACTTTATGTTACCATTTTTCTTTGGCAATTTCTGCAGTACCGTCTTTGGTCCAATTTATTTTTCACAGGTACTTAAAATCTGGAGGACCAGGTTCAAAGAACTGAATCATACATCAATAGAAAAGGATTGTGAGCAAATAAAAAGATGCATTGAAATGGGTCTAAGTTGTGTGGAAACTGATGCATCAGAAAGGCCTACGACAAGAGAAATTATTGAGAGTCTTGAAGGATGTGGTAGTTCAATTCTACATGTTAGCAATGGGAAAAGGTCAGCGACAGACAAGTTAGATCATAATTTTTGGAAGGAATCAGATCCCACATTTGATCATAGAAAAGTAGTACAGGTATCCAACATACTTGAAACACAAGAGGTTACTGAGGAAGGAAAGCCTTCTCCAAGAGATAGGTTGGTTGTTGAGATTTTGGAGCAACCTGAAAGAAGGGATCTAATACTCGGAGAAGCATTTTTTGCAGTAGAAGGAGATATTCTGCGTGGGAGGTTGATATACCTTGAAAACCGAGGTAATATTCAGTTTTCAGAATATGTAGTACTGCTGTTGTTTTCAGAACGAACAGCTGGTGTTGTTACATGTAAGTAACCACTGTTTTTAGCTTTTATCTTTCGTATAAAGTTGTCTTCAGATGATTACCTGTATGCTATCCAGTTGCTTTAGCGAGGATATTGTTTCCCATGGAGATAAAAAAGGCGATGGAAATTGCTCAAGTGGATGAAAGTTTGGAATTTACCATTGGTTCTAGAACAGATCGTCCTGAAATACAGCAGACAACTGTCGATCTAAATGGTACTCCTTTCAAAATGAATGAAGGGCACCTAGCTCGGATGAGGGCCCTCTCAAAAACAGGTAACACATAGCTTGCCTTTTTTAACCTCAACATAGCTGATATTAACCGTTACTCTTTTCCAAGTTTCTTTTTAACCACAATATACTTGATGAAAAGTAGATAGTTCCTTCTCTAGGTTGATAAGCTTACACTTGAATACTTAAGATCTTTATGCTTGGTAAAAAATATTGCAGTTTGCATATCAAATAAAAGGGAATTCTTCTCTCTTTTTTTTGGGAAGGCGCAGGAAAACTACACATCATTTCATTAAGAAGAAAATTTGCACTTACACGCGGGCCTATTACTGGGCGCTTGCACACGGTTAATAATTTGCATAGGACTAATTTACAGACGCTGAACTGGAACAACCGAAAAGAACAAGTTGCTGCCGCGTTGCTAGAATGTCCTCACGTAGAGGTCATTGTAGCACCCGGCCAGCCCATAGCAGTGAGGTACTGAGGTTAGGTTCAGCCGCCTGCGTCCATGACCTGGCATCCTCAAGGAGTTGGCTCATTCTTCTATCCAAATTAAATTTGTCAGTTTTTCTCTGAATCTTACTAATCGCAAGTTATAAGACTGTCATTTTTCTCTGAATATTTACAAATTGCAAACTGAATGGTATATCAGTGGAACTTGGTAAACGCTTCTTCCCGTCCTGTTCAAAAGTACTTGACAGGATGATGGATGATGACACTGAGATGGCTTCCCTTGGAAGAGACACATCTACAGAGAAGAAGAGGAGGTTTCATAAGCTGCAAGATGTGCTTCGGAAGGCATTCAGTGATGACAAGGAAGAGTTTGACAAGCAGGCCCATTCATTTTCCACCCTGGCAACAACAATTGGGGCCATCTGACCTCGGAGGCGAAGAAACCCTGGCCCCATTCTCTCCGTTTCCAGAGATTGTGTCCTTCAGGGGCTCATCAATGATCATATGTACCTTCTGTTAAGTACGCTGCCAATTCTTACAATCTAGAGTTCCCTGATATTATCCTTTGGATAAGACGACACTTATGTAAGCATTGATACTGTACAAGGAACAACAAGCATAAGTGTGCCGCCCATCTACTATGTCTTGCAATTAGTCACAAGCCCACAAGGCGGATGCCGTCCCAGAGGGCGCCTGCACGGCAATCTGCGGCGCTACTGCGCTAGCGAAACGAGATGGGCGTCCGGACGAGGCACACATGCTGATGCGTAGCTTAGCCATCGGCGACAGCCCGGTGGATGACAAGAGGAGCTGCGGCGCCGTCGATGCGGGAGAGGATGCAGAGCACCAGGGAAATTGCTGGCTCCTGCTCTGGCGTGCCCTGTCTGACCGCAGTCACCGCCGCCGCTGTGGCGGGGTGACTGCGAGGCGACGTTGAGCGGCGGCAGCCTCGGATCGGATCCGTAATCCGAGGCGATGGTTATCCCGCGGCCGCGAGCGATCCAGTTTCTTCCGGGCTTTCACGTCGGTTTCTCCACGGGAGGAACAGAGGATGCTCTGCAAGCATTTCTGTTTGGCGGCAACTACATATCCGCGTTAGGCCATGTTCAGATTCCCAACTTTTCACTATTCATTTCAACTTTTCACTATTCATTCTAACTTTTCACTATTCCTCCCTCACAAAACACGTTTCCCAACGAATGCTACAGTGTTTTTCTTATGCTACAGTATTTTTTCCTGCAATCTAAACACAGCCTTAGTATGAATTTTCTCTGGATCTTCATTATATTACCACTCCACATGCGCTTCTTGCTTACCAAAGCCACATGATCTTGGAGACAATTACTGATTTGGGTTGTAATAAGCACCCAACGGGTGAAGGTAAACAGGTTGATCTAACAAAAACGTGGAGCCCAATCGGTAACAAAGTTAGATTATATGAAGCAAGAAACAGCGAAACAGCGAGATAATACCCAAGACTTTATTTAACGTAGCAAACATACTGCGCGAGGTAGCCATCCTCTGATTATGACCGCTTTTTAAGTAATCGTTAATGTTTGTTTGATGGCAACGTGATCGAAAATTGCCATGCGCCTCACATATATATTATTTTGTGGTGTTTGGTTGAGCAATGTAAATGCAAATGCTGAATGTAATGAAGAACAGTGAGATTTGAAACAGAGCAAACAAATCGTGCTTATTGAGGTAGTCCTGTCAGAAATTTGGTGAACCAAAACCTGAAAACCGTATGCGTAAGTTCCTAAATACTTCTGATGCCTTACCGGAACTCCCGACGGGGTTGGAACTTCTAAAGAAGCAGGAAAGTTCTATATGAAATTCAAAATTAAATGCGAAACTAAATTTCTGGTTGAATCAAAAGTTTAGCAATGTTATTGGGAGACTTTAAAACTAAACCACACTAGACAATGTTTAAACTTATTTTTTTTAAAACATTGTTTTATGTAGGCGGAACAATTTATTATATTTCAACGGCAAATAAATCATCTTAGCCGTGGAACGAAATTTCACACAGACAGAACGAAAATATATACACGTGGAACAATAGTTGTACAGAAGGGATGTAATGGAACCATACCATAGAACAAATTATCTTAACTGCGGAACAAAATTTTGTACAAACAGAATAAAAATTTACACAAGCGGAACAAAAGCTCCATAGTAGGAATGTAATGGGACGGTATCGTGGAACAAATTATCCTTACCCATAAAATGTAATGGGACGGTATCGTGGAACAAATTATCCTTACCCATGGAACAAAATTTTATACAAGTAGAACATAAATGTATACGGGCGAAACAAAAGCTACGTAGTGCAAACAATCTAAATAACACCGTTCTATTCCACTTGTATAAAATTTTGTTCCTTCTGCATAGTGGTTTTGTTCCATGAATTGGAATGATTTGGTCGGCTTCGAACCGAGTTGTTCCGCCTGTATAAAACATGTTCCACAAAAACATAGTCTAAACGTGGTCTAGTGTGGTGTACTCCTTCAGTCCAAAAAAGAGTAGTTCTAGGGTCCACATTCTATCCCAAATTAATAGATGTTCTATCTTTCCTATCTCTATCTCTCTCCTCATTTCCTGTGCGCTCTCTACTTTTTCATCTCTCCTTAATTCCCGCACCCAACTCCTAAAACTATTCTCTTTTTGGGACGGAGAGAGTAGTTTTGAAGATCTAATACAATGGTGCAACAAAATTTGATTTAGATGGTTAATTTGTGAATTCTGATTTTTTTTTGGTTGGCATCTTATGGTGAAGTGCACGTGGGAGGGAGGGGGTTGCTTGACCGTGGCTTCCTGTCCGAGCACCCGCCCCAGGACATGATTTCTTATATTCTATGAATATACTAGGAAGAAAGGCGTGCTTCACTGCGCCCGCCAATGTGCAATCTGATTTTGCTGATATAGTTTATGTTTTGTTGTACATACATGAGTGGTCTCATACGAATAGAGCCAAATAATATGGAAACGAAGCATGCATAAAATTAATATTGTATTGATGCACGATATATAGAATTATACCATATCATTTGTGCCCAGAACTTATAAACTATATTTTCATATAAACACTACTACAAAAAGTATTTTTGGAGGCGGGCAAAAACCATTTTCGGAGGCGGTTTTTGCGTCTGCCCCCGAGCATGCGCTTCTGTTAATAGGTATTTTCGGAGGCGGTCCCATCACAGGCCCAGCGAGCCCATCACAGGCCCGCCGAGCCCATCTAGGGCGCTGCCGCCGTCGCCGCTCAGATCAGGCGCTGCCGCGCCGTCGCCTCGCCGGATCCGGGGCTGCCACGCCGTCGCCTCGCCGGATCGGGGCTGCCGCGCCGTCACCTCACCCGATCCAGGCTGCTGCGCCATCGCCTCGCCGGATCCAGGGCACCGTCGGCAGCGCCTGCGCTTGGGCACCGCCTCACTAGCGCCATCGCCTCACCTACCGCCGATGTGAACGAGGGTGCCCGATCTTCCATCAGGTGAAGGATAACTCATTGTTGGCGGAGTGCAACACACAGATCCAGCTTCAAATCAGCAAACTTGAAACCCGCAATCTTAGCACCGCATCTCCTCTGGTTATTAACCGTGGTCACAATCCGGTTGACCTCGCCGAGACGGCTAATCCCTGCCCACGCAACGGAGAACACAAGCAAGAACTCGAAACAACACAACACTCAATAAATGTGACAACTGCAGATGAATGATTAAGCACGAATGTTGGGGTTCCACAAGCCTATGAACGGTGAAACTGTATCAAATAGAATAATCTAAGAAAAACCCGACTCTAAACTGTGGCGGCCGCCCTGTTTATGATGGAACAGGGGGGTGCCCTAGGGTTGGGGCATCTAGACGGGGCGCCCTCAACTTGGGCCAAAGCCCGACACGATACACGGCCCAGCTAGCCCAAAACAGGTGACGCGGAACCTTTTCGTGGTCACACTGTATGATCCACGAATGCTCTAGAGCTAGGACCAGAACCAAAACGACAGCATTGTCGTCCCCTTTCCAATACATCCTTATAGGCCTCGTTTTGACGTTGTATGTGGGAGATATCGCCAAAACCGTCCGAAGGTGTAAGCTGAATCCGAGGTGGACGTGGCAGCAAAGTCGGAGTCGAAGCACAACTTGGAGGAGTCCATGATGTGTAGAAATCCTGCGTGGCGATGTCCTTATCATCTCCCCCTTCTTGAATTGGAGTTGTCCGCGACTCCATCTCATCCACAGCAAGGTCCTGCAAAAGGTTAGTGCGAACAGGAGGAAAGTATATGACATATGATCATTGGAAGCGTAACACACAGCTCGATAGAGCATAGTATGGGGCATTCGGGTTATCACATAACACAGTAGCAGCAGAGGTACTAGCAAGAAAAGTACCACCTTTTAACTTAATCCCTTTATGTGGATCACTAGAAGATGCATTTGCAGCAGACGTAGTACTCTCTTTTTCAACATTTGTAGCATGGTCTTTGTCATCAAAATGTTTCTTAATTTCAGTAGGAGACAAAGGAAGCAATTTTATTTTCTTGTTCTTGTGCATGAAAGTATATATATTAGTTCTACCATGGTGGGAAGCATGATGATCAAATTCCCATGGTCTACCTAACAAAAGAGATGATGCTTGCATAGGTACGACATCAAAATCAGCATAGTCATGATAAGAACCAACAGAAAAATGTTTGCACGCTGACTTAGTTGCCTTGGCCTGATCACTACTATTCAACAATTGAAGGTAGTAGGGATCGGAAATAGAACAAGTTGGCAACTTCAGCTTCTCAACGAAATCAGAGCTTACCAAGTTGTTGCAACTCCCGCTATCAATAGTTGTGGGGACACGACAATTCTCCACGACGAGGTACATGTGGAACAAGTTCTTGCGCTAAATCTTCTCTTCGACCTCGGGTTCCTCATGAGAACTCAGCACCTGCTGCACCATGAGACTAGGTGGGCCTGCCGATGCTGCCGCAGAACAATTGGCCTCACCCTCGTCGTCATCCGAATCACCCTCAACATCACTAGTGCTGATGTAGCCATTACCATCTAGTGCAGCAATGAACGCGCGAGTACTTGGGCAATTACTCATTACATGGCCCATGCCCTTGCACTTGTGACACACAATCTTGCAGATTTACTAGAAGAATTAGTGGCAGAAGCAGATGGTGTCTTGACCTGCACAACATACACATTATTTACGTCAGAAGTAACCGCAGGAGCTGGTGAGGGTGGAGAAAAACTCAGCGGTTGAGATATGGCTGGTGCAAAGGTCTTGGTCGTGGAGGCATGGCGGCGACCCTGCAATTCTATTTTTGCAAGCATAGCAAGCTGGAACAACTGGTTGGTGGTAGTAAAATCTTTATAGTCAACGATATCCTGAATTTCACGATTCAAACCACCATAACAGCGACACACTTTATCCTCAACATCCTCAACTACACCACAACGAAGCATACCCTTCTGAAGCGCGGCGTAATACTCCTGAACAAACATATCACCTTGATCTAAACGTTTTAATTTCTTACACATATCACACTTATAATATGCAGGAACAAAACGATCATGCATATCTATCTTAAGCACTTTCCATGAAGCAGGTTGGATATTTAATTGAGCACATTCTTGCCACCAGATTATAGCAAAATCTTAAAACTCACTAGTGGCTTGTCTATCCTTATGTTGATCAGGAACAAGATGAGAGACAAACTTTTGTTCTACTGTCATCTCCCAATCTAAATACTCCTCGGCATCATAATGACCATGGAAAGATGGTATAGTAAATTTTACTTTGGCATAAGGATCATCATTACCTTTGGAACCTCCTCCAATACCTATTTTGTTTTTGTCACGGCGACGACGTAATCTCTCATCGTTGGTCTAATCATATCAGGCTCGCCATCAGAACCATAAATGATGTCATCCTCAGCTTCTTCATAATCATGTGCCTCCTCTTTAGGCAGTGGGTGGAGTTCAAGCTGTTAAACCCTGTCTGTCAGTGTGGAGACATGCATGTCTACACCTTCGATCGTATGATTGACCTCTTGGACCACCTTCGTCAGATTGCTTATCTCCTTGGCGAAGAAATCCCTCGGTTCATTCTTCAGGACCTGCAAATCACTAGAGAGAACAGGTGTGTTGTCTGGCATGGTTAGCGAAACAAGGAAGACCTTGGAAACTATGTGGGTTAGTTGGTGGGATCACACCCTTACACACATCTTACCAAATTCTACTTGGTTCTTACCAACACAAGCAGTGGGACGGTACAACCAGTGGTTGGTTCGTGATACCTATGAGGAGATGGCACCAAGATTGCATGGTCCTTCGCTGTACTGATCTGAAGAAAGTATGTGGTGCTTTGGTAGCCAAATATGGTAGCAAGGTTAGCAAATAACGAATGCAGATTAGCAAAGTTCAATAAGTATCCAAAGCACAAATCGCAATTGTTGGCTAAGACATGTACTAAGCATAGCACAATAAGTTGGAACAAGAAACAAAGGAAAAAGCTGATAGAACAAGCACAATGACAGTTTTGTAATTATACGCTCATATGGCACTAGTAGGAATCATAGTTGTTTTCTATTTTATTTTTTTTTTTATTTTTTGGATATTTTTCTCACAAACAGGAGAACCAAAATAGGAAAACCACCAAGTATCACCTCAATATGATGAGAGATGTGGTCTCCAGAAATTCAGACGCGTGTGCCGAAAAGCGTGCAAAACAGGAAACCAATTGTTTTAATTATCTTCCTGATTTTTTTTATTTTTTTGAGAATGGCCTGAGCAGCGAAGAGGGTATCTCGGAAGTGCAACTTTTCGTTGCCAAGCTCCTGTAAAAATTTCAGCCCAAACGGAGCACCGAGCAAAAAGTTATGCTTGTTTTACCAAAGAGACCTCAAGTTAGGGTTTCAGATAAACACAACTCGACAGATAGACCAGCAGTGGCTAGGGCAAAGCGTCCTATGGCGAACAAGGCTAAGCAAAGCGTCTCAGCAAACACTCAGGGGCACAACTCCTCCTAGCAATAGGTAATCGCCAGATGGATCCAAGGAGGGCTGCGATGCAAGGCGAAAAGCGCAAGGCGGCTCGCAACCTATCTAGGGCTGGCGCAGCGAGAGTTCATGCAAGGCGGCTAGCGAGGGCAAGTCGAGTAATGGGGTGGCACGACTCGTAATCTGGTAATAGTGGGTGGGATAGCGGCGGAAACAGATGACACAGCGGTGGACAGCTATTGAACTACGACGAAGACAAACCCTAAACCAGCAACAAGACTCCCTACATATACAAACTCAACAAAGCAAATTTGAAAACTAAATTGCAAAGGCTAAACAAGGGTTCTAGGACAAAGGATTTTTTAGGCTATTTTCTGGAGTTATAGGACGATGAAACAAACTAAACTAGGATAAGCCTGACGGTATACCTTAGTTTCTGATTACCATTTGATGTGAACGGGGTGCCCGATCTTCTGTCAAGTGAAGGATAACTCGTTGTTGGCGGAGTGCAACACACCGATCCAGCTTCAAATCAGCAAACTTGAAACCCGTAATCTTAGCACCACATCTCCTCTGGTTATCAACCGTGGTCACAATCCGGTTGACCTCGCGCGAGAAGGCTTATCCCTGCCTGCGCAACGAAGAACATAAGCAAGAACTTGGAAGAACGCAACTCTCAATAAATGTGACAACTGCAGATGAATGATTAAGCATGAATGTTGGGGTTCCACAAACCAACAAACGACGAATCTGTATCAAACAGAATAATCTAAGCAAAACCCGATTCTAAACTGTGCCAGCCGCCCTGTTTATGTTCTTATGATGAAACAGGGGGGATGCCCTAGGGTTGAGGAATCCAGAGGGGGCACCCTCAACTTGGGCCAAAGCCCGACACGATACACGACCCAGTTGGCCCAAAACAGGTGACACAACACCTTTTTGTGGTCACACAGTATGATCCACGAATGCTCTGGAGCTAGTACCAGAATGAAAACGACGGCGTCGTCGTCCCCTTTCCAACACATCCTTATACACCTTGTTTCGGCGTCGTATGTGGGAGATATCGCCGAAACCGTCCGAAGGTGTAAGCTGAATCCGAGGTGGACGTGGCAGCGAAGTCGGAGTCGAAGCACAACTTGGAGGAGTCCATGACATGTACAAATCCAGTGTGGTGATGTCCTCATCAACCACTGCCAGCGCCTGCACCTGGGCGCCACCTCGTCTGCGCCAGCGCATGGCCGCCGCCGCGCCGAGCCACGCCGAGGAAGAAGAATAGGCGCTACTGAGGGAGAGAGGCAGGGAGGGAGAGAGGGGCACAGGGAAGGAGAGTGGGGCGACGAGGTCTAGGGCGCGGGGAAGGAGAGAGGGGCGGCGAGGGAGAGAGGGGCACAGGGAAGGAAAGAGGGGAGGGAGGCGCAGTGAGCAGGAAGGTAAGTGAGAGGGGCGCGAGTTAGCCCTATAAACTCATATATATATATAACACACGTGTTAACGGGCCGAGATGGGCCTGCTGTCGGCTTTATAATGTCTGCCTCCAAAAATAGATGATTTTCGGAGGCGATTGTTTTAAAACGTCCGCCTCTGAAAATGGATTTTCAGAGGCGGACAGAAGCAACCACCTCCGAAAATAAAAATGCCCGCCTCTGTTAATCCCCACATTAATAGAGGCGGATATTTTTTTCTGTCTGCCTCTGAGGGCTTTTTTGAAGTGTCCTCTAAAACGTTTTTTTATAGTGAAAGTAGTATTCAACAAATAGGTCAAACCGATAACCTAATGAAATAGATAACTCCAGATGGTATATGTGGCATATGTGGGTAGTAGTTTTAATTGCAAATAAATGCAAGGCTTTGTTTGGTGTGAATTTGACTAATAAGGGAGTGTTTGGTTTAAGAGAGTAAATTTTAGTCCATGTCATATAAAATGTTTGATTACTAATCAGGAGTATTGAATATAGAGTGATTAAAAAAACTAACTGCACAGATGGAGCTTAATTTGCGACACATCTATTAATCTAGTTAGTCCATGATTTGATAATGTGGTGCTACAATAAACATGTGATAGTATTTAATTAATTATGCTTAATACATTGACCTCCAGTTGTATAATTAGTTTTTTAATTAAGCTATACTACCTCCGTTTCAAAATGTAGCTACATTTAGACTACTTCAAAGTCAAAATTCTTACTTTGACCAAAAATATTTATAAAAATGTAATTTGTTTTAAGTAGGTTAAATATTATAATAGTTGGTTTCATAAAAGATCTGTAAACATAATTGTTCCGTTGTCAGTCTTTATATTTTTTGGTTAATCTTGGTCAAAGTTATTAATGTTTGACTTTGAAGGAAGCTAAACACAGCTATATTTTAAAATGAAGGGAGTATTTAATAGCGCTAATTATGCGACCCAACTTGTTGATTTTTCGTGTGATGAAAAACACGCAATGCTTCGTAAATAGGATGCCAAGATTTAGGACATGGTGTCGTACGCTCTTTTTCCTATGCATGGTCTCTCACGTATGCAACACACATGCAATTTGTGTAGGCCATAGAATTTAGTAAATCTAATTAGCCCAAAATTTTGATATTATGGTGCTACAATATCATTTGGTAATGATGTATTATTAAGAACTTTATGGATTGATCTCGTGAACTGTTCTCTATGTGTGCAATTAGCTTTGTAATTAGTCTATGTTATATAATTTAGTCTATGTTTGGTACTTGAAATTATAGGAGTCAACTCATAGATGTATTCGCATGAGAAATAAATTGACACAGGTGTGAGCCAACTCGTCGATTTCTTCGCATGAGAAAAACTTAACACACAACACTGCGTAAATTATAGGACCGATTTGGAGAGGAGGGCACGCGGCCAGCTGCTGGGCGAGGTGCCTCCGATGGGCATAGGGAATCGTTCGGCAGTATAAACGTAACTATATGCTCCCGAGTTTGGATATTGTACAAGTTATTAGACACAGATATTATAAGTTTCTTTGCCATCTATCTTATTACGTCTGGACAGTGATTTTTTACCAAATCGCCCCCCCCCCCCCTCCACCCCTAAAATAGAGAGGCAATACCCAATTGAAGGATTTATTCACTAGTTGAGATTGAAGAGAATATATTACGTATAGACTGAAAACTAGAATACAACTGATGCCAGATGTCATCTTTGTCCGTCAATTATACGTGCAGAAATATAACGATTTCGTTCTGCGCCTATTTATATTATTTTTTGAAATGAATTATTCCTGTGTTAATAGCGAAAAGCATTTGTTTGTTGCTATACTTCACTACTTCAGGTTCCTAAGACAAAGGTATGTCTGCTAATATGTGAACGTGCCAAGTCTCCAGGAGGAGATCATCGATCCTATCTCGGCAGCCAAAAAATGGAAACCACGATCGCCTCCGTAGAATCCGTCCCTCAATGAATCCTTCGGCCGCCGCGGCCCTCTAACCATAGTTATTAGGATCAGACCAAACCAGCGGTTGGACCGGTAAAAGACCGAACCAGAGCCTTCAACGATCTGGTTCACTTAAAAGACCGTCTGTGCAATCGAACCGCTAGAAACCGGTTGAACCGGCCGGTTTTATATGCAAGGCGAACCAGGCGGTTCCTTGTGAACCGGACTGTTTTTGCTATACGTCAGTTTTGCATCACGGGAGCGGGAGAAAATCACGTTGCCGGTGGCGGCTTCCTGTTATTCGCTTCCGTGACCTCGAGACGCGCAGGGCTGCTGGCTGCAGCGGCGGGCTAGCAGATCCCCACGTCCTCGAGGATCCTCGCAGCCGGCGGCGGGTTAGCAGATCTTCGCAGCGGCGGTGCAATCTGGTGGCGAGCAGGGCCACCGGCTGCGTGGCGGGCGAGCTACGAGGGCCTGGTGCCCTTGACGCCCGTATGATTCTCGCCGGGAGGAATTAGGAGCTGCCCGTCCGTTCTTCACCGACACCCCTACAGGCTGCACCTCATCGCAGTCCCTCTGCAGCACCTCGTCGGCTGTTGGCTGCAGCCCTGTCCGGCGGCTGGCCGTGTGACCTGCCTCCTGCAAACAGGCAACTGTGGCTTCCCCACCATGCGTGCAAGCCAGCAAGGTCGTGCCGCTGTCCCCTGTCAGTGCTTCTTCAGAGTTCAGGCTTTCTATTCTATTTGTTGGCAACGATGACAGGGTTACGCTTCTTGAATTTGCTAGCCATCTCCGTTCTGTGCACAGTAGGTGGGGAAATACGTATACTGAAAAACATATCCTAGAAATTACTGAAGATCCTAGGCATGGATTCCTTTTTACTGCTGAAAAGGCTACTAATTCAATAGGAAATAACAGGGTTGCAGTGTCACTACATCATTATTCACTACTCAATAAGTCAATAAATGGACTACTAAAAAACAATATTATATTGTGGCCGGTGGCCGGTTATATAATTGTATCATTTATGAGTTTATTTTTTTATAAACAACTATATATGGAACCGGGTTTAAAGAAATTTGTGGCCGGTTCAATCTAACGGTTCATGACTATCGAACCGGTGGTTCAACCGGCTCCTAACGGTTGAACCAATGAACCAGTGAACCGAGGCTCTCACCGGTTCGATGTCCGGTCCGGTCCTAATAACTATGCCTCTAGCTACTCCGGGGTGCCTGACAAGATGCTGACGATGACTGTCAGCAACTACTCGGCGATCAAGAAGAAGGTGGAGAACGGCTGCAGCATCAAGTCCCCGAGGCTGGACGCCGGTGGTTGATCATGGCGCATCGTCTACTGCCCCAACGGCATGCAGCCCGGCACCACCGAATCGATCTCCCTCTACCTCCAGCTCGACGGCGACGCCAGCGTTGAAGACGACGGTGAGATGACGTCTAGGTGCGGTACCAGTTCATGATTCCTGCGCCGGAGAGCGGCCTACGGTTCATGTCCGTCCATGTCGTGGCGGCCTACGGCTTCGAGCGCTTCGTCACGCGCGACGAGCAGGAGAAATCCGACTGCCTCAGGAACGACTGCTTCACTATTCGGTGCGACGTCACTGTCTTGTCGAGGACGCGCTCAAGCGTGCAGGCGGAGGAGGAAACTTCGCTTGTCTGACCACGCATGATGGATCTGTGTACCACGCCTGCATCCAGAGATTTAGTACGCACTACCAGAGTTTTGATTAATCAAATAATTTGTTTCTTTGGTCATGTACAAATGTGCGAGATACTGCAGCATGAATCAATAGCTTTTATACACTGCATCAATATATTTTGTAACTAATTAATCTAATGATGTTTATTTGAAACAGTGTTGATAATTTTTTATTTATAATTGACAAAAGCTAAGATACTAAAACATGACACTGTGCTAGACGTGAATGTTTTTTTCGGGGCAGAGGAAGTAGGTGGGTTATACACACAAAGATTAGGGTGTTACTTTATATTCTTTTATGATGCTAGATCTGAGCAATTTAGATACATGTTTAAGGGGTTACTTTTGTTTATTTTCATAATGAAGAATGCAAGTAATTTATTAAAAAAGATAACAATCCTACGGCCATTGTGATTAGAGTTGCCGAATTGATTGCCGAATTTCTCTCTTTTTTTTAGGATTCTTGGTGGCTAAACCTAAACGTAGAGCCTTCAATGATTAGAGTTGCCGAATTGATTGCCCATTGTTTATGAATCTGTAAGAATTTCTCTCTTTTTTTTGTAGGATCCTTGGTGGCTAAACCTAAACGTAGAGCCTTCAAAAGAGTCTCCAATTAGTAATAGTAAGATTTGTTTTACATTCAACAATCAAGTAGTGTTTCTGGAAATATAAAAAAAATTCTATGAATGGACTACCTTATTCCTCTCTCCCTCTCCAGTCTCCCTCTTATCTCCCTTGTTCACGCTCTATTCTTTCTAAGGCTGTTTGGTTCGGTGCACATGTTTGGATGCCTAGACAGGCCGCTAAGCCAGGTCCAGCTCGTGCAAACGGGAGGCCTTAGCCTGGCTAGCTGGGCACATAGCAAACGGTCCGCATCCATGAGTGCAAGCTTGCCTTAGCTCGCTGTGAAGGCCCGTGCCGCATCACCTCACCTGTGTACTGTACCGTTGGCGTTTCCGCCTCCACCGCATATTCATCTTTAGCACCCAAGGCGAGGTAGGAAAAGACCACCTCCGCTAGGTGCGCCTCCTTTGTGGCGCTGACTTCTCAGAGTTGGATCTGTCCACCATTCATATGGCTCGATCCCGCGGTGACCTTGATAAGTCGAGGCCCTCCACATCTAGGAAGAGGCCAGCCAGGATCCCACTGGATCTGGGTACAGGTCAGGTGCCCCATAAAATTGATTTAGCAGTGGTGCGCAGATTGAGTGTCAGATTGAGCGGCTTCATGATTGGAGCCACATCTTCCAATTCATCTTTTCTAAAAGTACCAAGAGATTACCACGGCAAGTAAATTTTCTTTTTTTTCACCTTTTTGGAATTGGAGATCAGGTGTCTGATTTTTTAATCCTCCCTTGGCTTTGTTAATTGAATATCAGATGTGTTTCGCCATTGATGGTGAGGGGAGAGAGAAAGAGAAATAGAAGATTGATGTGCTAACTTCACCTTCAATAGATGTTGTTATTCTATCACGTTATGGAGGGAACCAAACAGAGTCTGTCTCAAGCCGAACTAATCTAATCCAACCAACCAAACAAGATCACATTGCACTATGCTACCCTGTCTTGATCTGGCCCGGTCTAAATTCTATCGATGCTAGGCATAGTCCAACAACCAAATAGATCTTCTTCTACTTGGGGAGGCTCCATGCTGATTTTTGTGGACCTTCATATCTGTCTCTATACACTTCTCCCTTCTCTTGTAAGCAGTGTTACCGTGAGGCTAGAGCTCGTCGAGACCTTAGACAAATCCCTCGTGCCATATGGGATCACGAGCAGGTGGTGGTGAATGCACTTGGTTAAAGTCGCACCGTTTATTTTTGATGCAAATGCCGTCGCCGCTTGAATGCCTCGCGTGCGTTGAACACTATCAATTGATCACTATCGTTGACACTGCGTCGGTCGGTCGTGCTCAACACCTGAGTTTAGGGGAACAAATTATGGTTTTTCGTTTGGATGAAACAGCCCTCCAGTGCCCATCCTAAGATTAAGCCACAAAACAGGGTGGGTAGCTACTATGTGCTCATAAAATTAAATATCATAATGGTTCATTCCATGTCTAGATCATACTGTAGTAAAGAAGTAGGAAAGATATGCTAGACAAGGAAAGGGGTAATAGAGAAAACATTTCAACGTTCAATCAACCGTCATTAAAACACAAACATTACTGATTACACATGAAAAGCTCAACCTCACTCAAATCCTGGCTACAGAAGCACAAATGTTTCCTTGGCTAAGCTATAAGCATACGCAGAGCAATTGTATGAAGTACTGCCATTTAGTCTGGAACATGGTTACCGAGGAAACCTCGCAGACAATAGTATTTCCTCTTCCATGGTGTATTGCCTGCTTACTCCCTGAGTGGCAGCTTGATCTAGTGTATGATTCCTGCAACCAGGTGTCGTGTTATTACTTATAGCACGACTCTTAGCTCGTAAGTTTTCAAGCGCCATCTCCACTTCCCTCATTGTAGGTCGATCTTCTCCTTTCAATTTAGTGCAGATGACTCCTAGTGCGGCTACTTCTTGTACATCCCCGTTTTCCTCTCCCATGACTTGTGGATCTATTATATCCACTAATTTGCCTTCCGTGAATAGCGAGCCAAAATGTGTAACAAGGCCATCATCATCATCGGACTTGTAGATGAATGGTTTCTTTCTAGTTAGCAATTCTATAACAAGAACACCAAAACTGAAAACATCACTCTTGTCTGTCAGACGACCCGTATAATAATACATGGGATCTAGATAACCAAGTGTTCCTTGAATTGCTGTAGTGATTCCTATTTGATCAACCGGGATGTACCTTGAAGCTCCAAAATCCGATACCTTTGTTGTTAGACTATCATCAATGAGTATGTTGGATGACTTGATGTCTCTATGATATATTGGCATTGAAGTAGCAGAATGTAGATAAGACAGAGCCCTCGCAACTTCAAGCATAATCCTTAATCGATCATTCCAAGATAGAGACATCGGTCCTTCCACATGAAGATGACTATAAAGAGTTCCGTTTGATATGAACTCATATACCAGCAATGGAACTTCTGTTTCGAGGCAACATCCTAGAAGCTTCACCACATTTCTATGATTGACTTGGGACAAAATAGCAACTTCGTTTATGAATTCATCTATTTCTCTTTGTACTACAATCTTTGATTTCTTAATTGCAACAACATGCAGATTTAATATTCCTTTGTACACGATACCATGTCCTCCACCACCAACCTCTCGAGTTTTATCAAAATTATTTGTGGCCCTCTCTATTTCTCTTAGGGTAATGATCATCCTTTCACCAATATCTGTCTTATGGGAAATCAATTGCTGCAGGAGCAGCCCATGATTTTGCTTAAAGAATTTTTCTTTCAACCTTTTAATTCGCCGTAACTTGATTTTGCGTGTTGCAAAGGGAGCAACAATGGCCAGAAGGAAAAGAATCGAGGCTCCACTGACAACTAAGCCAATGGTTAAACCTCAATAAAAAGTAGGATTTGCGTTAACTAAGACAAATTAATTGGTACCAAATGAAAATTAAGGTGAAAGATTACTACAAATATGCAATGTATTGTCACCTGTTAAGGATTGCTTTATCATGATGCATCCACCTCTTTGTGATGCATCCCCATATGTTCCTGGATGACATCGGCAATGAAATGTACCAGGCATATTTATGCAGCTTCCGTAACAAGGTTGCGCTTCCGCACATTCGTCAATGTCTGAAGGAACCACAACGGTAATAGTTGAAATCAGGAGGTCATAAATTTGGACTAGAGAACACAATATATGATTAGTAAATAAAAATTACTCCATATCTAAACATTGATCGCTATTGTTTTTTTTCTCACAACGTTTGACCACGTCATATTATCAAAAGTTTATTGCTAATATAAAAACTTATCATGCTTAAAAGTACATTTAATGATAAATAAAGTCACAAACAAAATAAATGGTATTTATCAATTTTTTTGAATAAAACAAATGGCCAAAAGTCACCATCAAAGTCATTAACGACAAATATTTTGGTACAAAGGAAGTATATTGTAAATATATATTATTCTTCGTTTACACCGTGGTACCTTTGCAGCCATTTAGTGTGGACGCATTGCCTCTGTATCCAGCAGGGCACTGGCAAGTATATCCTCCTGCTGTGTTCTTGCAGTCGCCATAACATGGATAAGTATCGGGAGAACTACATTCATCGATATCTAAACACACACAGAACAACATATCGTTAACAGAGCGGGAACAAAAAGTTAGCCATTGCAAATTAAGCTCGCCTTGTGCTCATGGTGCAGAGGCCAAATTAGGTACATAAGAGTACACTAATGGTATATATAGGAACTGGAAAAAGGAGAACATGTACCTTGGCAGCCATTGGGGATGTAAGGGTTACCGTCATATCCAGCAGAGCAGTAGCAGAGGTGGCCACCACCGTGACCCAAAGCAGTGGAGTTTGCACAGAAGCTTTGGCTGCTGCGGCACGCAGGGGAGGACCCGTTGCCGCTGCACGTGCCGTTGCTGATTGTCCAGTCGAGCACGGCCGGGAGCACCCTCGTGAAGCTGTCGGCTAACGGGTCGAAGCTGACCTCGGAGCTCACAATACCCAGGTAAGCCGCCGCGCTGTTGGTCCGGGACCCGTTGAGCTGCCGGATCTCGAAACGATAAGACGCGAGGCCTAGAATGATGCCGGCCTGGCAGCACCCTACGCCGGAGCAGCCGACGCCGGCGTGGTCGACGACGAAGCCGCCGCCGCCGTCGTTCGCGATCTCGATCTGTGGGCAGAACGCGGCGCAGGTGCTGATGGTGTTGCCGTTCTGTCCTTGGAGAAGCACCTGGATGTCGCAGCCCCCCGCAACCAGCTTGTTCCTCCCGCCTTCCGACAGGAAGTAGGGCCCGCCGAGCGCCACGCCGCCCCACGTACTGTTCGTGACCACGGCTTGGTACGCCCCGGTTCGCCGGAGGGTGGCTCCTGGCGGGAGGTAGATGAGGCTGCTGTTGATGCGCACCGTGCCGTTGGGGATGGAGATGTCGAGCACCGGCACGGTGCCGTCGCCCAGGAACAGCTTGCCATGGTGGCTGCATGTTAGGTTGAAGCCGGCGAGGTAGCAGCCGGGCTCGACGCCGAAGCCGAACGGGTAGGGTACTTCGACGCCACCACAGCTCCTGCTGCAGTTGTTGCTGATCCCCGTGCCCGTGGCTCCTGCAGCTACCAAAACCAGAAGCAGCGTGGCAAGTACAGCTGCAGCGGCAGGGCGTATCGTAAACCCCTTCATCTTGTGCTTCTCTAAGATTCTGGACTGGATTCAGATGAGAAATAATGCAATCTTCACTGCAATGCACAACATTGAGAAATGCGTGTACACTTGCACGATCCCTTCCTCTGCAAATATAAGTACTGACTTCTCAGTTTGTCTTTAAGTCAAAGTATGCTAAATTTGACAAAATTCAAAGAGCGAGAAAGCACTACCACGTCAATCTATTTCCTCCGCTGTCTCGACGTCCGCGTCTACCCACTCCAAGTAGGCTGTGGTCAGTCTTCCAGTCGTGCTCATCACTGTCTACGTACCCGGCAAGCACGCGGAAGGAGTTGAACCGTCTCACCGCGTGGAGCGAGAATTCAACAGACCTGTCTGTGGCTGCCGCGCCGTGTGCAGCAGGGCCAGCACTTCCCTTGGTCCCCTGCTTCTCGTACTCTAGTTTTAGTTACGATCAATAAAACTCCACTAATAGCTACTACTCCCTCCGTCCCAAAATTACAGTCGTTTTGGGTGTTCGTGCCACGAGTTTGAATAGGTCTGTAGAAAATACGTGCAATATTTAGATCTTTAAATATTTTTTTATAAAAAACTAGACCTTAATATCTATCTAGTGATATCCATAGTGTACCATAAAATTTATTATATTTTTATATATAATTGGCCGTACTATTTTCTCGGAAAGTGAGAAAAACTAAGTTTAAGACGCAGGGAGTATACCGTAGGGGGAGCTCGATGCTTCAACAAGACACACTCATCTTGGTGCAACATGATGTTCCTTCAAACTCTCCCACAGATATGTCTCCTCTCGCACTCACGGTGCACAATATGAATTATGGAGAGGGGCAGTTTCTGCAAAGGACTGTTGGTGTTGTATGTCAAGGAGTACAGTGCAGAGCAGACTCTGTTTACTTCAGCTTTCATGGTTTTGCCTCTCGATTGTAGAGGTAGATAGGACAACATATTTTTTCAAGATAAATTCTAAGTGCTTTTTTATTTTGCCAGAAAACCTAAGTGTTTCATGCTTTTATATTTGCCCATGCTATTCAAATAGTATTCTTTAAGGTCCAACAGTAAATAATTAGTTTCTTCAGCAACCTGCTTCCTAGTTTTTTGAATTGTGTGTTTGGTTGGCTGTATCATTTGATTCATGTCTGAAATGATTAAAAATAATAATGATTATTTTGTTTGGTTGGGTGAATTGTACCAATTTATATAGGATGGATCATCCTACTTAATACATTGTTGTACTAGTTAGAATTAATCAAGTGGTACAAAAAAATTAGTTGAACCATTCCATCTAGGATCATCCATTCCTGCATCATGTGGTGCATGCAACCAAACACACAATAAATTAACAAATTTATCTAGTAATACTACCTAGAGTCTAGACCAAGATGAGAGGAGTGCACACATGCTTCATTTTAATAAAATATAATGCAGTTTAAAGATACTAACACATCAACATCCGCACAAGCTAGGAGTATTAAATTACATCTACATATCTGAGATCCATAAATTATATAAATTAATGTTCAACAAGTTGTATTGAATGGAAAATCTCTCATTTGAACAGCCCTATTATGAAAAGTTGATTTCAACCATTTGAAAAAATAAATTAGCGACCACAAATCTATATGGACCCTGTTATTTATATTTGAAAGGAATTGACATCATAACTATTGAAAACACACATTTAATACTATTTGGTAATATTTTTAAAGTAAATAAATGGAATAAGGTATTACTCATGCTAGATAGCAGTTCGATAGCATTGCGGAGCATTATATGCGCGCAGTGATGTTTCACAAAAAAATATGTGTAGTGCTTAGGCCCTTGATACTTCAAAAGTTAGTCATCTCCTCTCTTTTTCCCATCTTCTTTTTCTTTTTGGCTACCTCACTTCTCCATTTTCTTTTAACACATTACACATCGATGTCTTCTACTCTTCATTAAACTTTGGAAGATCCAAACTCTATATTTACCAATCTGGCAATCAGCTCATAGTGTCACCTCTCCATCACACCTTTTTTACCAGTCGTGCACTCAATTTACATCTGTGTCGTGTGTTCTTGGAAAATAATTAATGATCTACCTAGCAATGTCAACTTAACTGATGTGCCTATCTTGGTCTACGGTATTGGTGCATTTTAACTCGACTCTCTCTCTCTCTTCCCCCTACTTCTTCCTTGATTTCATGAATTGGGGATGTGGGTTTATGTTTGGCCATTTGATTGAGAGCATCCTTGTCTATGGGATTATGAAGTGATTTTGAAATTGCAGCAGTAACCAGTGAAATGTCATGGTTTTTGAGTCCTTGCTAGTTATTTGTTTGTTTTGGAGTCTATGAAGATATAACTCTGTTTTGCATGGTGGAGAAGTGATTTCCATTTTGTCCTATTAAATGTTGGATTCGATGGAAACTTGGTTGCTGCAATAGAACATGCACCATGTAGTTTTTCAACTTATGATTATTTACTCTAGAAAAGTACACGTACCGTAGTTGGTTAGGCATGCATGATTTGACAAGCTGGGTTTAAATAGAATGGTTGTCGCTGGTTTCATGGCCCATGATTAACCTCAGCCACCCGATCCTGATCGACCAGTGCAACTTGTTTTGAGTGCAACTGTCTATTTGTTTCTCCTCTATTTTGGTGTGCTTGTATGGCCTAACCGAATTATCATTTCCAGTCTTAACTAATCCTAACACATTTATAAAAAAATTTCTAGCAGTTGTTTTATTACAAGAAGAATTTCCTCATATAGTCTTTTACTTGTTAAAATCCCTATTATAATCTTATATTTGTTTTCTTTGCTCAAATACGAGATGCTGGAGTACACATCCCGTGTTGCATGCTTCTGCTTTGGTTTTCTGTTGGCGTCTTAATCTCAATTAGCAAATGCATTGTTCCTGTGTTGATAGCTTCAAGTTTGCTGCGATGTATATTCCATCAATTTGTTTGCCCAAATGCTCACTTGGTTCGAAACCTGGAGTCTTGTTCAAGATTGCACCGTATGTGTCCTTTGTGCATGCCACTAAATGAAAATAGTCAGCAGCAGGGTATAGGAATTACAGAATTAACTGCGAGCAGTAAACTTGACAGTTGTTTTATGTGGAAGTTGCTTACCAACAAACATAATCTTATTATCTTCCAGGACATAATGTATATAACTACTACGAGTTTAATGATGAACCTAGCTGTATGCTTCAAATTTCATGATAGATGATAGAGTTGTTGTAGAGCTTAAATAAGGAGAGCAAAGCAATAACAGTTCTTTGCTAATTATTTTTGTCATTCAGTTACGAAGCAACTTCATCCAGGAGGAGCCGTAGCCTGGCAAAGGAGGTCGTCACAGCTGCTGTTGCTTCTGTATTTCTGGTAAGGCTTATACATATATTTTTGGTTATTGTACATTACTCGGGGGCAATCAATTCATGTCCAAGTTATCTGTGATTGTTCCACAGGGCTTTGGGTCTCTGTTCGTGCTCCTTGCAAGCGGTGTTTATGTCTGACAACTGGAAATTGAAGCCGTTTGCTTGTGTTCTCCAGCCATATGAACTTGTTTTAGATCAATGTATGAGAACAACTGAGTTGAAGCGATGCTCTGATTTTATCCCCTGTCTCCATTATCATCCATCTACAATCTCTGTTGCCTCAATTGGTGTTTATGTCTTAACGGATTTATGCCTTACGTTATGAGGTGATCTTGTACCGCAAGGGTATGTGCTGTACTGCTGTCCAATGGAACTGAAAAATGTACACTGAACCGACGAAGTTTTGACACCATGATTTCACAGAGTCCACTGGAATGAAATATCAGTCCAATCATTGCTTTTCAGGGTGATATTGGGTTTGAACATCTTTGCGCTTTGAATTGCCATGAATTGGTGACAAGGCCATGGTTGGAACTCTGAGTCCATAGGTAGAACAACACGAACATGGTTGGACAACACTTCCAAGAAAAGCAATACATTTTTTTTCAGTCACAATATTCCTGTGCTCTGTGGATTGGATCAAATTAAGAAAATAGCAAAATGATGGTTCCGGGAAGGGAAGGGGAGTAAAGGTGTATTTGGATACTGTAAAAGTTATTAGGCTCAGATATTATAAGTTTCTTCGCCATCTATCTTATTTCATGATCAGATCACTACATTATACCTGGGTCGTGATTTTACCAAATCCCCCCCCCCCATAAAATAGAGACCCAAATGAAGGGTTTATTCACTGGTTGAGATCGAAGAGAACTTATATGCAGATTGAAAAATACTATGATGACTAGATCGTTTTACCTTCTCTAGATGCATAGATATTATTATGCATCTAGACATAGGGTATATCTAAATGCATAACCAAATCTACGAATTTAATAAAGCCAAAACCAGTGTTGACAACAATGACTTATATCAAAGTCCTTGTGTGACATCCCCTATTAAGCATGTGTTAGAGTTATGGTGGATGGAGGGAGAGTTGAGCTTAAAAAAAAAGAGAGAAAAGAGTCCTTTAAGCAAACTCTTGACCAAAAGTCAACAAAGTTGCTAAATTTTGAATTTTCGGAAGTCAAGAATTTCTAAATTTAGTTCACAAGATAAGCAACTTAGTTGTCCATAAGTGGTGAGAAAACTTGTGGAAATGATGCTTCAATTAAATGGAAGAAAGAAATAGAAAGAAAGCACTGTTCACCGTCCGACAACAGCACTTGGCTGTTTTCGGTTTTCTCTGGTAGAGCATAGTGAGCAGCTATCTTTGGGGTGAGATTGTGATCTATCTGCGGGTTATCTGGCTTAGTTGTCTAAAACAAAGTTGTAAAGGGAAGTATTTGGGACAACTTTTGTTTTTGGGTAAGACTCAGAAGATGGCTGGATTGAGGAGAAAAACTCGAGATAAAATAGTTCAGAAACTGTTTTCAGTAAATTCAGTAAACTGACAGCTGAACTGAATTTATGCCAAATGAGCTTGAATTTGAAGTTTTATGCAAAAACTTCCAACTAGGAAGTTGTGCTCCTGAATGTGAATTTCAAACTTGTTTTTGACATCAGATGCATGTTCTATTCAAATTTTGGGAGTAATTTGAGAAATTCAGTTAGTACCTCTGAATTGGAAATGTGTTACAGCAGCAACTTGGAGGCTCGAATTGGACCTCAATCTTTGCTCAAATGGAGTAAGTGTCAATAAGTGAAATGCAATTCAATGATCCAGCTACAGGTTTGATGTTGGGAGTTTTGGAAGTTTCAATACATTTTTCGGAGAAAACTGAAGTGCAACATCGCTGTTTTGGACTGTCGAAATGGGGAAAAGGTGACGTCGGCCAGAGCTGGCAGCGGCCGACGGCGGCGCTGGGTCGGTTCACCGGCCACGCGTCGAGGCCGCTCGGGGACAGCTCGGTGAGAGGCACAGCAGGAGGTGGCAAGCAACGGCAGCTGCTGTCCGCGGTTAAAGCGCGGTCGACGGCTTCTCCTTCTCCTCTTTTCACCGCGCCGTTCTCTGTCTCCCACCATGGCCGCCGGCTAATCCTCGTGTGCTCGCCGCCATCCGACCCTCTCCGCCCTGCTCCTCTCCACCAAAAGCTTCACCGTCATCTCCTCCATCTTTTCCGCTAGCTCTTGCTCCTCCTCCACCGCTCCACAGCTCCGCGCAGCTCGGTTCCCAGCTCACCGTCGCCGCCTCGCCGGGGTAAGGACCCTTCTTCGTGGTGGTGTTGTTACAGTCGGTTTAGCCGGGGTTAGAGGGTGTGCCAGTGTTGCTTCGAGGTCTAGGAAGGTGTTTGGGAGCTTAGTTGGTCGGGCGCGACGTTCCCCAGGCCGGGAACGCCGTTCGCCGCCGTGACGCTTCTCCGCCATGGCCGCCGCGCGTGAGCAGCCTCGCTCGGGCTCCCTCCGGCCGAGCTGTTGCGCGCACTAGGTGTGCCTAGGTCTGCTGGTGCTCAAGGGGTAGCCGTTGTTCGCCGTCTCACCTTGGCCGCGCTGCTAGGCTCTCGCCATGGTCCTCGCCGCGCGCGCTCCCGCCATGGATGGCGTGAGGCGCTAGCGCGCGTAGCGCCGCGCGGGCTGGCTTGGCGTGCGCACAAGGAGTCGTAGGTCTTAGTGTTGCTCGCGAGCCCGTTGTGGAACCTTTTGGGGCGGTGAGTTCGCCGGAGCGCGGTGTGTCATCGAGCGTCGCCGCCGGGCCGCCATGGGGCTAGGGTTGGAGCTTGTCGCGGGAGTTTAGGGCTAGAATGGGTGCGCCGTTGTGTGGGGTGGTCGTTAGGCTAGACGTTGTCGTCGGGGGACCCCGCCGCCGGCGAGCGTGCGCGGGTCAACTCCGGCGGGGGCTTGGTCCGCGCGGGAGCTCTGCTTCGCGTGGGCAGGGACCCCGGGGTAGAAGAGAAAGAAGCTGAGGGGGGGGGTTTGCAAGAAAGCCAAATAGGTTTTAAAAATTAGATTTGATTTATGTTTTTCACTGTTTTAATTATAGAAAATCATAGAAAAATCAGAAAAAAGTGAAATAAAATTTTATAGTTTCCTTAGATTTTCCTTTATGCTGTAAAAATACTAAACCTTTAAATTTGTGTTGTTTAGGATTTAATAATAATACCATTCTTGGGAATTTAATTGCTAAAAATATTTAGTATAATTTTAAAAGTATTTAAAAATAGGATCCATGTTTTATAAGCACACTTAAAAGGGATAAAGGGTTTTGTATTTTTGGAAAATGATTTTAGTACACTTAATAATTCTTCTTTAATAAATATAAAAGAAATAAGGACTATTTCACCTAGACAAATAAGACAACTTTTTCTTTAGAAAAGGATGGGTAGTTATGTTGGCTTGCAACTATATCGAGAGATAAAGTTTTGTGTGCTATGTTTTAAAATGTTGCATCTCTAATCCCTGACTTGCATTGCATATTAGAACCTGAAGCCTCGGAGGTGGAGTACGTGGAACTTCCCGAAGAACAAGTCCACTACGAGGAAGTTCTGGTGATCGCCCCGGAGTCTCAAGAAATCTCTGAAACCGCTAACTCTTTTGAGGCTCAAGGCAAGCCCCGGAGCATCTCAACCTATTTTATTTCATAAGTTCACGAGTCCAAATATTATGTTCTGATGTGCATTAGGTTAGGAGTTGAATGAAAACCTTTGAAGCATGAAATACTCCTTGTTAGGACTACCCTTGATTGCTAGGAAATAATTTGTTTAGAAATATCCACTTAGCTATGCTTAGCAAGTATAAATAAAAGATGATGAACTAGGCTCTCACTAATCATAGATGAATCATAGAAGGCTTAATATGGAAAGGGAGTGAGCTGAAGTTGATAGAATGGATTGGGGTAGGCTCGATCCTTAGTTCTGCCTACTAGCTAAAGTGACTAAGGACCGATCCGTTGTTCAAAAGTTTGATCAAGTGATTCTACCTGGTTTCTTACTGGGTTATGGGACCAGTAAAGCCAATTAGATTGGCTGGCTCGTTGATTGGAAATATCGCTTACCCGTGCTTGCTGGGTCGGAGAAAGGCGGGACCGTAATCTGTAACTCACGGGGTGGTCGCCAGACGTGGGGCCCATGTGGGGGTGCGTTTCCGGGTTCGAGTAAGGATATTTCCGGTCTTTGGTCCAACTGATTGAAAGGTTGTTGCGAACAGCCGGCGCAGCTGTACGTGACTGGGTGCTAGGTACCTCCTGCAGGATGTAAATTGATCCGGATCGCCACAACTCTTGGTTATGAGTGCACTTGATCAGGTGTTGAACATCGTAGAGGAAACAAGTTGAACATTATGTGAGAATGATTCAAAATGTTGTTTGAGCCTAGTATCACATGTATGAAAAAGTATTTAAAACTTAGTTGAGTAGTAAACACCTAATTGATGTTAAAAGTGTCAAATAAGGATCCACCTTTAGTAAGCTTTTTCGCAAAGTTGAGTCAGCCAAATAACCACAAAAAGCCTAATCATTCATCCTTGAGAGTCTTTTCTTTGGTAAGGCGGTTAAGTCTTGCTGAGTACTTTCGTACTCAGGGTTCTTCCCTTTCTTTTTTCAGAGGATGCGCCACAGCAGGAAGACGAGGAGGGCAACCAGCAGCCCTAGAGCATCGGTGGTTCCAGATGTCTCTTGATGAATAAGTACCATCGGGTTATAATATACCCTTCAGTTGTATAAAACTAGTTTGTATTAAGATCTTAGTACTATAACTTGCATCTAAGGTTGCTTCAAAACTCGTTTGTAATAATTCGTATCTTTCCGTATTTATGTAAAAAGGCAATGCATGTTGTGTAACCCAACTTGGTGTTGATCCTGAGCTATGGTTGAGAGAAAGTTGTCAGTGGATGATTCGGGATGTCCAGGGGACACTCAACGGACTACCGGGTTTAAACTGTTTGAAGTGCGTACTGGAACTATCCTGAGCTAGGGTGTTTGGACGCACTTGAGCCAGTTTAAATTGGACGGTTCTGCCACACCTTGTGCCCTGTCGAAGACAATGCATAACGAAGGCCAAGTCATGCGCACCGGAACTACAACGGGGGACGGGGGACGGGGCACTCAGGTCCAGGTGCCCGGACAGAAGCAACAATGACTTATATCAAAGTCCTTGTGCCCCGTTGAAGACAATGCATTTTTTTGTGTTTGAGAAACGAAAGCCAATTCATGCGCACCGGAACTAGGGGGAGGGGGGGACTCTGGTCTGGGTGCCCGGACGGAAGCAACCCGCCGGGCACCCCTCTCCCTCACGCATGCTCCGCCTAACTCTGTACGGATGTGCTTTAAAAAAATTCATAATTCATTAATTAGATATTCAAACTAAATTTTAATTGTGCCATTCAATTTATTATGATAAGATCTTTCAAACTAGACTTTACTTTACCATTCGGACTACATTTTTTCTATACACGTGGAATAATTTGTTCTATTTCAGCGTCAAACAAATTATCTTCATCGTTGAACAAAATTTCTCACAAACCGAACAAAATATATGCAGGCGGAACAAAAGCTACACGGAAAGGATGTGATGAAACCATACCACGGAACACATTGTCTTAGCCGTGAAACAAAATTTTACACGTGTAGAACTAAAATTTACACAAGCCGAACAAAAGCCTCATCGAAGGGATGTATGATGATATTTACTTTATTTACCGATTAATAAAGTGAATATCATCGTACGGAACCAATCATGGAATCCGCAACGGACGCCAGTCGTCACGGGAAGATCGATCCTATCTCGGCAGCCGAAAAATGGAAATAAACCTCTCCGTATCCCTTTGATTTGTTTTCCCCCAATATAAAATCCTCAACAACGCATCCCCTTGGCGTGTCACGCAGCCGTTTGATAAGATCTGCAGCCTCTAGCTAGGTCTCCTCGACGCAACGCCGTCCAAAGAATCCTTCGTCCCGCACCCATCTCATTGTCTCAACGCCGGCGCAGCGCTCCAACTCCAAGATGCAGCTGACGATGGATGCCAGCAACTACTCGGCGATCAAGAAGAAGGTGGCCAACGGCTGCAGCATCAAGTCCCCCAGGCAGGTCGACACCGGTGGTCGTTCATGGCGGATCATCTACTACCCCAACGGCATGCAGCCCGGCACCACCGAATCGATCTCCCTCTACCTCCAGCTCGAAGACGACGCCGGTGGCGAGGACTTCGAGGTGCAGTACAGGTTCGTGATTTCTGCGCCGGAGAACGGCCTAGGGTTCATGTCCGGCCAGGTCGTGGCGAAATTCAACAGGCTGGACAAGAACGCCCACGGCTTCGAACGCTTCGTCACGCGCGACGAGCTGGAGAAATCCGCCTGCCTCAGGAACGACGCCTTCCATGTTCGGTGTGACGTCACCGTCTTATCGAGGACGCGCACGCGATCAAGCGTGGAGGAGGCGGCGGAGGAAACTTCGCTTGTCTGACGAGGGCGCATGGTCGTGTACCACGCCTGCATCCAGAGATTATTAGTGCGCACTACTAAAGTTTTTGATTAATTAAATAATTTGTTTCTTCTGTCATGTACGAATGTGCAAGATAGTGCAGCATAAATCAATAGCTTTACACTGCATCAATAGAATCGATGGTATGGAGCATATCCTATAGAAACTAGTTTTCTATGAAAACTTCTATCGTTGGATGCCCATCCAACGACTAGAAAAGAGATGGATTATTTTAAAAGAACCCTCATCATCCCCTTCCGTCGCCTATAACGAAGATTCTGTGACCCTCCTCCCTCCGTCTCCCACTCGCCCATTCCAGAATTCCTTGGTGCAGTCCAAAGCAAAGACCCGACGCACACGAATTGCAAGAACGAATGATTAAGAAGAGGCGGTAGATGATGCGGCTTCAGGCAAATACAATGAATACACGGAAGCACGTGCTTCATTAGTCGTGGCGGTAGGAGTTGATTGTAAAATAATCTTATCTTTTTTTCTAGTCATTAGATGCACATCCAACAATCTATGGTAGAGTTTTCATGATTTTCGTAGAAACCTAGTTTTCACTAGGATTGTGCCTGTGCGTTGCTACGGGCAAAATAAATTACAATGCAACACAAAAATCAACAAGACAATAATGTTGTAAATAATGTGCTCTTCTCTGTATAGTAAGGCATTAGACAACAATTAAAATACACAAGATGCAAGCTCTCATTTAAATTGGCAAATTATGTTTGGAAACCAAACTTTATACTTTCATCCATGCATTTTTACAGCAAGCAAGCATGTGTAGCGCACAACGCATTTTACATGTTTTCCCCAAAACCCGAAGTTCTTGGACTGAGCCATTCTTACAAACAAGTGATGGCATTGCCCCAAATGCATACTCAATGATGGCAACAAAATGCCCAACAGCATAATTTATGTTGCTTGCAGGCCGTATATGTGCTTTCCTTGAGACTTTCTGCGAGACGAGCACAAGAACGGCAGTAAACGTGTTACAATATCACATACCTGTTCTTGCGCAAAGAGCATGCCATCCAGAGATGAAAGATGACTAACCGTAACATTGTATTTTCTGTAAAGATAAAGTGTTGTGGAGGACAGTAGTCATACTCGTCATGTATTTCAGGATAAGCACAAGTGGCATATATACCGCCAAAAGAAAGAAAAGGAGAGTAGGCTATTACAAACAGATTAACACTAAATTATCTGCAATACAACAAGACATATCTCAACTATGTTTAACTCTCATGGTGCTCTCATCCTGCTCAGGAAAAACATTCTCTAAAAACCTAAGCCAAGAAGCATTATCTAAAAACCTAAGCCAAGAAAAACAGTAATAAATTATTTCCCAGCCAGTCACTTGATGTCCTACTGAAACGAATTCATATCGGTCCGAATAGAACCTGAATAGAAGAAATGTACGTACATTATTTCGATGCTAATCTGACCATTACTGGTTATCTAATGTTTGTTTTAAGATTCTAAGAATTAATGATTTTGGAAATGCCAAAAACCAATAGTTTGGAAAAAGTTTTAGACACCAAACTATAGTTATCTTACCTGGTGGGTGAGAGCGACTATAGGCATGACTGCCACTGCCTTCACTTTGCCCGTACAGATATCAAGTGGTCAATTTTTAGCTGCACTCCCCATATGTTATTAATAATGATCATAGATTGTTCAAAGCAATCAACAAGTACGCTGCAACTGGGCACAGATGAAATATGGCAGTAATTTATCATGGTAATACATCAAACATCATCAATTCCTAGCCATTAACATCAATCAAAAAAAAAATGTGTGGTGGATACTTGTTCCCCATGTCATCCTGCGCGACGGCAAGCCAAGAGAAGCAGGAGGCGCTGGTGCAGGAAGCAGTGCGGAAGTGTTCGTGTGAAGCCCCAGGGAAGCAGGATGTGAAGGGCGGGAGGATTAGCGTGGCACCTTCTCTCCTAGATTCGAGATCTGGAGGGTGCTTCACCATCTGCCACCGATGGATCTCCTGCTCTTGGTCGGTCCACTCGTCGGCGTCCTCGTCCCTCTCGCCGCTGTCCACGCCAGCCTCATCCGCAGCCGCCGCCTTTTGCAACGGCTGCTGCAGCGATGCCCCCGATTGGACGGGGATCTGAGGGCTTCGTGTGCGATGCGGCCGGGATCTACCGACGAGCGCGACGGAGAGCGTGCGCAGGATCCGGGATGGGTTCTTGGGCAGGCTCTGGGGCAGTAAGGAGGCCGACGGAGATGTCGCCGCCAGCGGGAGCAAGCGAAGGGGCGAGGACGAGGGACCCAGGACATGAGAACGCAATCCACGAGGATGAAGGAGAGGATCTGGTAGGTCAGGGACTGGTAGAACGCGGCGGCGAGGAGCGCGACGGACGCAACTGGGATGGCGACGACGCCCACGCGCGAAGGAAGGCTTCGGGCAGCGTCATTTATCGCCGGCGTCGCACACAATGGAAGGCTGCGATGGGGAAGGCGAGGAAGGCCACGAGCGATGGAAGGCGCCGGGCTTTCGTCGGGCGGAGAATGGAAGGGAACGTTTGATTGGAGGGCGAAACGACGAAAAGTGGGCGCGGGCATCGGGCGACGTACGAAAAAAAAACGGAGGACGCGCGGGGCGCAGGGTTAACCGTTGGGAACAGGTCCGGTTTGACCGGTTCCCGACCAAACCACTCCGGCCCGGATGCAAAACCTCTCGGTTACCGCCTCCGAACCGACACTGTAAAACCGTTTCTACCGGTTAGCCGGACGGTTTTTTTGTTTGAGAACCGGTCTTACTGCGGTAAAAAAAACCCTGGGCGACGTACGACGAAATTGTCTCCCTTACACTCTTCTCTTTTTAGGAGTAAGTAGAGATATGATACGCTCTTTGAAATTAAATATATTTGTATACACAAGTTGTTGCCACATGAGCTGAAAAACAACTGAGGGTGTGTTTAGATTGTAGGAAAAAACACTGTAGCATAAGAAAAACACTGTAGCATTCGTTGGGAAACGTGTTTTGTGAGGGAGGAATAGTGAAAAGTTGGAATGAATAGTGAAAAGTTGGGAATCTGAACATGGCCTGAGAGGAACATTACGCTACAGGTTAATCCTGACTTGAAGACCTGAATGATCTAATCAAGGTCAGGAGGCGCCGCGACAAAAGTACCGGTAAAGAAAATGATGTAATTCAGAAAATAAAAAGAGAGTACTGGCCTGATATATTTCAAAATTATATGCCTAACAACAGGCTGGACAACAATAAAAATCTTTTGAGACAACAGGCTGGACAAGAACGCACACGGCTTCGAGCGCTTCATCACGCGTGACGAGTTGGAGAAATCCGGCTGCCGCTGGAACACTGCTTCAGTATTCGGTGTGCCGTCACTGTCTTGTCGACGACGCAGGAACCTTCGCTTGTCTGATGAGCACGCATGATCATACCACACGCCTGCATCCAGAAATTAGTGCGCACTACTAAAGTTTTTCATTAATTAAATAATTTGTTTCTTTGGTCATGTACGAAAGTGATACTGCAGCATAAATCAATAAGTTTACACAGCATCAATAGAATTGACGGAATGTATTAAATATATTTATGTACGCTTACATTAATATCTTAGGATTTTAAATAGATCTTTTTTGCCAAGTGTGGCAAGTGATGGGCCCTGGATTTCTTGTATGCTTTCTTGCTTTCTCCTCATCTCCTGATGTGTCTAACGCTCAAAAAAATAAAATCACCTGATGTGTCTTTGTGTGGTTCCTAGATATTTCCGGAAGGTTTACCCTCTGGGTTGACCCGCTAGTCAACTCACAACGGCTGGTAGTGCTCGCCTCTATCGTTGGTCTTGGTCATTTGATTGCTCAGCGCAGCCCGGTGGCTTCTCCGTTCTTCCCAGATGCAGCTCTAAGGCGCAAGGGTCTTCTCCAGACTACAGGTTTGCTTGTCCTAAAAAGTTTAGATATGTTCTTCGAAGTTAGCCTATGATTTCTGAATTCGCATCTTGCTTGGAAAAAAAATATTTGGAATCTGTGTGTGCCCTGCCTGCTCATGCATGATCTGATTTATGTACTCTGTTCAGGTCCAAAAACTGGCTCACGTAGTATTCTGATGTTTAAAGTTGGTGATTTAATACACCTTTAAAATACTTATCACTGCTGATTATTTCTCACAATGTCTGACCATTTGTCTCATTCAATAACTTATTATAAATGTACAAAAGTAAGTCATGTTTAGACGATAATGTAAGTATTAATTACACTCTATAATCTTTTAATAAGACAAAATGGCCGAATACGTGATTCCTAGTAAATATTTCGCTAGCTACTGAGATAGTAGAAGGTATGCAATTCCTAGGATGGATCATGGGTGAATGCAATAAACACAACAATCTGTCCTATAGTCAGTACGGGTGTTGACAGTTGACACTGTTTATTTGGTCTTGTTTTATACAGCTTTCTCACTGAATCCATCCTGCACGCTGGGGAAGACAAGTAGTAACAAATTTTGCTTAAAAGAGAATGGACGATGAGTCTAGCAGATATGATAAGCTGGTGAGCATGTTACAAGATGGAAGTCCAGAACCACGCAATCTACCACTAGAATATCTTAGAAACATCACAGACAACTTTTCTGATGATCGGCTACTCGGCGAAGGTGGATTTGGCACGGTATATAAGGTAACACTAAATCATATCTTTTGGTCCTGTCAACCTTATCTCCTCAGATTCTAGGGGAACTGCTTGTATTAATAAGATAATTTAAGCAGGGAGTGCTAAAAAATGGGGAAACGATTGCTGTGAAGAAACTCAATTCGTCCATCCCAGGAGTTAAGGACAAACATTTTGAGAATGAAGCCTATCATCTTATGAGGCTTAAGCACCCAAATGTAGTGCTACTTATAGGCTGGTGTTCTGAAACAGAAAATATATATGTACACCACAATGGGAAATACATCTGCGCTGAGAAGTCAGAAAGGTTGCTTTGCTTGGAGTACATGCCAGGGTGCCTTCGTGGCTATCTTGCAGGTATAACAATTCAATATTGTTGAGTCTTGTTCTTCTTTTTTAATATAATATTTGATCTTCATTTATGTGGTTATTAGAGAATATCATTTTTAAATTTCGTGTAGTACTTTCTTACAAACGCAGATGAAGCATCCGGACTTTGCTGGGATGCACGCTACAAAATAATCGAGGGTATTTGTTATGGTTTACATTATCTTCATGAGGAATGGCAACCTAATGCTCCTATTATTCACATGGATCTAAAACCTGCAAACATATTGCTTGATAGCAATATGGTGCCAAAAATTGCGGACTTCGGCTTGTCAAGACTCTTCAGCGAGGAGAAAACTTGGACTTGTACGACAAGTCGTGATGGAACATTGTAAGTGAAACGGCTCTTCATAGCCCATTCTTTTGGTGATTGTTAGTGAATTTCGTTGCCGTTGTGCAAGGTTTCAAAGTTGACGCATTAGCGTTGCCATGCAGAGGCTACATGGCGCCAGAATACATCAACAGAGGTCTAATCACAACAAAGTCAGATATATTCAGTTTGGGTGTTATAATCATAGAGATAGTGTCGGGACACAGGGACTATCCTGATGAAGAAACTGGAATATCGTCCCAGGAATTTATTGAGCTTGTATGAAAATTAGTTTCAACTTTCAAGGCTGAGCCACTTTCTGTAAAGAGATTATGTTATTCGTTTTCCTCTGTATAATTGTAGATTTTTATAATTTTGCAGGTAACAAAGAATTGGAGAAATAGGCTGAAGAAAACATTGGATTATACTTATACAACCCTAGAAATTTATTACCAACAAATAAGAAGATGCATTCAGATAGGTCTGGTCTGTTTGAAATTTGATAGGTCGAAAAGACCAACAACAAGCCAAATTATCAATATGCTTCACGGATCAGAGGATGAATATTTCAGCGGCGGAAAAGAGGTACGGTTACTGAGAAATGAGAGGTAATGGTTGCAACAAGAGTAATGAAAAGAACAAATTTTCTCAATAAATCAAACTATACATATATGTTTCACGTTGGTTGTATTGTATACAAAATGTGAATCTTTTGAGGAGACTTGTACTGTAAGATTTCATCATTATTTCCATATAAACACTAGCAAGGTGTCTATGTGCTTGTACTTTCTACAGGTGGTTGGAGTAATGTATTCAAATAAAGAAAATTCAACATGTCAGAACAAAAAAAATTATTATCGTGCATCTATCAGTAGCATGATTATATTTTATTTTCATCCATCTTCATATGCTTTACATACGTCAAGCCCAAAAACATCTCTATCCAAAGAAGAAAGAATGCCCATACAAAATGTTTTGGTGCTAAACAGAGCACCCTTTTAACACAGAAAATTGGATTCGTTCCCTTCGACTTCGATGGCCTTTAGCCCTTTAATTTGTTGCCTATTAGTATTACTACTATGCTAATGGTAATTTCAACTTTGTCAGGTACATCTTCAGAAACTTCCTCTGGCACATCGAAATTGGGCGAGTGGTGTAGAAAGACCTCATAGTACTAAGTACTTCTTTTCAACAGAGAAGGAATATCAATCAAGAAAGAGATCCATAGAAATAGATCTGCCGACCTCGCCCGCCAGTTCCACAGACTCCGTCGATTCCATCAACAGGATCCGCTTTGGTGACAGTGGTGATGTGGGCGGTGATGTCCAACTCCTCTGCCAAAGCCTCGGTCTCTCCGGGCCCGACGACTTCGCCGTGCCGATTGCGGAGTGGGAGGCGCACAAGGCACTGCGCTCCACCGGCTCTGCTTGTAGCTCCCCTTCTTCGGTGCTCCCCAATAGTAATACCAAGGCCCCTGCACGGGAAACTCCACTTCGCTATGAGGAGCCCTCTAGGCCTGAGCTGCTGCCGAAGGTAAGGGATGACCCAATTGAAGCTCCAGAGCGGCCGGCATCTCTGAATCGTCCCGAGCTCACCTGGCCAGATCAGAAGGAAGCAATCAACGGTGTGCGGCCGCAGCCGTTGCTCAAGCCGCCGCCCACGATAGCACTGCCAGTTGTCTGCTGGGAGGGATCCACGTGGGACATCCTGCGGTCGTTCGCGCCGGATGATGAGAATGAGGAACAGCATGCCCCGGCGAGCAGATCTGGCCTGGATGCGGTAGAAGAGGAAGACGAGGAGAATGCGAGCACGACCACGGTGTTCTCTGTGTCACCGAAAGGGACGGTTAGGAAGAAGATCCAGTCATGGATCCGAGGGACGCTCCTTGGTAGTGGCTCGTTTGGGACGGTCTACGAGGGCATCAGCGAGTAAGTGTCTCTAATTGCTCTTCCGTAAACTGTTTAGTTGCTTGGAATGGTCAATCAACTTACGATGCGACATCTGTCCATAGGCTAGCGTAGGTAGAGCCAGAAGCCTCGGTTAATCTGGGTTTTACAGAACTGATTCTGTAGCTTGTAGCGTCGTAATCTTGTTACAAGTTTGGGGTCCCTTATATGCTTTTCTGTCTGCATCATATTCTCAGTGATGGTGACTTCTTTGCTGTCAAAGAAGTAAGCTTATATGATCAAGGAAGCAACGCAAAGCAGTGTATCTTTCAGCTTGAGCAGGTTTGTGTCGCTATATTTTTTTTCTTTAATTAGAATATGGGAACTATAATGTATTATTGGCAATTTATACCCATCAGTCAGCTGCATGTAGCTAAACTTGTATAGCAACCTAATATTCTGGTCCAAGATGTCTCAAAAGAGCATACGTGTTGCGAAACAGGTCTTATCTATCTTATTTTAATCTTTTCAGGAGATTGCACTTCTGAGCCAGTTTGAGCATGAGAATATAGTACAATACTATGGTACAGACAAAGTAAGTAACTCAAGTCTACCACACGTTATTGATTTACTATATCTTGTATGCACGGACATTTATTATTGTTTTCCTTCGTACCCCTCAATGCAAGCTTACAGTATTATGTTGATGACCATCGAATTTGTGGCTGTATTGCAGGAAGATTCAAAACTTTACATCTTCCTTGAACTAGTGACCCAAGGATCCCTTGCATCTTTGTATCAGAAGTATCGCCTGCATGATACGCATGTCTCTGCATATACAAGACAGATCCTTAATGGCTTGACTTACCTCCATGAAAGGAACATTGTACATAGGTAATGAAATTAGTAGGTTTTCTACCTATAATGGTGTCATTCAGTGTGCATTATTGTTTTTCTTTTTTGCGGATAATTCAGTGTGCATTGTTCTCAAGACGTTAGCAGGTACGTCCTGGCCTCCTGGGCATCCGTATCGCCTCAACAAAATCAGTGAGAACTGAGAGAGGGAGGAAGGCAAGAAGAGAGAATAATAGGAGGGGCAGAACGGAAGACCAGGCAGCAGTCTCCCTGTATATAATATATAGTGGTTGTTTGACCTTAGAGAGAGGATGAAGATACGAAAGGGGTATGAGGGGCTTTCTATCCATCATTCGCAAGATGTCCTTCAATATTTTCTTACAATCGATCCAACAATCAACAAACCTTGACTCAGTAATTTTGAATAGGCTAATTCAACATTTTACGGGGCAGGATAAATGTGCATGCACCCCCCCAATGTGCATGCATATTTCCTTAATACATCAACATTTTCTTATAACTGATTTTCTGAAAATTGGATATAAAATCTGCTGGTAGTGGTGCTACTAAAGAGATGGGAGCGAACAATGGCTGGTATATGGTGTCACCTCCTCGCCTTGCCTCACAAGCGCCTAGGCATTGTGAGGGGGTAGCATGCCTTGCGTCACCATCTAAATAAAATTGCGAATTACTTTACTGGAAATAATAACAAACCGTTTAAAGCGATGACAGATAACTGTATTTTCAATATTGTCTTGAAAAGTATGCAGATTTATATCAATACATTGTACTGTTAAATAGCTTGAAATCTGATTTTGCAGAGATATCAAATGCGGAAATATTCTGGTGCATGCCAATGGATCAGTGAAACTTGCAGATTTTGGACTTGCTAAGGAGGTTTGCTTTACAATCTGCAAATTTTGCATTTTTTTTTGTTTATTTGTCTGTTCTCTTTGATACAAACATTGTTTTGTAAACTCCCTTTCAGATCACCAAATTCAGTGCGATTAGATCATGCAAAGGAACTGTTTACTGGATGGCACCTGAGGTAACCGCACCATAAATTCTGACCTGAGATTAGAGTATGCGTGCATTTGCTTGTTCATCTCATGGTTTTCCTTCAATAATTTGCGTAGAATAGTCTGCTTGAAGTAATAGAGTACTGATATATTACATATATATGGGAGTAGCGCCCTACGCACCTGACTCGCTGGTGTCCGTACATGTCTATATAAATCATCCAGTTAAGACTAATCAAGTTGGTTCCTAGTAGAGTAGTAGCTCAGTTAATATTTCAAGTGTAGCTAAGTGATGATTCATTGATTTTGTCCTAGGCATTGTTTCATGCAAACTTAATGCCGGTGAACAAGCACTGTTATTGGATAACAGGATATACGGTTTTTTCCTATACTGTAAGATCATTCTAGATGGAACCACTAAAATTTAAACTTTCAGGTTGTCAATCCAAAAAAGATTTATGGAACTGCAGCTGACATATGGAGTCTTGGTTGCACCGTCCTAGAGATGTTGACACGTCAAATTCCCTATCCTGACCTGGAATGGGTAACTTCTGTAACTTTGACTTGATGTTTCTAAAATTATGTGAACATGTGCCTTTGTAATTTTCTCAGTCGTCGACATATAATTACTACCATTCTTTCTTCTTACTATTTCTTAATTTTTATGCAGACACGAGCTCTGTACACAATTGGTAAGGGGGAAGCACCACCAATTCCAAATTCTCTTTCAAAAGATGCTTATGATTTTATAAGCCAGTGTGTAAAGGCCAATGCCGAAGACAGGCCTTCAGCATCCAATCTGTTGGAGCATCCATTCGTTAAAAGGTCAATCACACCGATACGGTCTATGAGAACATCCCGGCACCCAAATTCGTCTACACATGGCATCAATTAATGGTTCGATGATCATTAATTGCGCAATGGTAGAATGGTAAGTTAACCTTGTGTTTTAAATGTATGCGACTTCAGCAATATTCTAACGTCATAGATTTATGTCAGGTATGTTGATCACCAGGTGGCGGAGCAGAGTCATCCAGCTCTCAGAGGTATGTTTATGCAGCTGTTGGGCCGAGAGCGTTAGCCAAGGCCAGGAAGAAGCGACGCGTATGAGGGTTTACGATCTGAAATGGGTGCGCGAGTAGATGGCATAGAATAGCGTTTTTTCCCTAATCTGCGTCTGCCAGCAGGCATGGCGTAGGTGCCATTGTATGAACTCGGTGAGGACGGCAACAGTGGAGAGTTTCATCATTGTAATTTTTAATGGATTAAACCTCTTGAACCTATAATCAGTTCTATATTTGTCGTTCTTCCTCCTAGCTGGTCGGTTCTTCTGACTTCCAAATTCTCCATTCTGCCGCTGCTATATGCTGCTATGCTATCAAATTGGTCGATCCTCGGCTCATTTCGGTCACAAGTGAATCCCTTGATCTGTTCTAGCAAAAGATCGGGTTGGTTTAATTTCGAATTTGATCAATGAGCTGCTGGGGAAGTTAAAGTCCCTGTAATATTCCCGTCTAGCTTGATTGATTTGTGGATCCGACCAGATTAACAAATCACAATGTGTACTTCACCTGCTTCAAATACAAGCACGGTACCATGGATCTGCGGTTCAAGTTGATTCTTGACAAGGTAAAGAACGTATGTATAATGTATGCTCTTTCATGGATGATCTCAAGTCCCAGTGCATCGACGGTGCGGATAACTCCTTGGATGACCGCTTCCATACCTTGGAGGCGGGGTGGTGTAGGCCTTCGATGACTGGAGGCCCAATCAAGTTGAGGTATCCATAGAGTACCTTCGGGTAGTGATTAAAATGGACAGATACGGAGGGATATGCACGGATACAAATATAAATATATTTTTGTTTGTCGGATTGAATTCGGATACAGACAGTATAAAATATATCGGATATTCGTATACATGACATATTCTACTACAATAGATATTCAATTTTCGTAATGCGGATATGGATACAGACGGATATTGTTTTTCCAGATTCGGATACGGTATGTACCATTTAAGGCATGAGGGCCTTCGGTCAGTCAGTCAGATGGATAATATCCTGTCATGGGCAGTTAGAGGCCTTATGGGCCGGTTCGTCAAGCCCATTAGGGTTAGGTTAGGGATAAGATTAGATCCTTTCTTAGGGGTTAAGCTGGCCTCTCTATATAAGGAGGAGACTTGCCTCGGTTGAGGCAAGCAATGAGAATATCAATCTATTAGGGTTAGCCTCTTCTATCCCTGCCCTTGTGGTCCGGCTGCTGCCATCGGCGAGGTGAGGCTGCTAGGGTTCAGGTTCATTCAGATCTTGGTACATAACATATCCATACCACTTTCCCCTTACCTGCGGGTTGAGATTGATGTGTTGTCCAAATCCGTCAATTGAGTAGTACACCCCCAGCCCAAAAATAATACAACTCTTGATTACTGAAGAGTTAAAACAATTCCAAATACGAACATTATTTTATGTTGTAAATAGATTTAGTATGGAAATATATTTCATGGTTAATCTAATGATACCTATTTTGTACCATAGATGTTAATAGTATTTATATAAATTTTGTCAGAAATTGTCTATTAGTTTTTTTGTCTGATTTGTTTTGTCAGAAATTACCCTCTATATATCATGAACAATTAATTATCCATGTTGAATTTTCAACAACTTGATGGGGAATACTCCAAGTTATGGATCAGTACTAGTAAGGTCTTTTTTTACTTGTATCAGGTTGAAACTAGTATACGTGGATCAAAGTGGCATCTATGCAGTTTTCTGTTGCAGCTGTCCGCTAGTTGCAATTAGTGGAAAGGCTCTTGAAAACCATCGCTTTGTCTGATTTTTTTGTGTTCTATTAGCTTTTTTTTTTCTCAGAGCATTATTTGTTTTGCATTAAGCAATCCAGTAGTGTTTCTGAAAATATCAAGAAATTCTATGAACTATTGATGGACTTATACATTATTGGCTTCTTGGTCTGTCCCTCTCCAATCTCCCTTCTTCTTTCTTCTATAGGCTTCTCCCTTTGGAAGCTCCGTTCTGATTTTTGTGGGTCCTCATCTTTGTCTCCATAGGCTTCTCGCTTCTCTTGTACGCAGTGGTACACAAAGCTCGTTGAGACCCTCGAGGCCTCGAGCCATGGGAAGTGAGCAGGGTGGAGCTTTGAACACATTTGGTTATTTGTGTCGCCTGTTTATTTCAGCTTATAGATAACGTAATCCACCTAATAATCTATAAGCTGAAACAAACACAAATAGGTTATAATCCAAATAAGTTAACATTCTCTAGCTTACAGATTATAATCTAGATTATATAAATTGGGGTGGAAAACAAATAGGGCCTTAAGAGGTAAACGATTGATTAATCATGAAAAATTTATATATTGCTGCTGTTGAAATAGTTATCATTATACGGAATGAGTACCTAGCACACAAATTGATAGTCAAGGGGCAGAGCCAAGGCCGTGCTGAGCACGGGCCGAGCACACCTCGTCCCATGTAAACATACCATATATTTAGGCCCAAACCATTAGCATTCGGCACCCCGCACTTATCTGTTTAGGTGGGGTATAAGGCCTTTCTGTCTTAGCCCTTGTAGCTCTCGATGATTCCTGCACTTGAAAAGAAGGAAAAAGTCTAATTTACCTCTTAAATTATGGTGTTTGTTTGATTTTCAATTTTGATATAAAAAATGAGAAATTTTTCAACCTCCAAGTTTTGTTTCATATTTTTCTAATCTAAAATAAAATAATTATAAATTTTAATATTAAATTTAATTATGTCGTTAATACATAAACTTGGTGAGTGGGTGCATTTAGGTACATCATCTTTTAAATTGCTCATTTAGGAACAACAACTTGGCATGTGAGTGCATATAGCTCACCTAGATGGCATATGGGGGAAAAAGCCATGTGGATGCTTATGTGTACATTAATCATGTTGACAATTATTATAAATAGACCCTTAGTTTATTTGCTCATTGGTTTATCCGCCTATTTTTTTTCGGGTGTTCGAGGGAGATGGTTTTAACGGAGAGTTTTGGCCTTACGTAACAATTTCAATGTGAAGACAGACGTCGCACAACACGTAGATAGACGATCTTTCATGCTTACATTGAGTTATCGATTCTTTTCATACTCCGCTAATTAGGATTTTGCAGATTTCTTTTAGTGTTGATGATAAAAGAAGATTTGGTTTAGGGTTAGGTCACCAGCTGTAATATCTCTTTTTTCTTTCCACTAATTGGGATAAAAGTTATCTAATTTCTTCTCCAATGAAAAATAAAGTAGAGTACGAGTGTGCCATGGTTAAATATAAACTGAAAAGAATAGAACGAAGAGTATAATCGCTATCTCAAGCTTGAGAAGAAAAGGATTAGGAGAGGATAAACTGATTTTATTTTTATTTTTATGATAAATTGGAGGATATGCAGGACTTTTTTAATAAAGTACTAGATAACATGGAAGGCTTCACATGATCATTTTTTTCCACATACCATCTAGGTGACCTATATGCACCCACATACTAAGTTGCTGATTTTTTAAATAAACAATTTGGAAGATGATGTACCTATATGCATCCACATGTCAAGTTGTTGTTTCTAAATAAGCAATTTGGAAGATGATGTACCTAAGTGCACCAACTCGCCAAGTTTATGTACTAATGACGTAATTAACTCTATTATTTTTAGAACTTTTAGAAAGTAGAGTTTATTTTTAAAACCATCAAAGGCCAAATGCAAGATCCTATTACGTTTTATGTCTAGGTTCCTACACAGAAAACAAAAAAGAACCAACACACCCTTCAGCTCACGTAAGTTGTCCTCCCATCAACACTGCCAAGTGCCAACAGAATCCGTGTTCCACTCGTTTCCCATTCCGGTTGGAGCGTATCCGCCCATTCTCTTCAATGGTCAATGCGTCACCAGTCACCGTGTCGTGCTAAATACAATCATTGCTACGGCGTAACCACATCCTAATAGTTTCACGTAAACATTCTTCGACACCATGGTTGTCTTCAGATTGAGAACAATAAGTACTTTTTTTTTGATGAATAGTGTACTGGGAAGCGTGTTCTGTGAGTGGATGAATATGAAAAATTTGTTGAAGAAGTACCCTTTTCTGAATATGAACATGGCCCACTTTGTCGGCCAAAGGAATGTGGTATTGTTTTCCCAAGACATTTCAGACTGAGCTCCTCCAGTGTACAAGAACACTATCAATTATCAAAGTGGCAGTCACTTCCTATAAAAAATGTGTTTGTCACCTTCTTCATGTACAATTGGAGCACCTCAAGTCAGCCCAAGGCAAAGTCTGTGTGGATGCACGCATGACTTCTCGTAGAATTTTTACACTCCCAAGTTGACTCCGTTTACTGCTTCGGTGGGCCAACACCTTGTGGTCAGGCTGCCTCTATGGTGCATGCAAACTGTAAAGGTCTAACCGCTGAAAATTCAGAAGAACATGTTCCAAACGAAAGGCAGCAATCAAAAACCCCACAAAACAACCGGCGCATGCACACGGAATTGGTAGAAAAAGACATGCATGCATGATGGCCGTTGCACCAAGAGTCAAATCCATGACGAGGGCACAGAAGGAGTGAGCTGCTGAAGCAGAGACACCAAAACGGCAACCACGTCATTGGGCTTTACTTCCCTTGGATTATTCTCCGTTTGGCATTGAGGATTGCTGCAAGAAACTTCGCTCCATATTCATGGCAGTAGGAATTTAATACATGGGGAAAGAAATGTTGAGGGTAGACACTTTCAAGTGGATGTAGCAAAGCACAAGTTATCCTGATGCTCTAGTTAATTGGTTCAATAATCACCCCTCAAATAATGTGAAGAGAATCTGATTCCTTGGTTAAAGAAAATTGAAGTATGTATTCCTTGCTTGCTTGGCGCCAATGTTTCCGTAGCACAATAATACTAATAAAAAATCTATCAAGGAAAAAAGGAGTTATGTGTCATGATATCCCTTCAAATCCTATTACGTTTTTACCACTACTTTGATCTATAATTTTGATTTTGCCCTTATTTTTTCTAACTTTGTGAATTTACCCTTATTTTTTTATAAATTAGTGTGATTTTGCCCTCAGTCAAGCCAATGATCAAAACAGGGGCAAATTCACAACAACCAGGTCAAATTCACAACAACTTGTGAATAATAGAGGCATATTCACAAAGTACAAAAAAAAGTAAGGGAAAATCATAATTGCACTTCATAGCAGGGGTAAAAACACAATTACATTTTTTTTACCTTGACTCTTCAGTCAGTGGCCATGAGTATTATCATAACGATGGATCTTGTTCTTCTGTTTGCAGTCACTTAGGATCATATCATGTGCCGAGATCTAAAGTTTAGAGGTAGGTGCGCATCTAGGATTAAACCAAGATCGACATGAATACATGATGATCAACGGCATCCACTGCTGACGGAGCCAGCGCTTTGTTAGTCTAATATGTGCTCACATTTCGTAGTGTCACTTCCCCGCGATGCGATCAGAAAGAGGTTCCACGCTAATGAAAAAGTAATGCGCTAGATTCTCAGCTAGCTGGGACCTGCCTGTGCTCTGCTTTTGCCGGGTGTTTGCAAGATTTTGGCTTCTTTTGCATGGGCTAGCTTCGCTTTATTCGTGCACCGAAAGAAACAATGGGTCAATGTGGACGAGCGAACGCTGCGATTATGATCACTTGACCTCCCTCGTGACAGTTGCAGAGGTGTCTCGGTTGCAAGTAAATAAAGGTTATGGAAATACAGGCGTGTTCATTATGCAGGAACCCTGCCAAGTGGAACAGTTCTTAGATGTCTCACTGACAAGTGGGTCACGAGTCAGTCATCATGCTAAAATCAGTCGTTGATGTGTCATGGTTACAGCCACTCTACGTACAGTAGCATGGATCCGCATACTTGGTCCCCTCAGGACTTGAAATATGTTCATTGTGGACCTTTTTATTTTCAAGAAGCTCATGATCAAAGTGGGTACAGTCACCTTTTCCAGGCAACTGTTAGTGCACAGTGACATCGAGAATGCAATTAGTGTGAGCCAAAGTATATGAATCTTTGCATGCACGATTTCTCTTGAAATTATTTGCTCCTGCGGTTGACTATTATCTTACTAACCGTTGTGCTTAGGCTCCGACCTTGTGCTTTCCTGCTGTAAAGATAACACATCATGTGGACTAAGATGGAACACGAGTTATAAAATCTGCAGAGTGGGCAGTGTATAAACTATGTGCGTGTTCAAGGGAAATAATCCTGCTTGACAAGGCGTCATGATCTTTTTTTCTTTGAAGAAAGAGACATGGTGGTGGTTGCACTGAGTCAAAGACTACGACGAAGGCAGTATAGCAGCTAGTTAGTGAAGAGTAACATCAAAATGACAAGTGAGTAAAGTGATGTATTTACTTCCCTTGGATTATGCTCTCTTTTGGAACTGTGACTTCCTGCAAGGAACTCCTATTGACACTTGTGGCACATCGTCCATGGAAAATTTGACTACGAAAGAATCATTATAGCCAAGAAAGGGAAGATGTATGGAAAATTTCAACTTTCAAGTGGATGTTGTTGTATACTATTCAACAAAACAATTTGTCCTCGTTATCTTTCTGGAAGTCCAATTGAGTTGACTATATGATGCAAGTTGTGCAGATGATGGCAAAAAGATGATATGAACAATGATTTTTTTTTTGTTTTTGGAGTGGTTTCCATATTCATTTTTTTAAAATGTTGTTTCATGATATTTTATAAATAACTAGCTTTTGAAGCCATAGGAATGAATTAAGGATAGAACCCTTGCATTCAACTTTTTATATGGTAACAATCATGTTTTTTTATGAAACAGGAGGGAAATCCCCTACTGATTATATTATATTAAAGAAAAACACAAATGAAAGAGTTTACATCAAACTAAGGAACATAAAAAGAAACAAAAAAACGATGCTTTTCACGAAGTGTTGTTCACCCTTTAAGTCATGATGTCCGAAAGCTTCTTCTTTGATCTGATTATAACCATGGCAAACTATTCCTACTCTTACATCTTTGTACGGTTGGTTAAATATCCCTGAAAATTTTATCATTTCTCGCCATCCAAATACACCAACTCATTATGATGAAAACATCCATGAAGAAAGTAACATTCAGTTGAGTCTTCATACTGTGAAGTATATGAAAAGGATCATGTGGAAAAGCAATATGAAGATGAATAATCTTCCAGCATGATTGAGCAAATGGGCACTACAAGAAAACATGTTGTAATGTTTCCTCAATATTAAAGCCATATTCTTCCTTTTCAGCAAACCCTTCGTGCTATGTCTATCCTTTGATTAGAAGCCATAAAAAAGACTTTATGTTTATGCTGAACATTTGATTTCCAAAGCCTGAATAGCGTGGGTGGACTGGTACCACGTAAATACTTATAAGCTTTGGAAGAGGAGTAATGAGCAGATCCCAAATCATGTTAGTGCGTCCATGGTTTAAAATTTTTTCTCTTCCTTTTTTTTGTGTGCAAGTACCTATCACCTGTGTACGAAAAGGTTTTGCCATCTCTTTCTTTTATATATCTACCTCATTTTTCTGCCTTGTTTTTCCTAACAGGCAGTGCGTGAAGCGAATAGAGTTCGCTATCTGAAGGAAATTGATAATTCCTTCATTCCTTGCGTGAGGGGTACTTAATTCCTTAGGAAAATGTGGTCAAAAAACAGGCAAAAAGGAGTTATGTGTTATCATGTGCCTGAAACGGCGCGCGTCTAGTGCCTTTTATCTTGACCCTTAAGGCAGTCATTATGAACAATACCACAATGATGGTTTTCACTTGATGGGAAGTACCAGATCATTGTGAATGAAGAAACAACATGATTTTGAGCACCAGGAAAAAACACATGTTGAATTGCAATTAAATAACAGCTGCACTACGTAGTGCAAGCTGTATAATTGTATTGCCCACTATGTATCGCTTTTCACGGGTGTCGCATCCACATTTTAGAATAATATTAGTGATTTATAATGTGCAAGTGATTATAAACATCTATACATGCACCACATTTAATTTGTTATGTATAAATGTTTTACAGGCAGTGACTTCACCAAAAATCATCATTAGCTGTTTGTAGTTCGCACAGCTAAAAGAACCTGAACTTCTGCGCATATGTAGCTGTAACTATTTAAGGTTAGAATTAAGAGATTTAGTGAGGCATAACTATTTAGCATAATTTGAATTGTTAATAACAGCGTAGGATAAATGAGGCCATACACCATATAGATTTTCCTTCTAATCAAAATAATGCATACCATTCGTGTAACTAGTAGAATAATTGTGCAAAATGTAGTATGGAATTGCATACTACTAATGTGAAAACAATGTGCGCAAATCAATAACCGAAAGCCACACCTGCATATCTTTTGAAAAAGAAAAGAAAAAACAAACATCTTCACGAAAACTTTGCTGTGGAGTTGTTCAATAGAAGAGAAAGATGACAAACCCATTTGCCAAATCCAAAGCAGTTATACCAAACAAATGCAAGGAGCATGTGTGATCCATCAGAAACATGGTAACACCGACACGTTTGCTCATGGCCTTTGCATAAAACCATTTCGGTAGACGCACCGAAGTAGAAGTCCTAGTCACATGCATCAGACCTATATGCCCAAAAGCAATAGCATGAACTGAAACTCTTTATTCCTCGGCCAGAAAGATGCAACAAAAAATCAATGGGAGCTGAGCTATCTTTTGCAGCCCTTTTGTGAGAGACCAGGAAACTGCCTGCCTATTAATGCAGGGGTTTACTGGAACCACCCAGCCTGCCTACAACCAAACTCCACTAACTATTTCATTTTCCATACAATTTGATCACATTTTTTCTCTAAAAAAGAATTTAAAAATGGGAAGAAAAACTGAAATGAGCTAAGCTATTTTGGCTAGTATAAATTGGCCAGCACACAGGCACGCACATCCTTGCTACCAACTTAATTTCACAAACCCCCACCTGTGCCCGAGTCATCTCCTAGCTCTTGGCATCTCTAACCTGCCATTGCATCCCCATTGCTGCTACCTTAGAAACTGAAAAGAAATCTGGCCGGGTGTATTCAGTGAGCGTAGGCTGCAGAGCAAGCCAGCCATGAGGCTTCCTCTGCTGGCCATGGTGTGCTCCGTCCTCTTGGCGTTCGCCGCTCCGCCGCATTGCGCCGAGGCGGCGAAGGCCCGGCACTTCAAGTGGGAGATCAGCAACATGTTCTGGTCCCCGGACTGCGAGGAGAAAGTGGTCATCGGCATCAACGGGCAGTTCCCCGGCCCGACCATCCGCGCCCGCGCCGGCGACACCATCCATGTCGAGCTCAAGAACGCGCTCCACACCGAGGGTGTCGTCATCCACTGGCACGGCATCAGACAGGTAACTCTTTCTTCCTGTCAAATGTTCATACTTCTTTTTGTTTGTTGGGAAACATGAGTTCAGAGTTCAGAGTTCAGATACAGCTGGTTACTTAGCTGGGAATTTTTGTCCTTTGTGATTTTGCTAACATTTCGACTCTGGTATGCTGAATCATGGCAGATTGGGACGCCATGGGCTGACGGCACGGCGGGGATCTCCCAGTGCGCCATCAACCCTGAAGAAACCTTCACCTACCGGTTCGTCGTCGACAAGGTATGGCTTACACCTTCTGATCATCAGAATTCAGAACTCATCGAATTGTCTGGTTGTTCATGCCAAGGTTCACGAGATGAACTGAAACTGAAGAATTTTGTTCGTGGTTGCAGCCGGGGACGTACTTCTACCATGGGCACTACGGGATGCAGCGGGCGGCGGGGCTGTACGGCTCGCTGATCGTCGACGTGGCGGAAGGGGAGGAGGAGCCCTTCAAGTACGACGGCGAGCTCAACCTGCTGCTCAGCGACTGGTATCACGAGAGCATCCACACCCAGATGGTCGCCCTCTCCTCCAAGCCCTTCAGGTGGATCGGCGAGCCGCAGGTACGGTACAGTCCATGATTTCTAATTTTCGATTGTTACTAGGAGCTGCAGTACTGTTCCATTTCTTGCCATGGTAACTTCAGAGGCTTTCAGTGTTTAACCGACCATTTTGTGATACATCATCTTTAAGCCTTTTTAACTTATGTTTTCCAAAATGATGGATAACTTTACGGTTGTCATGGAAGTGGTAGTTTGAGCAGCAATTTGTGAAACACTACTACATCAATCTGCTTTTTGAAAGAACAGTTTTTTTTTTTTTGGACTCTTGAGAATACAAAAATGCAGTGCAGTCAACTAATGCAATTTGTGGAACGTTGCATCAAGTAGGTTCATGAAAACATAGTGCTTACAGGCTTTGAGCAAACACAAGTGCAATGCAGTTATATTTTCTTGTCAGAGTAAATCAGTTTGTAGAGTGCTTTTGCACTCATTGCAGTTTTCTTGTTCGAACGACATATATAGAAGGCAACATATTTCTTTCAGGAAACATGGCATGTTGCTTGATAGTTTTCAATGATGCTTAACATTGGACCTCAGTTATTGTCATGGCATACTGATATTTAGAACAGTACAAGGCATGGCCTGAATTTGTTTGCTCTGAAGTGTTTTTCTTCGTCTTTCTGGTTGGATACTTGGACTGTATCTTAGGACAGATGCCGGGCTTTATGGGCCGGTTACTAAAGCTAAGCCAACCATGTTCACATGCTTAGGTCTAACTCAACTTGCCACTTGCTTCTATACTCATTCAGTTTCCTGTTTGAAAAACATAGAAAGAGACACATTCCTATTAGAAAACACAAGGTATTACTCAATAAAATGCAATAATGCATACCAATAGATCTCAATTATTGGCATGACATACAGATATTTAGAAGAGTACATCCAAGGCATGGTCTGAACTTGTTTGCCATGCAAATTTCTTCATCCTCTAGGTTGGATACTTGCATACATAAATGCCAGGTTTGATGAGCGTCTGCAGACTGAAAATTCTCAGAGATATTCTGCTGATGGTTATAAACTGTCGATGCACATCAAGACACACATCTATCTTTCCCAAGAAAACCAAAAAGCTGAACATGCACTCTGTCCCCACTGATCAGAAAGGAAAAAGATGGAGCCTTAAGGAGCCCCAGCCTATTGGACTTCATGGAAAGAAGCACCCCACTTTGAGAAAGCGCATTGTTGGGGAGACGCCCCTTGGAATCATGTTTTCTACTTTTGCAGGCGAGACTAAAGAGTTTCGCATGAAGAAGATAGATGCGAAGCTAGTTTCGAAGAGGCTAAAGTCACTGGCGAAGTTAGAGAAGTCAGGACGAAGCTGACGAGTTTGAAGCTAATTCGAAGAGGTTAAAGCCTTTTTGAGCAGGATCGAAGAAGTCAAGACGAAGAGGACAATGTTACGAGGCTAGATATGGAATATGGGGATGTTGAAACGAGTCTATCGTTTGCGACGAGGCTAAGATGAGGATTGGCGGGAAGCAACGGTCGTCCCAAAAGCTAGACTATGTATAGGAATTCTGGCGGGAAGTAACGGTCTTGTAAACATACGAGGTTGACCCCTATAAATAGCAGGTCAACTGTAACTGTAGAGGACAATTTTTGAAGGAACGAGAAAGAAGTCAACCTTGACTTTATTACTGTTTGTAATACTAAAAAATCCGTGTTACAACAGTTGGCGCCGTCCGCGTGTTAGGAACGAAATCAAAACTCACGATGCCACCAAAGAAAAAACAACGGTCCGGCAATCAACGGACCTCCAAAGTTCACGAAACTGAAAGAGAAAATGATGAACGACAAGTTGCACCAGAACCAGGCATCACTAATGATAACCAAGATCGAGAAGAAGCTAGCCTCGAACAACTCTTACAAGAAATCGAGAGGCTTAAACAAGAAAAAGAAGCCCTGTTGAAAGAAGCAGAGAACCAGAGAAACGAAGCCGAGGAAAAACGAAAAATTGCAGAGGCTAAGAACGAGCTCCAGAGACTCCAAAGCGAGCTCAACGCGAGCAGCCCGAGAGACAATTCAACACCGAGGTAACAAACTACAACACGGGTTTCAGAAGCTTCGACTCGAATTCACCGTTATCACCAGGCCTTCAAAATGCACCATGGCCAACTTCGTACAAGCCCATCACCTTGCCTAAATACAATGGTACTTGTGATCCAAGGCAGTTTCTGATGAGCTACGAAGTTGCTGTGGCCTCAGCAGGAGGAAACGAGCTAGTTCTTGCAAAATCATTTATCATAGCTTGTGAAGGACCGGCTCTCACATGGTTCACGAGATTAAGTCCAGGATCCATTTTCAGCTGGGAACAGCTCAAGGCCAAAGTACTTCAAAACTTCCAAGGATTCAATAGGCAACTGCTAACCACGGGAGATTTATTCGCATGCAAACAAGAGGAAAGAGAACCATTAGCTCAGTATTTCAAACGTTTCATTCAATTGAAGGCCCAAACAGATGATATCCCAGACTCCATAGCAATTGATGCATGCATTCACGGGTTGGGACCAGGGCCATGCGCATCTGAATTCGTCAAAAACAAACCAAGGAACCTCCATGAACTCTTCCACGAGATGGAAAAATTTTGCAGATCAGACGATGACCACAGGAGAAGAATCAACGAAAGAGCCATGCTCAGAAAAGCAAACGGAAACTATAAGCAGCCCACGTACGAAAAGCAGAACTACAACAGACCAACCCAAGTTTTCCACATAGAAAACGAAACCGGCCAACATAGTAACGAATCCAATACAGCGAAGCAAAACTTCAACCCCTCATCCTCACGAGGAAGAGGCGGGCGAGGCAGAGGACGTGGAAGAGGTCGAGGCCAACAAGAAGGCCAATCTCGATCTTGGTTCTGTCAGTTCCACGGCGAAAACCCAGATCACAGCACAGGGAGATGTCCCATAACCATCAGAGTAAAGCAAGAAATGAATCAAAACAATAATCAAGGTCGCGCAGTCGAAACAAATTCCTGGCAGTGCACCACCCATAATACGCCAAATCCGCAGCTACAACTCCCGACGAATTCAGAATCTTTTTCAACATACCATCAGCCTCGCTTGGCTTGGCATCAAGCCCAGTCCGAATCAAATCAACAAGCGCACAGCTCAATCCAATCCACTGCAGCAAGAAAAGATGAAACTGTGATGCAAGCAGCTCAAGCACCGAATTCAACACCCGCCAAGGGTCCCATTCCATCTCGTGGAATGATCCTGCCAATAGCTGGAGGATCTTCAGTTGATTTCGAGAGCAAAAGACAAAGAAAAGACTACTTTAGAAGAGTGCACGCAATACTACCAAATGGTCCAGTAATAAAAACTCATTGGTCGCATGTGCCAATAACTTTCACCGAGCAGGATCTCAAACTCCAGTGTTATCCTCACACTGATGCCATGGTCATCGAAACAAATGTAGCAGGCTGGGAGCTAACAAAGATATTGATAGACAACGGCAGTTCAGCTGATATTATCTTCGCCAGTGCTTTCGACCAAATGAACATCAGCAGAAGTCTGTTACAACCATCGGAAACTCCACTCATTGGTTTCGGAGGAAAAAGAATCCGGGCCGTAGGAAAAATCGAACTACCGGTAACTTTGGGGGACCTGAGTAATCCCAGAACAGAACGAATCACTTTCGACGTAGTCGACATGTATTACCCTTACAATGCAATCTTCGGAAGAGGTTTTCTCAACACCTTCGAAGCTATTGTACGACAGGCATATCTGTGCATGAAACTTCCAGCATCAAATGGAGTAATCACAGTATTTGGAAACCAGCAAGTCGCAAGGGACATCGAGCAAGGGATTACCCCAGGCGAGAAAAACGTCAACCTCTTGCAGGCAGAAACGAAACAAAAAAGCAATGAAGCTCAAGCAGAACCAATCGAAAAGAAGCCACCGCAACACAGAGTGGAAAAGGTAAAAGAGGCCATTCAAGCACAAGACACCAAGCGGGTCTCTCTCGAACCAGGAGTCGAAGGTAGAGAGGTCACAATCGGAGCAGATCTTTCCCCCAAGAAGAGGAGGATTTGATAACTTTCTTAAGAAAGAATAAAGATGTCTTCGCGTGGACAGCTGCAGATCTAAAGGGTGTCAGCAGAACCATAATTGAGCATAGTCTCAACATAGACCCGAAGACAAAACCAAGAAAACAAAAATTGAGAAAGATGTCGGATGAGAAGGTAGAAGGAATAAAATCCGAAGTGGAAAGGCTACTAAAGGCAAAGGTCATCAGAGAAGTACAATACCCAGAGTGGTTGGCGAATACCGTCCCAGTGAAGAAGAAAAACGGAAAATGGAGAATGTGCATTGATTTCACAACACTAAACAAGCACTGCCCAAAAGATGATTTTCCTCTACCAAGAATTGACAGTGTCGTTGACGACGCAGCCAACAGCGAGATTCTATCCTTGCTAGATTGCTTTTCAGGATATCATCAAGTTTGGATGAAACAAGAGGATGAGGAGAAGACAAGCTTTATAACACCTTTCGGAACTTTTTGTTTCGTCAGAATGCCAGAAGGGCTGAGAAACGCAGGATCAACTTTCTCAAGAATGACCAAGAAAGTCTTCAACTCACAAATTGACAGAAACATGTTAGCCTATGTGGATGACCTCGTCGTAAAAAGCATCAAAAGAACGGATCACATCAAAGATCTCGAGGAAACCTTCAAAAATCTAAGAATGTCAAACTTGAGCTTAAACCCAGAAAAGTGCGTCTTTGGAGTAACCAAAGGAAAGGTCTTAGGGTGCCTTGTAACATCAAAGGGAATCGAGGCTAACCCAGACAAGGTTCAAGCCTTGGTATCCATGGAGGAGCCAAAAACGGTTAAGGAAGTGCAACAATTGACAGGCAGAATCGCAGCTCTAAACAGATTCGTACCAAGAGCAGCCGAGCGAAGCCTTCCTTTCTTCAAAACTCTCAGACATGCACAGAAATTCAACTGGGGCGAAGAACAATCGAAAGCATTCAGAGAGCTAAAGCAGTACCTTGCGACAATGATCAAACTATCACCACCAGCACAAGGAAAAGACCTTCTCCTCTATCTTGCAGTATCAGAATCAGCAGTAAGCGCAGCAATAATACAAGAAACCGAAATCGAGGGCATTCTGAAGCAGTTGCCAGCCTACTTCGTTTCTGAAGCATTATCTGGGGCCAAGAAGTCATACTCGGAACTCGAAAAAATTGCATATGCATTGCTCATGGCATCAAGGAAACTCAGGCATTATTTCGAAGCTCACAAAGTTACAGTCGTCACCAACAAACCTCTAGCCGAGTTATTTGCAAACAGAGAAGCTTCGAATAGGATCAGTAAATGGTCTGCAGAACTATCTGGATTCAATATCGAATTTGTAAGACGAAACGCAATCAAATCCCAGGTGTTAGCTGACTTCGTAGCAGACTGGACCTCTCCAAAACATGAAAATCTGGACGAAGATGAAAAACAATGGACAGTCTATTGTGATGGAGCATATTGCAACAAAGGTGCAGCGATCTCTGCAATACTGGTTTCACCAGGCGGAATCAAAACAAGATTCGCTGCACGACTCGAATTCAGCAATCAGGAGATTCAAGTAACAAATAATGTAGCAGAATATGAAGCACTCTTGCTTGGGCTACGAAAAATGAAATCACTAGGAAAGCAAAAGTTCATTGTGAGGACAGACTCGAAAATAGCAAGAGATCACATCGAAAAAGATAGCGAAGCTAGAAAACCAGAACTAATCGATTACCTCGAAGAGGTCAGAGAAATGGAGAAACACTTCAAAGGATTCACGGTAGAACATATCCACAGAAACGACAACAACGAAGCTGATGACTTAGCCAAGAAAGCAGCAAAAAAGGAAGAATTACCTGAGGATGTAATTTACGAGGTCATGACCATTCCCTCAATCAGAAAGCAGCATCTGGCACACATTTGCTGGGAAGATTGGAGAGCACCAATCATGGCTCATTTACAAAACAATTTCACACCCTGTTCAGCAAGCGAGGCCAAGAGAATACCAGCAAGAGCAAAGGGGTATCAGATAATACAAGGAGAGCTGTACAAGAAGGGGATATCAGCACCATGGCTAAAATGCATCGCAAAAGAACAAGGAATGGCAATACTAAAAAGCATACACGAAGGGATATGCGGAACACACATTGGTCCAAGAGCTCTCGCATCAAAAGCAGTCAGGCAAGGATTATTTTGGCCAACAATGATAAGAGATGCAGACGAAGTAGCAAAGAAATGCGAAGCATGCCAAAAGAACGCAAACAATCAAAGGATTCCGTGCTCATTGTTGCAGCTCATCACACCTTCTTGGCCATTGCAAAGATGGGGAATAGATTTGGTAGGGCCTCTCCCAACAGCTCAAGGAAACTGCAGATTCGCAGTAGTTGCCGTGGAATATTTCACAAAGTGGATCGAAGCAAAAGCCCTAGCATCAATAACCTCGCATACGATACAAAAGTTCTTCTGGCATAACATCATTTGTAGATTCGGGGTACCAAAAGAAATAACGGTAGACAATGGAAAGCAATTCGACAGCGAATCATTCAGAGATTTTTGCATAACAATGGGAACCAAAGTGAAGTATGCATCCGTATACCATCCGCAATCAAATGGCGCAGTTGAAAGAGCCAACGGCATCATTTTTTCGGCTATAAGGAAGATGCTCTTCGACCACAAAAAGGGAAAGTGGATTGACGATCTACCAATCGCAGTATGGTCACATAATACCACAGAATCCAGAGCAACTAAGTTCACTCCTTTCAGACTGCTATACGGAACTGAAGCAATGGTCCCAGAAGAAATCAAGGCCAAAACACTAAGGGTAACACTTAGCAGTGATGAAGGTGAAAAAGAAATGGTGGAAAAGGACCTAATCGAAGTCGATCGACTTGTCGCCTCACATAACCTCGAATCATATCAAAGGCAAACACGAAAGTGGCGCGACCCAAAGGCGAAGATAAGAGAGATCAGAGTCGGGGACCTGGTAATCAAAAGAAAGCATAACGCTGAGAACTTATCCAAATTCGAGGAAAAATGGGAAGGACCATACATTGTCACCAAAAGCTCGAGGCCAGGGTCTTATCATCTGTCCACCGAGAATGGAGAAGAATTACCTCACTCGTGGAATGTGGAGCAACTTCGCAAGTACTATAACTAGAACTGAAACAAATAAAGCTGTATAGTTTTTTCCAAGTTTTAATTCTTTTTGTAAAGGTCAACTTCGTAAATGTGCGGAACTATAAGCACAAATACGAAGCACCTCTTTTCACTTTTAGTTTCATCAAAAAAGGTCGCACTCTTTTCCTCACAGAAGGGGCTCCAGGAAACTGGAGGTGAGGTTTTTAATGAGGCGAACCTATGTAAATCTATCCAAAAAATCGATAAAGGAGATTCCCCTAAAAGCACTTGAGCAAAAAGAAGACCTCGAACAAAATAGTTCGAGGCCGAGGTTGAAAAAATAACCTCGTAAAAAGCAGACCTCGAACAAAATAGTTCGAGGCCGAGGTTGAAAAAATAACCTCGTAAAAAGAAGACCTCGAACAAAATAGTTCGAGGCCGAGGTTGAAAAAATAACCTCGCAAGAAGAAGACCTCGAACAAAATAGTTCGAGGCCGAGGTTGGAAATATAACCTCGCAAAAAGAAGACCTCGAACAAAATAGTTCGAGGCCGAGGTTGGAAATATAACCTCGCAAAAAGAAGACCTCGAACAAAATAGTTCGAGGCCGAGGTTGAAAAAATAACCTCGCCAAAAGAAGATCTCGAACAAAATAGTTCGAGGTCGAGGTTGGACATATTATCCTCGCAAAAAGAAGCCTTGAGCAAAACACAAAAAAGGTCGAGGTCAGAAAAGTAACCTCGCCAAAAAGATCTTGAACGAAATTGCCTAAGAAAGAGGTTAGAAACAAAACCTCGCAAGAAGACCTACACTACAGATCAAACCAGGGGAACGAAAAAAGCAACAGAGTTGCCCTATTTCGAAACTAAAACAAGAGAACGTAATCTTTCAGATTCGTTGCTCGAAGTAAGAAGCAATGAATAAACGCAAAGGGGCTATCGAGGGAGGGGACGCCTTTTTCAAAGGCTAAAAAGAGAAGCCCCCATTTGCTTTTATTCAAAAACAAGTTTTCACCGAACAGCGAACACATTAAAACGAATCACCTAACCTGTACTTTTCGAAAGGACACGAGGTTAGGTGAAATCTTAATTTCACCAAGGGTCCAAAGACCACTATAAAAGGGAAGCCGGGAGACGAGCCTCGGTAAGAGAAAAAGCAAAGCAAATGAAAAAGAAAAATTCTCCTAGAAATGAGAGGCAGCAGGAATCAAAGGAACGCTCGACGGCATGATCTGGCCAGGCCAAAGACTAACATCAGCACAGGGCCCATGGATACTTCGTGCAGCAACGCCTTCTCAAGTTGTGCGATCCTGGAGAAGAGCGCATCCGCTCCAAGGTTTTCTCGAGTCAACAAGGGAACTAGAAGCCAATATATGGAGAAAAGCACATCCGCTCCAAGGTTTTCTCGAGTTAACCAGGGAATTAGAGGCCAAAGAATATTTAAGCGTTCCCTATAGCAAAAACGAAGCTAAAGGTCGTGATCTTATAGAAATAAGATAATGTGTAAACAGTTTCGAATGAAAAGAAATTGTACGAGTCCGACGCATGCACTTCGAAACAAAAACCAAAGTTAACGACGAGGTTAATATAAACAAAATTGTGAACAACTTCAATGTTTAAGTTGCTCCGAAGTTCACAAACATCGCTCATGACTTGCAACGAGTTTTTTACAATAATTAAACTTCAACTCAAGACTAAATTTCTCCTTCTTCTGGGGGAGATTCAGCTTCGTCATCATCTCGAGGCGAATCTAGAGCTTCATCTTTTTCTCCCTCGCTCACTTCTTCTTCAGCTTCTTCAGCTTCTGCATCCTCAGTTTCTTCCTGATGAAGAAACCAAGCAAAAGACTTAGAATTTTTGACAATGATAAAAAGAGAGGAAGAAGCAAAGTTATGTAGAGAAAGTCTTTTACCTTCGAAGAAGAGTCCTTAGCCATATCTCGCCCATAGGCGTTCCAGAAGTCTCGTAAGAAACGACGTTTCATTGTTTCAACTTCCTTTGAACAAGGCGAGGACAGATCTCCGAAGTCAGCAAAGCGAAACCCAGGACCAGAAACCCGAAGGAGCAATTCCTTATCTTCTTTCTCGAGGAATCTGTCGAGGCCATCGGTGCAGGTGAGTGCGAAGTTGTCGCCAGCAATAGAAAACACATCCCCGAGACCAGCAAATTCTTCTTCAATCCAAGATAAGAAATTGTCAATATTTAAGTCCTCTGGAAGAGCGTAAGGAGTTGCTCCGAACTGCTTGAGCGAACTGGAATACGAATCAAAAATTCGATTCATCCTTTCAGCGTCAAGAGTCTTGGACGAGGCAAGAGAATCTTCGGTTTGCTTCAACTTAAGCTCGAGGGAAGACACTTTAGTCTTAGCCTCTTTCGCAGCATCGGACTCGCGAACCACTGCATCACGTAGGTTCTCAATCACAGTCAGGTTCTCGTCGTAGTCCTTCTGCAAGGCTTTATATTTTCTGTCTGTTGTGTCCCAGTCATCCTCGATCTTAGTTAAGTCTTTGCGAAGTTTGTCATTGACTTCCCGAAGCCTCTCATTCTCTTTCTCCAAGGAAAGAAGTCGATCAACAGCGGTTTTGGACTTTGAAGCACAAACCGCGTTGATCAGCTTAACCTAAGGAACCAAATCGAAAACAAAAATGTAAGACAAATATAAAGAAAAGAAGGAAGAGACGAGGATAAAATACTAAGAAGTAAGCACGAACCTTGTGCGCTGTGGAGATACTCAAGCGAGAAAGCTCTTCGAAGCTAAGATTTTCCAACGATGCTTTATAACCTATAAAAACGAAGACAAAATATAAGAATCAGAAACGAAACTAAAAATGAAATGATCATAGAATGTTTTCTTTCTCACCTCGCATCTCATCAGTATCTTCGTCAAGCTCGACAAGAGCAGAAGTGGCCAAATCTTGAGGGGGCCTCGTTGATGTTTCTTCTGGGATCTTTTTATCCTTGTCATCCACAATTTCAACCTAAAAATGTTAAGCGAAGTAAGCAAAAACAATAAAAGGAAATTAATGGTCAAGTATAGCATAACCAAAATTTCTGACCTCGTGTTCAGCTTCGGCCTTTTTGTCCTCTTCAACATTAATAACCTCGACGGCTGGTTCTGTGGAATACAAGCCGAAGTTATGCTCTAAGAGCTCAAGAAAGTCGGGATTGAATTCTTTTGGAGGTTTCGAAACAACACTCGCTATTGAACCCGTGAGGCTCATTCTAGCACCGGGGCATTTCATGAAAGGAACAAACAAACCTTCACCCGAAGCAGCAGAAGTGCCTGCCAAGTCCTTCATGAACCCCGATGTGCCGAGGTCATCGCCAACAATGCCAGCAATTCCAAGAAGTCCACAAGCTGCTTCAATGGCCTTTTTCTCCTTATCAGCTTCAGCTTCAGCTTCAGGACTGTCTAGAAGTGACAAATCTACCTTCCGAGTCAGTCGGGGTTTCTTGGTAGGCGCAGAGGTAGATTGTTGCACACAGGCACTTTTCCTCTTCTGAGCTTCGAGCAGTTTTGTCTTCGTTTGGGGAGCATCTTGACTCGAAGATATTAGAACTTTTGATGAAGTCTTTTTATATCTCCGAGTCACTCCAGTTTGCTCGGATCCAATATTTCCAATTGGCTTCATGCGTTTCTGGGGCTTGGAGGGTTTCACTCTATCTCCATATTTAATGCCCATCTCTAACCACGGCCGATTCAAGCGGCTAGGTTTCTCGAAGAGGTCAATCATGGCTTTCTTCTCTTTTTCAGTCAGAGGGCCAATCAAAGCTCGGGCAGCCCATTCAACCTTAGAGATGAGATCATCTTCGGAAATATTCGAAGGTTTTGTAAGTCCGAAGATAACGAAGGTAGTAGGCAAGTCGAATCCAGGTATTTGCCTCTCCTCAACTCTGAAGGGTTTCCAATTATTCCCTAAGGGCCAGACCTCGGCAGCCAAAAATTCTTCAACCACGTCACGACCTGTCAGTCGTCGAGTGGCATGGATAAAGCAACGACTGTTCTTTTTGAAAGCTTCAGACTTCTTGTCGAAGTCAATCACAGTAGATACTTCAACATTGCCAAGAGGGCCAGCAAAAGGATAGTTGATTTCGTTGGAATCCGAAGAGGCGAAGCCAACTTTCACATAGAACCACGACTTCGGCCAATTTACATCCCAACGGTTTCGTTGAGCGTAAGTGAAGTCCACCTTTGTGATCTTCAGAGCAGCGCTGCGACGACGCGAAGTGAAAGTTGCAACTCCAAATTGCCCAATATGCTCTTCCCCACCTTCTTCTAAAAGAATTGACCTCTTTTGAAGATGAAGTTCGTTGAAGCGACCAAAGGTGTCGAGGTCAATTTCTCCACCAAATGTCTTGACACCCCAGAAAAATTTCGATAGTTGAACGAAAGAGTTGGGTGTCAATTGATGAAGCTTGACATTGAATCTGTCTAGAATCTGAGGCAGCATTGGGTCGCAAGGAAAGCGAAGTCCCGCAGTAAAGAACTCAGAAAACACTACAGCTTCTCCAATTTGGGGATCAGGAGTAGTTTCTTCTCCAGGGGCACGCCCAACACCTTCGGGAAAATATCCATTCTGTACATAAGTTGAAATCATCCTAGTAGTGACAGAAGATCGACCGAAATGAAGAGTCTTAGGAGCTGATTCTCCAACGAGATCATTGACATTAGCCTCGACCCCTTCCAAATCCTCGCTTCCGGGGTTAGAACCCAGAGGACTGTTCTCTCTTTCAGCATCAGAGGTTGGAACAGCAGCAGATGTGACTTGAGCCATCTCTGAAACTGATATTGAAAAACAATCAAAACTATAACGAAACAACGAACGAGGACAAAGATTCTTCAAAACTAACCTCTTTATAATAACGAAACACTTCGAGAATCTCAACAGAAGCGAACACAGTACCACGAGATCAGAAACGAAGGCTAATGCAAAGCGAAAACAATTGCACGAGGTCAAAAGCGAAAGCGAAGGTAATTTTGAGGGGGGGTAACCTCTACTATTTATAGGTGCGGTAAGTTCCGAAGTTTGCGCCGTGAAAAGGCGCCAAAGTAACCGCCAAAAATTTCCAAGGGGACGCCTTTTGGGTTTCGTCCCAGGAGTTCGAGGGATGAATGGTAACGAACTCGAATCCAAGGACGAAGGGGCTACTGTTGGGGAGACGCCCCTTGGAATCATGTTTTCTGCTTTTGCAGGCGAGACTAAAGAGTTTCGCATGAAGAAGATAGATGCGAAGCTAGTTTCGAAGAGGCTAAAGTCGCTGGCGAAGTTAGAGAAGTCAGGACGAAGCTGACGAGTTTGAAGCTAATTCGAAGAGGTTAAAGCCTTTTTGAGCAGGATCGAAGAAGTCAAGACGAAGAGGACAATGTTACGAGGCTAGATATGGAATATGGGGATGTTGAAACGAGTCTATCGTTTGCGACGAGGCTAAGATGAGGATTGGCGGGAAGCAACGGTCGTCCAAAAGCTAGACTATGTATAGGAATTCTGGCGGGAAGTAACGGTCTTGTAAACATACGAGGTTGACCCCTATAAATAGCAGGTCAACTGTAACTGTAGAGGACAATTTTTGAAGGAACGAGAAAGAAGTCAACCTTGACTTTATTACTGTTTGTAATACTAAAAAATCCGTGTTACAACACGCATCAAGTGTAGGGCACTTTGGACACAATGCCAGCAGCATGTGTGTACAAAGAATGGCAGTGTGGATCATGTTCCAGCACAGCCCTATGCCCTGGCATGCAGTGCATTGTTTGCCGTGTGTGCACACAGACACAATTTTCCGAAGAAAAGTTGGGAATTGCAGATTATGGAGGAGGACACCAAAAGGCAGGCAACATGCCTTGATGCCTATCACAGCCTCACAAGTGACAACCAGGGCCACATGCTCTTGAGAGGACACAATAACACATGCTGTCACGTCGTGGTGGTGCAGAGGCTAGAGTGTCCATGCAGGTGGCTTTCTCTCTGCATCTTGGGAACATGTCTCTGCAGAGGCGTAATGCAGTATTGCTGCAGAATATCCCTTTGGCCATCCTGCCCTGGGCACCGGCAAGCAAGCACAGAAAAGATCAAACCGGCATGAGTGCATTACATTGGCAGCAGGGCCCTCTTCTTGTGCCATCCTGTGCCCATGTATTATGTTGCAATGCAATGCATACAACTTGGGTAGCCCTACAAGTCTGAAACCATCAAGTTTCAGAGCGGATTCACACCCACACCTCTTGACATTTGAGGCTTCGTAGTTGTATGCACACTTTAGAGGTTAATATGACCTATTCCACAAGCATCCCATAATTGAGCTGTTAATATTAACTCATTTTATCTTGGATTTTGATCGAATATCCAGGTTATTGCGCTTGAATTTTTTTTTTTTTTTTGTAAATTGTAATCTTCATGTGGCAGACACTGAACTTATCTGGCATGATGAGAATTTCATTTGGTCTACCTGATTTTTCGTGCTAACAAGTATGATCCCTGCTGACACACATTGTTTTGTTCTCTGAACGCTGCTGCAGTCTCTACTAATCAATGGCAGAGGACAGTTCAACTGCTCAATGGCCGCGGCACACACGCCGGGCGCCACGCAGTGCGCCGCCGCGATGAACCGTCAGTGCGCGCCGGTGGTCCTCCCCGTGCAGCCCAACAAGACCTACAGGCTCAGGGTGGCGAGCACCACCTCGCTGGCTTCTCTCAACTTGGTAATTGGTGTAAGCAAACTAACCAACCAAATCAACAATTAACCAATGCTTAATTCCTCAATAATACATTATTAATTGATGGACATTGTTTGCCCATTTCGTCTGCAGAATCACAAGCTTACGGTGGTGGAGGCCGACGGCAACTACGTGGACCCGTTCGCCGTCGACGACATGGACATCTACTCCGGCGACAGCTACTCCGTCCTCCTCACCACAGACCAGAACCCTTCCTCCAACTACTGGGTCACCGTCGGCGTCCGTGGCCGTCTCCCCAAGACCTCACCGGCGCTCGCCGTGCTTAACTACCGTCCCAACGCCGCGTCCAAGCTCCCGTCCCTCTCGCCGCCGGTCACCCCGGCATGGAACGACTTCGAGCACAGCAAGGCGTTCACCTACAGAATCCGAGCTCTCGCCGGAACGCCCTCGCCGCCGGCGACCGCCGACCGTCGGATCGAGCTGCTGAACACGCAGAACAGGATGGACGGCCGGATCATGTGGTCCATCAACAATGTCTCCATGGTGCTCCCGGCGACGCCATACCTGGGGTCGATGAAGCTTGGGCTCCTCAACAACTCGACTCTCGCCGCGACACGGCCGGCGGAGACGTTCAGCCGGGGGTACGACGTGCGTCAGCCTCCGGCGAACCCGAACACGACGGCGGGTGCCAACGTGTACGTGCTGGCCCACAACGCCACCGTGGACGTGGTGCTCCAGAACGCCAACGCGCTGGCGGCCAACGTCAGCGAGGTGCACCCGTGGCACCTCCACGGGCACGACTTCTGGGTGCTGGGGTACGGCGACGGGGCGTACGTTGGGGACGACGCTGACGTGGCGAGGCTCAACCTCCGGGACCCGCCGCTGCGGAACACGGCGGTGATCTTCCCCTACGGGTGGACGGCGCTCAGGTTCGTGGCGGATAACCCTGGGGTGTGGGCGTTCCATTGCCACATCGAGCCGCACCTCCACATGGGCATGGGCGTCGTCTTCGCCGAGGCCGTGGAGCGTGTCGGGAAGGTGCCCAAGGAGGCCGTGTCGTGTGGCGCCACGGCCGCGCTCATGAACGGCGCCCACCTGTGATCGCCGTGAACATGGTGTGCCTGCTTATGGACGCGTGTTTGCCGGTCGAGCTCTGGTGGTTGATAGTGTCCTCTAATATTTTTTGTTGTTTAGGGTACTCTGAGATGTGATCGTATAATGAAGTTCGATTGGTCAGGGTGAGTGGGATTTATCTGGCTCGTTGCACTGGATGATTGGCATGCTGTAGAATGTTTTGGTTGTTGGATGGGGACAAGAAAAGAAGGCTCTGTTCTACAATGTTTGTCAGGATGTACAGCTCGGTGGGTTAATACTTGAGCAATATCTAACAGAAATTTTATCAAATTTGTGATAGTTAGAGCAACTCCAACAGAATATTTAAAAGGATATGAATAGGTAAAAATATAAAGAAACCCCTAAAATTACGATCCAACAGAAGCTGCAAACCCGTCGCTTCGCTTTCCCATTCGTCATCCCGCGGAAGCCGGGAGGCATTTTTGCCGAAGCCCTGTGGGTCGCCATCGCGGCTTCTCCGCGCTTCCCGCGCACGCGTCGCCCTGCCGCGCCTCCGTTTGGTAGTCCCGCACCGGCCGGCCTTCTCTTGAGCGCCGGCAAGCCCTCGCCGTCGAGGATCCCTCTTTCGCATCAACGCCGCCTGAGTCGTCAAGTAGAAGCCGCCGCGCTCTGCCGCAGACGCCCAGTCGCGCCGGTCCCGCCCCCTTCTGCCGGTGCCGGTGCCGTGCCCTGCGGCCCTCGCGCCAGTGCCGCTCCCATGACCTAGAGCCTTCGCGGCGGCGCTTCTCCCACGACCAGGCACCTTTGCTGCAGCGCCGCAACCGCACCCATAGGAAACCGGGTTTGCTTCTCCTCCAGGCTCCAGCTACCTTCGATGGCCGGACATGTGAGTTAGCGAGTACGTGGTCAATGGTGACCAATTCGAAGACGACGATGGCTCGAACGGTAAGACAATTGAGTACCTGATCTGCTGAATGCTTAATCCTTGTCGCGTGCCCGTGTACCTGCTTTAGTGTTGGGGTGTTTGGAATGTTGATCACTGCTCCTGTCTTCTTCAGAGTTGGTTTCAGTTGCAGAAATCTTGTGCTTGTTTCTAGTATGAATCAACTAGAAATTCACATCCTGCCGAATGAATCAATCAAGTTGGATGGTTGTTTACATTTATATCATTTATATCTTACAGGATGTGCAGTCGTGCAGACTAGTTTTTGGGAGTGTCCAGAGTGATGCTGTCTGCGTAACATAATGTGACTGGTGTGGACTGTGGACACGATCGCGAGCGGCGACTTGGACGCGAAGTCCGACGGCGGGCCATGCCTGCGATTGAGCTCAGGAAAAAAAACTATCGACGAGGCTGACGTGGAGCCATTTGAAATATGCATATCATGATTTATACAAAGGCTGTTGGTTATCAAAGGTTTTTAGATATTTTCTAAAAAAACAGAATATGTAAAACACTATATTTAGCTAATAGAATAGCTATTCTTTTGGAGTTGCTCTTAGATAGATCATCGATTTTTTCCTCTATCGTGTGTCGTGTGTAAATTTATCCACTTCTGTAAAACATTTTTGGGTCGTTTCTTTTTCGTGCCTTTAATTGTTTGGATGGGCCGAATCTTGATCAGCGCCAAATCACCCACCCAATCAATCGTAGAACTTGACAGGCCCACCGGCTTGCCTTTTACTTCTGCGCGCATGCAGACACACGGCACAACCGGGCCACCTTACCACCGACACAATGGGCTCTACTGTCATACTATGTAGGTAGAAAAATCATAAACCTGTAGGCTTCTACATCTTTCATTCGTGCAGGACAATGAATGAACGAGATCAAAGTTGGCTGGAGAGATGGCTCAATTTAGAGCAACGCTAATAATATAGCAATTGTTAAATTGCTGGTTGTATAAATTATTAGTCTACCTTATAGCCTACTCATACAGTGGTTAGTCTTTAACATAAATATGTGATCCAGTTGTTTCACTTGGTTTTTTTGCCTAAGCTGGCTGTAAACTTAGAGCATGCTTCTCCATTCTCTTATGTTTTATCTCATCCACCTCATCATTCAACCTTTTGCACCTTGCTGTTATACTTCTTACGTTGTGGGGTAGAGATTTGCGTATAGTTTACCCAAAAAAAAAATTATTCATCCTAACTTTTTCTTATTTATACTATTCCTCCCTCTCATAGAACACATTTCCTAAGACTTAGCTATAATATTTTTCTGGATCTACTGTGTTTTTTCCAATCTTTTTGGATTTCAAACTTTGCTTTCAATTTCCTTTCAAACTGTAAATGCATTTTGGATTTCATTTACACCATAATGTTATTTATACTAATAGTAATTTATAATTTATCCAACAAAAACCATATCCAATTTAACTATAATTTGATTTTAAAATATTATTTTAAAAACTAATATTTGAATTGTATCTCAATGACATTTTCAATATGTGTGTTTAACAATTTGGATCTACTACTTGAATATTTCTTGCAAAATATCGAATTGGTTAGTTAGAGTTGTTGAACTAAGTCTGAACAAATGTTGAACCTATTGGTTTAAAACGTACTACATAGTTTCGTATATTGAACATTACTAGGACAAATGCCCGTACGTTGCTACGGGACAATAACCCGCTCGCATATCAGTCCATTGCTGCAGCATGTTGTTTTTGTTGCCACCCTATAAGTATTTCTTGTTGAGCCCAGTGGTGATGGGTGACGACGTTCTCGGAGGACTCCTAGGCTTGTCTCTTCAACCACGCACAAGTCTTCACCGTTACGACTTACGAACACATTGCTTTGTCCTTCATGCCACGTCATCTATCATCCAATGAGGCATCAGCACGTCGTAGTTAGGGTCCACGTGGAAAGATGACGACATATGGTGAAAAGATTGGCTATTCGCAACTCAATGACTACGATGGTGTCTATAGAATTAAATGAGCTGTCACCTAGGATGAAAGATGATATGGTAAAAAAATAAATGAGGAAAGAGGAGGAAAGTGGGTCTTGCATGAGACATGGTTTCTACACAACATCCAAGACATAATGAGAGATGTGTAGTATTAAATTTAAGTATTGATTAGTGGTGTTTGCATTGGAAGGATAGTGTCTAGTGCTATTTCTTACTGATGTGGCTCTTATAGACACTGTAACTAGTGTCTTAGGTTGGGAATGGCCTAATCCAAGTTGCTGCACAAGCTGCTCGACGCAAGCGTGTGGAGGCTGTGCTTCGCGATTTCTTACTTGATCAGTAGATTCCTTCTTGTTTCCTTCGATTTCATCTTTTGTTCGGTGTGGCAGCACGACAATCCATCATGGTGATTTCTGATTTGCACCGGCGGGAGTTCTAAACCTCTGATTTCGATGTTCTTCTTGCTTTTTATTTTATTTGAGATTGTTCTTGTTCCAATCGAAGATGTTTAGGAGTTCCAATCGAGTTTTGGTAGTGAGTGATTCAGTGTTGCAGTAGGAATTAGATTGGAAGGATTTCGGTGATTCTACCTGTTTCGATTCCGATTCAATTCCTTTTCTCGCCCATTGCAGCAAGGAAGACCAACCGACGAGGACCTGTTGGCCGACAGGTTGGGGCCACATCCGTACGACGACGGACGAAAATAAGTGAGCAAAAACCTTACGTGAGTAGAGGTCACGGATATTATGTGAAAATAATTAATAATCGACATTGACTAAGAAAACAACTTAGAGTGCGTTTAGATACAAGAAAGATTCCCAAAAGAACACTATTCATCTATTTTTTCTTTATTTATCCTACCTCTTCCACTCACAGAACACTATTAATCTACATTTTTTTGTCTATAGTGTTTTTTCGAGGAATCTTCCCCAATCTAAACACACCCTTAAGACGAAGGAACCTGACGCCCGTCGACATGTTAGCAAGGGAATGGCAGAGGATCTGCTTCCGTTAGCAAGGCCATTGGATGTCCTAGGTGATGTTGCGTTGCACGTTGTTTGCTCGTCCGTCCTAGCCAGGCTGGTTTCCTGCCGTCTCTGCTCTTTTTAGCGGAACACCACGCTACGAAGTTTAAGAAATTACAGCATAGGAATGTGAATCAAACATGCGGACCTAATGAATCGTAGAGAGCACTCTTTGCCAACCTATGTGCATCAGCTCTTCGTTCATGAATGAACTCGACTTCACGGAAAGTCGCCGCTCTCGTCTTATGATGTGTTTAGTTGAGGGGTAGAAAATGTATTTTTTCCTGAGATGCGTGTTATGTGAGGGGATGGATAGGAAAGGTGAAAAAAATTTTTTAGGGATACGTGTTCTATGAGAAAGATGAATAGGGAGTAATTTCTTGGACTATGTGGCCATAGCTTTCCATTGCCACTTGTGACATCCCCGATTTTTGAAAGGCACGAAATTTGACCAAAGTCAAAATTTGGTCAAAATTCGACATAAATTTGAAATAAATATATATAATTGATCAAGAAGATGGGAGGAGAATGTTTGACACAAAATTTGAATGAAAAAGATTATGAGGATAGCTCAATTAAAGGGAGGAAAGAAAAAGAGAAAAGTTACTATTGCAAATCTGAAAATAGGGTTTGAATTTCAGTTTTTGGCCATGTTGAGCAGCAATGTTAGAGTGATCATAAAAATTTATTGGTCGATCTTTTGACCATGGTACAAAAATGAAAGTTGTCAAGTAAGGTATAATGAACAACTTTGTTGTTGGGATCAGTTTGAGGTTAGATACAAATCAAGGAGAAAAACAGGGTTAGAAATCGAATCGATTAAAGTTTCAGTCAATTTCAGAGTATAAGGGCTGAGATGAAATTTCTCAATTTGAGCTCAAACCGTTGAGAGTTTGAAAGAGGTCCAAAAATAAGAAATGAAATTCAAGTCAAGGCAAAGAACTTTTATGTTTTGAGGAATAGCATGTTCTATTCAAATTTTGGGAGTAATTTGAGTTTGAATTTCGGAACCAACCTAGGGTTTCAGAGCTCTTATGAACACTTAAACCGACCGATGATCCAAGATCAAATTCGAGCGTTTGGTTGAGAAATTGAGTATGGTGCCAAAAGAGAAAGTGAAATTGAATGTGTTGCGGACAAGTTTCATTTGGGGATCGAGGAGAGTTTGAATGGACATTTGAATGTAATTTGAGAAATTTGTTTTCGGGGACTGAAATTTGGGTGTAAACTCTCCGACATTGGAGCTTCGATTCCTGTTGCACACTGCTCGAATCGGCCAGGAGTTAAAATGGAAGTTGTAGTTCTTGGATTACTCTACAAGTTCTATGTTTGGAGTTGGATGAGTTGAGAAGGGTTTTTGGAAGAATTTGGGGCCGCAATCCCTCGGGCCAAGCGCTTGGAGGTGGGCATGGCGACCGACGTCGATGCGGAGGTCGGTAACTCCGGCCACGCGTCACCGGGCATGGCTTCGCCGTGGCAGCGTGTTAAGCAGGAGCTGGCGATCGTCTAGGGTCGGTTCTCGTCGATAAATACTCCTCCTTGGCCTCCGTCCGATCTCTTTTCTTCCTCCTCCGCATTTCCGTTCACTTCTCGGTCGCCGACGAAGTTCACCGTCGCGCGCTCTCGTCCAGCCGCCTCCGTTCAATTCCTCTTGCTCATAGCTTCGCCTTGACCTTCTCTACCTCCCAGACCAGCTATCCTTCGCTCTCATCACCTCCAGAGCGGCCGCGCCATCTTCTTCCTCAGGTGCTTCGTCGAGCTCAGCCGGGTAAGTGCCGCCGCCGTCGAGGGAGGTCCTGCAGTGGGGTTTCGGGAGTTTGGGAAGTACGGTGAGGTCGAGCGTGGGCTGGGGCTTGTGTAGGGCTTGTTAGTGGGTTGTTTGGGGGTTTGGTTCGGCGAAGGCGCGTCGTCGCCGCCGTGTTCGCCGCCGTGCGTACGGCCGCCATAGCAGGCGCACGTGAGCAGGGCGTTTGTGAGCATCTCGGCTCGCGCTAGGCAGTGCGCTAGGTTCGCCGTAGGCTGCTGGTGCTCTCTAGTAGGTCCTCTTCGTGCAGGTCACCGGGGGTTGGCCGGACGGCGTGTCGCCGCCGTGCGCCGCCGCCTGTGCTGCCGCGGAGGCGAGGGTGCGTGGGAAGCCGTCGGGTTTTGGTGCTAGATGAGTTCGTGGAGGCGAGGCGGTGCGGTTGGGCTAGCTGCCGAGGTCGGGGGACCTCGCCGCCGGCGAGTCGTCGCCGGTCAAGGCCGGCGACTGCGCGGTCAGCGTGCTCCCCTGTTTTGAGCGGGGGAGGGGCTGCGCGGGAGAAGATAGGAAAGCCGGGGGGGGGGGTGTTTTGCAAAACTGCCATTTAGGTTTTGAAAATAGATTTAAATTTTGGTTTTCACCTTTTAATTCATAGAAAATTATAGGAAAGTCCAAAAATGATGAAATCAATTTTGTTAAACTTGTTTTAAAATTGGTCATCCATTAAAAATGTTAATTAACATTGTGTAGGTAATTAATTTAATTCCTTTATTTAAATTAATTAAATAAATGTTTAATAATTTCTAAAAGAGATAAAATTCTGAATAATTCTTTTATAATTAGAAATAATTTCTAAAATTGTTTTATGTATTTATTTAAATACTTTACCCTTTAGAAAATGATTTAAAACTTTTAAAAATAAACTAAAAATGATTTAAGGCAAGTTTTATTAAAGAAAAAAAAATATAGGTTTATCTTTTAAAAAAAAATCTTGGGTAGCTTGTGTTGGCTTGCAACTTTATCGAGAGGGGAAAGTTGCTTAGCTTTTTCATAAAGTGTTGCATCGCATATCGCTAACCTGCATTACGTTTTAGTCTCTCAAGCTTCGGAGTACGAGCTCGTGGGATTCACGGAGGATCATCAACAAGTCAAGGAAGTGATCGTCGTCACTCTGGAATCTCGCATCGCGGAAGAATCTAACCTGTTCGTGATTCCAGGCAAGCCCCGGTGCATCTTTGGATCACCCATTATTTCATAATATTCATGAGTCCAAATTCTATGATTTTATGTGCATTAAGTTAGGAATTGGTTGAAACCCTTTTGATGCATGAAATATTCTTTGATAGAACTATCCTTGCCTAGCTAAGAAATTTGATTAGCAATGTTTACATTGGCTATGCTTAGTAAATTTAAGTTAAAAGATGATGATCTAGGCTATCACCACCCTCATATGAATCATGAACGGTTTGGGTTGAAAAAGAGTGGGCAGAGGTTGATAGAATGGATTGAGGTAAGCTCGATCCTTAGCTCTGCCTGCTAGCTAAAGTCACTAAGGACCGATCCGTTGTTTAATTGATTGATCAAGTGATTCTACCTGGTTTCTTACTGAGTTATGGGACCAGTAAAGCCAATTAGATCAGCTGGCTCGTTGATTGGAAATATCGCTTACCGGTGCTTGCTGGGTCGGAGAAAGGCGGGATCGTCATCTGGAACTCACGGGGTGGTCGCCAGACGTGGGGCCCACGTGGGGATGCGTTCCCGGGTTCGGGTAAGGATATTTCCGGTCTTTGGTCCAAGTGATTGAAAGGTTGTTGCGTACAGTAAGATCGACTGTGCGTGACTGGGGGCTAGGTATCTCCTGCAGGATGTACATGGATCCGGATCAACACAACTCTTGGTTATGAGTGCACTTGATCAGGTGTTAAGCATCGTAGAGGAACAAGTTGAACAAGAGGAGGTTGATTCATAAATGCTGGTTGACCTTAGGACAACCTGTATGCAAAATATTTTATCACCTAGATGGATAAGTAACAACTCAACTGAGTATAAAATACATAAAATATAAGGATCAAGCTTTAGTAATGCTTTTAGGCAAAAGAGTCGAGTCAGCCAAATCCACATAAAGCCCAATCATATTCCTTGGGAGTCTTTTCTTTGGTAAGGCGGGTAAGTCTTGCTGAGTACCTTCGTACTCAGGGAATCTCCCTTTTGTTTTTCAGAAGAAGCTACGGAGGGGATCACCAAGAAGATCCAGAAGACCTAGATCATCGTGGTCCCGGTGATTCTAGGGTTAAGCCGGAGGCTGTAGATATGTGTATTATAGAACTACCTAGACTGGTTTGTATTAAACTCTTAGTAATGGCTTGACTTGCATTTAAGTCCTCTTCAAAACCTGGCTTGTAATAAGTAAGAATCTTGGTATGTTGTGTAAAAATGATAATGTTCGTTGTGTTCTCCTTACCGACAACGATCCTGATGTATGGCAGAGATATGAGTTAACGTGGTTTATCGAGGAGTCCTTGGGACACTCGACAGATCACCGGTTTAAACTGTTTGAAGTGCATCCGATGATCGTAACCGGTCGTTATGACGCACTTGAGCCAGTTTAAATTGGTGGTTCTGCCACAGCTGGTATCAGAGCCATAGGTTGGGGTAAGCAACGAACATTGTGTCTTTTCAAACCTCGGGACCATATTTTCTATAAAAGAAAAGCAGTCGAGTCGTTAGGTGGCAAGTAGAGATAATGGGTTGCTTGTTTTGCAGATGCTAACTGTTCGTGCGTGTCGCTAGAATCGTTAGCATTTTTATGCTTCGGGAGAGTTATACGATGCCACCAATTTTCTTGCGAGTGTGAATATGTCTGTGAGGACGTAGGAACCGCTGCATCATGCTTGCATTGCATGTTTTCAAAGGTTCTGGGGTTTGGTGAGTGGCGTAGGTTTAGAACCTCTTTTCCAGGGGTAGTGATGCAAGAGAACAACTTTGGTCTTGGTTGGATAACCATCTCTTGATGACATCACATGCATCTTCAGTCTTTGTAATGCAAGAAGAGATGGAAGCTGAGTATGATCAGTCCTCTACAAGTAAAGTTATATGGCTTGTGTTGGGATCTTTTGCAGAATGGCAGATTCGCGGGATTCTCAAGCTGGAGCGGAAGCAAGTGAAGAAAATCCACCTCCACCTCCCGGTCTAACGGAAGCTTTTGCCCATATCATCAATTCTGGAACTGAGCAGACCCGGCTGTTGAATTTTATTGCCCAGAGTCTTGGCAGTTCTTCGTCCAGTCGTCAAGCAAGGCCTCAGGGAGTCACTTATTCTCACTTCCTGGAGACCCATCCTTTTGTTTTTACTCGGGCTGAGCATCCTCTTGAAGCAAACGAATGGCTTGGGACCCTGGAGCAGAAGTTTCGAGTTATTCCTCATTGCACCGAGAGTCAAAAGGTAGAGTTTGCTGGTCTTCAACTTCACGGACCTGCGGGTACTTGGTGGTCCAGTTTTCTGTCCAGGCAGACTGCAGGAAGGGATATTACGTGGGATGACTTCAAGACGGCGTTCCGTACTCAGTTTGTGCCTGCGGGGATTATGCGGATGAAGTTAGAAGAATTCCTAAAGCTTCAACAAGGGACTAAAAGTGTGCTGGAGTACACCAGTGCTTTCGAACATCTGGCTCAATATGCTCCCGATCACGTGGACAATGAAATCAAGAAGCGGGATTGCTATCTTCGTGGACTTAATATAAGGATGCAGGAGAAGCTGGGAACATGTACTTTCCTGATTACAGTTCCGCAGTGAACATGGCAATATCAGCTGAAGAAAAGATGCAGGCTCTGGATGGAAGTCTTAAAGAAGAAGAAGCTCTTAAGAGAAAGGATCCGGCATGGGAGACATTCAGTGGTGCTCCAAAGCGCTTCAAGGTGGTCTATCGCGGACCGGCTAACAAGTTCCATGGAATTTCGCAGCAACAACCATCTCAGCAACAGTGGGTGGTCAGGAAACCTAATAATACTTCAAATCTGGTGCATCCACAAGAACAAGAGAGTCGTGATACCTCTGGTCCATCCAATGCTCAACCATGTTATAATTGTGGCAAGACTGGGCATTATGCTCGTGAATGTCGTCTTCCCAGGCAAGGTGGAAATCCAAATGTGCCATCACAACTGTCGGGACAAGGAGTTGGTCAAATATTTGTGAGAAGGAAGGTTCTCAATCCTCAAACCGGACAGGTTCGTTATATGAATGTGGAGGAACTTCCAGCAGATGAACCAATGATGCCTGGTATGTTTCTATCGATAATTCCCCGTCAATGTTTTACTTGATGCTAGTGTTTCATAAACATGTTATCTGTGACAACTCTCGGGGGTAAGTATGGATGGAGAGAAAGGTCTTAAGGACAATATAAGATATATGGTTTGAGAGCCACCAAGAGTAGTATGGGAACAAAAGGAATAAGGGTCGTCTAGATGAGTTATTAGAGACGGTTGTTCGGAGTTATGACGTAACCATCGGCACTACCTTTGTTTCTTTATGAAGTATGTTCGGAAGTTTGGATATGACACATTATCCTTTCCATTGTCAAGATCGAGTTAAGGCCCTATTTGGAATCTCGGGACGAGATTCTTTTAAGGGGGAAGGGCTGTGACATCCCCGATTTTTGAAAGGCACGAAATTTGACCAAAGTCAAAATTTGGTCAAAATTCGACATAAATTTGAAATAAATGTATATAATTGATCAAGAAGATGGGAGGAGAATGTTTGACACAAAATTTGAATGAAAAAGATTATGAGGATAGCTCAATTAAAGGGAGGAAATAAAAAGAGAAAAGTTACTATTGCAAATCTGAAAATAGGGTTTGAATTTCAGTTTTTGGCCATGTTGAGCAGCAATGTTAGAGTGATCATAAAAATTTATTGGTCGATCTTTTGACCATGGTACAAAAATGAAAGTTGTCAAGTAAGGTATAATGAACAACTTTGTTGTTGGGATCAGTTTGAGGTTAGATACAAATCAAGGAGAAAAACAGGGTTAGAAATCGAATCGATTAAAGTTTCAGTCAATTTCAGAGTATAAGGGCTGAGATGAAATTTCTCAATTTGAGCTCAAACCGTTGAGAGTTTGAAAGAGGTCCAAAAATAAGAAATGAAATTCAAGTCAAGGCAAAGAACTTTTATGTTTTGAGGAATAGCATGTTCTATTCAAATTTTGGGAGTAATTTGAGTTTGAATTTCGGAACCAACCTAGGGTTTCAGAGCTCTTATGAACACTTAAACCGACCGATGATCCAAGATCAAATTCGAGCGTTTGGTTGAGAAATTGAGTATGGTGCCAAAAGAGAAAGTGAAATTGAATGTGTTGCGAACAAGTTTCATTTGGGGATCGAGGAGAGTTTGAATGGACATTTGAATGTAATTTGAGAAATTTGTTTTCGGGGACTGAAATTTGGGGGTAAACTCTCCGACATTGGAGCTTCGATTCCTGTTGCACACTGCTCGAATCGGCCAGGAGTTAAAATGGAAGTTGTAGTTCTTGGATTACTCTACAAGTTCTATGTTTGGAGTTGGATGAGTTGAGAAGGGTTTTTGGAAGAATTTGGGGCCGCAATCCCTCGGGCCAAGCGCTTGGAGGTGGGCATGGCGACCGACGTCGATGCGGAGGTCGGTAACTCCGGCCACGCGTCACCGGGCATGGCTTCGCCGTGGCAGCGTGTTAAGCAGGAGCTGGCGATCGTCTAGGGTCGGTTCTCGTCGATAAATACTCCTCCTTGGCCTCCGTCCGATCTCTTTTCTTCCTCCTCCGCATTTCCGTTCACTTCTCGGTCGCCGACGAAGTTCACCGTCGCGCGCTCTCGTCCAGCCGCCTCCGTTCAATTCCTCTTGCTCATAGCTTCGCCTTGACCTTCTCTACCTCCCAGACCAGCTATCCTTCGCTCTCATCACCTCCAGAGCGGCCGCGCCATCTTCTTCCTCAGGGGCTTCGTCGAGCTCAGCCGGGTAAGTGCCGCCGCCGTCGAGGGAGGTCCTGCAGTGGGGTTTCGGGAGTTTGGGAAGTACGGTGAGGTCGAGCGTGGGATGGGGCTTGTGTAGGGCTTGTTAGTTGGTTGTTTGGGGGTTTGGTTCGGCGAAGGCGCGTCGTCGCCGCCGTGTTCGCCGCCGTGCGTACGGCCGCCATAGCAGGCGCACGTGAGCAGGGAGTTTGTGAGCATCTCGGCTCGCGCTAGGCAGTGCGCTAGGTTCGCCGTAGGCTGCTGGTGCTCTCTAGTAGGTCCTCTTCGTGCAGGTCACCGGGGGTTGGCCGGACGGCGTGTCGCCGCCGTGCGCCGCCGCTTGTGCTGCCGCGGAGGCGAGGGTGCGTGGGAAGCCGTCGGGTTTTGGTGCTAGATGAGTTCGTGGAGGCGAGGCGGTGCGGTTGGGCTAGCTGCCGAGGTCGGGGGACCTCGCCGCCGGCGAGTCGTCGCCGGTCAAGGCCGGCGACTGCGCGGTCAGCGCGCTCCCCTGTTTTGAGCGGGGGAGGGGCTGCGCGGGAGAAGATAGGAAAGCCGGGGGGGGGTGTTTTGCAAAACTGCCATTTAGGTTTTGAAAATAGATTTAAATTTTGGTTTTCACCTTTTAATTCATAGAAAATTATAGGAAAGTCCAAAAATGATGAAATCAATTTTGTTAAACTTGTTTTAAAATTGGTCATCCATTAAAAATGTTAATTAACATTGTGTAGGTAATTAATTTAATTCCTTTATTTAAATTAATTAAATAAATGTTTAATAATTTCTAAAAGAGATAAAATTCTGAATAATTCTTTTATAATTAGAAATAATTTCTAAAATTGTTTTATGTATTTATTTAAATACTTTACCCTTTAGAAAATGATTTAAAACTTTTAAAAATAAACTAAAAATGATTTAAGGCAAGTTTTATTAAAGAAAAAAAAATATAGGTTTATCTTTTAAAAAAAAATCTTGGGTAGCTTGTGTTGGCTTGCAACTTTATCGAGAGGGGAAAGTTGCTTAGCTTTTTCATAAAGTGTTGCATCGCATATCGCTAACCTGCATTACGTTTTAGTCTCTCAAGCTTCGGAGTACGAGCCCGTGAGTTCCAGATGACGATCCCGCCTTTCTCCGACCCAGCAAGCACCGTTAAGCGATATTTCCAATCAACGAGCCAGCTAATCTAGTTGGCTTTACTGGCCCCATTACCCAGTAAGAAACCAGGTAGAATCACTCGATCAAGTGCTTAAACAACGGAACGGTCCTTAGTGATTTCATCTAGTAGGCAGAGCTAGAGATCGAGCCTACCTCAATCCGTTCTATCATCCTCTGCCCACTCTCTCTTTAATATCTCATATATGATTCATCTATGATTAGTGAGAACCTAGATCATCATTTTTATAAATAGAACCTGGCAAAGCATAGCTAAGTAGCTGTTCTCTAATCACTTTACTTAATTGCCCTAGTAAGGCTAGTTCTACCAAGGAGTATTTCATGCATCCAGGGTTTTCATTCAACTCCTAACCTAATGCACACATAAAATCATAACATTTGGACTCATGATCTGTTGAAATTAAGTAGGTAAAGATGCATCCGGGGCTTGCCTTGGGTTTCAAAAAGATTAGCGGTCTCGACGGCTTCCTGAGACTCCTGAGCAACCACGAGAACCTCCTCGTACTGAACTGGATCGTCAGAGAAATCCACGTACTCCACTTCCGAAGCTTCAGACTCTATATGCGATGCAAGTTAGTGATGAGAGATGCAATAGTTTGAAAACATAACACAAAGTTCATTTCTCGATACAGTTGCAAGCCAACAAAGCTACCCAAACCTTCCCTAAAGAAAAATTTATTTCATTTTATGAAGGATTTAAACCTTATTTCTTTTATTCATTTATTAAAAAGAGAAAATTTCCTAAGTGTGATAAAATTATCTCCTATAAACCCTAACATTTATTTAGCCAAAATGTGTTTAAGACACAAGAATCCTATTTTAGAATCTTTTTTTAACATTATTCTAGCCATTTTTAATAACTACTCCCTAAGTTGGTATTATTAGTAAACCCTAAACATCACAAATTTTAGGGTTTAGCATTTTTAGATTATAAAGAAAAATCTAAGGAATTTATCAAAATTTATTTCATATTTTTCTGATGTTTCTATAATTTTCTAGAATTAAAACAGTGAATAAATATGATTTAAAGCTAATTCTAAAAACTAATTGATGTTTTTACAGAAAACCCCCTGGCTTTCCTAATCTTCTCCGACGAGGTCCTTGCCCACGCGAGACAGAGTCTCCGCGCAGACCGCACCCTCGCCGGCGTTGACCTCCACGCGCTCGCCGGCGGTGAGGTCTCCCGACGACCACAACGAACCCTAGGGCCTTCCTAAGCTATTGCGCACCCATTCTTGGCCTCAGCTTTCCCGACGAACCCTAACCCTAGCTTCCCCGCGGGCTCGGCGGCGGAGCTCGGTGGCGCTGCGCTCTCCGGCGAACACACCGCGCTCGCCCACCCCTCGACTGGTCCAAAAGCACCAACGAGCCACAAGACACTCTCTGCGCAACCCCAGCCACACCGTGCGTCGCTACACGTCCAAGCGCGCCACGCCGGCCATGGCGGGAACACGCCCGGAGCACGCGGCGGCGAGCGTCCCACGGAGAACTCACGACCTCAAAACTAAAACCAAACCCCCTACGAGCAACAGCGGACCAAGCCGCACCTAGCGCACGCCAAAGCTCGGCCAGAGGAGGTCCGAGCCAAGCTGCAGCCGTGCGGCTGCCATGGCGGTGAAGCGCCGCGGCGGCGAATGCCGTTCCCGGCCGTGGATGCGTCGCGGTCTGGCTACTCAGCTCCTAAGCACGATTCTAGCCCCAAGCACAACCTCACAACATTCTCCAACTTCAACCACCAGAGCAGACACAACGAGAACACGGCGAAGGGTCCTTACCCCGGCGAGCCGTCACGGTGAGCTCCAAGACTTGGTTGCGCCGGGCCATGGAGCAGTGGAAACTGAGCAAGAATAGGTGGAATCGAATTAGGAGACCAAGGCAAAGCTTTTGGTGGCTAGGGACGACGCGGAGCGGCTCAGATGGTGACTGCAGAACACCGGCTCGACGGCGGTGAAGACGGTGACGCAGAGAAGCTCGCGGCGGAAAAGGGAAGGAGGAGGCCGGAGCTCGCGGCTATATCGACTTGAGCGATGCAGCGGCGTACGACACCTCCAGCTGCGACACCGCCCATGTTGTCCTTCCCCGGAGTGGACGCGTGGCCGGCGTACGACCCTAGCTGAATTTTACAAATTACTCTCAAAACTTGAATAGAACATGCCCCTGATGCTGAAGACAAATTTGAAATTCACACTTAGTAGAGCAACTTCCGAGTTGGAGGTTTCTGCAGAAAACTTCAAATTCAAACTCAATTTGCACGAATTCGAATCTGCTGTCAATTACACTGAATCTCTGAAAACCTATTCTGACTGGTTTTCTTTCGTGCTTTTCCCCTCGATCTAGCCAGTTTCTGAGGGTGACCCAAAAACAAAAGTTGTTCTTCATAAATCCCTTAACAACTTTGTTTAAGACACCTTCGTCATACCACCCACAGATCAATGGCTAAACTGCTGTGAAAACCGCTGCTCAAAAATAAAATTTGCAGCCGAAAACTGAAATTGGTTAAGTGTTGTGTCGGATAGTGAATAGTGTCATTTCCCATTTTCCTTCTTCCATTTAATTCTTCCTCAAGGTTTTCTCACCAATGATAGCCACATAAGTTGCTTAACTTATAAACTTCATTTAGAAATGCTTGGGTTCTCAAAATTTTCGAATTTGGCCACTTTGTTGACTTTGGTCACTTCTTCCCTTTTCTCTTTCTCTTTTCTCTTTTTTTTTTAACATTTTCATTAGACCAATCATTCATTCACATGTTCAAAAGCTCAAAAGAGTGGGATGTTACAGCCCTTCCCCCTTAAAAGAATCTCGTCCCGAGATTCCAGTAGTGATAAAGCTCAGGGTTTGACAATGGAAAGGATAATGTGTCATTACCCGAAGTCTTTGATTTCTTCATAAAGGATGGAAACATCAAGTTTATCTTACCTATGCACAAGGACTTTCCTTGCCATTCACTTAAACAACTCGGGATACTGAGAAATTAAATAGGATTCTTGTTCCCAAGTAGCTTCTTCAGGAGTATGGTTACTCCACTGTACTTTATAGATCTTAATGCTTCTTGCTCTGGTATCTCGAGTCTTTTCATCCAAGATTTGAATTGGCTTCTCTTCATAAGTCATATCGGAACTTAACTCCACTTGAGTATGATGGATGATACTTTCTGGTACTTGTAAACATTTCTTGAGCTGGGATACGTGAAATACGTCATGCACAGTTGACAGCTGTGAACTCAAAGCCAGCCGATAGGCCACAGAACCTTTTCGTTCTAGAATCTCATACGGACCAACATACCTCGGAGCTAACTTTCCTTTTACTCCGAATCTTTGAAGCCCCTTCATAGGAGATACACGTAGATAGACGTAATCTCCCACTTTAAATTGCAAAGGTGTTCTTCTTTTATCGGCATAGCTCTTTTGTCGCGATTGTGCAGTCCTTAAGTTCTCGCGGATTTGAGCGACCTTCTGCTCAGCTTCTTTGACAAGATCCGGTCCAAAAGTGAATCTCTCTCCAGCTTCCGTCCAATTCAATGGTGTTCAACACCTTCGGCCATACAAAGCCTCAAAAGGTGCCATCCGAATGCTGGACTGATAACTGTTATTATAGGAGAATTCGGCCAGATGTAAGCATTCATCCCATTTCTTAGAGAAAGTCAACACACATGCTCTCAACATGTCCTCCAAAATTTGGTTGACTCGCTCGGTCTGCCCTCCGGTTTGTGGATGATAGGCAGAACTTCGGATTAAGGTGGTACCCATTACTTGATCTAATTGCTCCCAAAATCGGGATACAAACTGTGAACCTCTATCAGAAGTGATAGTCTTGGGTACTCCGTGTAGAGACACAATTCGTTCCAGGAACAATTCTGCATATTTCTTTGCAAGGTATATAGTCTTGACCGGTATGAAATGAGCGGACTTAGTCAACCGATCAACAATAACCCAAATGGAATTGTATCCTCTCGATGTGGTAGGTAAGCCCACGATGAAGTCCATGGATATATCCTCCCACTTCCATACAGGAACGCTCAAAGGTTGTAACAACCCTGCAACCTTCTGGGTGATAGGCTTCACCCTTCGGCAGGTGTCACACCTTGATACATAACGGGCAATCTCCCGCTTCATTCGAGTCCACCAGACTCTCTGTTTTAAATCATGGTACATTTTTGTACTCCCAGGATGAATAGAGTACCTGGACAAATGTGCCTCATCTAAAATCTTTCTCCTTAACTCCCAGTCTTTTGGCACCACAATTCTATTTCTGAAGTAAAAGATACCATTCTCATCTTGAGTGAAGCAGACGGGCTTCCCTTCAGCTATACGCTTCTTTAAGATTTTCATTTTCTTATCTTTTAATTGTGCCCTTTCGATCTGCTCTTTCAATGTGTCTGGGATCACAATATTCCTGACGGAACCTCGCATAACCATTTCTACTCCCATTTCCTCCATTTCCTGGCATAGGGTCTTTGCCCTCCTATGGACCGTCAAACAATGACATTGAGCCTTCCGGCTCAAAGCATCCGCTACCAAATTAGCTTTACCCGGATGATAGTGAATATCCAGGTTATAATCCTTAATCAATTCCAACCACCTGCGTTGACGCATGTTCAACTCAGATTGAGTAAAGATATACTTTAAACTTTTGTGGTCGGAATAGATACGGCACCCACTTCCCAGAAGATAGTGCCGCCAAATCTTAAGAGCGTGTACTACGGCAGCCAGTTCTAAATCATGCGTGGGGTAATTCTCTTCATGTCGCTTTAACTGTCTGGAGGCATAGGCAATGACTCTACCCTCCTGCATCAACACACAGCCCAGACCTTTTCCGGAAGCATCACAATAGATATCGAAAGGCTTCTCAATATCTGGCTGAGCTAACACCGGAGCGGTGGTCAACAACTTCTTTAACTTCTGAAATGCTTCTTCACATAGATCACTCCATTCATACTTATTGTTCCTTTTAAGTAACTCAGTTAACGGTTTAGCTATCTTGGAGAAATCTGGAATGAACCGTCGGTAATAGCCGGCCATCCCAAGAAAACTCCTAACCTGGGTTACCGATTGTGGTGGTTTCCAATTTAACACCTCCTCAACCTTACTCGGATCCACTTCTACACCATCAGCCGACAACACATGACCCAAGAAAGGTACCTTTTTCAACCAGAACTCACACTTACTCAACTTTGCGTATAGCTTATGATCTCTTAACCTTTGCAAAACTATGCGCAGGTGCTCAGCATGTTCTTCCTCACTCTTAGAGAACACTAGGATATCATCTATGAACACCACTACAAATTTATCCAGTTCAGGCATAAACACGGTGTTCATCAGGTACATGAAATGCGCTGGGGCATTTGTTAATCCAAAGGACATCACTAGATATTCATAAAGACCATATCTAGTGGAGAAAGCCGTTTTAGGTATATCTTCCGGCTTAATTCGGATCTGATGATACCCGGACCGGAGATCGATTTTAGAAAAGACCTTTGCTCCAGCCAATTGATCAAACAACAAATCAATCCTGGGTAAGGGATACTTATTCTTGATAGTTACCGCATTCAGAGGACGGTAATCAACACACAACCGTAGAGTGTGATCTTTCTTTTTTCACGAATATAGCTGGACAACCCCATGGTGAAGCACTAGGCCGTATGAAACCTTTATCTAGTAACTCCTGCAATTGCACCTTTAGTTCCGCTAGTTCTTTAGGTGGCATTCTATAAGGCCTTCTAGAGATAGGAGCTGTCCCAGGCTCAAGCTCAATGGTAAACTCCACCTCCCTTACAGGTGGTAGTCCCGGTAGATCTTCCGGGAAGACATCCGGAAACTCATTTACCACAGGGATTGACTCGAGGGTCACTGCCCTCGTTTTTCTGGCCATGCAACCTAAAGTTTGATGGGCAGGTAAAGTGATCTTCACCTCCCGACCAAGAGCATTAGTAAAACAAATCTCCCTAGATCCGGTATCTATCAATACTTTGTTCTGGGTCATCCAATTCATTCCCAAAATTATATCAATCCCTTGATCTTCAAGGACTAAAGGTAAAACATTTATCAAATGCCCTCCTAAGCTTAAAGCCACCTCACTAGCCACAAGATTAGTAGTTTGCTTTGCCCCAGTAGATTCTATCACATACTTATTTCTTAACTCACGAGTGGCTAATTGATGTTTCTCAACAAAAGCCTTGCTTATAAAGGTATGCGATGCACCAGAATCAAATAAAACAACCACGGGTTGGTGGTTGAGAGGAAACATACCAGCCATAACGGGTTCTCCTTCCGGTATTTCCTCAATATTCATAAAGTGAACCCGGCCGGTCTTGGCATTAAAAACCTTCTTCCTCACAAACCTTTGACCCACGCCTTGCCCTGAAGTTTGGGCTTTGATATTCTGGGTACCCCCCTGCTTGGGAAGACGACAATCACGAGCAAAATGTCCAGCTTGGCCACAATTGTAACAGGGCTGCTTATTGCCTGGCGTTGCCGGATACCGGTTACCTTGGGACTGAGGATTAACTGGGCGTGGTGCATTATAAGGACTCCTCACTGCCCATGATTGCTGTGGAGGCTGTGGTTGCGGAGCACGGAAGGTAGGACGAGGTGGTCCACGATATACCACCTTGTATCGTGGCTGAGCACTGCTTGAGGCTCCCATGGGAGGGGTCTTTCTCTTCAGAGCTTCCTCCCGCCTGAGAGATTCATCCAATGCTTTCATCTTCGCCTCAGCTGAGATGGCCATACTGACTGCTTCTCCGTAATTGTGCAGGGTGCAAGTAACCAGCTTCTCCTGCATCCGGACGTTAAGCCCTCGGAGATAACAGTCCCTCTTCTTAGTCTCACTGTCAACATGTTCCGGAGCATACTGGGCTAAATGTTCAAAGTCACGAGTATAATCCAGCACGCTTCGCCTACCCTGCTGTAACCGCAGAAACTCCTCCAACTTCAGCTTCAAGATACCATCAGGGATGAAGTGAGCACAGAAAACAGTTTTGAAATCCTCCCAATTCAACACTCCTCCCGCCGGTTGGCGAGACAAGAAACTCGCCCACCAAGTACCAGCGGGACCTTGCAACTGAAGTCCTGCAAACTCCACCTTCTGGGCTTCCGTACACTGGGGAATCACCCGGAACTTCTGCTCCAAAGTCTGGATCCATTCCCGCGCCTCAAGTGGATGTTCAGCTTGACTGAAGACAGGTGGATGGGTTTCCAGAAATTGAGAGTACGTGACCCCCGGCTGACCAGCTTGTCTTCCAGATGAACGGTTGCCCAAATTCTGAGCAATCAAGTTCAACAGCCGGGTTTGCTCCGTTCCAGAGTTAATGAGATGTGCAAATGCGTCTGTCAAGGTAGGAGGTCCCGGTGGAGTATCTGGGTCCTCCCTCGAACTCGACTGCTGGTTCCTTTGATTGGCCATTCTACAAAAGTTCAGGGCAAGAGAACATTATCTTCCAAACAACGGATATATCAAACTTGCAAAGAAAAAGGTAAACTCCTTTCGGAACCATCGTCCCATAGATGCAACAACCATCATATATTACACATATATATTCACATGATAGCGGTTCAAACATCACATCAGAACATATTCACAACTCCCTAGGAGTTAGAGCCTACAAACTCAAGCCATTGGATAAACATACAGAGCTACAACCCTAGAGTTCCAAGTACTAGCATACGGGTTACATGAACATATACACAAAACATCATGCTCTCAGTCTCACACTCTCTCTCAAAAGAACCCGGTAAACCACACTCGCCTCACTCGCCACCCTCCATCGGAGCAGGCTGGTTGACTGAGTTCTCACTCCCGTCAGACCTGACTGCACTGGAAGCCAACGACGAAGTCGAAGAAGACGAAGAATTAGTGACGGTGGTCATGCCGGACTCTCCCTGGATCTCACTGGGGTCTTCCTCATCACTATCCTCGTCCACCACCACGGGATGGAACTCCAGTGGTCCGTGTCCCTCAGGATCGAACCCATCCGCATTTGCATTAGCCCATGCAAACGCGTTTGGATCCTCTGGTAGTGCTTCATTGTGTTCCTCGACCTCGAACTCAAAACCCTCAAATCCTTCCAGTACCTCATCGGTGAACTGTGCATCCTCTGGAGCGGGTGGTGCAGCAAGAGCAGGATCCATACCCACTATATCCACCTCCTCATCTGCTCCCTCCTGAGCTGGTGGCTGACCCTCAGCTGGAGCTGGTGGGGCTTCAACATGATGATTGGCAGCTGCTACCAGATGCTCGTACTGCTCCAGGGCTGTCCTCAAGGCGACAATCTCATCCTGCAGCAGCGAGACGCGAGCCTGCATCTCATGAGTGCTGACTCCCATGGCTTCAGTCTGTGCTGCGGCAGTCTCTGCCCCGACTTCCTTGAGATGTTGTATCTCCGCATCCTTCTCGTCCATCCTACGAGCCATGTCCCTCATCGATCTCTCCATCTCATGCTCCCTATCCAGCATAGCCCGCTGTGCTTCTTCCAGACCAGACTTCATTTCCAGCATCTTCATCTTGAAGTCCGTGTTCTTCTCCCTCTGACGCTGATAACTCTTCTGGCAAATCTGTAGAAGACTAAACATGGACACCATGTAGTCCACTGAAGATGCTGCAACTTCATCATTCTCTACCCTTGACTTGTTTTTCAAGGCCTTGACTCGCCGCTTCCAGACCCCATCTTCTGGATCCTGTAGCGGGAAGAACCTGGCAGAGCTTGTACCAATTTCAAACTTATTCTTCTGGCATAGCTCAGTGAGAGCAGTCAAGGCTGCAGTCTGGACAGTATCTTCAAACTCAAATCCCTGGACTCGAGTCTCGTCCAGCTTCCATGTAGCATGAGTCTCGGACTCTGGAATATGCACATAAACAGTACACCCAACCTGCGGCAGAGTGTCGAACTGCTTCCAGATGTACAGTGGTGGCTCCTCAAAGCCCTTTTCCTGCAAGATCTGCCACAAAACTCTGGTGAAACCAGGGCGATTATGATAGCACCCCTGGGTCCAGCCGTCCTGATCCGTGTGCTCCATTGTCTCCATCTGTAGAGACAACCATAGGTCAACCACGGCACACACCAAAACCCCCAAAGAAAAGTTTTGAAAACATGCAATGCATATGATGCAACGTTTTCCTACGCCCTTACAGACTCATATCTTACTCGTATAAAAATTTGGTGGCATCGTATAGCTCTCCCTATATATATAGTCTACCGTAGCTAACGATATGCTAACAGTCAGCATCTGCAAAACAACAACCATTAGACTACTATCACCTAACGACACGACCTTTTTATACTTTAAAATAGGTCCCTGAAATTTTTAAAATAGTAACACCTCTTAGTTAACCCAACCTACGGCTCTGATACCAGCTGTGGCAGAACCGCCCAATTTAAACTGGCTCAAGTGCGTCGAGCCACCCTAACGCAGGGTAACACGCACACGCACTTCAAACAGTTTAAACCCGGTAGTCTGTCGAGTGTCCCCGGGACATCCCGAATCATCCACTGACAACATTTCCTTGACCATAGCTTAGGATCTTTACCGAGTTGGAGATAACATAACATGCATTACCTTTTTACATACATACGGAAAGGTACGAGTTATTACAAACCGAGTTTGAAATACTCTTTAAAAACAAGCCATAGAACAAGAGCCGAAATACAAACTAGCTTTAAACAACTAAAGAGGCAGAAGAGTTCTTGAGTACTCTAACATCTAGAGCCATCTGGGACCTCCGATGCTCTAGGGCTTTTGGCTCTCTTCTTCTGCTTCGGGTTGCGGAACCTCCTCTGGAAAAACAGAAAGGGAAGAACCCTGAGTACGAAGGTACTCAGCAAGACTTACCCGTCTTACGAAAGAAAAGACTCTCAAGGAGGGATGAATAGGCTTTTGGTGGTTGTTTGGCTGACCCGACCTTTGCGGAAAAGCTTACTAGTACTGAGTCCTTATATAGCAGTTTTATTTCAATTAAGTATTAGCTACTCAACTAAGCGGTAAACATCTTTTTCACTCAGGTGATACTAGGTTCAACCAGCACTTTGAATCTCTCACATATAATAGTTCAACTTGTTTCCTCTACGATGTTTAAAATTTGATCAAGTGCACTCACAACCAAGAGTAGTGTTGATCCGGATCCATATACATCCTGCAGGAGATACCTAGCCACCAGCCACGTACAGCTGCGCCAGCTGTCCGCAACAACCTTTCAATTAGTTTGGCCAAAGACCGGAAATATCCTTACCCGAACCCGGGAACGCATCCCCACGTGGGTCCCACGTCTGGCGACCACCCCGTGAGTTCCAGATGACGATTCCGCCTTTCTCCGACCCAGCAAGCACCGGTAAGCGATATTTCCAATCAACGAGCCAGCTAATCTAGTTGGCTTTACTGGCCCCATTACCCAGTAAGAAACCAGGTAGAATCACTCGATCAAGTGCTTAAACAACGGAACGGTCCTTAGTGATTTCATCTAGTAGGCAGAGCTAGAGATCGAGCCTACCTCAATCCGTTCTATCATCCTCTGCCCACTCTCTCTTTAATATCTCATATATGATTCATCTATGATTAGTGAGAACCTAGATCATCATTTTTATAAATAGAACCTGGCAAAGCATAGCTAAGTAGCTGTTCTCTAATCACTTTACTTAATTGCCCTAGTAAGGCTAGTTCTACCAAGGAGTATTTCATGCATCCAGGGTTTTCATTCAACTCCTAACCTAATGCACACATAAAATCATAACATTTGGACTCATGATCTGTTGAAATTAAGTAGGTAAAGATGCATCCGGGGCTTGCCTTGGGTTTCAAAAAGATTAGCGGTCTCGACGGCTTCCTGAGACTCCTGAGCAACCACGAGAACCTCCTCGTACTGAACTGGATCGTCAGAGAAATCCACGTACTCCACTTCCGAAGCTTCAGACTCTATATGCGATGCAAGTTAGTGATGAGAGATGCAATAGTTTGAAAACATAACACAAAGTTCATTTCTCGATACAGTTGCAAGCCAACAAAGCTACCCAAACCTTCCCTAAAGAAAAAGTTATTTCATTTTATGAAGGATTTAAACCTTATTTCTTTTATTCATTTATTAAAAAGAGAAAATTTCCTAAGTGTGATATAATTATCTCCTATAAACCCTAACATTTATTTAGCCAAAATGTGTTTAAGACACAAGAATCCTATTTTAGAATCTTTTTTTAACATTATTCTAGCCATTTTTAATAACTACTCCCTAAGTTGGTATTATTAGTAAACCCTAAACATCACAAATTTTAGGGTTTAGCATTTTTAGATTATAAAGAAAAATCTAAGGAATTTATCAAAATTTATTTCATATTTTTCTGATGTTTCTATAATTTTCTAGAATTAAAACAGTGAATAAATATGATTTAAAGCTAATTCTAAAAACTAATTGATGTTTTTACAGAAAACCCCCTGGCTTTCCTAATCTTCTCCGACGAGGTCCTTGCCCACGCGAGACAGAGTCTCCGCGCAGACCGCACCCTCGCCGGCGTTGACCTCCACGCGCTCGCCGGCGGTGAGGTCTCCCGACGACCACAACGAACCCTAGGGCCTTCCTAAGCTATTGCGCACCCATTCTTGGCCTCAGCTTCCCCGACGAACCCTAACCCTAGCTTCCCCGTGGGCTCGGCGGCGGAGCTCGGTGGCGCTGCGCTCTCCGGCGAACACACCGCGCTCGCCCACCCCTCGACTGGTCCAAAAGCACCAACGAGCCACAAGACACTCTCTGCGCAACCCCAGCCACACCGTGCGTCGCTACACGTCCAAGCGCGCCACGCCGGCCATGGCGGGAACACGCCCGGAGCACGCGGCGGCGAGCGTCCCACGGAGAACTCACGACCTCAAAACTAAAACCAAACCCCCTACGAGCAACAGCGGACCAAGCCGCACCTAGCGCACGCCAAAGCTCGGCCGGAGGAGGTCCGAGCCAAGCTACAGCCGTGCGGCTGCCATGGCGGTGAAGCGCCGCGGCGGCGAATGCCGTTCCCGGCCGTGGATGCGTCGCGGTCTGGCTACTCAGCTCCTAAGCACGATTCTAGCCCCAAGCACAACCTCACAACATTCTCCAACTTCAACCACCAGAGCAGACACAACGAGAACACGGCGAAGGGTCCTTACCCCGGCGAGCCGTCACGGTGAGCTCCAAGACTTGGTTGCGCCGGGCGATGGAGCAGTGGAAACTGAGCAAGAATAGGTGGAATCAAATTAGGAGACCAAGGCAAAGCTTTTGGTGGCTAGGGACGACGCGGAGCGGCTCAGATGGTGACTGCAGAACACCGGCTCGACGGCGGTGAAGACGGTGACGCAGAGAAGCTCGCGGCGGAAAAGGGAAGGAGGAGGCCGGAGCTCGCGGCTATATCGACTTGAGCGATGCAGCGGCGTACGACACCTCCAGCTGCGACACCGCCCATGTTGTCCTTCCCCGGAGTCGACGCGTGGCCGGCGATGCGGTCCATGCGACGCCGGCGGCGAGCTGTGTGCTATGCATGACGTCAGCAATTCCCCATTTACACCTCTATTTGCCCGAGATTGCAGCTTCGATTTCTCTCAATTTCATATGGTAACACCAAAAACTCCCAACATGAAACTTGTAGCTGGATCCTTCAATTTCATTTCTTATTTTGACACTTCCTTCATCCCGAGCTCGAATTTGAGTCGAATTTGAGCTCCAAAGTCACTGCTGCAACTTCCCCCAATTTTCAGAACCCTAGCTGAATTTTACAAATTACTCTCAAAACTTGAATAGAACATGCCCCTGATGCTGAAGACAAATTTGAAATTCACACTTAGTAGAGCAACTTCCGAGTTGGAGGTTTCTGCAGAAAACTTCAAATTCATACTCAATTTGCACGAATTCGAATCTGCTGTCAATTACACTGAATCTCTGAAAACCTATTCTGACTGGTTTTCTTTCGTGCTTTTCCCCTCGATCTAGCCAGTTTCTGAGGGTGACCCAAAAACAAAAGTTGTTCTTCATACATCCCTTAACAACTTTGTTTAAGACACCTTCGTCATAACACCCACAGATCAATGGCTAAACTGCTGTGAAAACCGCTGCTCAAAAATAAAATTTGCAGCCGAAAACTGAAATTGGTTAAGTGTTGTGTCGGATAGTGAATAGTGTCATTTCCCATTTTCCTTCTTCCATTTAATTGAAGCATTCTTCCTCAAGGTTTTCTCACCAATGATAGCCACATAAGTTGCTTAACTTATAAACTTCATTTAGAAATGCTTGGGTTCTCAAAATTTTCGAATTTGGCCACTTTGTTGACTTTGGTCACTTCTTCCCTTTTCTCTTTCTCTTTTCTCTTTTTTTTTTAACATTTTCATTAGACCAATCATTCATTCACATGTTCAAAAGCTCAAAAGAGTGGGATGTTACACCCTCACATATCGGGATCCTTTCTGAAACCCATCTCGAACCTTGCCGGCGGACAGTCCGCCTCTTTTTGCCGGACTGTCCGCAAGTCAGCCTTTTCTTTTTATGCATAAAAATGTCCCGTCTTGTAAAACTCATATAAAATTCAATATAGCTCGGAATATTATGAAACATATTTTTTTGGTTTCATAATAATGTAAATCATATTTGAAAAATATGTTTGAGACCAAATAAATATTTTATTTTCAAGATTAATTAAAAGAGTACTTTGCTTGTTAATTTCATTATTAATTCTCTGTTCATCCAAAAATTATGAAACCAATTTTGTTAGCTTCCTTATGTTATGTGTTAACCATTAGACATGGTTTTTTTTTTGCATATATCATGGCTAGATTGGTACATTTTACCATATGCTTGTTTAAACCTAGTTAACTAGTTATAGGCACTATTAATACATGTGTGCTTCTAAAATTGTTAATCCATTTTGGTTAGCTTTTCTTGACCTTACAGAACCAAATAAAATTGATAACAATCATGAAATACTTATATGTTTGACTCTTTCTTATATTTTTGACATGCTAGTTTGATGTTAATCCTTTTGACAACTATAAAATAGCTCACCTAGCTTAATTTCATTCTCTCGCTACAGCTTGTCATGATTTATCGAGTGCACATCTATAAATGATTGTTTGGTACTTCACCTTGTGTTATGCATTTGTACCATCATTCCAGTCTAGAATTATTTGTGTAATAACCTCGAACCTTGAACCATGCTAGCCCTTTTCCTCTCATGAGTCTTTGCATCTTATATTCCCATTCATGAGCATCATTCCTAATTCATGGATTCATATATTTTTTTATAGAGCATGACGTTACGGAGTGTTGTGATCGTGGAACACCGGATCTTAGCAAGGCACCCCTTTCCAACTATTTTCAGAATGTTAACTTTCTTATTGTTTGTGCATAGGCCTCCTTATAGTGGTTCATATGTGATGATTAGAGTAGAACCTAATAGACATAAGCCTTAGCTCTATATCAACTTCTAGTAAAGTATGATTGTTGAATTATACAAACTTAATTGCTTAGCCGTGCTTAGAAGTCGAGAGGTGACAAGGGCATCACCACTCGCGAGACATAGGAGTTTGTCTAATCATACTTGGATAGTTGGAAAGTTTAAGAGATGATCAACCATGAATATGAGATGAGATTTGAGCAAGTAATGTAGGGCCATGTTGGGAGTGGAATCCAAATGGTTAGGCTTGCTTGAGTTGATGTCCGTTGATAGCCGTGATACTTGAGAACTTTTTCCATACGAACAACATGCTTAGGATGGGGTAGGCAAGCCAAGTACCATAAGTTGGACCATGCTATGGGATGCTTTAACACGGGTTGCGATAAGGGGTACATGTCGGAGTTCGTTACCCCTATGCATCTCCGGCCGCCCTCTCATCGCCGGGTGTGGGTATGCGAACGGTTGAGGGCATGAATTGACACTTATCCTAGGTCGAGGGTATGGTTGTTGGTCTTGCGCCTCGTGTGGGAAAAGTTGTACACACCTGCAGGGTTATAACCTATTGCAATAACCGTGTTCTTCGATATGAACACGCTCATGTACTTGACTTTAACGTGGAATTCGGAAATGGCTTATGGAAGATGATGTAAGCTAGGGTTCCCGATCTTCCGAAAGGTTCAGATAAGCGACGTTTTGGTGGAGTCGTGACACAAATCGATCCGACTTCCGAACAACACGTTCTGAGCCCCGCAATCGTAGCACCACGTCTCCTCAGGTTATCGACCGGCAGATGCACGGTCGACCTCGCCAAGAAGGCTAATCTCTGCCTGCAAATCGAAGAACACAAGCAAGAACAAAGTAGGATGCAACCAAATTGCAGATGTATGATTAATCTCACGAGTTGGGGTCTCACAAACCGATGCAACGACGAAACTGTTCTTGACAGATTAATCTAAGCAAAACCCAAACCCTAAGAAAGGCGATGGCTACTGAATTACAGAGCTTAGGGTCGTGGATGACCCCCTGCTCACGCCCCCTAATGGGCTTGATGACGATACACGACCCAAAGGCCAAAAGACGGTGACGCAGCACCGGGACAGATTCTGGACGCCACCTAGTTTGAATGATTCCCGATGACTCAGGACATATTTGGGCTTCAAAACAACGCCATTAGAAGCTCTATGAAATCTTCTTTCCAAACATATGTGGATTGTCGAAATCGGACTCCGTATGTGGCCTGGGTGTCCGTTTTACCTAAAGCAGCTCCTGGACTCCGAGGTGGACTCGAACTCAAGTTGTAATGGGCCTCCATCTTGACTTGGGCGCCCTTGCTGGTCTCCTAAGGTGGCGGTCAAGGTGGAGGACGTCCTTGAGCATCTTTGAAGCTCTCTCCATATGTCTGGAGCCTACTCCATCTTAGGCCTGGGTCCCATGTGTGAATAACAAGCCCGCGAAGACATTGTAATAATGTATTTGTACCTTCAGTCAAATAATAACATGGACATGTGGAACCAAGTGAATTGTACAACAAATCATTATGCAAATGGAGAAATAAATTCACCTTATAGCCAATGTTCATATCCGATGGTGTCATGTTCTCATCAGAAGATTGAGCTTATGGTTGATGAAATATGATCACTTTACTTATGCAATTGTATTGTTGTATGATTTAGGGATTAGATATGCTATGTCTTTTGCTTATTCACCTATTAAATTCCGCTTGCAATTTTATATTTGGATACTAAAACTTGATTATCCTTTGCATGCACCATATATAAATGTTTAGGATAAGTCCTGCTAGTACGAAATGTACTAACGGTGCTGCTGATAAGTTGTTTTGCAGGTTGCCTTTTTGGAGTGATGTCCACGTTCATCCTGCCAAAGGCGGCAAAGTGGATGAGTGGTGTAGTCGCTCAAGCTTAGGCAAGTGGTGTCCATTGGGCAAGGACATCATTTTCTTCATTAACTTTTCCAATCTTTCCGCTACTTTATATCTATGGATCTAAGGAAACATGGTAGGATAGCCACTTAAACCTAAACTACATTCTAGTTGGATAATAAAATCATCTTAGTTGATAAAAACTCCCATGTACTAGTTGAATTAGGATATAGTTTTATTTGAGGAATCTTTGTAAGGTGATCAAGACTTGTAATCCAAACTTTTAAAATTACTCTCTCACCCATGTGATGATACTCATGGTGTAAAAACGGTATGCGGGTTGATCTTGGACGATGCTCGAGGCGCACACCAGGGAATACCGAGATTATCTTGGTTAACTAGGTTGGTCAATGGATGATGACTCGGTTTAGGCAAGATAATTTGGGCAGCTCCTTATATGGACAATTGTATTTTTGTCTGGAAAATGTTGTTTGGGCTTCGATTAGCTGCTGATGATTTGTTCTTTCTCTCAGGAAATATCTGAATTACAGTATGAAAATCGTCTGTCACTTTAACAAAAATCGTGATAAAGAATAATACGGCCCTAAAAAGTTAATGACCACCCTCCATTTGAGAAATCTTTTATATTATGTAGTATGGCCGATAATGTCGATAAGAATGAATTGTTTAGATCCTCTTGCTAAAGTTTATCAGAACCAAACGGGTCCATCTAAAATTTTGCTATTTGGAGGCCAAAAAGAGGTTGAGCATTTAGCAAGCCAAGATGTGCTAAAGCTTGGTAAAGCTGATTTAAAGTCTAAAATACTCCCGCATTAAAGTACAAATGGGGTTACGTGGAAGAAATAAATAAAAGGTAGCATGGTTAAGTGAAATAGTTTACCAAGGGGATCCAAACAACCCCTACTTAAGTTTAGCAACCTAAGCTTTAGTTTGCTAAAATAAAGTTATGAAATTTAATTGGAGGGAATGCAAACATGGTCTAAGGGTGCGTTTAGTTTCCCAAAAGTTTCCCAAAAAACACTATTCATCCAACTTCTCCCTATTCATCCTATCCCTTCTACTCACAGACACTATTCATCTACATTGTATTTTTGGTAAATAGTGTATTTTTGAGGAATCTTTCCCCAATCTAAACACACCCAGATGAAAAAAATGCTCAAAGCCTTATTATCTGTCAGAATATTTGTCATCACCCGTTGTTGCAAGTGTGTATATGGCCACAAACTGAGTGTAGCTAAGATGGTAAAGTCCTTATGTTTCAACCTGCCCATTCTATTCGAGTTTGACTATTTGAGTACTCGATTCGATATGCGTACCATATTTTCTAGATCTATTTTAGGATTTAACTATCACTATTTTTTGAGAGATGCGATGTTCCCGTCGTTATATGTGAGTATGCATGGATATACATGTGACGGTCTGTGCTATGTTTCAGACAAAAGAAGGTAAGGAATAAATGCCTTAACATATCCTCTGTCCTAAATTATATATCATTTTAGCTTTTTAGGTTCATAAATATTATCTGCACCTAAATATAGTGTATGTCCAGTGGTCTAGATACATACAAACATCCATGTACCTAAGACAAAATCATGCACAATTTAGAACGGAGCAAGTATAAATTAAGAACTTGTTTTTTTTATTCTGGCCACATTCTCTTGGTTTTCGCCGCTTTATTTTCAGAATGCCTACGTGGTTTCATGACCGTAGCGTGCGTGGTACGCATATCGCATATATAAATTCCCTGCTCCCTGCTCTGCCTCTTGATTCCGATCCGTTTTTCTATTTGCAAACTGTGCAAGCCTCAGCAACATTCATTGTCCAGATTGATAAAAGAAGTCGTTTTGAGATTAACCTGGGTCAAACTTCTTAAATGTTGACTGCAATTGTTTCTTTACATGTTAAGTTTAGAAATGTGAAAATTGTATGAGTAGATTCGTATTGAAATAAAGTTTTATAAAAGTACTTTTAAATATATTCTGTAACAAAAAGTATAAGTCAAAGTTATATTTTAGAGACCGCGCCAATACTACTGGAGATTTGACCGAACTTTGACATTTTACATTTCCTTTAACAACTGGGAGAAAGATTAATTACGACGTGGATTCCTCGATGCACCGAGTGCCTTTACATAGGTTGTGATTGAGACGGAATGCTGTCACCGTATAAGCAGGCACCTGTCATCCTTTTTCTCTGGAGCCATGAAACACGACCAATCAGGTTGGAGTCGATTCATCGGAGTCGGAGCCATTCCTTTTCAGGTTAAAGCAAATGCAACACAATCTGACACGATAGATTGGCGACGTCTTCATTTTGTTTTGGTAAGAGCATCTCGACGGGCCCTAAACGAGAGCCTCTATATTTTTTAGAGGCTAGCCCACAAAACTTTAGAGGTCTTCATTTCTAAAGACTTTAGACCATAATTTAGAAGCCTTCCTAAAATAGGGGATCGTTTAGAGACCCGACTAGAGATATTTTCTCTATTGGGACTCTAGGAGACTAAAACAAGGAATAAAAGACCCATTTGGGGGCCTACAGCCGGGCCCTTAAATGGGTCTTCATGCCTTGTTTTAGTCTCTCACTAGAGAAATCATCTCCAGCTGGACCTCTAAACGAGCCCCTATTTTAGGAAGGCCTCTAAATTATGGTCTAAAGTCTCTAACAGACAAGGCCTTCTAAATTTAGTCACCCCACTAAAGTTAGAAGCTATAAAATTTTTATGGACTATCCTCTAAAAGAAATATAGAGGTTCTAATTTAAGAGGGAGACGCTCTGTAAGCTCCGTGCCTCCCTTCAAGCCAAAGACGGATAGGGGCATGGAGCAGAAGTGAAAGGAAACGTGGTGACCTGTCATTTTAAACTATGGATTGCTGATTGAGCAGACACTGATTTGTCTCTGTTAGCGTCGACGTCGACAACTCGACACAGACCAAAGAGGAGGGTCCTGGCTTGCTGGTGGCCTGCAGGCTGGCCCTAGCGAGAGATCTTTATGCTAACAGATCACTAGGCTGGCCTGCCTGTTTGTTCCTGGGCTGCTGGTGGCCTGCAGGCTGGCCTGCTTTTTTGTCCGGATAATGGTCACCAAGATCTTCATGCTATTCCAATGGAAAATGTTTTATTGAGGTCCCTTAACTTTTGTTAAGTCCGGTTTAGGTCCCTGAACTATTAAACCAGGTAAAAACGCGTCTCTCAACTTTTAAAACTGTCCATATTACGTCCTTCAGCGGTTTTAGACGGTTGTTTTACTACGGTAACCGTGGGTTTGCTATAGTTACTGCAGCTTTGTATTTTCTTTTATTTATTATAATTTTACTAAATATTTGAAAAATTATAGTAAATCACATAAAAATCATAAAATGAAAACTCTAATTTTATTGGACTCTATACGAGTAGATCTACACACTGAATATATATTATGGTCTGCTTTAATACAAAATTTTTGTTGCACCTTTAGATCTATGCTCGTCTGGAAATAATATAAACTACATCTATGAATTGGTGCAACAAAATTTTTGTACTAAAGCACACAATAATCCTCAGTGTGTAGATCTACTCATATAGTGTCCAATAAAATTAGAGTTTTCATTTTATGATTTTTATGTGATTTACTATAATTTCAAATATTTAGTGAAATTAAATAAATAAAAGAAAATGGAAAACTACAGTAACCGTAGCAAACCCACGGTTACTGTAGCAACAAACCGTCTAAAACCGCTGAGGGATGTAATATAGACGGTTTTAAAAGTTGAGGGACGCGTTTTACGTGGTTTTATAGTTCAGGGACCTAAATCAGACTTGGTAAAAGTTGAGGGACCTCAATAAGACTTTTTCCTAATCCAATTCTAATCCACGTTTCTGTCACGTACCACTAGGTGAGCCCCCTGCAAAAAAAATAGCTCGGAGAAAGAGCTGGAAACACCAGAATGAAGCCCAGGAAGACAAAGCACAACCGGATGTACTGGCTGGCCCAAACTGAACCGGCTGGAACCGATCGCGCAACAAGAAAGCTTGCTCCATCCTTTATTTACGAAATGGCAGAATGTGTAGGAAAAGTTGTAGCTGGCCTAGACTCGGCGAGCTTAGCGGAGAACCGGACAGCGGACCTTTCGTCTGTCGTTTTTTAAAGAAGGAACCTATATTGATCTTAGCACGTTAGAGCATCTCCAACACAATATGCAAAAAGGATTAGATAGACAAAAATACAAAATCACTCTTAAAACAAACATTCAACAGCCTCTCTAAGCGCCTCCCGTAGCTATCCGGTTCGGCATCCCACCTCTCGCGGTAGCTTTCTTTACCTATCTGCTCGGACATCGGTACTTTTACAAACAAAAACTGAGAAAAAAAGGAAAAATTATAAAGAAGTTTAAAACTCTAATCATCTTCCTCAACGACTTCACGGATCCGTTTGTCGCTGCCATCAAAACCGCTTCCCAATTGTCGCTAGATGCCAGAGCCAATGTCCACAAAGTAGAGGCCACAGAGGAGGGCTTACTGCTAGGCGTAGATACCGAGTACACTGCCTCCTATGCGCATCGGCCAACTCCAGCCCCCATGACGCAACCTTCAAATCCAACGCCGGCAACCCGAGAAAAACTCAAATTTCCACCAGAGATCATATTCCTCGGAATTAAACAGGTCAACAACATCATCACCTGAAGAAGATAATGATGTGTCGACCCTAGACTCCAACACAGGTCTCCCCGGCCTCTCCATTGGCGTCGGAGTAGATTGCCGGGAGAAATTATTCCCCTGCAACGCCGTCGCTTCCGCATCGCCGGTGCCACCAGGAACAAGAAGCCGCAGAGGAGTCATGCTCCTCAGGCAAACCCTAGTTGCGCCGCCAAACATCGACGGCGAACAAACCCTAGATCTAGAAGGACTCGACTAAGGACTCGATCTAATAAAAGATGGATCCCCGCTCCACCTGCCACCGGCTAGTAAACCGGTGACGGAGGAAAACGGGGCCGGAGGCGTGGACGGCGGCGGCGTCCGCGGGGGACGGGGCAGGAGCCCATGCTGCTAGCTACCTTTCGTCTGTCGTTGTATCCGTCAAATTCATGATGTTACACACCGTGACCATGTGTCCAAACACTAGCTTTTCATCCTCCGGATACGACCCCCTGCCCTTTGGTCCATCAGGTTCAGCTCCAAGACACAAATCAGACTTGTCCACCACACATATAGGTTAATTTGCTTGGTCAACATCCATGTGGCATGTATTATTTTGTTGTGCTAGCACCCGATCGAACAAGATCTACACACACAGCCTGGCCACACATCTGGCTCTAGCTAGCACCGCACAATATGCACACGGTCCCATTTCGAAAGGAAATCTAAGAAAAATCCGAGTAAGGACGACTAGCTAGCGTGCCATGAACGGCTAAAGTGTGGAAACCTTGTCATCATCGGAGCTAGGTGATTAACATGTATGGTTGAGTTTGGAGGAGCATAGATGTACGCACGCAACCAATCGAAGATTGTATAGAGAACCTCAACCTGGATGTAGGACAGTGCTAGGGAAGGAGATGGGAACTGAGAGCCAACGTCAGCGAGGTGGATGCTGGCGTATGGCGACGAGTGTCGCCTTGCCTTCTGCTTTACTTATGTGCTCCAAGTCCAAATGCAACCTGATATTCTACATGTGTTTCACAATAAGCTGGAGCATTCATCGTTGCCACATACTCGGTCTAGCGCCTACTCATTATTCGAGAAGCAGCGCAGCTGGGTCATCCGGTCATATCTCCTGTCCTGTCTATGCCAAATATGAAAGAGCTCATTGATCATCACTTCCCATAAGGATGTGTTCAGATTCAGGAAAAAATACTTCTCCAACAAGTTTTTTCTATTCATCCCACTCACAGAACACGCTACGCAGTGCACTATTTATCTAGAAAAAGTATTTTTTACTTCCAATCTGAACACAGCAATAGAGGCGGTGGCAGCAGCCTCCCCGGCGCTTGGAGCCTCCTCCAGTACTGGCCTCCAAGATGGTACTGCTTATGGTCATGCTCATGTACGGTGTACCTCGACAAAACCATCTAGCCACGGTCCGTCGTCGGCAACCTCCCAGAGCTAAGTGGAGAGCCATTTGATATTTTGACACCACTTTCCTACAAAGCATGAGAAGATTATGTGTTACAAAATACACCGATATACGCATGTAGTCAGGCAGCTGCCGCATTGAAAAAAATAACACCGTACCGTGCCTTCTGCTTTATTAATTTAACTAACCAAATCAAACCTGTTATTTTGCACGTGTTTCACGTGTGATCGCATGCACGCTGATAAGCTCTGCAGGTACCCCACCTATTCAAGACAAGACGCAGCAGCTGTGCCATCTCCTCTTTATGCCATAGACAAAGAGCACATGCATGCATTGATCATCAGTTCCCACATCAAAGGATCGAGGCGATATGCCAGCAGCCTCCCCGTCGCTTGGAACCTCCATGCCCTCCTCCACTACTACCCTCCAAGTGTTACTGCTCATGTTGATGCTCGTGTACCTCGCCCAAACCCTTAGGCCTCGGCGGAAGAGCACGTGCACCGCGCCGCTCCCGCCGGGGCCGTCGCCATGGCCCGTCGTCGGCAACCTCCCGGAGATGTTGCTCAGCGACAAGCCGGCGTTCCGTTGGATCCACCACGTCATGAAGGACATGCACACCGACATCGCCTGCGTGAAGCTAGGCGGCGTCCACGTCATCCCCATCGCCTGCCCCAAGATCGCTCGTGAGGTGCTCAAGAGGCACGACGCCAACTTCACCTCCCGTCCACTAACCTTCGCCTCTAAGACGTTTAGCAGAGGCTACATGGACGCCGTCATGTCCCCCTCCGGCGACCACTGGAGGAAGATGCGCCGCGTGCTCGCCTCCCAGGTCGTGTGCCCGTCTCGCCACGCGTGGCTCCACGACAAGCGTGCCGACGAGGCCGACAACCTCACCCGCTACGTCTACAACCTCGCCGGAGAAGAAGGGGCCGTCGTCGACGTCAGGCACGTCGCACGCCACTACTGTGGAAACGTCATCCGTCGGCTCGTCTTCAACCGGCGCTACTTCGGCGAGCCCCAGCCCGATGGCGGCCCGGGCCCACCGGAGGTGCAGCATGTGGAGGCAGTCTTCGCCTCCGTGGGCCTTCTCTACTCCTTCCACGTCACCGACTACCTTCCATGGCTGCTAGGCCTCGACCTCGACGGCCACGAGAAGATGGTCATGGAGGCCAACGAGACGGTGTGCCGGCTGCACGACACGTTCGTCGACGAGCGGTGGAGGCAGTGGAAGAGCGGCGAGAGGTTGGATAATGAGCCCGAGGACTTGCTCGACGTGCTCATTACGCTCGAGGATGCTGAGGGCAAACCGGTGCTCTCCATCGAGGAGGTCAAGGCTCTGCTGATGGACATCACGTTCGCGGCCATGGACAACCCGTCGAACGCGGTGGAATGGGCTTTGGCGGAGATGGTGAACAGCCCGGAGATGATGAAGAAGGCGGTGGAGGAGATCGACACCGTCGTGGGCCGAACCCGGCTGGTGCAGGAGTCCGACATCCCACGGCTAAACTACCTCAAGGCGTGTATCCGTGAGGCGCTCCGCTTGCACCCCGTAGCGCCTTTCAACGTGCCCCACGTGGCTCTCGAGGACACCAACGTTGCTGGTTACTACATACCCAAGGGCAGCCACGTCATCGTCAGCCGCATCGGCCTCGGCCGTAACCCAGGTGTCTGGGACGACCCGCTCCGCTTCAACCCTGACCGCCACCTCGCCGCTGATCCTATGGTTGAGGTCACGCTCGCCGAGAACGACCTGCGGTTCATCTCCTTCAGCACCGGTCGCCGTGGCTGCATTGCCGCCTCACTCGGTACAGCTATGAGCATCATGCTCTTTGGCAGGCTCTTGCAGGGGTTTTCCTGGAGCAAGCCGGCAGGGATCTCAGCCGTCGACCTCAGCGAATCGAGGCACGACATTTTCATGGCCAAGCCGCTGGTGCTGCACGCCGAGCCACGTCTGCCGGTGCACCTCTACACGGTTCTCTCCGCCGCAGAATTCATGTAGTTAATAATGTACAAAATTATGCCCAGTGGTGCACCACAAACCACGCGTAGTTAAAGTAGGGCGCTCTCTCTCTCTCTGAAAAGTGTCATTCTAGGAATTGTGTAACAGATTAAGAAGGATTTTCTCTTATTTATTAGCCATAGTTAGAACTACTAAATGATTGTTGCGTGCATATACACATACCACTACTTGCGTGCATATACCGGCACATAAAATCTGTGACTAATGACTCGAGTCATTAGTTACCGTTGAAATAATCGAGACTGATGACGGCCTTTAGTCCCACTTCGTATAACAATTCACAACCCAGGACTAAAGGTGTCGCCGTGTCGCTACATACGCTGTTGTGGAGGCACCTTTAGTCCTGGTTAGTGGTAAGTCCATTTACTTTTTTTATCCTTTCCACTTCCATAAACTTGAGGTAATATGATGTACTTGGAATGAAATTAACAATAAAAAAAGGTAGAGTACGTCACTGGTCCCTAAATTCACAAATCGACCATTTAGGTCCTCAAACTTGTTCGGTTGTGTCATCCGGTCTCTAAACTTGCAAACCACCCGTTTAGGTCTTCAAATTTGTTCACTTGTGTCATCCCGGTCCTCAAACTTCGTTGTAGTATACCATTTGAGTCAAAACAGAACGATCTAAAAACTTTATATCAAAAAATAATTCATAATTTTTTATATTAACTCGAATGAAGATAAAATTCTACATCTTTGTTGTTGAAAACATTTTGAATTAAAAATGTTAAGGGTCTCAAAATATTGTTATAATTTTATAGATTTTGAAATTTAAAATTTAAAAATTAAATTTTAGGAGAAAAACGATTTTATTTGAATTTTTTAACTACAAAGTTGTAGATCTTATCGAGGACTATAATTTTGATATAGTGTTTTCTTCATTTGAGTTCATATGAAAAAATTACGAATAATTTTTATGTGAAGTTTTCAAATATCTTGTTTAAGGACAGGGATGCCACAAGTGAATAAGTTTGAGGACCTAAACAGGTTATTTATAAGTTTAGGGACCGGGGTGTGGCAGAACCGCCAATTTAAACTGGCTCAAGTGCGTCATAACGACCGGTTCCGATCATCGGACGCACTTCAAACAGTTTAAACCGGTGATCTGTCGAGTGTCCCAAGGACTCTTCGATAAACCACGTTAACTCATACCTCTGCCATACATCAGGATCGTTTTCGGTGAGGAGAACACAACGAGCATTATCATTTTTACATAACATACCAAGATTCTTACTTCTTACAAGCCAGGTTTTGAAGAGAACTTAAATGCAAGTCAAACCATTACTAAGAGTTTAATACAATCCAGTCTAGGAAGTTCTATAACACACATATCTACAGCCTCCGGCTTAGCCCTAGAATCATCGGGACCACGATGATCTAGGTCTTCTGGATCTTCTTGGTGATCTCCTCCGTAGCTTCTTCTGAAAACAAAAGGGAGATTCCCTGAGTACAAAGGTACTCAGCAAGACTTACCCGCCTTACCAAAGAAAAGACTCCCAAGGAATATGATTGGGCTTTATGTGGATTTGGCTGACTCGACTCGTTTGCTTAAAAGCATTACTAAAAATTGATCCTTACATTTATGTATTTTATGCTCAGTTGAGTTGTTACTTATCCATCTAGGTGATAAAATATTTTGCATACAGGTTGTACTAAGGTCAACCAGCATTTATGAATCAACCTTCTCTTGTTCAACTTGTTTCCTCTACGATGTTTAACACCTGATCAAGTGCACTCATAACTAAGAGTTGTGTTGATCCGGATCCATGTACATCCTGCAGGAGATACCCAGCCCCCAGCCACGCACAGTCGATCTTACTGTACGCAACAACCTTTCAATCAGTTGGACCAAAGACCGGAAATATCCTTACCCGAACCCGGGAACGCATCCCCACGTGGGCCCTACGTCTGGCGACCACCCCGTGAGTTCCAGATGACGGTCCCGCCTTTCTCCGACCCAGCAAGCACCGGTAAGCGATATTTCCAATCAACGAGCCAGCTAATCTAATTGGCTTTACTGGTCCCATAACCCAGTAAGAAACCAGGTAGAATCACTTGATCAATCAATTAAACAATGGATCGGTCCTTAGTCACTTGAACAAGTAGGCAGAACTACGGATCGAGCTTACCTCAATCCCTCCTACCAACTTCTGCCCACTATCTTTCAACCCAACCCGTTCATGATTCATATGAGATTGGTGATAGCCTAGATCATCATCTTTTATCTAAATTTTACTAAGCATAGCCAATGTAAACATTGCTACTCAAATTTCTTCGCTAGGCAAGGATAGTTCTATCAAGGAACATTTCATGCATAAAAGGGTTTCAACCAATCCCTAACCTAATGCACATAAAATTATAAAATTTGGACTCATGAATATTATGAAACAATGGGTGATTTAAAGATGCACCGGGGCTTGCCTGGAATCACGAGTAGGTCAGATTCTTCCGCGATGCGAGATTCCGGAGCGATGACGATCACTTCCTTGACTTGTCGCTGCTTCTCCGCGAATCCCACGAGCTCGTACTCCGAAGCTTGAGATACTAAAACGTAATGCAAGTTAGCGATATGCGATGCAACACTTTATGAAAAAGCTAAGCAACTTTCCCTTCTCGATAAAGTTGCAAGCCAACACAACTACCCAAGATTTTTAAAAGCTAAACCTATATTTTTTTCTTTAATAAAACTTGCCTTAAATCATTTTTAGTTTATTTTTAATGGTTTAAAATCATTTTCTAAAGGGTAAAGCATTTAAATAAATACATAAAACAATTTTAGAAATCATTTCTAATTATAAAAGATTTATTCAGAATTTTAACATTTTATCAATTATTAACAATTATTTAATTAATCTAAACAAAGGGATTAAATTAATCACCTACACTTATTGACTTAGCATTTTTAATGGATGACAAATTTTAAAACAAGTTTAACAAAATTGGTTTCATCATTTTTGGACTTTCCTATAATTTTCTATGAATTAAAAGGTGAAAAACCGAATTTTAAATCTATTCAGAAAACCTTAATTGGCAGTTTTACAGAAAACCCCCTGGGCTTTACCTTCTTTACCCGCGAGGCCCCTCCCTCTGTTTTAAACAGAGGGCGCGGCACGGACGGCGGCGCCGGCTTGACCGCGGCCTCTCGCCGGCGACGAGCACCCTCGGCCACGGGGAAGGCGCCTAGAGCTTCCTCACGACCTAGCGAACCCACCCCCCCCTCTTCTCTCTTGCTTACAACACGGAAACCTTCTCGCGGCGGAGCAGGCGGCGGCGCTAGGACGCTGCACGTCGGCCGGCCAAGAGACGACGAGCTGGGGACAAAACTCAAGACTAAGAGCACCACCGGACCTAGGGGAAACTCAAGAGAGAGCTAGCTCGGGCGGAGGTGGTCCGAGGCGTCCTGGCCACGTGAAGCCGCGGCCCTGGTGGCGATGACGGCTGGACAGAGGTGGAAGAAATGGCAGAGGAAGGTGGCTTTGGTGGAAATTAGTGGCTGGGATATAGAGCAACGGATGAAGCACTTGAAAACGAATAGTTGAGCAGAAAGAATCGATCAGAGAGGATCGAATGGCGGCGCAGGACAGCAAAACATCGGCGACCGGAAGAGAGCCAGGAACGGGAAAGAGGAAGAAAGAAGTAGAAAGGAGGCGAGCAAAGACTACTTATCGACGGAAAACCGACCCAGAGACTCGCCACCTCATGCTACCGCGCTTGACACCACGATCTACATGCGCGGCGGCACGTGGTCAGAGAAACCGACCTTGCCGGCGAGCAGTATGCCTGCTTGCTCCTCTACTCCTTCCAAACCGCGACATTGCGAGCTCGATTTCTCCCAATTCTTAATTCAAACTCATCTCAATCCAAACATAAAACTTGAAATCGAACTCAAGCCCTACACCTTTCCTCTTAAGCCTTTTCTGATTCGAGCAACAACCAAGTTGGATTTGAAGCTCAAACTCCCGGATACTATTAATCCCCAATTTCAGAGGTTGCAGATTCGATTTCTCAAATTACTTTTGAATTTCCATTCAAACTCTCCTCGATCCCCAAATGAAACTTGTCCGTAACACATCCAATTACATTTTCTATTTTGGCACCATACTCAATTTCTCGCTCAATCACTCTAATTTGGGCTTGGATCACCGGTCGGTTTAAGGGGTTCATTAGAACTCTGAAACCCTAGGTTGGTCCAGATTTTCAAGCTCAAATTACTTCCAAAATTTGAATAGAACCTGCTGTTCCTCCAAACACAAAAGGTCTTTGCCTTAACTTGAATTTCATTTCTTATTTTTGGACCTCTTTCAGATTCTCAACGGTTTGAGCTTAATTTGAGAAATTTCATATCAGCCACTTTAACTCTGATTTTACTGAACCTTTTGCTGATTCGATTTTCAACCATGTTTATCTCCTTGCTCCTGACCCGATCTCGATCTAGCCCAAACAGAAAAGTTGTTTATTGTACTTTACTCAACATCTTTTATTTTTACACCTCAATCATTTGATGAACGGTTTGCCCTCCACTTAGCTCTGAAGATGACTGTCCATTATGCCAAAACCTGAATTTGAATTTCTTGTTTTCGTACGGTGAATAGTAACACTTTTTCTTTTCTTTCATCCATTAATTAAGCTATTTCCATACTCATTTCCTCCTAATTTTGTGTCAAACATTCTCCACAGATCTCCTGGATTTATTTGAAATTTTTACTTTAAATTTATATCGAATTTTGACCAAATTTTGACTTTGGTCAAACTTCGTGCCGTTTAAAAATCGGGGATGTCACACGGGGTAATACAACCGAACAAGTTTGAGAACCTAAGCGGTCGATTTGTGAGTTTAGAGACCGGAATGACACAACGATACAAGTTTAGTGACCGGTAACGTACTTTACTCATAGAATAAAATACCTGTTCATAATGGATGGAGTAGAAGAATCAAGATGTTTTAGGGCGCAACTTAGGGCATGTTTGGTAGCCTGTATATAGCTCAGTTTGACCCATCAGATGCAACAAACGCTTGATTGGTTGCTTGCATGGGTACTTGGGCCTGATTCACAGGATGCAAAACGCACCGCTCAACCTGACTCCATGGAAACGAAATCGAGTTTTGTTTATGCTCAGCCTGGATCGCACGATGCTCTGCACACATCCTGGCCTTCAGTTTTCTATGTTGCTTACGTGGTCGCCCAGACATCTAATCATCTTCTCCTGTCGGCCAACATCAAAACTTCAACAGCAGCGCCAACCAAACACCCCTATCTTGCATGCGCATGGCCTGGATGACGGCAGCCTGGCTACCGAATACAAGACAGACTCACCTCAAACGAGAACCAATCGCACCCTTAACTAACGGCGATCCATAATATTTTATTTCTTTTATCTCTTTGCTCTTGGTGAGAATTTAATGTGAGTTTTAGGTATTTTATATCATCAGGATGTAGATGCTTGACTATGGTACAGTACAGGATGTGCTTGCTCCTTATGGCACCGGGTCTCTTTTACTCGGTACATTTGTTACATGAATGAGTGCATGGTCCGACGCTTAAAAATCTTCTCTAGATGTATAAATAAAGGGAATAGAAAAATGAGTGGTGGAGAGATGGTTAATGTATAAGTAATAAAAAACTAATTTAAGAAGTCCACTTACTACAACAGTTAGCAGCTCAAATTTCAAAGAGTAATGCTGTGTTCAGACATGTCCAACCCTATCACTTCATGCCCCATCATTGTCCCATGGTGACAGAGACTCTTAAAAAAACAAAATACATACAAATAAGACAAACCGACACGGATCACAAAATAGAATATGTGGCCACGAATGACTTCTACCATGGTTGCCGAACACAAAATTGATTTCTCGCATTTCATCCTGCTTGGACAGCCGGATATAGACCTGAGCATTTTGTGAGCCGGGCCTAATTAGGGCCGAGCCGCAAAAAAGCCCGGTATATTTGGGACCAAAAATTTATGCCCACGCCCATCCCATGGGCAAGTTCGGACCGAGTTTTCGGGCCGGGTTCGGGCCGGGCTGTGGGCGGGCTCGGGCTTCCCGTTCTTTTTTAGTTGAAAAATAAATGAAATAAAGCATCTGGACGGGCTCGGGCCGGCCCAAATTTTTTTTGGGCTTGGTTTTGGCTGCCCGCGCCCGTCCCATTAGAAGGCGTGGGCGGGCCAAAACCCACCGGGCTCGGGCCGGGCCTCAAATGCTCAGGTCTAGCCGGATACGACCCTGTCCAGTATAGTTGGCCAGATGGGCCAAGCACGACGGGCCAGTACGGGAACAGTCCGAAAAAGCACGACCTAGTACGGCACGGGCATGACACCCTATAGTGCCAATGTTGGCACGAGGCATGGTCTAGATAGTGCCTGAGCCGCAGGTCTGGCCCACGGCACTAGTGCAGGCATAGCACGACTAATTGGTCGGCACGGCCTCGTCATGATTTTTCTACAAATAGATCACCTACAACCCATCTAAGGCCCAATATCAAACCCTAGTAAAAAACACTCACCTCCCTCCCCAAGATCTCAGCAGCCCCACCTCCGATGGCTCCCTCTCCTCTCCGATTCCTTCCTTTCGTAGTTCCGCCCCCAACGCAGAGATGCCGCGCTCCCAGTCTCCTCCCTCCTCCCGTCCTCCATTCTCCATGGCACTGCCACCCTCTGGACCCCTCCCTCCGCATCCACTCTCTACAGCACCCTCCTATCCCTCCCTTTCCCAGTGCCGAACCGTCGACGTCAAGATTCGGCACCACGAAGGCGAGTCGGCCTAGGAAACATCGAGTTGCCCATAGTGCAAAGGAGCGGTGTGATGGTGGTGCGGCGGCGGGCCACCGTGCCCAATGTCACGGCTCATCACGGATCCGCCACTCGTAGTGTCGTGCGAGTGCCACGACCTCGGCACGGCTGCCCGAGGTATCACGGCACGGCTAAACATGCCGCGTAGTGTCGTGCATGCGCCGTGCCGTGCCGTGCGGCCCAGTTGGCAATATATAGCCCTTAGGTCCATCACAGGTCAGCTCCTGGGCACAAATCAGACTTGTCCACCGCACATATAGGTTAATTTGGTCCACCACCCATTTTTTGCTCGTGGGATTCTGTTGTTGTGGTAGCACCCGAACAAGATCTACACACACCACAGCCGGCCACACATATGACCGTAGCTAACACCGCACAATATGCACACGGTCCCATTTCCAAAAGGAAATCTAAGAAAAATCCAGTAAACGTCTAGCTCGCGTGCCATGAACGTACGGCTAAAGTATGGAGACCTTGTCATCATCGGAGTTAAGTGATTGATATGCATGGTTGAGTTTGGAGCCATATATGTACACACGCGACCAATTTAAGAATGTATAGAGAACCTGGGTGTAGTACAGTGCCAATAGTATTATATTTCTACATAAACTTAGTTTCCAAAAAGAAAAAAAAATATGGAAAAACTTTTGTGCACATAAACGCCCCTACGGTCCTACCAGGCAAGAGTGACCATGGAGCTGTTGGACTTCTTCCTCGGAATTCTACACGAACAATGGCGACTCGTCACTGCAACTCTACTCGTGGCATTTGCCCTTCCTCTCCTCTCCATCCACCTCTCACGCTCAAGGAAACAGAGCAGATGCAGCAGTCCAGCCCTGCATCTCCCTCCAGGTCCCCGGAAGCTGCCCTTCCTCGGCAACCTGCACCAGATCGGCCCGCTGCCGCACCGGAGCCTGCGTGAGCTCGCGAGGCAGTACGGGCCGGTCATGCTGCTGCGGCTGGGCTCAGTGCCGACGGTGGTGGTGTCCTCGCCGGAGGCGGCGAGGGAGGTGATGAGCACCCATGACGCGCGTTGCTGCAGCCGTCCATCCATGCCTGGGCCACGGCGGTTGACGTACGAGTACAAGGACGTCGCCTTCGCCCCCTACGGCGACCATTTCCGCGAGAGGCGCAAGCTTCTTATCCTCGAGTTGCTAAGCATGCGCCGCGTGCAGGCTGCCTGGGACGCCAGGGAGGCTCAGGTATCAATCGATCACTCCTGAGTCCTGACAGTGAGCTAGCAAAACTTGTGCAGGTTCTGATCCGAAGGTATCAAGGGTCTGATTGGATCCAGGCCGAAAATTGCCCAGCCAAAATCAGGCCTAGCCCGTAACATTTGGCCCTCACTTGTTTAGAACCAAAATTGCCTGACCAAATGCTATTCTAAATAAGTTGCCCAAGTTTTGGCATGGCTTATCCATATTTTGGCATACCTATGTTTTCGTTGGGCAACTTTGGCCTTAGACCAATCAGGCCCTAAATCTCCGGCTATGGCTAGACATCAAACGCTGATCATGTTTCATGTATATAATTTAGCTGTTATAGCATGATTTAGCTTCGCTATTAGTTGTTTTAGAGTCTTGCCGCTAAAAGACTTAGCCCGCTATTCAAAACTATTGAACAATATGCCTCAAACACTTATTGTTAGGTGGACAAGCTTGTAGAGAACCTGACTCGTGCCGGACCGAACCCGGTGGTGCTCGATGAGCACATCTTCAGCGCCGTGGATGGCATCATAGGCACGGTGGCGTTCGGGAAAACGTACGGCGCGGAGCACTTTCAGAAGCAGCTCATGAACATTCTCTGTGAAGCGATGGACATGCTAGGCAGCTTCTCGGCCGAGGATTTCTTCCCCAGCGCTGTTGGCCGTCTCATCGACTGCCTGACGGGCCTGGTCGCCCGTCGTGACCGGATTTTCAAGAGGCTCGATGCCTTCTTCGATTCAGTCATCGATCAGCACCTCGACCACACTAATTGCAACAAGCTCCATGATGAGAGCTCCAGATCAGACCTGCTGCAGGCGCTGATTGAGCTATGGAAGGACGACGGAAGCGCGGCGCCTTTCACGCGTGAACATGTGAAGGCTATGCTCTTTGTAAGTTTGAGCTTTCCGTTATGTCTAAGGGCCTTGTCTAGTTCCCAACTTTCAACCAATTTTGCACACTGACAATCGTGCCTCTCATAGAAAAACATCAACTTGCCACCAACTTACCACCAATTTTTTCATCTAAACATGTCCTAAGTTACGATCCTTATTTATCTTTTGAGGGTTTTAATCAAGAATTTTGGTACCTCTGGTTCTGTAAATTAAAGAAACTTCTTTTTGGTTAACTGTTCGATATTATGCTACTTTATCTTCTTCCAGGATACATTTATCGGTGGAATCAACACGAGCGCTGTTACCATGGTGTGGGCGATGTCCGAAATGATCCGACACCCAACGGTGCTAAAGAGTGTTCAAGACGAGATCAGAGCAGTGGTAGGAAACAAACAGAGGGTTTCGCGTGATGACGTGGCCAAGTTCAGGCGTCTGAAGATGGTGGTGAAAGAGACCCTCCGGTTGCACCCTCCATTAACTCTGCTACTTCCAAGGGAAACCATTCAGCAAGTTAATATCATAGGATATGATGTTCCTGCAAACACAAGAATCATAGGGAACGCATGGGCAATCAGCAGGGACCCTAGCATTTGGAAAGATCCAGAGGTGTTCAACCCAGAGAGGTTCAAAGGTTCAAAGACCGACTTCAATGGGACACATTTCGAGTTCACGCCGTTCGGCTCAGGTCACCGGATTTGCCCTGGGATGGCCATGGCTGTGGCTAACATTGAGTTCACCTTGGCCAATCTGCTATGCTGTTTTGATTGGGAACTCCCGCATGGGGTGAGGAAGGAGGACATAAGCATGCAGGAGGCAGGTAGCCTGGCGTTCCAAAAGAAGATGCCGCTCGTGTTGGTGCCAAGGAGGGTACAATAGTACTATGTATGTATTGAACTAATACACAACCAAGAAAGTGAAGCTATACGTGATTTTCTCTCGTTGGGTATCGAAGGAATTGCATATTATGTTCTCGTAAAGTATGCCACGTTTACGGTTCTGGATACTTTTCTAAAATACATACATACTCTTCGTCCAAAAAGAATGATATTTTTTTACTTTTAGACATCACATTTGATCACCCGTCTTATTCAAAATCTTTGGATAAATACTAAAACAAATATGTCATGATGAAGGTACAGTTAATGAAAAACTAGTTATAAATAAATAAATAATATTTATATAAATTTTTGAATAAGACGAATGGTCAAACATGATATCTGGAAGTAAAAAACATCATTCTTTTTCGGGACGGAGGAAATATGTGTATATATATATACCATAATGCAATTATTTTTTGGTGGGAATTTTTGTATCACTACCCAGGAACAGCATGTTTGCCGTGTGCTTGAAACGTTGTCGTGCGTTTTCTATCGGACAAACCGCAAATGTCCCCAAGTAAAACACTCGGTGAATACAAAGCACTCAGCAAAGATCTTTTGGGCACAGACATACACAAAACTCTCGGCAAAGAGACCTGCATGCCCCTCAGGTGCGCCGGCCGTTCGAAACTGTAAAAGCCCAACACACGGCAAAACTTTAATTTGTCGTGTGCTTTTTAGCTACTCTCAACAAAATGCTCCACGTGAGCAGCACGCACTATACCACATCCCCACAGCGCCGACCATAATTTAGTCGCTATAAGTCGTTATAACGACTAATCATCTGTCGCTACAGACTTATGCCGACGCCACCTATAAGTCGCTGAAAGTGGCGTCGCTATAAATATATACCGACCAACACATTTGTACTGACCAACAGTCCGACGCACCTTACAGAAATAACGACGAACAGTCCAACAGACGCATGGAGTAGATAACAATCCAACGCATGGTATAGAATACACATTTTGTAGAATACACACTTTTATATAAAATTACCCAAAAATTATTCTACCATAAATGAATATGCAGACATCACAAGATACATCATAGAGGAAACATATTGGATTGATTCATTGAAAAGCATGTAGTATTGATATTAAGTCATCCATACACATGAGCCAGTAGCACAAGAATGTCACATTGTGCATCGAACTAATTGATTAATGAGCTAGGCAAGGTCACAAACAAGACTCGTACAACAGACTGATCAACAAATCACACAACCAAAATACTAAAATTCACTACAACCAGTAAGCTTGCAGCCATACAACTAAGCTCACATCCATTTAGGTTGAGTGCAAAATATATCATCTCCACAGACTCCAAACGAACACAGAAGTCATGAACACTTGCAGCTAGCTTCAAGGGACCCTCCTAGTGTTTCTTCCAGAACCGCCTGAAGTCAATGGCATGGAATCAGTGACAATTTCTAGTAAAATAACAGAAAAAGAAACTGCCATCTCAGGCAAGCATCTTATAATGTTTAGTCTATGCAGCTCGTAACTTATCATAGTACAAGACCTTGGAAAAACAAGAAATTACACTAGCACACAGGAGCTAGACAGAAATGTGTAGTCTAGTCCTATGTTCCTTGCTGTTAGTCACTTTTCACATTGATTGCATCTGTAGAAGCTAGACAAGTTTGTTGAAAAGAAAATTAAGAAAAATAATACCTGCAGTACCCAGAGAGGATCTTGATGCCTTGCTAACCTTCAACTAGAAAAGATATCATTAGTTAGAAACTGGATCAATCACCACATATGCAAAAAAAAACAAAGACAAGTTTAGGTTATTACTTTCCTATATGGCCATGCAATTGACATCATATTCGCATCAGCCATAGTGCTCATCTCAGCATAAGGGCGAGGCAGAATTGCATCCTTTTTCAGAACTATATTCACAATAACTTCACAAAATTGCTTTCCAAGTGCCTGACCTCCTACCATGGTGTTCGGATCAGTTGACATAATCATTCCCTTAGCCACAGGTAGATCAGATCTCAACATGGCATATAATATCACCTCCTTTCCAACCTGAAGCAAATGGCACACTCATGAGTTGAGTGAACATGTAGGACCACTATGAAATCAGAAGTGGATGAGAAGCTTACAAGTTCACCATGTGCCGAGCAAGCGACATTGGTGGGGCTGCACTGGTGGGACTGATGGGGGTTCTCCATTGATGGGGCTGTAGAACGTTTACTGGCAAGTAATTGATCCTCATCACACACATTCTCATCGTCATCTGGATCATCATCATTTTCAGCACCATGATTTGCCTCATTAGCATGTCCTATGGACCTTGGGCTCTACATCAGACATGGCAATATTATAAAATAATACTTCACGTGATAACATAGCAGATTTTAAAAATCTGGCAGGAAGATAATATACCTCTGATTGGGGTCTTGAATTGGAACCATTATGTGATAGCATTTCTGCATTTTGCCTTGCCATCCTTTCCTCTTCATATGCTGCCTCCATTTCTGCTTTGCGAAGAACCTTCCTTGGAACCTTATATATATGTTTTCCATCAAGACTCTTCCTTACCGATTTCCACCGTGAAACCTTGCATTTTGGGCATGCATTTAAATCTGATTTATCCTTCCAATAAAGAATGCAATGATTTTCACAAGCATGAATACTACGGTACCCAATTCCTATGGATTTCACCAATTTCTTAGCTTCATGAAAGTTTCTAGGTAGTGCTGAACCATCAGGTAGTGCATCATTAAGTAGATCTAGTAGCAGGTTAAAAGATCTATCAGTCCATCCTCCAAGGAGTTTGAGGTGCAGTAATCTAACTAGGAAACGTAGTTGTGTATATTTCTTGCAATTAGGATATAACTCATTGTTGTTCTCTTCTACCAACTTTTGAATGGCAAGTAGCTCAGCACAAGGTTCTAGTTCAGAGCTGTTGTCACCAAAATCACCTCTATCATCTAAACCAGCAACTAAGTCTCTAAGCAAACCAGATATATCATCGTCCTCAGTAGACTCGTCCATAACCTCAACACCATCAAAGTTCTCATAATTCACAGAAGGCATGGGTTCTCCATGTAAGTTCCATATTGTGTACCCTTCTAGAAACCCATCACATATCAAGTGCTCTCGTATATCGCTGGCTGTTTTCCAAAATGAGTTAACACACTTTCTACAAGGACATAGTATCTTGTTGCCTACTGCTGAATTCCTAAATGCATAAACCAAGAAACTGTTCACCCCCTGCAAATATGCCTTGGTGTGCCTACAAGTAATTTTATTGTTAAATCACATTTTTACTACACACAATTTAAGTATTTGTGAAATAATTAGGTTCTACCTAGCATCACTGTTGATCCATGTTCTATCCATCAGGAGATCAAGTGGATTTCAGATTATGCCTTTTCACAAAAAAAAATTCAGTCACACAACATATCAGAAGCTTCATACCAAGCAAGCACAGTAAGGCTTAGGAATAGAGAAGCAGAATCATACCTATTTCCCGGGATTCTTCTTCGATAGAACGAAGTTGTGCCAATGGAGAATAGATCCGAGGCACAACAATACACGAAGATGGCTCTATACAACGAATCAAACAAATTTTCAGAAACTTCTTGTGTGACAGTAGCAGATTGGTCAGGGATGGACTAGGGATGGGGGGGAACCTTGTAGGGATTGGATTCGGTGGGGAGCTTGGGTAGAGAGGTTCCTGATGCTTGGGGCGGCCTCCTCCTTGGGGCAGCCGCAGCCTCCTCCACCTGGGAAGTGGTAGCACTGCTTGGGGCGTCCTCCTCCTCGAGGCGTGGATGAGCAGGGGCTGGGGATGCCTCCTCTCTTGGCGCTGCTGGCTGGGGAGGCGTCCTCCACCTTGGGGTGTGGGTGCTGCAGGAGCAGAGGATGAGCAGGGGCTGGGGAGGCCTTCCTCTCTTGGCGCTGCTAGCTGGGGAGGTGTCCTCTCACCTTGGAGACTGGTGAGCAGTCGACGGTGGTCTACTGGTGGAGGAGATTTTGCAGATTGGAGAGGGAGGATAAGCAGGGGCGGGTGAGAGGTCTGATTTTGGGCAGGCAGTGGAGGAAATTGGAGGTCAAACACCAACTCGCGTAGGAGATTTGGAGCTGGGGCATGTGCACGCGTGGAGAAGATTTGGAGCCGGAGGAGTGCGCGCGGAGGAGAGTGGGAGAGAACCTGCGGCGGCGGCGGCGGCGATATTTTGGCGGAGAAAGAAGCGCGAACACAAGAGGCTAAATCTGAGATTTAGGGTTTGGAAACGCTGACTGGTGGGCCATGTTGAAAAATTTGCGCGCGAGATAATTCGTTGGAGACCGCACAAGAAAAGGTTGGACCGGTTCATCTATTGCGATTGATAGTTGGATGTATATATTGGGTAATAACGACTAATGGTGTGACGGAACATCTAAATTTATATAACGACCGATGGTTTCTCGAGGTAACCGAATATCCCGACCAATGGTTTGTTATACATCTATAACGACCAACAGTTTCTCGGTACTTTTCTACTTGTAACGACCAACAGTTGTCGCTAATTATGGGTTGTGGTATAGTGACGATCGACCGTGCAGCCGGCATCTGGAAGTTCTGGAATCAGCCTTTGCCATGCGCTAGAGCCGCGGCACGTGGCAACATTTGGATATTTTGTCGTGAGCTCGGCACATACGCATGGTAAAGCTTGGATATTTTGCACTAAGCTCCACACCGGCCCACGAAAAAGCGTGGATTTTGAATTTTTTATAAAATGCTTTTGCAAATTTTTGAATTTTCTAAAAAATGCTTTTGTCCTGCGCCACCGTCAAGGTACACGACAAAGCTTGGATACTTTGAGTGAACCAGCAGTCAGGGCCCACGGCAAAAGCTGTCGTCACCGGTATGTGACTGTTTCAACTGTTTTTTTCTTTTGGTATAGTGTATCGTGCGTTCGCAGTCGGCAAAGAGCTCTTTGCCGGCTCTGGTGTTTGCCATGTAGGCTTTGCCGTGGGCGGCCGACGACCTTTTCCCAAGTGTTGTGGTTGTGGGTGCTTTGCCGTGTGCTTCAGGTACACAACAAACGACCTGAGTTCGGTAGTGTATGTTAGTGCCTAGTGTGTTACCCATCACTTCGTTGTGGTCATATGTGCCTTGTGTCTGCTCGAGCGTCTCTGTCTTATATATGGATCTCAATAGCATTATAGTAGTATCATTGAACACATCGCAATAAATATTCTATTCTTGTTTTCTTTTGGAAGTGTAATTTAATTTCCCTCGGTAGGGTACTATATAAGAGTGTATAGCTGTTGACGGCATATAACAACATCATCACACGTGCCATTGCACATGTGAACAATATAACATAAATATTTCTAATTTTTTTTAAAAAGTTGTGGAAAATGTTTCTCGTTGGAACGAGGCCATCATATGGAAAAGAATCTGTAGCCGCATGGATCAAAATAATTGTCCGCCGATCATTTTAGGTCACATGTGGTCGGTGGTCTTGTAGGAATTAAATCATAACTTAGGCATAAACATGATAGGATCTTGCATCTACAACATGAACACTACACAAGAGTTAGGATCACAACAAGCAGCGATGCACGGGGACGATCCGGCCATTGTACTGGCCGGTGAGGGACTCGGTGTAGCCGTTCCCGGCATTGGTGTAGGACGTAGGAGATCCCGTCGTCCTTCTGGTCTCCACCGGCACTGTCCTGGGACGGCGGTGAGATGGCGACGGCCTTCAGATGGCTCCAGCGCTGCCAGATCGGAGTGGCGGATGTGGGAACGCTCTTAGGGTTTAATGTCACTGGGATAACTCAAAACCTTGCCTGGCGTCCCCTTTTATCTTGCGCTAGGCGATCTGGGGCCGCAACCATGGGTTGGTTGCGCCTCCGATCAAGGTGCTAGTGGCCCACGGGCATTCCTGCTAATCCCGTCAAACCCCTCACTAATGAGCTTTTGACCACTTCTTAATTTTATTTCCAACATTCTCCCCTTTGGTCTAAAGGCCTATTACTTATGCCATTTTCTTAAAGTAGAATTATTCAAAAAGATAATGTGTTACAATGGCGATAAAGATCCAATGCAACACAAGTACCCACAATGTTTAAAACCACTTATCATAATGGGAGTGGTTGACTTATGACCCTATTCTCAAAGATCACAGGCTTTCCAATAATCCCATGCCGGCAACATGTTCTTTAAATATATTGGGAGGTAATCCTTTCGTTAATGGATCCGCGAGCATGTTCTTAGTGCTTATATGCTCTAACTCAATAGTGTGATCTTCGACTCTATCGTTCACAACAAGATACTTAAGCTCAATGAATTTGGTAGCGTTACTTGACTTGTTGTTATTAGCATAGAGGACAGCAGACTTATTGTCGTAATGTAGTTTTAGTGGCTTACTTATGCTGTCTACCACTCTTAGTCCCGGGATGAATTCTTTAAGCCATAAAGCTTGCCCCACGGCCTCATAACATGCCATAAACTCAGCTTGCATCGTGGATACTGTAGTAATCTTTTGTTTGAAGCTTCTCCAAGATATTGCCCCATTAGCAAGTGTAAAGACATATCCTGATGTCGACTTCTTATCATCAACACAACCCGCATAATCGGCATCTGAGTATCCAATTACTTCTAGATTCTCAGTTCTCTTATATGTGAGCATATAGTTCTTAGTGCTCTGCATGTAACGCATAGCCTTCTTACCACCTTTCCAGTGTTCAATTCCTGGATTTTTCTAATATCTACCAAGCATCCCGGTAATGAATGCTAGGTCAGGGCGTGTACACGTTTGTGCATACGAAATGCTTCCGACAACTAAAGCATAAGGAATCTTCCTCATTTGATCAATTTCTAACTGATTCCTGGGACTTTGAAATTTCCCAAACTTATCGCCCTTAACCACTGGGGCAGCAGTGCCTGAACATTGGTGCATATTAAACCTTTTAAGGACTTCCTCTATATAAGCTCTTTGAGAGAGTCCTAAAGCACCTTTTGACCTATCACGGTGAATCTCAATGCCAAGAACATAAGAGGCATCACCTAGGTCCTTCATATCAAAATTCGATGAGAGATAACCCTTTGTCTCATGCAACAAATTCTTGTCGCTACTAGCTAATAGGATGTCATCCACGTAAAGTACTAGGATGATAAAAGAGCTCCCCTTGATCTTAACATATATACAATTGTCCTTTCTATTACTGACGAAGCCATATTTCTTAATTACTCCGTCAAACTTAAGGTACCATTGTCTGGATGCTTTTTTCAACCCATAAATGGATTTCCTTAGCTTGCATCCCATTTGTTCCTTGCCTTCCACAATGAAACCTTCCGGCTGCACCATGTACATATCCTCATGCAAGTCACCATTAAGGAATGCAGTCTTTACGTCTATCTGATGTAGCTCAAGATCATAATGAGCCACCAATGCCATAACGATTCTAAATGAATCTTTCTTCGAGACTGGAGAGAAGGTCTCATTGTAATTAATTCCTTCCTTTTGTGTGTAACCCTTAGCCACAAGTCTTGCCTTGAACCTTTTGATTTTCCGTTTAGAGTCATATTTAGTCTTAAAGACCCATTTGCAGCCTCCCTTTTCGGCTCCTGCGGGAATCTCTACTAAGTCCCATACCTTATGGGCACTCATAGACCTCATTTCCTCTTCCATGGCCTCACACCACTTATGTGAGTTCTCACTTATCATGGCTTCCTTATAGGATTTTGGATCATCTACCTTTCCAATATCATGACCTTCTTCACTTATGTACACGAAATCATCGGATGTGGTAGATTTCCTTTCTCTTGTGGATCTTCTAAAGGGTTGTGGTTCTGCTATTGGAACATGTTCAGCTAATTGCTCTTGCTGAGTCTCTTGTGTCCCGTCAGCATCTTGACCCTGTGCTTGCTTAGCAGGATCTTCCACAATCTCATTTTGATGCTCACCAGTTACCGGTGCATTTTCATGCTCAATTATGGTAGGTGTTTCCTCCCTAATTTCTCTTGGAGGATCAGTTACCCAAGATGTAACTGTGATGTGAGGGATAGTCTCATATTGATCCTGAGTTATCAGCAATGAATCATGAGCCCGCAATTCCTCAAGATCAATTGTTCTAACCTCAGCGCATCCGTTTTCCTCTAGGAAGACAGCATGCCTTGTCTCTACAAACTTAGTGGTACGCTTAGGACAATAAAAATGATACCCCTTTGATTTTTCTGGGTATCCAATGAAACAACAGCTTTCTGTCTTAGGGTCTAATTTTCCAAGTAATGGATTGAATAGCTTCGCTTCAGCTGCACACACCCATGCATGCAAATAATTTATGTTGGGTTTCCTGCCAGTCCAGAGCTCATAGGGTGTCTTAGGGACCGACTTGCTAGGAACACGGTTATTAATGTGCACAGCAGTCTTTAGTGCTTCCATCCACAAACTCACTGGTAGTGTAGAATTACTTAGCATAGACCGTACCATGTTCATGAGGGTACAATTTCTTCTCTTAGCTACACCATTTTGCTGAGGTTCACCAGGAGTTGAATACTGAGCAACTATTCCATTTTCTTGAAGAAACTTAGCAAAAGGGCAGGGGATTTGCCCATATGTAGCATGTCTCCCATAATATTCTCCACCTCTATCTGATCTTACCACTTTGATCTTAACATTATGCTAATTTTCTACTTCAGCTTTAAATATCTTAAACTTATTAAGTGCTTCAGATTTTTCTCTTATAGGGTAGATGTATCCATAACGGGAGAAATCATCAGTGAAGGTGATAAAGGAATTGAAACCATCCACCGATCTTACATTAAATGGACCGCAGATGTCAGTGTGAATTAATTCTAATATTCCTGAACTGTGTTTAGCTCCATCCTTTTTAATTCTTTTTGCAAATTTTCCCTTAATGCAATCAACACATTGTTCTAAATCAGAGAAGTCTAAGATAGGAAGTATCTCTTCTCTAATGAGACGTTCCATTCTCCCCTTCGAAATGTGGCCTAAACGTGAGTGCCACAATTTCGACGAGGTCCCATTACCTCTCTTGCGCTTATTGTTGGCATGATCAACATTCATCACAGAGCAATCATTATTCAAAGACAACAAGTAAAGCTGATTATGTAAAGGTGCATAACAAATAATATCACCATCTAAACTTATTACACACTTGTTGTTCTGAAAAAGACACGCATAACCATCATTGTCTAATCTCGAAACAGAAATTAAGTTTCTCATGAGAGATGGAATATAAAGGACATTATTCAATTGAAGCATGAAGCTGGTATAAAACCGGCCCATCAACACAGCGCGACCCACCGCGTCGAATCGGCTCAGGTCGCAGCTCCGGACGTGGCTGGCTCAAGTCGCGGCTTGGCTCTCGTGCGTGGCTCAACTCGAGGCGCGGCTCGGCTTAGCTCAATAACGGGCCGGTATCCTCATGGGCCTAAGGCCCGACAACCGATGGCAGGGCCGCCGAATTGGCCCAGCGCACGCGGCACCCTCCCCCACCCGCACTGATCTGAGCCGTTGATCTGAAAAGCCCTAAAATCCTATGGCCAGGCGTGAGTTTCGCTAGAATAAGAAGACACCAGTTACCAGCAAACCCTAACCTAATGCTTTTCCTTCCTCTCCCCTTCTTTCTCCACACCTCGGCCGCCGGCGGCTCCTCTCTTCGCGCCGTCGACATTTTACTCATGGCGCGCCGCCGCATCTGCTCATGGCATATCACCACCTTCTGCTCATGTCGCACCACCACCTTCTGCTCATGGCACGAGGCTGCTCATCACCGCAATCATCATGGCGACACCATGCACCCTCGCGGTTCCTCTCGCCGGAGGCGCCTGCGACTGAGTCGCGCGCGGCTCCGTCGAGGGGTTCCGTTCGGGTGCACTCAAGGCGCTCAAGGCGCGTACGCGGCCTGGTGAACAGGTAAGGCTAGGCTAGCGTTAGGTTTATGGGATTTGTAGATTTCTCATGGGATTGTAAAAAATGGATCTGAGATTTGCGTTTTCCCTTCCCTTTCGGTGCTTATTTGCGCATAAATCGACGGCTTTTGAAGGGTTTTGTGTCGGTATTCATGTTGTTATGATGGATCCGCAAACAAGGTCTTAGATCTGCGTTTCCAATCATGTCTTTATGCTAATTTGTCTAATTTGCGCAACAAAACGACGACTTGTACTGTGATTTGCGTCGATTTGATGCTCGGTTGGGAAATGGGGAAAACCGAAACCCTAGCTTAGATCTAAAACTCACTTAACTCACGGAGAGACTAAACAGTACCTAACCATGTGCACTCATGATTCAAGAATAGATGCAAAAGGCTCGGATACCAAATGTAGGAATTAAATTATAACTTAGGCATAAACATGATAGGATCTTGCATCTACAACATGAACACTACACAAGAGTTAGGATCACAACCAGCAGCGATGCACGGGGACGATCTGGCCATTGTACTGGCCGGTGAGGGACTCGGTGTAGTCGTTCCCGGCGTTGGTGTAGGACGTCGGATATCCCGTCGTCCTTCTGGTCTCCACCGGCACTGTCCTGGGACGGCGGTGAGATGGCGATGGCCTTCAGATGGCTCCAGTGCCGCCGGATCGGAGTGGCGGATGTGGGGACGCTCTTAGCGTTTAGTGTCATTGGGATAACTCAAAACCTTGCCTGGCGTCCCCTTTTATCTTGCGCTGGGCGATCTGGGGCCGCAACCATGGGTTGGTTGCGCCTCCGATCAAGGTGCTAGTGGCCCACGGGCTTTCCCGCTAATCCCGTCAAACCCCTCACTAATGGGCTTTTGACCACTTCTTAACTTTATTTCCAACAGGTCCTGCTACATATGTGTACAGAAGAAAGGTGGGGCTCAAGCCTGTCGTATGCAAATATCACAATGGATACGAGCACGGGCGGATCGAGCCACGAGATGAAGGAAGGGCTGATTTATTCTTTCTCTTCTTTTCCGCGCCATCTCTCTCTTTTCATTTCTTCTCTCCTCACCTAGAATCCTTCTCTACCTCTCCCTTAGTTCTAGATTGCAACCTGTAGGCGGGGTGTTGCAGGATGCTCGTACACCTCAGGCCGAGTAGTCGACGTCGATCTTGACAGACTTCAGACCAGTTGCCCACTGGTATTGTTAAATGAGATTCGATAAGATTTTTTATCATATTTTTACTCAAACATGAATGCAAATTCAATGACATATAATACATATGTACAAAACATATAACTCGAATTTGGATTCAATTTGTATTTGAATATCTACTTGATTTGATTGATGGCAATTCGCAACTACTTCCTCCAATGCAAATTACAATTCATTTGATTTTTTATCTCAAGTTTGACCACTCGTCTTATTCAAAAACAATTGAGCAAAATCTTAGATTTTTTTATAACTTACTTTATTCATCAAGTTCTTCAAAAATAACTTAATTACATTTGACTATATTTGCACAAATTTGTTGAATAAGACAAAGGGTCAAAATTACGATAAAAAAGTCAAACGAATTATCACTGTAAGAAAAAGCTACATAAGTAATGAGCAGGAACCCCTATGAGTACTAATGGGGGCATTTAGTACTGGTAAATTATTTTGAGCCCGAAAAAAGAAAAAAACTGGGAGGTACGCACAGGCGCAACTTCGGAAGTAAATTTTTCATGCGTAAATGCGCATACACAGTTCATGAGTTTCGAACTCTTGACCTGTGGTCTCACGTGTACCCTCCTTAACCCTCCTTAACCATCCTTCTTATAAATGACATGTGGTTGAAAGAGGGATGCTATCCTTTTAAAAATAATCCTGGGTGACCCATTTAGACGGGCACGTAACACCAACTGGTACTAAATACGCAGGGGCCTCAGCTTGCATACCAACCTATTGCTGCCATCAACGCCTTCTTGTCTCGCACACCAACCACTCATTCGCGCCACGACTCAGCTCGACCAACCACCAATCGTCTGTGTTATGCCGCGTCTCGACTATTGCTCCTCGCTTGGATCTCCTTTTGTCTGCAGTTTGACTCCATCCTCAACCCTCTGTGTAGGATAGGTTTCCATAGCATTAAATAGATTGTCACATAGCACACTTTACCTTAAGTGAGAGACAATGAGGAAAGAAAAAAATTAGGTCTTGTATGAGACCCAGTGTCTATACAAGAACCTATGCAACATACACTACTAAATTATGCATTGAAAGAGTGTGGTGTCTTCATATTAAGGAAAAAGTCTATTTTTGACATTCCAGCTATTGCTCCCGTTCGAATTTGGTGGCCATCAAACTCTAAAACTAGGAATCTTTGACCATCAAACTATCCATACCGTGCATATTTGACCATACGGCTGTATTTAATGGTGGTTTTGCTTACGTGGATGGCGGGTGGCAGTGGGGTCCACATGCCAGCCTATTTTCTTCTCCTCTCTCTCCTCTCTCTCTTCTCTCTGTTTTTTTTCATCCTCACGCTGTTCAAATACCACAACCCTATCGTCCAGCCTGGGTCCCATCCTTGAGCTCGCCATGAGCATATACATCATCGCCGCCATCTTTCTCCCCAACGCGCCAGCCCCTGGTCCGCTGCCGCCCACACTCTGCTGCACCGCCACCATCCAACGCCCCCATGACGAGTAGGATCTAGGGCCGCGGCGGGGTATGGGGCCATGATGCTTGCTTCCTCGTCGTTGGCGATGTCCGCCGAGCCATCGCCGTCTACTACACGCCTGGCCACCGAGCCATGCTTGGAAGATGACGCATCCACCCTTCACCCACCTCCAACTCGCGCTGCCCTCCCCTTCTCTCTCCCTGGGCATACCACCCCCTGGTTCCTCGTCGCCGCTTGCGCCATGCTGCAACGCCGCCATCTGATGGCCCCATGGCGAGTAGGAGCAAGGGGGGAGCAGGGGGCATGCTGAGCCGCCATCCGACGGCCAGGCGTAGTCGAGGAGCAGGTTCCGCTGGGTGAAGAGAGAAGAGAGGGAAGAGAGAGAGCTTATAAGTGGGCCTCACCGTCACATGGTGTCCACGTATACAAAACCACCCTTCAAAATCGCTCCATAGCCAAATATGCATGGTATTGATAGTTCGATGGCAAAAGATTTTTTGTGTTGGAGTTGGATGGCCAAAACCAAACTCAGACGATAGTTCGATGGTCAAAAATAGACCTTTTCCTCATATTAGATGAGAAACAAATTAAATATAATTGGTGAAAAGAATAGAGAGTGGGTTGTTAGGAACTCACATAAAAAAACTATGGGTTGTAGAGTATAGTTTCTTTTGATAACATCTTGATGATATGGTAACATGGATACCACTCATAAAAAATATAAAAAATATGGGTTGAGGTTGGTCTCAACCAGCCTAACGGCATCGATCACCGACTTGGTCTCCAGGGGTGCGCACAGACCACAGGACGTAGACGGTTGACAATCTACTCGCCGTAAATCCTCCACCTGGCTCGTGCGCCGTGCGGTGGAACTGGGCGACAATCGGATCGGCATTGAGCACGTTGTAGCGAATGATGTCGAGTTGTCGAACAAGTGCGTCGACACCTATCTTCCCAGCAACCATCGCCGCCACTGCTAGATTTTTTTTAATAATGGAAACAGAGTTTCCGGCCTCTGCATAGCACGTAGCCCGTTTTTTTATGATTATTACAAGAAAAGTCAGTTCACAGACTGACACAAGGAGCATAAATAAAACACAAATTAAGGAGGATCGAGTCTATTAAATAAACGCCATCCATGGGAAGTATAAATTTCTAGTGCAGTCGTCTCAAGGGCTACACTTGTCTCCTTAATGCATCCTCTAATCTCCTCAGGCTGCAGTAGCGACCAATACCTCAGCCAATATGCTCCTCTAAATAAAGCCTGCAAAAACGATGTATACTTAACATTATTAAAACATATATCATTCCTGCAACGCCATATCGCCCAACACATGGCAGCCACACCCACTAGAATAATAACACGCTTTCTACTATCAAAATGGGAGAGCCAATCACCCAATATATGGATTATAGATCTAGGTGGGTTAAGACCTGTGACCGTATGAACTGTTCTCCAGATGTTTCCGCCACTGCTAGATGGAAGATCAATTGTTGTCGAAGACACCATTTATTCGTTTTCCATCGAGGCGTCAGGTATATTATGGCCAAGATATATGTGTACACGGTGTATTTCTATTTATATATGTGTCGGTTTATTTCCAAACGTATATGTGTGGGTTTCCTTCCTCGCTTCTTTATACCCTCCCTTTAGACGTAGGGTTCAGTTAGATTGATTTTTATGATACAACCAATTAATTGTAATTCGATTCCAATTAACATCTTGATGACGGACGAAACGAAACTAAACAGATCATACGAAGGATTTTCTTGAACTTGGTAGATATAATAAAATATTGTTTTTATATTGGTGTCCTACACGATAGTTGAAATCAAATAGGTGCAATATTGTATGCCTTGTCGTGCAAGAAATACAACTCTATTTCCTATAGTACAGGGTTCATTTCTATTTATATATATATGGAGGCTAGAATTTGAATTCATTTTAATGTTGGACTTAAGCGAAAATCCGCCTCTCAAAATTTATCTTTAAATATGACACAAACCCTAGCAATGATTGATCATCCCGTTAGGATCGGGTTGGAGATCCATCCTCTCCCGGTGTCGTGGAGGAGGAACACATCCCATCTATATCTGATATAATATTTATAAATGTAGATCCAATCTACAGGTATACATGAATTTGCTTTGCCGTGTATCATCTCCTTCATCAAACATGTTGTTTTGCCATATTTTAGATCCATTTGACCCCAATGGCTATATGTTTGGCTATCTTGAATTTAGATGGTTTTGCATGAATTTTTTGTTTATAAATACGACACAAAGCTTAGCAACGAGTGATCATCCTATTAGGATCGAGTTGGAGAGACATCCTCTCCCGGTACCTTGGAGGAAGAACACGTCCCATCTATATCCCTAGAGTTGGAGAAACATCATCTCCTGGTGTCGTCGACGACGAACGCATGTCGTGGAGGACAAACGCATCCCATCTAGATCTGATCTAAAATTTATAAATCTAGATCCAACCTACAGGTATGCATGAATTCGCTTTGCCATGTATCATCTCCTTCATGAAGCATGTTGTTGTGTCATATTTTAGATCCATTTGACCCCAACGTATGGCCATATGTTTGGCCATCTTGAATTTAGATGGTTTTCATGATTTTTTTTGTTCAATTTTAACCAGGTAGATGTCCGTGCATGAGTGCTGTATTAGATAACATATTCACAATAAACCATTCGTTTTTTTAAGAACTCAAATAAACTATCATCTTCTTTTAGGTTAGTTTTTGTTTCCCCTCTATGTTTGGATACATGTGGCCATGTATCATAATTCAATTTGCCTTTTTTTATTATCTACAAAATTATGATTCGATCTATCTGTTTGTTTTCTTTTGCATTGCAAAAACTCATTTGGTCATTTTCCTCTATTAATCTTACTTGGACTTTGACAGTGTCAATCGACAATGAGATTCGCTATCCTTGTTACTCTGTTTCTATTTTTATCCGCAAAAGTATGATCTGATTCAGGTTCTTTTCCTCTAGAAATCTAACACTGTATGTTGACATTGTCAAATCGATAACGAGCCGAGCTCTGATAGGATGGCTAATCTGTTAATATTTTCTATTAACTACTCACATTAGGTCAAGAGATCAATTAGAGCCTTATTATAATTGTGTGACAAACAATAGTATTTTTGCCCTTTAATGGTCTAAAGACAGAAGACATTCTCAGTTATGTTTCCGACTAGCAGTTCGAACAACTTTCAACAGAGTGGCGGAGAGTCATGTTTAATTTACGACTAATAGCGCTCAACATAACTTCATAATTCTAGGACTAGAAAGTTTGATTTAGCAATTTCTAGGAGAATGGTGATAGACAAGATAGGTTTACAGGTGACTAGACAACGCGTTTGGTAGGTTATAGTAAATTGATATCAAGTTTGATATCATAATATGCATATGTATATAGGGTGTGTTTGGTTGCCTGGCTATCTCCCAACCAGGCTCCAGATAGCCAGACAGCCCATGTTTGGTTGCCTGTTTTAGCTAGTTAGCCAAGCTCTACTATAGCAAGGAGGGGGCCTTAGCCAGGCTTGTTGGAAACACTCGAATCGAGCGTATCCACGGAGCCAGGCTTGGCTTAGCTTTGGCCTGGTGTCTGCTCACCTTCTCGTTTGCCCACCGGTCTTCCCCCATCGTCTGCTCACCGGAGATGCCCTTCAGGGCCGGTCCTGAGGGGGGCCAAGAGGGGCAACCCGCCCGGGGCCCCCGGTTCCCTAGGGCCCCACGCACATGTTTACAGCATATTAACTACGTATAGAGTCCGTATAACTACGAGTTGAGATACTGATTGAGGTTAAACTCTAGTATATACGTAGATATTTTTGCTTTTAATCATTGATGCTTGACAAATTGAGTATATAATTCATCTTCCATTAATTTTTAACATAAAGCATTTCATCTACAAAATAATATCCGACACACAGAAAAGGGGCATGAGAAAATGAGTAGATGATGAGTTTATAGAGTCATAGAGAAGATCAATTGACACGTTTTTAAGTAAGACTAACCATCTGAGTGACATGGTAAAATCAAGTAAGAAAATGCAAGTTACGATGAAGAATTAACTTTTATGAAGCATATGAGCTATTAAGAAGATTTTTTAGTATGAATATTGATAAGGGCCCCGGTTTTAAGTTCGCCCCGGGCCTCTAAAATGTTAGGACCGGCACTGATGCCCTTCCGGCCTTCCCCACGGCGGAACTCCCCCGAACGGCCGGTGACGAGGCCCAACGGCGAAGCTCCTCCGCACGGCTGGCGACAAGAAGGGAGAAGGAGGGGGCCCGCCGGTGATGGAAGCGGCAGAGCTCAAGTCGATTCGGTCGCTTGGGTCCTCAATCCGGCCATGTCGAGCTTGATTCGGCCATCTGGTCCACGATATCGTGGTCTCATAGAGCTTGATTTGGCCACCTGGGATCTTGATTTGGCCACGCCGGCCTCGATTGGGAGTGCAGGTCAGTTGGATCTTGGGTGGAGGAGTTCGATTCATTCAAGGAATCACTCACCGCTCGATTCGTGAGGCAAGATGGGAGTTGTCAGTCTTGGCATAGAGAAGCAACAGGGATTTGGGAAGCTTTTTCTTCAGATCTTGAACGACAAGAAACGGGGAGCTCGAGCTCCGGCTAGATGGTGGTATTGGGCCAATGGTGGCCGCTGGAATCAATCACCTATGAGTGGTGCTATCTACGAGGATGGGGAGGAGTTGGGGCTGAAGCTGGGTGGTGGCGCGGGACCGACGAGGAACGGCCGGCGGCGCAGTTCTAGTGCTCGTCTTCTCTAGACAGAGGAAGAAGACGGGTAGGTGTGCGTGGGGGGAGAAGGGAGATGGTAACTTCACCTGTGTAGCAATGCATGGTTATCCTAGCACATGTACAACCAACCAAACACAATTTTATTCTAGCCTGGCTTGAGCTAACCAAGCAACCAAACATGATCTGTTGCATTCAATTAGATAGGCTTGGGCTAGCCTGGCTCCAAATCATAGCCAGACAACCAAACACACCCATAATGAGAACATGCCACTAAAATTAGACTTGTTCGTTTACTTTTAGTTTGAAAACATAAACTTTTATAGTTTTGATAAACAATTGGAGACACCTCGCTATACAACAAGTGTTGTTATCACCGCTTGGAGCCAACTTGCATTGTTCTCTCTGCCATGCATTCCCAGTGAATCCAACCTAGTCCTCTCATTCTCTTCCCTCATTCTCCCATTATCTTTCCTCATACATTGTCATAACTTTTTACATCCGAATGATCATGCCACCAGCATGGTATGAGAAGTGAGCTACTACCTCCGTTCCAAAATATAGCAACATTTTAGTTTTTCAAAGTCAGACATTGTTCAATTTGACCATAATTACAAAGAAAATATAGAGGCTGGGTAACATGATAATTGTATTCATGGATTCATCATGAAACCAACTATTCAACATGCAATGTTTTACTTCAAATGAATTATATTTTTTAGAAATATTATTGGTCAAAGTTGAACATGATTGACTTTGGAAAAGCCTAAATGTAGCTACATTATGGAACCGAAAGAGTACATGTTTCTATAGGAACTTGCTTATTGTAATGATCACGTCATCACCAGCATGATATGCGTAATGGGCTACATATATGTATACGTAGGAACTTGTGGTAGTGTAATAAAATAATCCACTCAACATCGTAACAGAGTTGAGGGTGCCTAGCAGATCGTTTCTAATGCCCCTAGGAACAGTTGGTGGAGTCCTGTAGGCGGTCTTCTAGTCATGATTGTGGTTCTGAAACTAAGATGATCTATGGGATTTTTTCATGATTAAATTCATTAATTAGATGCTACTGGTTCTTCGAATAAATGCTAAGTCCAACAGTTTAGCCGCTACATCAATTACAATCTAGTTGATGCATACAATTTTTTTAAAAAAAATCAAGGGATGGGAATCGTTGAGCTAACCAGAGTTAATAGTGACACGCAAAGTAGGTTCACATATTATATACTTATGAAATAGTTTTTTTCTAAATACAACTCTTCAATTCAATGATCTGAATACATTAGGTGTGTTTAGTTAACCATATATTGTCTAGTTTCGTTTATAATGTTGAAATAAAGTGAATTGCTTTTTCGTTAATAATTTTTTATATACAATCGCCAGTTGGTTGTTGTATAAAACTTAGTAGAATATTGTATAAATACTAGAGTTCCGATATATGAATTGTAACACATTCTACTTGAGGAATTATTAGTAAACTAAATTAAATGTCAATTTTGTTTTGTTGCAATTTTTGTCAAGTAGACTTTTGTTTTGTTACAAAGGTGCACCCATTATCAACTCTTTTGCATTGAAAAGATGTCATTGCAAGTCAGGCTAGCTTAGTCACCTTCATTTTATCACTTGAATTCTGCTTAATTACTGTGCATGTATAAAAATATTATGATATGAATTTGTTTGGTAGAAATATTGACACATACATTTGCTTTTTGACCGAAGTAGGTAGGGGAAGCTCCAACCTATTTTTCTGCATAATTTTCTTTTATTCCAAGCCCATCTACTCAGGTGCTATAACCACTAGGATAGAGGCCCTTTCATGACACTTACATTCCAAGTGTACTTCTAGAAATATCATGACTTTAATAAGCAAATAATGAAATAAGTAACATCATATTAGTTTAAATACACTTACATTCCATGCTGTTAGCCTATTTTCTTTCTTTGCAAAGGTGCCAAGGTTAGCAAGTCGTGTAAGTATAGTTTAGTGGTGTGAATTGCAGTGGAACTCGCTGGGTTTAAGTCCTCGCTCAAACATGGCGAATGTGGTCGTATTCTTCATGGGAATTAATGAATCCAGGTACTCTACGTTCCCGTGGAGATTGAGATATTAGTGGTCATTTAAGATTTGCTAAACCTTTCTAACTAAAAATATGCGGATAATGATAAAGTTAGGTATGTGTATTGATGGGACTGATTATATCTATATGTATATGTTTTTTAAAAAACTATGGGTTGGTAGAGCTTTCAGCTTAGGGTGTGTTTAGATTTGGAAAAAGATTCCCAAAAATACACTGTTCACAAAAAAACACTGTAAATGAATAATATTCTGTGAGTAAAAGGGATGTGATGAATAGAAAAAAGTTAGATGAATAGTGTATTTTTGGAAAATCTTTTGGGAACTAAACGGAGTCTTACTTTTATATACAAAGCCAATAAACCATTAAACTACTTCCTTGATTATTCCTTTCTTTTTTGAAAAGCTAATTGAGCACATGTCCTACACCTTACTTCAAGTGCATTTCTTCTCTCAACAATACTTAACATTTCCTTCCCAAAGGCAAAAGAAAAAAATCTCTCTTCTCTCTCCTTCTATGGTTATTTTTTTTAAGCGTCCTTCTATGATTTGTCGATTTCTGTGCATGCCCGTAAGGCCTCCTCCAAAAATGGGCTAACCTAGCTCTTAATTGTTTAATTGTTAAACAATATCAAAATTGTACCAAAATAGGACACTGGGTTGGCTCTTTGCTAGCTTAGCATTAAGTGAACAGTAAAGAGCTTTATGTGACCACTGCACATCTCCAGCTGGTCACATCAAGCTCTTCACTGTTTAATGAATAGAAAATGTTAGGAGCTAGCTAAAAGCTAGTAAAGAGCCAACCTAATATACTATTTTAAAAATATTTAATGATTAAATAATTTAAAAGCTACCTTATAGCTTCCATAACAAGGCCTAATAATCGTGACCAGACCATAATTCTCCTAGCCTCCTGATCGTGCCTCTCCAGTCTCCTCTCTCCACTCTCTCTATAGCCTCCCCCATTTTTGTTCGTTTCGTTCTGCTCCTCCATCGATTCCTGCCTACCGTGCTGCAGATTGCCAGGTGCCCCGCTGCATGGAGGTTTGGCGGTTTTGAGGCGAGGCGAAGCTGCAGCGAAGCGCAGCAGCATACGCTCGCGAGCAGCTCCGGCTCCGGCTCCGCCTCCTAGCCTCCCAGCGACGGAGCGACCCAGCCTCCGCGACCGGCGTCAGGTCCGCCCGGGAGGCTCGTCCCCTCCCCTGGCCTGGCGGCAGCCCAGCTGGGAAGCGGGCAGCACCTCGCCCTCCCCCTACCTGAGTCCCTGACCCAGCCTCGGCGATCGGCGTGCGCGCCTCGGCTCCGCCCCGGAGGCTCGTCCGGTCATCCCCTCCCCTGGCCTGGCGGCGGCCCAGCTGGGCAGCGGGCAGCCCCTCCACCCTCCTGGCTCCGAGCTCCCGGCCGTCCGTCCCCGCGTCCCGCAACTAGCGTGCCCATTTGGTGAGGACAGAGAACTCGACTCCCTCTGCTCTGTGCTATCCCCTGCATTTTCTTTAGTTTTTCCTCAAATCCCTAATCCTAACTATATGGATTGTAATTTAAGACTTGTTATGCCATTCATTAGTCGTGTACCGAATTGTTGGGTAATTTGTATGAAACTTTACCGAATTGCTAAATGGATTTTACCGATTTGCATACAAACATTTTGGTTTGGCATGCCCATGCAAAAATCCTAGCTCCGCCACTGCTAGGAATGGCCACGAAGCGATAAAATCTCGGTGGTCTCCATCGCCTTCTGCTATAAAATCCTCCCACAACGATCTGCTGCGGAGTCCGTCGCGGCGAAGCCACCGAGGAGCATTGGGTAACCACTCCTTTCCCCTCCCCTGCGATTTGTTCTGGTATTTCATTTTGCAGTGAACATTTACTTAGTAGCTAATATCATGCAGTGGTTGATTCCAATTGATATGCTTGTTTCTTGTGTGATTGAGAATATGAATCGAGTTGGTGGAGGTGGTTAGCTTGGTGTTGATGACGCTGGGATTGTGCAGATCGGACACCCGTGTTGGATTCCAAGTGTTATTTGTTGTGTCCCTAAAAGTTCTGCCGAATCAGACACCCGCACCCGAGTCGGACAACGACACCAGCACCCATGTCCATGTAACATTAGATCTAGGTATCCGGGATGAAAGATCTTGGAAGGATTTGATTAGGATTTGGTAAGGTATTTAGGATTCGAGATTGAGGAATTTGTGCAGTTTTGGCTATATTGATAGTTTGTTTTCTTTAAATATCCGAGTTCGGACCCAAATGAATTTATGGCCTCCAGTGGTACAATAGCTAGATCTTCGTGAATAAGAAACCCTAGATCTATCCGTGCCGCTCCTTTATCTTTGATTGCATCCCTCTTTGTTGCAAATAATAAAGACAACCTATTGCCATTGCACGAACCCAATGGCACCAACTATCTATTAATGAATTCAACCATCAAGAAACACTATTGTTTCGACTTTTCAAGTATTTCTTTGAGCCACTTAAGATAGATCGTTGTATTTTGTGTTATCAAGTTCCTCGACACAGTCATTAGTGGTAAGCTGCTTGATTTGATCTTGAGTTGCGCCCCTTATTTCTCAATCTTGGGTATCTTTTTGTTCACATTAAAAATCCTTCTCTTGGAAGATGTTCTTTAGCCTATTTCTACTAGGATTAGGGCACGGCAAGTTCCAAGCCTGAAAGTATGTTGTGCATATTTTCTTATTGTATATTACATATTTCAAAGCCCGATGGGTTTGCCCCCCAGAACTTGCACTCTTTGTGCTCGACCTAATTCTTTTTTTTAATAGTTATAAAAATGTGTGGATATTCCAGTTCACCATTTTTTTGTGGTCATATTGAATAGTTTTCGAAACCTCATTTGGAGTTTGATTTTGTTAATTGAGATCTCATCCAGATGAAACAAGTGATGTATACACATTACGTCAGACTCCAAACATACTAGTAGTAATCTTTCTTTCTTAATTTAAGCATTTTGAATAATTTTGTTTTATATTTCCTGTCCTAGCCTTAAGGTATTAATGCTTAGTCATCTTTTGACTTTCTCTTTTGGAAATAAATACAGGTCCAGATCTATTTCAGTTACAGCTGCCAATATAATATCTATCCTTCGCCAAAGCAAGCTATCTTTTGTGCTAGAAATTTTGTTGGAATCGGTCACAATTGTTCTCAACTGAAGACATGACTATTAAATCTAGTAGATGCTCAGATGAGATTCACAAAGAACCTCTTCTATACCGGAAGAAGGAATTCAGATCATCTGTAATTAAAATAGTTGATTCCTCGAACTCGAGTTTGTGGTCTGCCGACAGTATTTGTTCAATTCCTGTTTCAGAAGATGGTTCCTATTTGAATAAACGAAGGAAGATGGATGAGGAATATGATCCCCTTGTAACAATTGGAAATATTAAAGAGTGTACAACAAAAAACTTCACAACTACTGGATATATCCCTTCTCCAGAAGATAACTTAGCTGGCAAATCACATATGCTTTTGTCTAGTGTTGAAATTCCAGGATCACATTCTAATACCAACAATGGACCACCACCATCTGCATCACACGTGCCACCTGATGTGAATCAGAGTATTAAAGATGCTTGGGAGTGTTCATTGCCTGATACAAGTGCTGCAAAACCAGTAACAGAAGCAACATCAGCGAGGGACCTTTGCTTCTCCATCCTCAAAGGACAAATATTCCCCGCAAGAGGTTCAGAACTTTGCAGAACATCAAATACAATAGAACACGATGACAATCAAAATAGTCCTTTATTTGAATGCATGACATGTGGGTCGATGGAAGATCCGTCCAAAATGTTAATTTGTGATTGTTGTGAGGGAGCATTTCATTTATTGTGTTGCACCCCATGTGTCAAGAAAATACCAGACGAAGAGTGGTATTGCCTGGTCTGTAAAAGAAAGAAATCTGAGAGGCAGCGTGGACAGTTCAGGACCCCCAAAGGTAAATTACCCAAGTATAGTCAGAGGCCTCAGCGAGGTCTTGGTCCTATTCAAGATATGTTGGTCGATGCTGAGTCATATGAAAGTGAAGTGAGGATTGGTAGTAAGTTTCAAGCAGATATTCCAGAATGGTCTGGTCCTATTTTGAGGTATGCTGGCGTACTCTTGATAAAGTTTGTTCTATTTCTGTTGTTAATGGAATGGGAGTCAACTTCAACAACTAATGGTTTATGTTTTTGAAAATGTAACTTTTTACCTCGTATAACTTCAGCCACCAGATTTCCTTTGCAAAGTACAAATTAAATGCTAAATATACCAAATCCTCTAAAGTTTTGTGTGTACCTAAACATGTGAAATCGCTGCTTTCTTTGTGCCATGTTTCTTGCAGTTGATATTATCGAACACAATCTCTAATATTAGTCTTGGATTCTTTGTGCAGCAACAGAGATCAGTTTACTGAGCCCACTGAACTTGATCCGAGTGAAACAACGGTGATGGGTGTATGTCTCTGCCCTCTTTGAACCTGACAATTCCATAATCACCAGAAAATTGTCCTAGTTCTTATTACATGGTACCTTCATGACGTTCTGCATTGTAATTGTAGTGCTTACAACGGTTTAAGGATACGAAAAACAGTTTTGGTAACTGGATCCAGTGCCGAGAAGTTCTAGATATGGGAGTTGTTTGTGGCAAATGGAGGAGGTATAAACTCCATTCCAAATTACTGTTTTTTTTGCCTATCTGTATTTGTGCATGCAGCCATGTTACCATATAGCATTAATATGTGAATACATTTTTTTCCCCCATGGACGTTTTGTAGGGCACCATTGTTTATTGTTCAATCAAGTGATTGGGACTGTTCGTGTTCAGTTGTCTGGGATCCCATCCATGCTGATTGTGCTGTTCCACAGGTACAATCCTGTTATACTTTCCTTTGGTTGTATTTTTTGCGTAACCTTGTGGGAAGGAGCTTGCTTTTCTTATGTCAGCTGCTAACTTCATTAGGATTAAGGCAAGCTATTCATAATTGATGGTATCTTAGGTTGGTTATGCCTAATTGCCTATATTTTCTATTCATCTCGTTTCATTCATTTGCAGCTGCAAGTATATTTTCATCTACATGTTTCTAAAAATCTGAATGAGTTGTTGAACTTCTATGTAATGAGCGATAACATCATCATTGTCACTATAAATTAATTTTACTTGAGTAATTAAAAATGCTACCGTCTTTTCGGAAACTGATTTCTAGATTATCTTTTCCATTGTAGGAATTGGAGACTGATGAGGTTCTTGAGCAACTGAAGTACATAAATAAGGTATGTTCATTCTGATACCGGAATTGCTTATGATTGGCGCGTACTTTGCATCATGTCTGTACACGTTATTAACTGAAGCCACTGCTTTGGCCCAACATTTGAGCAGGACAAACAGGGAACTTACTACAGTTTCTCTTTCTATTTTTGACTTGAGAATGTGTTGTGCTTGCTTAAATCAAGTTTGAGCACTTCCTCTTTCTGGAAATGATGATTTTTTGGATACCTTTAGAGATAAACCATAATGATCTAGGGGGCAACTTTGACTACTTGCTAAAAAAATGTTTAGGACGAGCTAGTTAGTTAAAAAAGAACCAATTTGCTTGTCCTAAACATCATATATTTGAGAACGGAGGGAGTAATAGATTTTTTTATCACCAAAAGGGACTAATTTCTTGTCCTGAACATCATATATTTAAGAGCAAAGGGAGTAAGAGAACTTTTTTTTATCACCTCACATTCGTTGCACTTCGCCTATTTAATATAGAAGCCTTCTTTGCTCTTTAGTTGTGCCATAACACTTTTTTGTTTTTTGCAAAGTGGTTTGAATGCCCACAGAGGTAGATCTGACACCAATCTCTTATTACCAGAGAACAATCCACTTGGAAGGATCTAATCAGTCGAATCTAGAGCATCATCTAATTATGCGCTCCTTTGTGTGACCTGAACACAACATAGTTTTATAAAGGCCAGGAATTATCTGTTCTTGTGCTGTGACTGAAGTCGCCTCTATTTAGTTTTGCTTGAAAGAGATATACAAGAAGCAAGCATTATACAGCACGTATTTCAGTCTTCACTGCTTACTACAACACTACATGCGTCTAATTGGATTTATCTTTATAGCTGAAGAATCGTCTGGGTGGTAGCTGTCAGAAACACTGAAAGATTTACATCCAAAAGATGTGAGTTGTGCATGTGTGGCAGTGTAAGGTAGTAAGGTACGTCTCTTAAGCTAACAAATTGTCTACCATAGTGTTGTGGGAAATGGAGTTCTGATCACTACAATCTTGTTCTTTCTAGCAGGATTTGTCTACAGACTAAGGTCTTGTTCGGTTAATCATCTCCCCAGGGGGATTAGAGGGGATTGAGGGGGATTTTGACTTGTAGGGGATTTAATCATTCATAAACCCTCCAATTCCCTTCAAACTGAACTCTTGGGCCTGAAGGGGAAGAAAGTAAAAACGTACAATTGTGCCAGTCCTATCACAAATTGGAGTCGATACAGTGGTTCGGTTCTTGTAAAACGGAAGTTAGAACCAGAAGAGATGTATTATGTATCTTTATACATCAAGCCTCCGCATACTGAAAGTTTCTTCCGACAGCCAACACACCATTTGTCTTGTAAAGCAAAACAGAGACAATTCAAGGACAAAAAGCATAGCAAATGCAAAGAAAAGAAGAGTAAAAGACTGATAAGCTGGAGGATTACTCGATGAAATGGATGCTGGAAGTTGTCTTTAGTGCGTGAAAGATCAAAATCAAGGTTGTATTTTGTTTTGTATGAGGTGTAAGGTGGCGTGTGCGTGTGTGTGCACAGTTTTGTCACCTTCACTCCAGGAAGGTTCGTGACTGGAATAGTCAGCCGCCATGTAGTTTTCTCAAGAAATCTGAATCACAATATAGTTCACGAGTCGAGCAGCATCGTTCATTGTTCAGGGCTGTGAGCCTGTGACAAGTCAAAGGTGATTAATGGGGATTGATTTCGCTAGTCGAGTCTCATCCTGTATGCCCTCGTGAAACACCTTTCCCCCCAATGTCCTGGCTGATTCTTGAGCTGAGCAATTTCTGCGCTCCAGTTTTGCCTACACGTAGCTGCTCTTCTCGCTCGTCTATACAAGCCTTGTTCCAGTGGTGTAGAAACTCTGCCGTCCCTTGAATATCCTGAACCGGCGAGCCATCTGGCTATTGACACGCTCCCTGTCGTTAGGTTCGCACCAGCGCTAGTCGTACGAGTGTCACCAGGTTATCGGAACAACTGTCCAGGAGCGGGTACGAAAAATGTGGACCAACACATTTCAAGTTCGCAGTTTTAGGATGATGGTTCGAGAGACACCAACCTTCTTCCTTCGCTTTGCCAAGCAACGCGGGTTTTGGGCGGCTGCTGGGTACACCGTACACCGACGCCGCCGCACCTCAAGCTTGACCCACCGTCGTTGTGGGCCTTCGATCCACGCCGCGGCAGCCCCGTATGTAACCAGTACCTGCACCGGCCCACGGTCACGCTCTCCAGTGCCGGTGGCCCCACAGGACGCCGTGTCGCTCCACTATCTCCACAGCTACCATCCCCTCGTTGCCATCGCCACCGCCCCCCCCCCCTCTCCTTCGTGTTGCCCCCAGGGTTCACAAATCCGCGGTAACCGGTCGAACCGCCCCGGACCGGTAGCGGTTCGGGGCGGTTCAAACCGGTCCGAGTTCAAAATTTTCAAATTTGAATTAAAAAAATGGAAAAATGTCGAAAAAATTCCTAAAAATACTTCAAGGTGCGTGTAATCTGTTGGTGTAAAAAGTTTTCAAATATTTGCTCATTTGGTATTTTTTTCGGTAAATACAAGTTAAATCAAAAAAGAAAAAGAAAAAACAGTGGCCGGCCCATTAAGGCCCATGAAGGCCCAACGCCTCCCTAACCCTAACACCCCCCTCCCTCAACGGCCAGCGCTCCCATTCTCCCCCCCCCCCCCCGCGCAGCCGCGTCCAGGACAGGCGATTTTTCGCCGCCGGCCGACGTAACCGCCCTGGTAGTACCGGTAACCGGACCGGTTTGACCGGTTACCGGTCCGGTAACCGGTCAAACCGGTCCGGTAAACCGCTCAAACCGGTCGGTAACCGGTCAAACCGGTCGGCTAACCGTTCCAAACCGGCCACACGGGGGATTTGAACTCAAAATTTGAATTTGGCCGGTTTTCCAACAAACCGGTCAGTAACCGGTCAAACCGAGCGGTTAGCCGCCAAAAACCGATTACACGGGGGATTTGAATTCAAAATTTGAATTTGACCGGTTTCCACCGGTTACCGGTCAAACCGGTCCGGTAAACCGCTACCGCTGGGCGGCGGTTCGAACTACCGGACCGGATTTGTGAACCCTGGTTGCCCCTCCTTCCTCCTCCGGCATTGGCGACGCCCTCCTCCATGACGCCCCCTTCGTGTCGCGCCCTCCATGGCGACGCCGGCCCTTGTCGCCACCGCCAATCAACTAAATGCTTTTATCTATTATCTAATATTATAAATATTTTGAACAATATGTAATTTATTTGCGTTATAACCTTGGACATATAGTTTTTTGTAATTGTTATATATTCTTGCAAATTTTTATAATATTAGATAATAGATAGAAACATTTAATTGATTAGGAATTTAGTAATAGATTAGTTTCATTTCACCTTTATTTGCATTACAACCTTGGATATATAATATTTATAATTGTTATATATTATTGCAATTTTATAATATTAGATAATAGGTAGAAACATTTAGTTGATTGTTGGGAATTTAGTAATAGGTTAGTTTCATTTCACCTTTATTTGCATTATAACCTTGAATATAGAATTTTTGTAATTGTTATTGTTACAAAGAAATGTGTAATTATTATGTATCATTTATAGGAATTTTTATGTATTATTTTATCAAGTGTTAAAAATAGCAATAATTAATGCATAGGGAATTTCATAATCGGGTCTTTTTAAATGTAATAACTAATTAAGACAAAAGGTTCATAATGGATTTTGACGACCAAGAAATGTTCCTACTAGACCAAATTGCACAAGGTGGGGGTAACATCGACCCCATTGTATACGAAGCCGATTGTAGCCATGCAGACAGTTGCCTCAACATGGACAACCACGTGCACCTTTTTTTAGATAATGGGAAAGAGTACCCAGTCTTGATCTCACATCACATAAGGCTACGACCAGTGATTACATAAAAAGCAGCACAAATGTCTGCGATCACACTCACAAACATAAAAAACGTGCCAGAAGAGCCAACAAAATTTGATGAAGACGCTTATTTAAGGACCAATCCTATTACTAAACCTTCATCCATGGTTGGCAAAAATATGCATAACTAAGACCTCTATGGCTTGGCTTGCCTTCTTTATCATCTCCTTATCTTCTTCACACTTTTGTAGCTGCGCCCAAAACCGGAGCCAGTATGTTTCCCGGAAGAGTACCTACAAATATGTTTTCATCGGAGATTTATCAAAAACAATGTCATTCCTACTAAGCCATATAGCCCAGCATAAAGCAGAAGCTCCTACTAACAGTTGCCTTTTCATTTTAATGCCAACGCCTCTAAGCCAATTACCAAACATATGAGTAATGCTAGTTGGTGCCGTCACTTAAGTTTGTAAATCAATGCGGAACTCTTGTTAGGGATCATGTCCCCAAAAGAATATAGAAACGGAAAGGCACATATGAGGGTGACAATGATTCAGTGCTACCAAAAACAAAAAAGGATTTGTTATGGATGAATCTGAAGAACTTCTCGTTCCCTCCAGGTACAGAAAGAACGGTTAAGCATTGGGCACTAAAGAAGATGGTAAATCAATTTCAGACATTCAAAAAGAATCTGAGGAGAGAATATGGTTCTAACTATGGCTAACAAATAAGAGAAAAATCCTTTCTTAATCTGTTACACAATTGCGAACTGAGTTGTAGCTCAGCTGGCAAGGTTCCTTGTGGTGGAACCAGCTCACTAGGGTTCGAGTCCTCGACTCGGCACTGGTGCTCGCATTTTCCTGGATTTATTCCAGGATTTAACCGGCGCTATTCTTTCAGTGGTAGGCGACGTGGCCGTCGATAGCAAGACGCCTGTGGTGACTTCGTCAATTTGGAGGATTTGCCGGCCCAGTCTTTCGGAGGTGCTCATATGGGTAGGGTTGCGTGCGTATATTTGTAGGGGCAAGTGTGCATGCGTGTATGTGAGCGTCTGCGTTTGTACTGTGTGATTCGAAAAAAAATCTGTTACACAATTCGTGGAACTGGAATGACACTTTTCTAAGACAGAGAGAGCCCTACCTTAACTACGCGTGGATTGTGGTTGTGGTGCACCACTGGGTATAACAATTTACATTCTTAACTACATGAATTACACGGAGAGAGCCGAGTAGAGATGCATAATTTTGTACATTATTAACTACATGAATTCTGCGGCGGAGAGAACCGTGTAGAGGTGCACCGGCAGACGTGGCTCGGCGTGCAGCACCAGCGGCTTGGCCATGAAAATGTCGTGCCTCGATTCGCTGAGGTCGACGGCCGAGATCCCTGCCGGCTTGCTCCAGGAGAACCCCTGCAAGAGCCTGCCAAAGAGCATGATGCTCATAGCTGTACCGAGTGAGGCGGCAATGTAGCCACGGCGACCAGTGCTGAAGGAGATGAACCGCAGGTCGTTCTCGGCGAGCGTGACCTCTGCCATGGGATCAGCGGCGGCGAGGTGGCGGTCAGGGTTGAAGCGGAGCGGGCCGTCCCAGACACCTGGGTTACGGCCGAGGCCGATGCGGCTGAGGATGACGTGGCTGCTCTTGGGTATGTGGTAGCCGGCTGCGACTTCTATGTCTCCTAACCCATGTCTGTATCCGTGGTAGCCAGCAACGTTGGCGTCCTCGAGAGCCACGTGGGGCACGTTGAAAGGTGCTACGGGGTGCAAGCGGAACGCCTCGCGGATACACGCCTTGAGGTAGTTTAGCCGTGGGATGTCGGACTCCTGGACCAGCCTGTCCCGGCCCACGACGGTGTCGATCTCCTCCACCGCCTTCTTCATCATCTCCGGACTGTTCACCATCTCCGCCAAAGCCCATTCCACCGCGTTCGACGGGTTGTCCATGGCCGCGAACGTGATGTCCATCAGCAGAGCCTTCACCTCCTCGATGGAGAGCACCGGTTTGCCCTCGGCATCCTTGAGCGTAATGAGCACGTCGAGCATGTCCTCGGGCTCATCCAACCTCTCGCCGCTCTTCCACTGCCTCCATCGCTCGTCGATGAACGTGTCGTGCAGCCAGCTCACCGTCTCGTTGGCCTCCATGAGCATCTTCTCGTGGCCGTCGAGGTCGAGACCTAGCAGCCATGGAAGGTAGTCGGTGACGTGGAAGGAGTAGAGGAGCCCCACGGAGGCGAAGACTGCATCGACGTGCTGCACCTCCGGTGGGCCCGGGCCACAGTCGGGCTGGGGCTCGCCGAAGTAGCGCTGGTTGAAGACGAGCCGGCGGACTACGTTTCCACAGTAGTGGCGTGCGACGTGCCTGACGTCGACGACGGTGCCTTCTTCTCCGGCGAGGTTGTAGACGTAGAGGGTGAGGTTGTCGGCCTCGTCGGCGCGCATGTCATGGAGCCACACGTGGCGAGAGGGGCACACGACCTCCGAAGCGAGCACGCGGCGCATCTTCCTCCAGTGGTCGCCGGAGGGGGACATGACGGCGTCCATGTAGCCCCTGCTAAACCTCTTCGAGGCAAAGGTTAGTGGACGGGAGGCGAAGTTGGCGTCGTGCCTCTTGAGCACCTCGCGAGCGATCTTGGGGCAGGCGATGGGGATGACGTGGACGCCGCCTAGCTTCACGCAGGCGATGTCGGTGCCCGTCTCCTTCATGACGTGGTGGATCCAACGCAACGCCGGCTTGTCGCTGAGCAACATCTCCGGGAGGTTTCCGACGACCGGCAATGGCATCGGCCCCGGCGGGAGCGGCGCGGCACACGTGCTCTTCCGCCGAGGCCTAAGGGTTTGGGCGAGGTACACGAGCATCACCATGAGCAGTAACAATTGGAGGCCAGTAGTGGAGGAGGAGGGCGAGGAGACTCCAAGCGACGGGGAGTCTGCTGCCATCGCCTCCATTGCCAAGTTTAGTTTTGCAGGACGGGAGCGAGATGTGGAAAGTGATCAGTGCATGAGAGCTCTTTGCCTCTATGGCATAGACATGTGGAGATATGGCACAGCTGTTGCTTCGATCTTGTATTGAATGGGTGGGCTAGACCTGGAGTCTGTGTGGCTACGATAAATGCTCCAGCTTGTTGCAGCCTTAACCAGCTGGGTCAAGGGTACCTGCAGCTAGCTTATCAATGCGTGCATGCGATCACACGTGAAACACATGTAAAATAACAGGTTGCATTTGGTTAGTTAATAAATAAAGCAGAAGGCACGGTGTTATTTTTCAATGGTGAACAACGCGGCAGCTGCCTGACTACATACACAGATCGGTGTATTTTGTAGCACAATCTCCTCATACTTTGTAGGAAAGTGGTGTCAAAATACGATTACTTAATTTTCTGGATAACCCCACCGCAACCATGGGAGGCAATAGTGTTTCCTCCACACCGAGACCAACTTGATCAAGAGTTCAAGACTAGGATGGCCTACAGGTATGTCCTTCACATTGTAAAAAAAAGGGGGGGGGTCAGTTTTCCTTCTGCAGACACTTTAATTTGTTTTCTCGCTGAAAGCACAGTGTGGATGCTTAGTAAATAGCTTTTCAAGCTTATAAATGAAGATGTGATGTGACAATAACTTCTTAGAAATAAGTACATGAAACATAAAACCATCACTCAAGTGGAATACATGCCTCGTGATTCTCATTTCTGGTCTGGCCTGATGAAGGTTAAACAAAAATTTCTGATCAGACTAGGCAAATTTAAGTTTGGTGATAGAACTCAAGTAAGATTTTGGGAATATGTTTGGGTAGGAATTACAAATTTCAAAGATCTATATCCTCAACTTTATAACATAGTTAGAAAAAAAAGTGGCACGATTGCGACGGTTTTGGGATCAAATCCTTTAAATGTGGCTTTTAGAAGATCTCTGGTCGGAAATAACTTGAATGCTTGGCAGGAGCTAGTAATGAAAGTTATGTAAGTCCAACTAACATATCAAGAAGACACCTTGGACCTTACAACAAAATGGGAAGTTTACGATTCGCTCTATGTATAGACCCAATATCATACCGCACAACCATATCATATGAAAGCTTAAATTACCCCTTCAAATAAAGATTTTTATTTGGTACTTACTCAAAGGTGTACTTCTAACCAAGGATAATCTAGCAAAACGTCAGTGGAAAGGAAGTCTAAAATGTTATTGTTGTAATCTTGATGAACTAATTCAACATATTTTCTTTGATTGTCATATTGCTAGAATTATCTAGAGAGTTGTACATGTTTCTTTTAATACTACTCCTCCTCGTGATGTTCACCATATGTTTGATGGCTGGCTAAGAGGGGTAGATAAGAAACTCGAGTATAAACTTCTAGTTGGAATTTGTGCCTTATGATCTTCAGATGAACTCACTAGATTCGTTACTGGGCTCTACTGCAAAAGGAGGATGAACGACCTCATATGACGTGGGTTGTTGTGTGCTTTAGACCACATTGATGGATATTTTTGCCAAGAATGGCTGGTCTTTTAGTAATAGAATTGGTTTTTAACCCTTTGGTTTTACTTTGGGTTCTTTCGATGATATGTGAACTTTTGTGTTGAACTCTCTGTAATAATGAACAACTATATGCATTGGTCGATGCAGATCTTGGAATATAGAAATATATTCTCTTTCCTAAAAAGAAAGCACATTGTGGATGTGACTTCCCCACCGACATAACGTGGCAACGCTGATGGCAACTTACCTCGGCGAGCAATAATGGCTTTCCAACTTATCTCTGGGAGGTTGTCAGGTTGCCCACGACGGGACTGTGACTTATGGTTTTGGCGAGGTACACCATACACAAGCATCACCATGAGCAGTACCATCTTGGAGGCCAGTAGTGGAGGAGGGGCGCAAAAGAGGCTCCAAGCACCGGGGAGGCTGCTGCCACCGCCTCCATTGCCACATTTTATGGGAAGTGATCAATGAGCTCTTTTAGCATAGACAGGATATATGACCCAGCTGGGCTGCTTCTCAAATAATGGGTGGGCGCTAGACCGAGTATGTGGCAACGATGAATGCTCCAGCTTGTGAAACACATGTAGAATATCAGATTGCATTTGGACTTAGAGCACATAAAGCAGAAGGCAAGGCGACTGTTGGAATAAAAGCATGGAAGTGTAATCCAAGATCACAGAACCAAATTTTAAGATAAAACGAAACGAGAACGACACCAAGGCACGATGATTTTTAACGAGGTTCAGCCATGTGCCTACATCCTCTAGGTATGACTAGGTCGCTCCTCCCCATAAAGAACAGCTAATGTTGCCACCAAAACTCTAGCAACGATGCCATGCGCTAGCGTCCACCTCGCTGACATTGCCTCCAAAACTCCATCAACGATGTCACCTCCAACTCCAGTAAGGAACACCCTCCCTCTCTCTTTCCATCTCCCTCCCTATCCCATCGTTTTCTAATCCAAGCTCAGCAGCCTTCCCTCGCCGCCCTACCTGGTTTTGGTGGCGCTGCACCACCTCCTCTGCCGACCACTGCTAACCTGTCATGTTTCTATGGCCCGCCTCCTCCACCGGCCAGCCATTACTAGAAACTGGCTGTTTGCCAAGTGCCACACAAAAAACACTTGGAAAAAAATATACTCAGCAAAAATTGTGTTTTGCTGAGTACCATAAAAAACTCGACTAAGAATCATCTGACACCTGACAAAGACAAAACACTCGATAAACTTGCTTGTTTGCCAAGTGTTTTGTCTTTTCCTTATGTCGTGGGATTCTTTGCCTAGTGTTTTTTTAGGTCTTTGCCAAGGGATGGAGAAAAAACACTCCGCAAAGACCTTATCCACAAAGAAAAATTCAAAGCACATTTTGAACCAGTAGATTAATTTAAATTAAAAGTTTTTAACTACAAAGTTGTATAACTTCTCAGGATCCATAGCTGTTATTTTGGTCAAAAGGTTCTACATGAAAAAAAAAATCTTTACGGCGTGCAGGCGCTAGCCAGTGAGAGCTTCCCTCATTAAAAAAATGCCATTTTTTCATGTTATTTGTTCGGTTCACATTTTTCCAAGTGCTTTTTTGCCGAGTTTTATTTTAGCACACGACAAAGATTTTGCCAAGTGAGCTTTGCCTTGGGTGGCACTCGGCAAGGCCTTTGCCGAGTGTTATTGGGCCTTTGCTGAGGGCATTCGGCAAATAAGCATAATCTAGTAGTGAGCTTTGTTCGGCGACGCTCTATGGCCTCTACTTCCCTGTTGTCTCTCCTGACATCCCCGCTGGTCTGGCCAGCTCCCTGACCATCCCTCCAGCTCCCGAAGGCACAAACCACATTCCAACCCAAAATCCCGAAATCCTAACCCCAACAAACCTTAACCCAAACTAAAGTTCGTTGGAGTTGGATTCATCTCAGGAGAAGAGGAGCAGCTGGCCAAAGTGCCTGCGGAAGAAGAAGAAGAAGAAGAGGCAACAAATCAATTTGTTACTTTATTGATTGTATTTGTTACTTTTCATGGAATGGAAAATTTTCTTTGAATGGATCTGTTACTTTTCTCCCCTCCCCTCCTCTGTAGTGCTGAACGGGAGGGCTCTCGCGATAAGCTAAAATTGAGATCCCTCTCATTTTAGTTTTTTTTGTGTTTTTTCAATGGTGAACAACATGCATGGCAGCTGCCTGATGAAGTTCATATCAGTGTATTTTGTAACACGATCTCCTCGTAGGCATAGTAGGAAAGTGATGTAAAAAAAAAACAGAGTTTTTTAATTTTCTTGATAACCCCAGCACAAGCATGGGCCGCAATCGTTTCCTGATCCCGAGATCCACTTGATCAAGACTAGATTATCTCAAAAAAAAAAACTTGATCAAGACTAGGATGGCCTACAGTTATGGTTTCCTTCCACAAACACTTATTTCTAGCTGAAAGCAAACAATGTGGACGTGACCTCCCCACTACTCCCTCCATCCTAAAATTATATTATTTCTCACTTCCCTAAAAAATACTACAGCCAATTATATAAAAATATATATTAAATTTTACGGTACAATATAGATATCATTTGATATTTAGATCTAATTTTTTTAAAAAAATATTTGGAGATTTAAATGTTGAACGTATTTTCTAGAAATCCAATCAAACTCATGCCACGTACACCCAAAACGACTGTAATTCTTGGACGGAGGGAGTATGGCAACGCTGATGGCAACTTATCTCGGCGAGCAATAATGGCTTCCCAACTCTTTTTCTGCTTAATTTTGCTTTTGCGCAAATTTTTTTGCAGCATTTGACGACACCTAGCTCCATTAATCTATCTATTATATATAAGAGAGTTACATTATTGTTTCCATTTCTTTTCTTTTTTTTGCATAGCCCCCGTGCGCTCTATACTTTACCTGTGTAGATATATTATTAATTCAAAAGGAGAAAATCAGAGAAGTGAATGAGAGAAGTATAAGTACAAGATAAGATTGATCCTAATACCTTTTGGTGTTGTTATAAGAGTAGCATTCACTAAAAACCCTTAATTATCTCAATCAGTGAAAATTCGCCTACGTGGCAGCCCCCTGAGAGGAAGAGAAAGGACAGAGGTAAGGTTACATATAGTCACATTGTCATCATGCCATCTAGATTGTCAGTATGCCATGTGGGCAAATTCATCTCCGATTAGGATGATTTAGACTTTGAGTAGTACAAATAGCAAATCAAAAACCCGGCTAGGCATTTTGTGAATAAAAAACCAGGCTGTTGCATATATGAAACATATATTAGAAGTTTGAGGATGGACCATTAAACAAGTTGTCATCGTCAATCCTAGCCCCGTCATTGTCTCATTGAAACGAAGAATTATTAGGTCTCACGTATATATGGACTTTTCAGTCTTTATTTTGGTGGATCTCATTTCGTATCTAATATATTTTTCTAGAGAATTGTAAATTTCGATAGATCATTATATTTTGACCGGAACCATATAGTGTATATGGCAGATGCAGAGGCGGAGGACCCCCTGGGGCAGCTGTCCCATCTTTCTAGCCACGGAGCGGAGGAGCCTCGTCTCATTCTTTGCTTGGCGAAATGGCGATCCTCAGCGCGGCTGCGCCAAAAAAAACAAGTCGAGAACAGCAAAGTAGTTGCGGAGAAGATGAACAGTGTCGGGCTTGGGCACTTGGCCCGTGAACATGGTCTGTGTGTGGCCCACTGTCGCCTGCCGTTCCCATTGTTGTGCACTTTTTGTGTGCCCGTGCTCCGAGTGAGAAAGGCAAGCAAGCAGTACGCACTAGCACTGCCGTTGCACGGTTCTTTCAGTGCTCAAACTGATCGAGGGGATGAAGAGCAATGTTATCAAATCTTATTATCGAAACTAGCCGTAAGAACGCTGATAAAATAAGTAATCGTGATTAATTAGTCGAGGCTAGTCGAACCTAGTCAGTGGTCTAGTCGTCTTGTCTAAATCTTACTTGGGGCTTGTTCGGTTGCACCTCAAACCAAGAGGATTAAAGTGGACTTATTCCTAAAAAGCCATTTTAGGAATAAATTCACTCCAATCCACAAATCCATGTGGATTGGAAAATAACCGAACGGGGCCTTAGGATGTATATATATTAAATGGATGGTCAATTATAAATTACAGTATAGAATGAGTAGACAAATAATAAAAATAAATATTCAACCATAGTGTGTTGGCCAAGCACAGAAATATCTCATAAATAAGTATCCCCATGCACAATGTCAAATGTTAAGGTATAGTTACGTTATAAGGGATTAGTAATGAGTCACAAACCTAAATAAGTGTATTATGAGTCAGATTTTAGTCGTCCTATGTCTAATCGGAAGAGTCACAATGTAGCCAAGCTAATCGTGTTGGTGGGTCTAATCGGTATCAAGAAACTGATAAGGATGCTTAGTCGTGAGTAATCATGATTAGTGTGATACCACTGATGAAGAGCATCAGAACAGAAGTAGCAAACTAGCAATGCTACAGATACCATGGCACCGGCGGTGCAGCTGCAAGTTGCCACAAACAAGGTTCGACAGCAGTTTCCCGAATCCCGAATCCTCCAACGCCAATTCAAGATATCAATGTGCATGTTGAGGAATAAAGAGGTAAAAAAAATAGTACAAATGCAGTGAGGCTGGCGATGGCATCATGATAGTAATGGGCGAATGTTATTTACTGATCTGCCCTGGCTAAAATTTTGAGCGCACTCCACCACTGAGCAGATGGTTCACATAGGGAGAGGGGTAGTTAGAGTTGGTGGCAATTGATTATTTTTTTAGTCTCTCATGGGATTATCTTAATTAAATATCCCTCTCGGTCAAACACAGACATGAAAAATCCAAAGTACCAACATAAAAATGTAAAAGTAATTTTCCCTACGGTACACCGATAGGAAAATACTGACAAGTCTAGCTCGTTATGGAATAAAAAAAGTGTGACGGTTTTTCATTTCCTTGTTATAGTCAGGTTTGAAACATGATTGTCCGTTGTCAAGGAAGCCCGATAGGAAATAATAATAAACCATCAAGAAATGAGTAATTTCCTTATGAGCTCTTTTATTTCTCTCAGGGAAATGAATTATTTCCCTGTGTTTTGTTAATTTCCTTGTGCTTTTTACCTAACCCACAAAAGATCACATATTTTCCTTGTGTGTGTCGTTCCCTTGGGGTTCTTTGGAAATCAGCAAGGAAATGCGAGTTTCCATGTACGTGTCCAAAAAAAAACCTCAAAGAAATTGGACATGCACCAGGAAGTTTTTGTTTCCTGACAGGTAAAGGTCTGAGTTCCCCAAATATAGGACCACGAATCAACTGAGACACAACTCTTTGCAGATCATGATTCATGAATTGAATCTAGTAACTCAGATAACTGAGCCGAGGCATCCTGAGATAAAGGCAACCAAAACCTTAAACTGATCTCAGCACTAAGAAATGCTTTGGTAGAGATTTGTTTTTTCTTTGCGAAGCTATGAATCTGTGGAAATATCCATTGAAAACGCCAAGGTGCCAAAGATCAGACCAAAACATTACAGATGCACCATCATTAGTTGTACAAGAGGCTACTCCCTTTCTTGCATGTGGAGGACTAGTTCTCGAGTATAAGCACTTCCCGGTAAGGTGTACCCATGGAAGATCAGCATGTGTGTAGAATTTATGTAAAAGTTTCAATAGCAAAGCAATGTTCTGTGTTTCTAAGACCCCACCATCTTCTTTAGGTCTTTTGGCTACATGCCACTAAACAACCACCCTTACTTAAATAACCTCCATTCCATAAATAACTCTTCCTATATTTATCAATTTGGACAATGATAGTTGGAGGATTTTCAGAGAACTCATAGAAAACCTGGGTTGCAGAATATACCGAATTAACTAGAGTGAGTCTCCTTGCATAGGATAAGAACCTTGTGATATTTTGTCTATATACATAATAGAAACTATGTATCAAATAAAGTCAAACGAATTGTAATCTGAGACGGTGGAAAAAGCCAAACCAATTATAATCTGAGACGGTGGAAGTATCTTGTTATTCATTGTGCTTGTCAAAAGCAACGGTAACATGATGCTGACCTTGTTAAAGAACTTCTCTTTTTACCCCCGAAAAAGAACAGCTCCTGAACGCAACAGGGTCTTCCTCTCCGGTACCGCTGCCAGCACGCGTCGCGTGCCAACCTCCTCGATCGGCGGTGAGGCAGCAACATTCAGATTCCAGAACCCTAGTCCACGGCCTACCCTTCTTCTCCAGCAATGGCTGACGCGTTAGATTTTTTTTTTAAAAAAAACTAATATTTGCCTTATTTACATGCTCTTAGCCGTATTTATAATCACAAGAAAAGAACATTAACCAAAGAGAAAGAACTATTTGCCTTGATTACATGCTTTTAGCTGTATTTATAATCACAAGAAAAGAACCGGCATGTTGACACGTTAGGTACTGGAGGCGCAAAACTTGTGCGAACGGATAGTGTCTTATCTTATTTCAATGCCAATAAAAAATTCTTTCCTACAAGAAAATGTCTACTGATCACTACTAAATGGTCCTGGACTTTCCACGTAACAGGCAGCGACCAAAAACCACCAATGTTCTTTTACAGCCGCATCACCAAAACGGTAAAAATGCTGGCTAATGACAGCATCAAGTTTTCAAACCCACAACCTATGGGAAAGTATGTGACCCAAAACCTATTTTGCCGCAGTCTAGAGCACAACATCAGAACACATGATGCGAGGTGGAACATGTAAAGCAATCATGATAAGGCATATTACAAGACTTATCTTTGAGGGTACAAATCCATGTTGGTCATCACGTATCAAGATGTCACTTTAACTTCCAGCAGTTCTTAATCCTAATAGACTACAGATTCTACCAAAACCATGGAACCCCACCTCAAATCCCAGTTTCCTCTATATGTCAATCGAGCAGCACCATGCACGACCTTGATACAATACCTTGGAAACAAGGTGCTCTAAGTTTCTCTAGACAGTAGTTCAATCAGTCAATCTTCACAGAAGCATATATCTTCCTCACGAACCAGAAACAGGCATAGAAGCCAATGGTACCAGTCAGCACAAAGAAGGCATAAGAGATGATCAGCATGTAACCAAAGTACAGGATGCCTGAGACAAGCTTTGTGATCTCCAACTTATTGAAGAAGTAGAAGATAGCATAAGCAAACAGATAGAGCGCTGATGAGCCTGCAGTCAGGTACGCCCTCCACCACCAGTGGTAATCCTCGCTGCATAGTTGGAAGTAGCATAACACAATCGTGATCTCAGCACAAGTCACAATGAGGATGATGAAGACTATGAAGAGGAAGCCAAAGATGTAGTAGAACTGGTTCAGCCAGATGGATGTCAGGATGAAAAAGAGCTCAATAAAGACAGCCCCAAATGGCAATATGCCACCAGCAAGTATGGCAAAAGCTGGCTGCAGGTACCATGCTTGCTCAGGAATTTGCCTGGGAATCTTGTTTGTCTTCACTGGGTCCTCAATGGCTGGCTGCTTGAATCCCAAGAAACTTCCAACAAAGACCAGCGGCACAGAGATGCCAAACCAGAGGAGGAACAAAGCAAACATTGTTCCAAAAGGAACTGCACCAGATGATTTCTCACCCCAGATGAGGGCATTCAAAAAGAAGAAGACCGCAAAGATAATACCAGGAAACATGAAGGCAGTTTTGAGGGTGATCTTCTTCCACTCAGTGCCTTTGAACATCTTGTACAGGCGAGACGACGTGTATCCAGCCAGTACACCCATGAACACCCACAGAAGAACCATAGCAGTCATGAGCCCTCCCCTGTTTGCAGGTGATAAGAATCCAAGAAGCGCAAACATCATGGTTACTAGTGTCATCCCAAAGAACTGCACGCCAGTGCCAACGTAAACACAAAGGAGGCCTGAGTGGACAGGAGGTCGGAATACATCACCATGCACCAACTTCCATCCAGTTTCTTCCTGGGCCTCATCCTGATTGTCAAGCTGATTATAGTTTGCTATGTCCTTGTAAAGGGTTCTCATCATGATCATGGCTACCATACCAGAAAGGAATAGGACAATCATCAATGAGTTGACAATGGAGAACCAATGGATTTGGCTATCACTAGAAAGAAGGTAGACATCCCAGCGAGATGCCCATATGATCTCACTGGCCTGCAATTGGTAAATTCAATATTAATTAAAATTGGAAGAACAAGAATATCAGAGAGAGAATCTTTGAGAAATAAGCAATACCTCAAAGGTAACGTCATACGAGAATACTACATATGCATCAGGAGCCACCTCTTGAGGAGTGTGACTACCAGGTGTAATCTTGATGTTAGCATTGCAAGTTTGCGCTGTGGGATTATTGTCATCCCAGGCACCGTATTCATGCTTGATGCTGTAACAAAAGAGCAGAACAAAATTAACAGATATGGATGACTTCATAGTTGTGGGAAGCCAAATGTAAGCAGAAAGAGAGCATTGGAAATAGATGATGAGGAAATGCAAGTGCTAAACATCTATGCAAGTTGTAGATCATGAAATATGGCATACCTGCTAGGAATGACATGGAAGCCAACAATGCGAGCATCTGGAGAAGTTTGGTCTTCATGGTACAAGACTTTAAAACTCAAGTGATTGTTGATATAATACTTGTCATCCTTGAGCTGGCAATATTTCATTCAAACCAAATAAGGTCACCATAAATAGTTGAACCAAATCGTATTTAACATAAATTTGTCATGCTCGCCTTATAACCAACCCGGTAACCATGCTCAAAGCTTGGTGTTTGGCTTCCTTCCCGTGTCTGTCTAGGTACCACAACTGGGAGATTATCTAGAATCCTAACATGCAGAAGTTTTTTTTACAGAATAAATTCAGTTAGGCACAGTACTGGGCATAACAAACACATAGTGAGATAATTCATGGACACTTCAGAAATTTCAGGTCAATAACTCATGGACACAGCAGTATAGCGAGCAAATGATAGCAAGACAATGGAGAGATAGATCTTGGGTGCAAATATTTGAAAAAACTCGATATCCCACTTGATGTTTGCATAGTTCTACTGACTAAAAAAAGTATCAATTTTAACTTGAAAGCATACATGTTGACTCGGTATTCATCATCGATTTTTTCTTTGAAATTCTTCGAAGCTTCTTGAGAAAGCTTCCTTCGACAAACAATCTTGCAACTCTCATCCCTCCTCATCTTGAACTGTGTGAATCCACAAAAAAAAAATGAAATGACAGTTGATCAGACAACTTCCCATGGAATTTTGTATTTCTGTCAAGCAATGCCCCTTCTTTTTACTTGATAGTACAAAACAAAAGGTCTTATGTCCTTAAACTTACATTATAGACAGAATTTTCGATGCGGTCCCCACGAAGGACTTCACCCAAGTTCTCAGCACTGTTCTTAATCGCCTCAGGTTTACAGTAGTCCAGGAAATAGTAGTCATATGGAAGCTGTGTCTTTATAGATGACAATTTGTTGACTTTCACCTGAAGCTCATCATCCTGCACAGTGGTCATAAAGATTAATACTAGAATACTTATATTCCCCATTTCTATGGCCAAATGGCAATACTCCCCATAGCATAATCAGTGGATACCATGAATCAATCAGCTTGTGATGGATCAAACAAATAATTGAATCTAAAAGCAAACAGAAGAAAATCCATGTGTTGGTCAAGTTATGCAACAGTGTATAACGTTTGAAGCTGTTCGGTTCAGCATCTTCGAGCTTGACTATGCAGCCAAAGGCACACAATGTCCTGTAGCCTTATAGCTAAGAGGTTGCAGCTGAACAGCTGTTGGCAGCACAAACGAACATAGCTGTTTTCCATATCTCCTACAATAGTTATTACAGTCGACTACTCAAAGCATCAACCACCAGCTACCTACAGCCGTCTACAGGCAAAGCCTCATCTGGCAGATCAACACTCTAATGCAGCATATTAAGAATATAACTGTTCCCATAAAAGGATATGCATTTGATTAACAAACAGAGACAAAAAATGCACTCTGCCAAATCCACAATTGCACGCGCATCACAGTTCTTTAGGATTTCGCTACCCCAAACCTCACCATCTAGCTAGCAACACCAGTGGCTAGAATGAAAGCTATACCAATAAAACAAGATGGCTTGCCAGCAATGAATTGCCTCTTCGCAAGCTATAATGCAGATGAAATCCTTGCAAGTTATACTAAGGAAATGCTTCACCGCACTTCCAAGTACCCCAGTACTTGCCACTTGATTGCCAAGTCTTAATGAAAACACAACTGAAGGAAACTGCAATTGGTGATGACTTATGCGTGACTCCCATACACCAACTTTGCAAAGAAAGGGCCAAACAAAAACACGCACGCACACCAATGCTATGACACTACCCGTCCCTAAACCCTAAACCACGCGCACAACCACTGCTCCCACCCACGCGCGTCCCGGAAGCCAGATCTGAGGCCGCTCCTCCCCAGCAATGCCAGATCCGCGGGCGCCGACAAGCGAGAGGGAACGCCTGTCGCTGGATCCGACAGGGAGAGGAAGCGGAGAAACATGAGAGGCGAGATGGAAGGGGAATGAGTCGGTCGGTCGATCACCTTCTGGATGTCGCGGGGGGCGACGCCGGGGAGGTAGAAGGCGCCGGCGGGGGAGGATACGGCGTAGAGCGCGGCGGCGGCGAGGAGCGTGAGGAGGTGGCGGGGGCGCAGGCCGCCGCCGGGGGTCGCCATGGGTGCCGGGACGGTGGCGTGGGACGGGGAAAGGAGTGGGCTGGACGAGCGAGGCGGTGGCCGGTGGTGGGCAAGTGCGAGTAGTTAAGACGGAGACGGGACACGCACACGCGGCTCGAGGCTCGGGAGGACATCGGGGCAGGGATTATTCCATTCCTGGTAAAAAAAAATGAATTGAACAAATTAAACGCCTGCAAATTTCACAGCAGGCTTCATTTGGACAATTCTCGTTTTGATATAATCGGAAGTGTTTTCATTGGGAATTTCAGTGAACAGTCAGTTTCTCGACAGGCTTATTGTGTTGGGATGCAAACTTTTTAAGTTATTCGGCAAGTATAGAAGTTTGTTCAATTAAACAGCCACGAGAGTGAGCTACGATGACTAATTTAGGAGTTTTTCTCCTGATGTCAATAAGTTTTACATTTTTATTAAGATGTTATTTATAATGACAACGTTGAAAAAATTGTTGAGTGCACATGAAATATGAGAACACTCGATTGTGCTTTAGCATTTTCCTATATTTTGCACTTTTGCTTGGGACCTAGGAGTACTCGGGACCGGGTAAAAGTAGGGCTAGTCCTTTGATAAATGTTAAAACATTTAAAAGATTTAAAAGTGTTGTTGGCCATTACATATCAAATTGACAATACAATATTGATGCGGCTAGCTTCATCTTGAAAGATAATTTCGTGATGTGCAGCAGTTGAACCTATAATCTTTATAAAAAATTACAAGTTCAATGCCTTAGTAGACATATTTGGGACATGAAAAAATAATGCTGAGAACAATTAACAAATTTTGATGCGACTTCTACCAAAAAAAGATATGAGAACTCACTTCCAAGGGTGATCAAGGGGAAGGTGGGTGGGGGGATTTGCAAAAGTTAATCATACTTTTACAAATTTCTCCTCTTACCTCTCCTTACGCGCTCCCCTTGGATTAAGATCATAAGGCTCAGAGCTAAGTTCTCGTAGCAATTGAGTTGTTATAGGATATGTGGCTGTAAGTAAATGTATAGGTCCTAAAGGCATATACCAACAACCAAACATGAACGTACAGCCAAAATCAAAATAGACAGCAACGGCCAACCCGACGTTCTTATTATTCGGTTTGGTTGCTAACCCAACAAAACGCAATTTTCTCCTCTACACGCTAAATAAGTCAGCGTGTACCGTACGCGCGAGTATTTGAAATTCTACCAACTTGCGAGGGAGCAACTGTTGAAACTTGAGCCTTCTTAATAACATCAAACCCAGGATCTGTAAGATCAGCAGGATATGTAGTAAAAATATCAAAACAAAAATAAAATTGTCAACAATGTTCGGCAGCATGTGTTTCGCCGCAGTTTATTCCCCTCCTTTATTCATTCACAAATTTAGATACAACCAGTGCGTTCGAACATCCTGGACCAGAATGCTCTTGCTAACAGTTCTGGCAGGTAAAACAAATAACTAAGTGTATGATTCAACGATACATAACATAATATTACAAATGTCGTCGTGACCAAGAGTCATCTACAAATAGCTTGGGCTCACCAACGGGAAAGAATTGGACCTGACTATAGATAAATACAGCAAAAAGGCCACAAGGCCAATCTGTTCGGTTTATTCAAAGCCGCACTTGCCAAAACATTGAAGCCCTGATCAACAATCAGTGGGCAGCATCTCTGCTGTAGTACTGGTCCAAGGTCTTTGCTGGGATACGGTGGAGAAGCTCACGTGGGAAGATGCGAAGCAATGTCCATGCGAGATCAAGGGACTGGAAGATGTTCCTCGTGTCGTATGCTCCTTGTGTCACAAACTTCCTCTCGAACTTGTCAAGGAACTCCAAGTATAGCTGTTCAAGAGACAAACAATAGAGCATTAGGATTGGACTTAAAAAAGAATCACCAGCTTACGAATTTATTTCGCTCGCAACAGACCAGATCCTCAGATGAGAGTGCCTCCTCTCCAACAACTGCCTTCATAGCCTGAACATCCTTTCCAATAGCATAGTTGGCATACAGCTGAACAGAAAATGGTACATGTCAGTTCGTCTTGCACATCATGAACTGAATGGAAAAAAGCGCATGGACTCTAAAATGGTACCTGATTAGATACATCTGAATGGTCTCGACGCGTCATACCCTCACCAATAGCACTCTGCAAGAGTTATTTTAGTCATACTTAGAACTAACCTTCCTCATAAATGCTGACAGTGACAGGATACAGAAAATTATGTTACCTTCATCAGTCGAGAAAGAGATGGCAGGACATTGATAGGTGGATAAATCTGAAAGTAACACACCGCCATCACATCAGCATATATAAAATATTTAGATAGAGTTAGGAGGAAAAAAAAAGGGAAACATCTAGCATCTTATTTCTTGCTGAGACATCAATATGAGAAAAAAAAAATAATAACACTAAATGTGACTTGTAACTAATTCCAGAACTGGTCCTTGTGAAGCTGTAACATTTGACAACTCAAAAAAAAAAAAAAAAGGAACATGCAAAAGCACCTGTCTGTTATGGAGCTGCCTATCAATGTATATCTGTCCCTCAGTAATGTATCCCGTAAGATCAGGAGTTGGATGTGTGATATCTGTTTAGGAGACATGGTACATTTGTGTTAAATAGCCAACAAAGTGAAAGCATGAATCATAAATATAAATTAAACCAGCTAGTGGTTTTAAGCTTGGCCTACTGAGTCATAAACAATGAGCAAACCATAGTTGGTTATGCAGTCAGCACATTGAGGCAAAGGTGATTCATGCTTAATAACTTAGAAGATAAATGTACAAAACCAATACTTCCTGGATCACAAAAATAAGTCCATCTAGGTTTTACCGAAGTCACCTTTTTTCGCTTTATCTTAACTGAAAATAGTTATAAATAAATCTAGTAATCTCAATCTATATAAACTTTTTAGATGTTGGCTGTCAGAGTTAGAAGGTTTGACAGAGCACAAACATAGAACTTGTATTTACGATAAGGGGAAATGGATAAGGCACAATTGTAGATTAGTTTTAGTACTTACCATCATTAGGCATTGTTAGAATGGGAATTTGGGTAATGGAGCCTGTTCTTCCTTCAATACGCCCAGCACGCTCATATATCGTTGCCAAATCAGTATACATATACCCAGGATAACCACGCCTACCTGGCACCTCTTCTCGGGCTGCAGATACCTACAAATAAGCACAATGCCCAAGTAGCATTATAAGACACATGACATCTACTTTTCAATTTATTAGCTAAACGAAGATGGTAAACATATAATAAAGAGACATGCAAGACTGCCATAATAGAACTGTTGTGGGTTGTTTATTGAGGAACTACAAAATACTTTCTTAGCTAATAAAAACAACAAGGTGTATTTCCAGCATCCATTTAGGCATGCTAAATAATGCATTCTCAAAAGTTTCTACAAAATTTATGGGGCCAAAAGAACATGTAGCTTTTTTTAGTTCATTCCAACAAAAAAACCACAACCACATGGATAATAAATCCCTAGTATGCAGTTAAGCTACATAATTCATGAACCAATGATTAAAAAAGCAATGAATCGAGTCAGCACAAAGTAATAATTGCAATGAAGAGCTAACAGTTCTCATCACAATACTAAAACAAACTATGAATTCACAATACAAGACAGGATACAAATCTCAAAGCTCAATACCTCACGGAGTGCATCTGCGTAAGAGCTCATATCTGTCAAGATGACAAGTACGTGCTTCCCACATTCATACGCCAAATATTCTGCTGTTGTTAGTGCAATCCGAGGAGTGATAATACGTTCTATGGTAGGGTCATTGGCCTGTAAAACAAACAGGAGCAGGGCAATAAAAATATGCTTTTAAATATGCTTTTCTAGGCATCAATTAGGTCAATTTTTAAACGTATGTTTAGGTGTCATTAAGTAGGTCCAAGCTTTTGTTGAAATGCATCTTAATACTTTTAGAATCAATTATATCACTTTTAGCATAAATAAAATGAAAAGTGAATCTGGACCACGAGCCATTCTAAGTACCAGATTCAGAAAAAGGGTGACACGCTCCATGGAACCATTCTCTTCAAAATCACGTTTGAAGAATTGGGCCGTTTCCATGTTGACTCCCATAGCAGCAAAGACAATAGCAAAGTTGTCATCTTCACCACCCTGCAGATTATAGGAAACAGAACCAGCAATTAAGGCATAGTTGTACATGTAAAGCATGCACTAATATGCTATGCTCCATACAAATGTTGCCCTTACATAAAATAAGAAAATAAAATTATGAGCTTAGTTGAAAGAAAGAAATTTTCAGATATGGGAAAACCATCAGTCAAGATTTTTTAATGCTTGCATCGTGTTCATATTTTAGAAAATAGTGTTTTCTGGGTGGTGGGGGTGATAATTAGAATGTTGCCTACCTCTGCATGCTTGCCTTTCTCCAATGTCTTAACAAGACCAGCTTGACGACAAATCTGAGCAGCAATTTCATTGTGAGGGAGACCAGCAGCAGAGAAGAGAGGAATCTTTTGCCCACGGGCAATAGAGTTCATGACATCAATGGTAGATATCCCCGTTTGGATCATCTCCTCTGGATAGGTTCTCTCACTGGGGTTGATAGAACTTCCTGTAATAAACATCCATATACGATTACAACAAATGGAAGACACGGTTTATTGATTTAACACCATTAATAATTCTAAATCTGCATGTCCACAATGAGCATGCAATTGTTGTGAGAAACGTAGATACTAACAAGATGCTAGCATTCAGAAATTACTTACCAGAGATATCCAAGTAGGCCTCGGGCAATATCGGGGGGCCATTGTCAATAGGTTTTCCAGAACCATTAAAAATACGCCCAAGCATATCAAGTGAGACAGGAGTTTTCAAAACCTGTAAAAGAAAAACAATGTACAGTCATTAAGAGAAAAAGATGACAACTTCTTAATATACAAACAATGAGAGAAAACAATGTCACTGTAAATTTTCAGTCTGGTAGATCCTCACAATCGCTGTATGTTTGATGGTATTCTGCCTAACCTAAACAGAGTTCTATCACTTGTGTGCGAGGAATTATACCTATGGAGCTTAGCCAGGCTCGAGGAATCTCACCTCTTCGCTCTAGCACCATTTAACGACTAGGTCCTGGTCGAGGTCAGTTTTTTTTTTTTGGGGTATGAAAAGGCTAATGCCGATGGTGTGAGTGTGTAGCGTTTGTGGGTTCTAAAACCTTGTTTTTCTTCTTAATATAATGATTAGCATCTCTCATGCGTGCTCAAGAAAAAAAGTCAGGTAGATACTGTACACTTTACCTCGCCTGTGAACTGCACAGTTGTGTATTTGTTGTCTATTCCAGAAGTTCCTTCAAAGACCTGATGAATAACGCAGTTCATTCAGAGACAAATATTAAAACTTAATTTCTTTATAGAATGGCAAAACTAACCATAGTGCAAAAACATAATCAAATTGGAAATGTTACCAAAAACAAAAAAGAGAATGGGTAAAAAAAAGTAACCTGCACAACAGCTTTTTCACCGTCAACCTCCAGGACTTGACCACGGCGAGTTGTGCCATCTCCAAGTCGGATGTTTACAATCTCCTGGTACTTTGGGCCCTAAAGATGGATATGCAGGCACACGAATTGTGGGTTCAAGATGCTAGCAGAATGAGCTGATAAAGGTTTGAAGGGTATTTAGCACCGTATTGGAGAAAACTATACGCACCTTTACTTTATCCAATATAACCAGAGGTCCAGCCACACCAGAGACAGTCCTATACTCTGCACAAATAAAGCAAATTATTAACTGGTACACATTGTCTATGTTAGGTAGTCTAAAACACAAGCAACACAAAATGACAGTATGGCAGACGACGTCAGCTCTAATCAAACAAAAAAGTTTGACCTTCCACACATGAGATTCAAATGTAAGAATAAGTGACACACCTAACACAAAAGGGACCCAAAACATGTAGTAATTTGACTGGGAATTTTTTGTTACCCATACAACACAAACCACTTGACACATGTCACATGTGGCCATGCGAGCATACAAACCAGAAACCAGTATATCAGAGATTCGATATCTGGTATTCCCATCAAACTTGCAAATTTGAGTGCAGCATGAATCATAATAAGCGAAAAGATTGCTAAATAAATGAACCAAGTTTATACTAAAAGAATGATATAGCAATAGTGCAAAACCTGATAGCTAGTTGTGTAGTTAAAGCTGCAAAGCAACAAAAACCATGAACTAGATGCAACCTCACTATTGCAATACGGTTGCATATTTGCATGCTTCGATGAAAGTCCTGGGACAGTGAACTGATGCATTTTTTTTAGGGAAACCTACAACTTTATCTACGAGCACAGCAGTTTTAAAAACTTTAATGCATTGGTGATGCATACAAAGCTACCATCAGAGGCAATGCCCTATTATCCTGTAGCTTAAGCCCAATTACATAAAAGGTGTTTGTCTTCTCAAAGTAATTCTCCCAACATATCTTAGCTATAATGCTACTGGGAGCGCGAGCACAGGTGTTCAGCAACGGTACAGCACACAGCCATCACGACTCGGCAACACATCAACAGCTGAAATCGCAAAAGTAAAGAGCCCAAGACACACTGCGCGAGCTTGGATCTCGTCACTCGTGACTCACCCATGCCGATCTCGAGGGTTCCCTCCTCCATGTCGGCGCCATCCTTCACCAGACCCATGCTGAAAAACCTGCAGCCAGCAACAGCAACCAAGCCATCAGAATCGAGAAAATGAAACTGATCCGTGTCCTCCCCCGGACCCTAATCCACGCATATCACTTGGACACTACGGCCCTGGCGGAAAATGTCGGGAAACTCCACCACGCAGCGATCAAATTGCAGCAAACAGGGTAAATCCAAGCCCCGAAAAAGGAAGACACGGATTTCGGGCTCACGGCACCTCTCAGGCCCGCACGGATCAACTCCAAACCCGGGGCGTCGAGAGAGGAGAGGGGTTGTTGCTGGAGCGGCAGAAAGGGATCCGCTCCAACCCGCACAGATCAACACCAAACCAGTGCCGCCCAGGTAAAGCAGGGGAGGGGAGGCGAAATCGAGAGAGAAGACCAGCTACCTGGATCTGGATCGCGGCGCGGAGAGCCGCCTGCGCTGCGGAGGTGGGGAAGGAACGTGCGAGACGGCGTGGAGGTGGCAGATCGGATAGGCGACGACACGGATGGGAGGGAAGGAGAGGAGGGGAGGAGACGAGCAATTAATGATGGAAAAATATAATCAGAGGGGCTGCCGTGGCCAGAAGGCCGTTTTGCGTGTTTGTCCTGACCGAATTGGGAATTTCGGAAGAGATCCCAGAGTTTGATAGTGGTCACTGTCCTGATTCCTAGTACTCTTTTTCCACTTTGGTCTCAATTCCGGTGCCACAATAACAGTAACAAAATAGAGTACGCGCGACAAGTTGAAATATCATTTCAACAGATGCTAAGAACACATAAGAACTAGAGTTGGTTGGTTCAGCGATTATTCGGCAGGACCTGCTTACAGCGATTTATAATACCGTTTGATTTTGTTTTGTTGGATCATTCTATAAGATATATTTCCTTCGTCCCAAATTATAAGTCGTTTGACTTTTTCGACCCCAACTTTGACTACTCGTCTAATTCAAAAAAATTATACAAATATAGTCAAATTTAAGTTATTTTTGAAATTCTTTTTACTAAAGCTAGCCATAACAAAAAAAATATGACATTTTGCAAAAAAAAATTGAATAAGACGAGTTGTCAAAGTTGGTGTAAAAAAAGTCAAACGACTTGCAATTTGGGACTGAGAGAGTAACAAGTTATGGCATGAACGGAGGCCTGTAATAATTTGACATGATACCCCTCCTCTCTCTACATTATCTGATACCGCTCCACTTTTCCTCTCTCCTCGACTCCCTTCTCTTTCGAGACACAAGTCACAACTCACCTCCTCAATGTCGGCGTGGCCGACGCCGCTACTGTCAACTACCACTAGAGCCTCCTGAAGATGCCATCGCATCTCCCTATTTTGCTCCCTCCCCCCTTTTGCCCAAAAACCCAAACCCTTGATGGATTTCTCAGTGAAAGGCTATGGGAGGAGCTAGGGAGAAGACGATTTGATCAACTGAATCAGGAAGGACGATCCATAATGTGTGTGTTTTCTTTGTTTCCCTATGAGTCCTTTCTATGAAATCGGAGTGTATCCTTTAATCTCTCTCATTCGTTTGTGAATATTCGACTGAGGATGTCAACAGAAAATGCTACAATGTGAGAAACAACAATATGAAGCCCAATGTAAGGTAAAGTACTAATTTTATTTTTGTGTTTACCATTTATCATGTTATTTACTTTAATATATGTTCTCAATTTTGTAGCCTCTGCATAATGTATGTTCTCTCTTTGTTTACTTGACATTCATCATGTCATTTCACTCGTTATAGTTTAATCCTGATGCAAAAGGGTTTGTATGTCATAGCATAGTATTTCATTACTTTGATACTTTACCTGCTACATATGGAAAGGATATATCTACTAGGAAGAAGCAAAGGGGCATGGACGCTCGGTGAGGCTATTTCTAACATCGAGAAAGAAATTACTTTGAAAGATTATTATTATGATGATGATGTAGTGGAAGAAAACCTCCAGGACAATCTTTGGATAGCAGGAACTCAGTGGTCTCAACTTCATGAAGTTCTAAGAGAAGAAGGAAGGACAAAACCAATTGTAAAGGCAATGAGGTCAACATGTCAAGTGACCCATTTTTGGATATGGTCGGCGGACTCCGCGGTGATCTTGAGAATGATTCGCATCACTTTGGAAAGATGGTTTTAGTGATGGAGCCAGAAGCCAAGGTCCATGAGGAGGCAAGACAAACTAGTCCAATGCAAATATTGTGAGAGAAATCTATTGTCCAGTTATCTAGGTTGGATTTTACCGGAAATGAATTGCTCAAAGCAGCAGAGGTATTTGTGAATGTCTCCAATCATATGATAATTCTCTTTGCGCTCCTAGAGTTAGGGAATTTATACATAATATGCTTGTTTGTAATTCATAGTTTTCCTATTTTGTAGCACTTTGCATGTTAGAAATAATCTCAGGACTTTAGAAGTTTAGAATGATTATTCATAATCTAGAGATATATTGTAGAAGATTAAGGATATAGATAATTGTTTGATTCTGATAATAGAAAATTTGATTATGTCATCTCAATGGTGTGCAGTGAAAATTGAAATTATCACAATAAGTGAGGAACTGCAAAAAGGATGTACAACCTTGTGCTAGTTGCTATATCTTCTAGGCTCAACCATGTCATTGTGTTATGGTTCGAATTTGGTGTTCTCATTTCGAAGCTCTACGACATTCAATACTTATCATAATAACTTTTGTGTCTAATTTCGTTTTGCCAAGAATTTGTGCTAGTTCTTATGGTTCCTATTTATGAATTGCTGATTTATCGGTTCAGACTTTCTAAATTCAGATATGTCGTTCTCTAGCTCTTCTTTTTTTTTTCTTTCGGTTATAGTCGTAAGAAAAGCTTTTATCACAACCTTAGTGAGTGCTTACTCATTGTTGTACCTCGTGAATGCATACTTGGTATTTTCCAGCTATTGATGTGAGGGTTTTTTGTTTCCAAGATGGAAATGGATCATGTCACCGCAACGAAACACAGTAATGGAAATGCATCATGTTACCACAACTAACCAAACAAATGGCATTATTGCTTCCACCATAACTGATCTGACGGGGCCTAATTCCATCAGTGTTATCGCTCCCAACATTGAACCAAACACCACCTATATGTGGGAAGTACTACCAAAATATCCAATGAACTCAAAGTTGTATTTTTTTTATGTAAAATGGTAGAGATAGTTAAAAATTACCAAACAAGATTACAAGAATAACCAATACTCCCTCTATCCCAGAAAGAATACAACTCTAGGTTTTGACAAAGTCAAACTTTTTAAATTTGACTAAGTTTATAGAAAATATTATTCATTTTTCTAACTTCAAATTTATATGATATGATAATATATTTCATAACAAATCTAATTGTAAGTATTTGGTATCATAAATAGTAATATTTTCTTGTATATAGTTGGCCAAAGTTAAGATGGATGGACTCCTCGAGATGCGAGGATTGCACCTTTTTGGGACAAAGGGAGTACAAAGTTAAGAATTCGATAGGAACATAACACAAGGTTGTTGGTTTGTAGCCTTAGGAAATCTAACTGCACATGCAATTTTAGCTAGGAAATAAAAAAGACCATAAACACTCGAAATCTAATGCTTAGAGATGTTGCCTCAGGCTGGCATCATTTCTAGGTGCAATGAAAACAAGCCCACACTAACACAACCTCACATTGACACTGTCAAACTATAAGATTACAATTTCCAGAAAATAAAAATAAAAATCAATATCCCTGCAAATTAATGGCTTAACAGCTCTATTCATTATGTTGTGATGGAGTATTTTTTTAGATGTTCAGATCACCTCATAACATCTAAAAAGTCACCTTGCCTCATGCATGACATAACATAGAATAAGTCACGTAACTTTAGACAAATTTAGAGGCCAAATGAGCAATAAAAAAAAACTTTCAAAATATCTCTTCATTCATAGACTAAATATTGTTTTGAAATATCATTTCATTCATAGACTAAATATTGTTCTAAAATAGAATGTAGCCGCAGACACTGACATACACACATACGCCTCACCCCCTTTGAGTACATGAATGCAACCCTATTCTATGAGAACATCCATGAGACTAAGCCAGTAAGTTCTATCACTGAAAGAATATTGCTAAATTATGAAATAAATCTAAAAAATATGAGCACACATGCTAAGTTGAGGACTTTGAACCTGGATGAGCAAGGTCGACATAAGGGACCTTACCAGTTGAGAACTTGAGATACATTCCCCATGAAAAGAGCCATACATCCCCTCCCTTAGTTGCACAATCAGATTCCATGCATTTCATAAGATGTGCTACCCGGCGTGTCCATCCCTATAAAATTAACAAAAATAAAAATATCATATATGTTACCATGCCACCATGTATATAAATTGGAAATTTGAGGTTATAGTATATTTTCTCATTGCTTGTGTATTCTATGGTATCATATTATTTCAACTAGCTATCGCCTTTGACAAGAGCATTTTAGGTACTAAACAAGAGTAGGGCATCATTGATGGGTTTAACATGTGGGTGCTTTTGTAACATGGTTTGTAGATCTCGACTGGACAAATATAACAATAAGTTGATGCTAGATGTAAGTAAGAACATGTGAGGATACACAAGATGTATTATGAGAATATGAGTTGTGACATATACTGAAATATATCAAAAAGTTATCTGATGTATATGTGAAATGATAAAAATTTGCACATTATATACCTTCTCCCATTTCACCCAAAAGCATTTTTATTCAGAGAAATGCCCTTGGCAGATTCAGCTTGACCCTTTGAAACAAACAACAAAGATTATATTGACTCCATATTCCAGCTTGAGGTGAAATTTTTTAAAGGTTGATCGAGACATCACCTTGACATGATTGCTGGGACCGTTGCCTCTCATCTCACATATCTCTTTTTTTCCGCTCATGAGTATTCCAGTTCAATTCCACATAAAGAAAAAGGCTCAATATTAAAAAAAAAATAGGTCAATGATCATTACAAAAACCACATGATTGAGTCTAAGGTCCATTACAGGCTATTTTCGCCTTCGTAGACTTATCTAGCTAGCAATTATACTTGCATATACCATTTGAACAGTTATTTATATTACTAATAATTATTAGAAGGCCACGGTAAAAAAGGCTGTATGCGCTAATGCGCCTACGCTTACCTTACACAAACAATAATACTATTTAGTAACGTAGGAGTATACAACAATTAACTGATGTATGTGCTTTGGATTCGCGGTATTTGTTGGTCAAATGGGATCAGTGGCTGACGCATCTACTCTGCCACGTGTATGGTCTCAGACTACTTTGCTGGTATTGGACCACGTGGACAGCTATTAGCTGTGGGCCATCAGGCATGCATGGGACTGGATCGGTTGATCCAGACTACAGAGAGAGAGAGAGGACCGCGACATAAACTGTAATGATCGCCTGGCTGATTGGCACTGTACAGGCAACAAAAGCTCGTAGGGTATGTTTGGATCTGTCTAATCGAGTATTTCAATGTCGATTACAAAAACTAAATATGAGTTAATTATAAAATTAACCTCGCAACCCAACTAATTTGCGAGACGAATCTAATAAGCTTAATTAATCCATGATTAACCCATGTTACTGTAGCAGCGCATTGTCTAATCATGGATTAATTAAGCTTATTATATTCGTCTCGTGATTTCACCTAGGGGTATGAGTTTTATCGTTAAACTATATTTAGTAGTACTAATTAGCATCTAAACGTTTGATGTGATAGGGCTAATATTTGGAGCTGGTGATCCAAACAGGGTCGTAGTCCCTCCATCTCCATCCATATGAGAAAAACATACAGAGAAAAACATGTAATTCTCGTTTTTTAATAAGTCAAATTATCTTAATTTTAACTAAATATATAAAATTAGTCTTTATAATATTGAAAGGCCATGGTTTATCCTGAATTATATTTTATTTTTTATATATTTAGAATTAAAAATTAATACTATTTTTCTATAATAATTTTAGTCAAATCTAAATAAGTTTAACTTAGACTAAATCTAGGATTGTAGATTTTCTAGAGTGGAGGGACAAACATATAAAATAAGATGAACGAATCATAAGATAATAAACAAAATTACAATTCATAATAGACATCTCAGGTGTCCAACAAAGATCTCCCGTACAGACTAATTAAATCAGTTACGGCTTTACAAAATTGTTACCGTCCTATCTTCTCTGTAATCTAAACTTTTACATAGCCTTGCAAGGGCTTCTCCTCCCCCAAGCCACAATTTGATATGCCACTTATACAAAATAGCTCAAATTTTCTTTTTTTTTGGCGGGTAATGGATCAAATTTTCTCTTATATGTAATGCCTAAATGAGAAATTCCGTTTGATTTCAATGGGATGATTTCTCACAATTGATTGAGCTTTTGATGAGCAAGCTTCTTCTGATATGAGTGACTGAACCATAGTCAAACCAAACAATTTCTCGTCAGCTCCACTACATTTGCCCCGTCTTCTGTTACCGTGTTTGCGTTAACAAAGATGAATCAAACACTATCCCTCAATGTTAATGAGCATGTCAAAGAAAAAATTAAAACGAATAGCTGTAAATACAAAAGCCCATACTAAAACACAGCAGGATTTATTAAATCTTTTGCCCTAACAAACCCAATGACGACACACAATCGGCTTTGACTGCAGAGATAATTTTTGAGTAAAATGCAGTGGAAATTTCTACGCTCCAATTAATGAATGGTTTTGTGCATTGGCGGGGTTTGCAAATGCCACCCGGCCGAATGCATTTTCATGGTTTTGTAAGGCCCAAAATCTGGTTCAGATGATTTTGCTACACTGTGCATACTGTTTACCTTATGCATCTACGTCAAACTCTGTTTGGCTTTGGCATAGAATATCAAAGTATATGTTTGATAGAACCATTTCTTGAATTCTTTTGGCGTCGTGAAAGTATATTCGCGCGTCGTGTACTCAAACATACAATTTTTTTTCTTAATACAGATGCATAAGCACAACACTCTTGTATATTCGAGAGAAAAAAATAGTCGACATAGTTGCCATAACAAGGTACTCCATCCAAAAAAAAATGTAAGTCTTACGTACCAAGGAGTCAAACAATTTCAAGTTTGACCAAATTTATTATATTAAATTATGAACATTAATGTATTTAAATAGTTTTAGTATAAACATATTTTTCCATGGTTATTCGAATGATATTTATATTGTATAATAAATGTTAGTATTATTTTGTATAAGTTTAGTTAAACTTAAAATTTTTTAGAACGGCTCCAGTACTCCTCTTTTATTTTTTTTGGCATGGATCTTAAAGCAGTCCAACTAATTAAATAATTACTAGTCTATCAACCCGCGCTGCCGCACCAACTAATTAGAAATAGTTAACAATTATAGATATGTATGAGGCCCTCTTTCATATAAAGTTAAAATTTTTAGCTATTAATAATATTTTAATTAATTCTACCCGTGCATGAGCACGAGTTGATAGGCTAGTTATCTTAATTACCTTAGACGTTTATTTTCAGCTTACGTTGAGCAAACCATGGATCCAAGCGAAGCAATATGTCTAACTCTATATTCATACATATTGAGTCTTAATATAACCTTTTGTTTTGTTTTCTATAATTCCATATATTATAAATTAAATTAATTTTATCTTTAAGGTTTATACTCCATTAATGGCATATTTAATCTGTTAGTTCTTATAATCCACCTCATATGTAAATACCGTTTTGTTGCTCTTTCATCCATGAATTTATGGCGTATTTAAATTTGAAAAAGAAATCAAATCTTGCAAAGTTTGTCTGACAAATAGTCAAATTATATATGTGTTTACTGTTTATTAATGTGCGAAAGTAGTGCTAATGGATTTGCATTCAATGTCGATTGTGTTTCCATATGAATTTTATTTTGTAGCAACTGACAATATACTGATAATTAAAGGGCACGTTCTACTAATTTTGACGACTCGCCTAGAGATATATGCTAACGGATGGAGTACTTTTGTTGGGTTTGAGGATCACGCAAGTGTCCTATTAAAAACTGGCTACAACGAATTCGTTGTTTTATTTGTTGAAGTAAAAAAAGGGGTGCTTTTGTTCCACTCATTTAGTTTCTTGCCATGTTCAATGACCTATATAGTACACATGCGATCTGCTGTCTAATCGAATAAGATCTTGCTAAGTGAGGATTATGTATTTATGTTTGAATCAAGTGCTGATATCACCAAAAGAGACAGCCATTCAACTCGTTGGCCGCTGTAGGGCCAAGGAAACCAGTTCCGTTGCTCCCAATTAACGCGGGTGGATGCAGAAATCAGCCGTGCAGCAAGACCGATAAATTAGGGATTACTTTAATTTTTTTTATAATGGCAAAGGTAGGTAATTTAGACACATGTTTAGGGTTACTTTAGCTTATTTTCATAATGGCAAAGGTGGCCTGCTATTTTTGTTAAAAAAAATAATGGCAAAGGTGGTACTTTATTTATTAAAAAAGATCACAGATCCAATGACTATTATGATCAGAGTTATTGGACTGATGACTAGATGTTTATTCTTTTGTGAAATTTTCTATGATTTTACTAGTTTTTTAGAATGTTCACCTAGGATCTTAGGTGGCTTTGCATGGAGACCTTAAAAGGAACCTCCACTTTACTAATAGTAAGATTTTTGTGATTATTTCGCATTGGGCCTCGAAAAAGACCATCCCAACCCATGCCCACGGTCCAACCCTAATCAACCTCCCCATCCATCCGGACGGCTCTCTCCCGACCGTCTTAGCCTCGCTCATGATCCGTTCTGACGATGGAGAGGACACTTGTGCTGCGTCGGGCTCATCCACGGATCCACCTCCCCCACTGCGTTGGCCTCGCCGCGCGTCCTCGCTAGCGGGCGACCTATGTCCATCTCCACCGCGGCCCCGACCTCTCAGCATCGACGGTGGCTGTGTCCCTGGCCTCTCTCCTAAGTGGCGGCCACACTCCTTCCCCGTGCCCTCGACAGGTGTGGCCTCTGTGAGGTGGCCTCGCTCCTCCGCGCTAGCGGCGGCCACACCCCTGACGCCCGACCTCGCACCTCTACGCACCTACGAAGGCAGTGCCCCCGATGCCCTGGCCTTGCTCCGCGGCCACACCCCTCCCTCGGTCTGTCTCATTTCGGCTCCGCGCCCTGGAAACACGGTCTGCTATTAGGGGGTGTTTGGATCCATGGGCAAATGGCATCTATTTTGCCTTTTTTTTTGCCATTTGCCTCCAAACACCCCTAGGCAAAATGGCAAATGCAAAAATAGTTGGTAAAAAACTCTTGCCTCCAAAGTGGCCCAAAAAATGGGTAAATGGGTAAAAGTTTTTGCGTTTGCCCTTTTGCCAAGGGGATGTTTGGAGGCAAATGACAAAAAAAAAGAACAAAATAGATGTCATTTGCCAAAAGTTTTACCATTAGATACAAGCACCCCTAATGGCAAAACTTTTGCCATATTTTATTGAGGGTAAAAATTTTGCTCTTTTTTTGCTCTGCCCCATGGATAAAAAAGCTCCAAGCCGAGGCACGATGGGTTGTTGCTTTGCTGGATTAGAAAAAACAGAAGCCGAGAAGGATAATCAAGGAGTTCGTGCCATGATGATTTGGATAATGCTAAAAATACAAGGTGCTGCTTACTTGCATCTCCATTGGGGAAAAAAAATTGCAGGAGAAACTGCATGTGTGGCATGCCGGGTAGGAGGGCGAGCTCCTTGGTTTCTCGGCTGGCTCACGGGCTCAAGCCAGCTCGTTTTTGAAATGGCAAAAATAACTGCTTGGCTCGTTAAAAATATAATCGAGCCAAGCCAAGCTACGATCCAGCCGAGCTTGCTTGCGAGTTTCGCGCTTGGGGTCCAGCCCTAGCACGGGCGACCGGTTCCGTGTTTAGGCTTTGTTCGGTTGCATGGTTTGAGTGGTTTCATACCACTTAAATCATGCGGTTTGGTTTCATGAGGTCAGACGCATAGAACGAAACTAGCCTTTTTGGCATAGAACGGGGTTAAACCATACTGGGTTTCAAACATTTCCGGGCCTAACCGAACAAACATTTTGGGTGGATTGAGATTGATTCCATGCCGAGACATTCCATGTGGTTTGGAGCCCATTTCATAACATTCCATGCCAAACCGAACAAGGTCTTAGCTGGTAAATAAAATGGCAGGTGAGCAGTTTTTATGGAGACCTACGTGCACAGGGGCATGTGAGAGGCTGCAATACAAAGTTTTATTTTATTTTTTTAATCAGGCTGCAATACAAAAGTTGATTTGTGTGCGCGCTATGAGTTGGCTGGCATGAGGTCCGGAGACAGTAGACATAACGTATCTTTACCTACTCCTAAAGCACGTAAGGTTTCTGCTTTTTCTTTTGTCTATCGTACGGACATGGGCCCATCTGTCAGTATATGCAATCTATGCAATTTCCCACACGCCCACGTTTGGCGTTCCGCGTGTTCCGTTTCGGCATCGACAGAAATAATAGTGACCAGACGCGCCGCCGCCGCCTGCGCCTCCCTCGTGTTCCTTCCTGCTTCCTCCGCCCCGTCCGTTCGTAGCCATGCTTCCTCCGTCCCACCCCTTTGCGTTACGTGCGGCCGGTGCCAACCGCAGGGGCCATGGCGCGCACCCGGCGCCGGCTGCCGTGACGCCCCTTTCTCTCTCCCCTCGAATCGAGCAACTTCAACCTCATCAGAATCGGAAGTGAATTGCTTGTCGATTCTGAAACGAGGTTGTGTTTCTTCCTGTAAATAAATATTTGTTGAATCTTGTCGTTCTCGTCCCTCTGTGCCAATGCTTCTCGCGGGTTACTATCTTAGGGCTTGTTTAGTTCACCAAGTTGGCAAATGCCAACTTGGCGAACTTGTCACATCGATGTTTGACCATTAATTAAGAGTATTAAACATAATCTAAAAATAAAACTAATTGCACAAATAGATTATAAATCACGAGATAAATCTATTAAGTCTAATTAATCCATCATTAGGCATTGTTGTGCTACAGTAACTATGTCATTAAAAATATGCTAATGATGGTCAATATTAGGCTCAAAAGATTCGTCTCACGCTTTAGAGTCCAGCTGTGTAATTATTTTTGTAATTAATCTACATTTTATACTCTTGATTAGTATCTAAATGATCGATGTGACAAGTTCATCAACTTGGTACCAACTTGGCACCAAGTTGGCACACCAAATTGGTGAACTAAACAAGGCCTTAGCCTAATCGTAGATGGAGGAGGCTTACTGGAAGTATGGAAGGAGACCAAGGGCCAAGTCACGCTTGACGTGCAGCCAAAACAACGCTAAGAGTCAAGATGATTGACCGACTGACCGTGGCAGCCAGAACCGCCACTTCGCTAGAGAGCAGCAGCAGCTCGCTGAGCTTAACTGCAAGGGTCACGATGGAGCCTTCCTTCAAATGCTTCAATTTTGATTTATGAGCAGTGGAAGCGCCAGTGGCAGCCATGTTAATTGCGGACAGGCCAGACAGCCGCAAAGATTCAGTCGCTGCCTTCAAGGTGTTCGAGGGAATGCGGCTATATCACTGAATCGTCAGATTGGGCCATGGCAGATACCTCAAGATTCAAGATGAAGACCCAGCGCTTGTAATAAGATGGCTTTTTTCACATCCTGGACTCCTGTTTTGCTGCCGACGTTGCTGCAACTTCTTTCACTGGGATTACAGGAGAAGGTACGCACAATGTGGGTTCAGAGTCTCCTAGCTTGAAGTACGTTAGAAATACAAGTGTACGAGTTCAGTTATGTGTGTGTGCAGTAGACAGTCGTTGTAGGAGTTCAGTTAGTTCAGTTTTACTTCATCATATGCACTCCCAACTTCTGTGCATGTCATTTAGACTAAAACCATATGTTCTTTGTGACCACAACTTACACCTCTGTTTCAGACTGAAATTAAGCTTATCTTTGATAGCATTCGTTCATGGAGAACACCAGTCCAAGCCGAGAACACAAGAAAGCATCAATGAGAGCAAGAGAATTCAAGATAGAAACAAAATCAATCACCATCGTCAACATCAAGAAAATAAAATCACACAAACAAAAATCGCGTGCCTTGCCTTCACTCTGTCTCTTGTAGTAATGCGACATCCATGGCGCACACACAAGGCCGGCTGGACACACCCCAACATCACATGCATGCATCATGCACCAAAGTCGAACATCTGCTTGCTGTGTGGTATAAGATATTCTCATCATCTCTGCCCGTAGCAACACACGGGCATATGTACTGGTAAGAATTAATGCACGTAATGCAAAAGGAAGGAGTTTGGGCTTGACAAGTGCTGGTATTCCTAGATGGGCTGATGGCCTACTACCTAATAAACACAATTTTGTTCAGGCCCCATTACGCATTTCCGCTGGAGAGGGTCAGGTCAGAGAGAACGAACCCCCTTCGTTGACCTAACCACACCCATGATAAGCAGAAGCACGCCGCCGCCGCCATCGTTTACCACCTATACCTTCAATTCACGAGCTTAATCACACACGAAGCCTACAATTAGCAAGAATCAAAATGCTGACGCGGTTTGCTCAGGTTGGCTTGGACGTCGGGTTAAGCCTCTCGAGATGCCGACGCTCCATCGCCCTTCTTGGATCTGCCCACCTCATCCGCCAGAGTCGTCGTCACCGCCGCATGGGAACCTCCTGTGATTCCCCGTCGTCCTGGGTGATGCTCAACTGCATGGGCCGCAGCAGCGACTCCGTCGCAGATGCCGAGACGACCTGCTTGGCGGAGTCCCCAGTCGTAGATCATTCCACCGGCCGGCACCTGCGCGTCTCCATCGGCATTGCCAGGCCGCCGTCGAGCTCCTACCTCTACTACCTATGGGCAGGCAGCCAGCCAGCTGTCGAAGGCGACAGCAGGGAGTATTTCAGGGAGGTCCAAGTGATTGCAGCGCATGGGGACTCCCTCCTCTTGGAGACGAGGCGCATCGTGGGTTTTGAGCAGGCGTACGACTACTTCGTGTACACCCACTCGTCGCAGAGGCCGTCGCTCTCCCGCCTCCGTGACTTCACCGGAAAGCCCATGCGACAGTACATCAGCAGCGAGGCAAACGGCATCCTTCGGCGCGGCCGCGGCGAAGGCGGCGACGGCGAGATCGTGGTGGCTCAGCTCACGTCGACGTGTCCGGAACAGGGCACCGCCGACCTCCGTTTACTCCGGCTTGGCGGAGGCAGGCCCGACTCCGATTGGGAGCTCAAGCGCGGTGTGCCCATCGTCGCCGTCGACGAGCACGGCAACGACGAGCGGTTCCGGCAGCGGCATTACCACGGTGGGCCAACACCTTATGGCCACAAAGCGGTTCCTGTTGGTGATAGGTTCATGTGTTGGGTTGACTGCCGCTGGGGCTTCTTCCTGTGCGACATGGCGGAGGAGGAGGACTACTGCAGCAAGCTCCGGTACGTGAGCCTGCCCGTGATGCCAGGAGGGCATAGCAACGGCAATCTTCACCTCCCGATGTACTGTGGTAACCTGTGCTGCGGCGGCGGCGGCGTTGGTGGCAACACGGTGAGGTATGTAAGCATTAACCCTCGATGCTGCTGTGGTGGCCCTGGCAATGGCGGTTCGTGCGCACGCTCCCGCCACGCCTTCACGGTGACCGCCTGGAGCATGTGCTTGGCAGTGGATGGGCCACTGACTTGGCACAAGGAAACCATGCTAGACTGTGAGGAGATCTGGGCACACCCAAGCTACGAGGGCCTCCCACGCGTTTACCCAGAGTGCCCTGTCATTAGCTTGCACAATCTCGATGTCGTCTGCCTCGAGGTTAGAGAGGAAGAGTTTGAAAGCTTTGAGACAAGGAAGGTATGGACGATAGAGGTAGAAATGAGAGGTAAAGCAGTGCTGTCTCTGTCTGTCGTCCGCTCCACGACTACCAGCCACGAGAGCAAGCTCTACTGCCGAGTGGACAACAGCTAGCTAGCGGGGGTAAGGAAAACATGAACAAAGTTATTACGAGTGGGTTTTGCAATTTTTTTAGGGGAGTTGCAAAGAATCTTAACATCAGTCTTGAACACTGATCACCATACCAATATTTGAATTTCCCCTGTGCATTTTGTATCATGTTTTTATCATGCGTGAGACTGACAAGGATCGATCGATGAACTATTTTTTGGACTATACAGACTGCTTTCTATTTGACCCCACCAAAAAGCACCACCCATGTTGTCATCCGAAAAATCATTATTGGCTCCCTGCCAAACTAAGAAATTAACCTCACAAATAATACTCACCACCATGCATCAAAGAGAAGAACCCAAAATGGCAAAAACATGGCATCTTTATTGCTTCCTTGTACAGACTCCCCGCTACCTAGCAGACTCGGACTTGGCATCTCGCGAGGCTTCCGTGCCGCCGCCGCCGGCGAGCCCGAGGTCTCCACCGCCGGCGAGCCTGAGGTCTCCACCAGTGGCGGCAGTCCCGCCCGTCGGAGCAACGGCCGCCGCCACCGTGAGGGAAGCAGCTGACCTGGCAACGGTGCGGGGTGCAGGAGGCGGAGCGGACGCTACTGAGTCGCCCAACGGTGGACGTCCAGCCGTGCATGGCGTCCTCCAGGTGCGCGCCGTGAGAGGCAGCCTGACGCGCCGGCGGACAGCTTGTGGTGAGGGAAACGCATCTCTTCCTTCCTTCCTTCCTTCCTTCGACTTGCCTTTCTTTGCCTCCCTTTCCGATTCGATTCTTCCAATTCATGTCAGGATTCGAGTGAATGGTCAATATTTGTTTGTATTGGATGCACACAGCAAGCCTCTCCGATGGCTTCCTTGGTCGATCAAATGCATCCGATCTGTAATCTGACCAGCTGTGTTTAAGCTTCGCGAGACGCCCAGCGGCACCTAGGACAAGCTCGCGAGATGCCCGACGGCGCGGAGGACAAGCTCGTCAGCATGCTCCGCCTCCTCTGATGTGGCTTACTATCCGCTCTGCCTCCACCGGCGCCGACGAGCTCCTTCGCACGCCCGGCGACCGTGTCACGAGCTCCGAGCCTCTGATGGCCAAGCATCGTCTGCTTTGCCCCCGGCGACCGCGCCACGAGGCCCACGAGGGCCACGCATCCTCTGCTCCGCATGCCCCGACACGCGTGGTGAGCTCCGGCGGCCGCACATGTCCCTGCTCCGCTTGCCCAGTTGCTCTCCTCCGTCATTCCGCCGCCGTTATCCATAATCACTTATTATTACCCGTATCTATTGGGTATGGATAATTAATATTTTGTTTGGATTCGGGGAGGATACGGATTGGGGAAAGAAGTTCTGGATGTGGGTAGGGCAAAGCATGGGTATGCCCAAACGTTACCCAACGGCAACGCTAGGAGCGTGGCCGCCGCCGACGAGGAGAGGAGAGAGGCCGGGGACGCAGCCACCGTTGGCGCTGAGACACTGCGGCCGCGGTGGAGATTGACGTAGGTTGCCCGCTAGAGAGGACGCACGGTGAGGGAGGTGGATCCGTGGATGAGCCTGACGCAGCGCGAGTGTCCTCTCCATCGTTGGAACAGATGGAGAGCGGGGCTGAGACGGACGGGAGAGAGGTGTCCGAACGGATGGGGAGGTTGACCAGGATTGGACCGTGACATGGGTTGGGTGGTCTTTTTGGGGCCCTATGGGAAATAATCACGAAAGTAATAATCACGAAACTAATCAGGAAGCGAGAGTTGCATTATTTTGTGTATGGAGGGAGTACTTGAGAGCTGACAAAAGAGACATATATACAATATATACTGTATCTAGTCAAAAGGGCCACCGACATGTTCTTTTCCAGTTCAGCAGAAGAATGAAACGTGCCTGTCTTACAAGGTCAATGACGGAATGACCCAATGCATATAAAAACAAAAAAATATTTATTATGTTGGTAGGTTCACCTGTCTTACAAAGTCAATGACTTAATGTATATGAAAACAAAAGATTTAGAATGTGTAGGCCATTATCTGGACTGCAAAAATACTGCTTGGTTTATAGTAGCCCAGACCAGTCTAATATTTGGCCACTCATTCGTTTCTGATCAATTAGCCCAGTTGACTTGGCCACAAGTCCACAAACAACACAACTGCTCTTCGCAGACGCAAGAACTATCTAGAACGGTTCTGTTTTACATGCCACGTCTTCTTTATTTTTGGGACTTGCTAGTGCCCGGACGTCCGATGTCCGGGCGCATCATCACACGATGTTGTGTGTAACATCAAGTCAATTTCTGAAACATTGCAACAACGGAGCATTGAAACAATGAAACATGTGCTCTTGATTTTTGAAAAATTGAAACATTTGGTTTTGATTTTTGAAACATTGAAACACTCACACATGGTTTTTGAAACATTGCAACAATAGAACATTAAAACGTTTGCTCATAATTTTTGAAACATCGTAACAATGGAACATTGAAACATTTGCTCTTGGTTTCTGAAACATTGAAACATTTACTTTTAATTTTTGAAATATTTACTCATGATTTCTGAAACATTGCAACAATAGAACATTGTACGGGGAGACAACCTTGCAACATACGGCCCAAAGAGAACCAACGATTTTGCACTGGTTGCAACGAGCTAGTATGGCAACATTGAGGAAATAAACATTTCAACGTATAGGAGCGGGAACGGTTGAAGAGATGCAAGACTGCATCCACGAGACCATGATGCTACATTGAGGGGGGGGGGTTGAAGGTTTATGCGTCCGATAGGGTGGGAAGTCCCCGGATGTCTTCACTATAACATTTCTGTTTATTTTTTCCGATATAAGACAAGAACTCTGCCTTGCCTTGGGAGACCTGCTTTGGATTGGAATATAGAAAAGGGTAGAGGAGTTTGCAAAGGCCTGGACCGTTTAAGTTGTGCATCCAAACTTCCTTATGCCCTGAATTCTTGTAGGATTACTATTTATTAGAAGTGTCTAGTACACGTAGACGATGAATCTTAGTATTGCACCAACAGTATAGTAACTGGCTAATGTGATGGGTGCATTAGACTATACGTTCTGAGCATAACCCATGACCTTCTAGTTAATTTCCTGAAAATATTTTTTTGTTGCGCAGCATAGGCCACCATGGATCCAGTTCACCATTACAAGATAAATAATAATAGTATATAATTCGGTGCCTGCAAAACATTGAAGCCGACATGGTCCCACTATATCCTCTTCGATCTATACAAGATAGAGTATTCTTCAATTCTTCATAGGTCAGTTGGGTTTGAATCGTACTTAGCTTGTACCCAACAGTAACAGGTTTTATGTGATGGGTGCATCGTTCCTTCAAAACATTTGGCCGTCGAATAAAAATCATCCTCGCACTACTCCTTGTTTGAATAGATTGGTTCTAAATCTAGTCTCGTTGGATTCGGCGAAGCACTAATATTCATGCCAGTCATGGATTATGCATGGCCGTTGTCTACTCTCCAATATTTCAAATTACTTTGTGTTTGGATGTTGTCTGGGTTTGGGATAGGGAAATAAATTGGTATGGGATAGTGACATAAGTGTTTGTTATTCCCTTGTTTGGTGTAGGACGTATGGGATGATGTAATAATTATCAAATAACCATAATATCCTTTTTCAAATAGTAGGAAAAACCAGTCAAACGCAACATATATAACTAAGGGCAGAGTTGTACTTTTACACACCTCCTACTCATATCCTATCCATATTGTAATGGTGAACTGGATCCATGGTGGCCTATTAAGATTTGGAAATAAGATTTTCATATATCCCGTGCCCAAACACCCCTTCTTTTCCTAACCTAAAAATCTAAACAAAGGAAATGTCTCAACCCACACCTTATTTCCCTATCCCTGCTTCTATTTCCCATGATCCAAACACCACCTGGTTTACATTCACTGAACCCCTAGCTGTACGTTAAACTAATAGATGCGATGCAAGCATGGTAATGGGAGAGTAGCCATTTTTTCTCTTGAGAAAGGGTAATAGGATAAAATGCTTCATGTATTATTGGTGAAGGGGAATATAATTGGTTTGCTGTGTAGCTTGAGCCCCATATGTTATACAGTAATACATGTCTCGGACAAGAAGATATACCTCAAATGCAGATGTCTAGTATACTCTAACATCTCGCCACAATTGCAATAGGAATAGCAGACGATGATATTGGAGTAGGACCTCGCCGACGAGCTGATATCCCCCTACAATCGAAATGATCAACACTACATGGATGTTATGATTGGTGTGGAAACTAACAATTTAACAAAGTCCATTCAAGCATATGGTGGCCCTTTCTGCCAACATCGAGAGAGCTGAGACAGAGGATATGTATGTACACATGATTGAGGGAGCCATGCATACTACATAGGACAGTGCCATGATCGATGAAGTTGCTATCAAGATTTCTATTGTTATGAGACAAGATGTTTGATCCGAAAAAATTAGTGTGGTGCACATGAAGTCTTGGTGGAGGCACCATGATTTGTGGCGGCGGCATCGGACTAGCTTGAGTGCGTTGTGGAGGAATGAATAGGGAATGGTGTGTGAGGGCATTCATGAAGCACCACAAGTCCGGCCATGCTGAGGAGTTGGCTGGTGGAATTGGTCTCAATGTTAGAGTAGATGTGGATGAAGGAAGCCACAAATTGATCTTATATATGAAAACTAAAAAAAAAATTGACCACAACCCGCACACACCATAGGTATAGGTTCTAGTGCGACATGATCAATCATACACACCATAGGTATAGGTTGGTTGCATAGCCCTCAGTGGAGATCATGAAGATCGATCTCTTCATGGGCGTGCAATGACTAGGGTTTATGGCTTAGGATCAAAACCTAATTAAAATTCATATAGAAAAATAGAAAAGATGTAAATTGGCTTAATATGGTACATGGGTTGCTTGTGTCGCATTGGCTCTTATTCCTCTTAATATATATAGGAGTGCGTACATGAGTTATAGTGCAAGAAGACTAAAAAAAAATATGGTCAATCCTAAATTAAGCAAGCCTATTTAATATACACTAATAATTCTTAGATGGATGGACATGCCGTGGCACCATGATTTTTTCTTCGTAGAACACAATAAAGAATAACGCAACACCCCAACGGGCACATATGAACTAGCAGAATATTGAGATTGCTGGCGCCTCACTATTGACAGGCAGGCACATTTCGCTACTACCGAAACAATAACACTGGTTAAATTCTATAATAAATCTAGAAAAGTATGAGCACCTGTGCTGTTGACATAGTATAAGCCTATAAGGTTGAGTAAAAGGGTGATGCTCATGCATTGGTAAAAGGGAATACGACATTTAGGGTTGTTAATTATCTCAAAGTATAAGTCCTAAGCATTAGTAAAAGCTTAGAATCTTGCAAGTTTCAAGCAATTGGTAAATAGAGATACCTCTCTATTGACACATCAGTACTTTCGCACTATTGTGAAGCTAGCTAGCCTTCTCCGCAGCAACTAGAGCCAAATGCTCAACATCAATATTGTATCGACCGTATTACCCAATCAATTAGTCTTTGGTAACTCAAGACCTCCTAGTTACCATCGTCAAATTGCGGACACAAGGTCATCAAAGTCCAAGATGCAGCTCCAACAACCAACAAATGCACAAACCCAATGGCAACTACTATGGCATCTTTGGCATCTTCTCCATCATCCAAGACGCACTCCGATAGAAATGACAGGTAAAGCATCCAATCCATGACCCATCACTATTCATCTCCTCATTTGATACATTGGACGTGCTTATAAAAGCACCGGCTTCTTGGCCGCACGGCCGAGAGCTAGTAGTAGTTAATGTGAGCCAAACAGCCACACACGACACGGCACGGCGGCCATGGCGTCGAGCTGGTTCAGCTGCTCCCGGAGCGCGGCGCGGGGAGAGCACGTGAAGCTGGTGTTCCCTGGCGGCCACGTCGAGCTGCTGGACCGGCCCACCCCGGCCGGCGACGTGATGGCGCGGCACCCGCGGTTCTGCGTGGCGCGCCCCGACGTGTTCCGGGACCCCACCGGCGCCGTCGCGGCGCCCGACGCCGTCCTCCAGCTCGGCCACAAGTACTACGTCGTGCCCTGCAGCACCGTGCGGAGGCTGCAGAAGTACTCCTCCGCCTCCGGCTCCGGCGTCTCCTCCTCCCGCGGCGGCGCCGCAGGCGGGAGGCGCGGCGGCGGTAGCGGAGGAGCGGTGACGCTGAAGAGGCACCTCGCCAGCGAGAGGGGGTACAAGGTCGGAGGCAGGAGGTGGTTCCGGTGCCTGGTGGGCACTGGAGGCGCCGGAGCGGAGTCGCAGAGGCCCCGTCGTGAAGGTGAAGAAGGAGTCGTCGGCCACAGCGGCAAAGGCGAGATGGTCAGGAGGAAGGTAGACGTGAGAGGAGAGAGCAATAAGGAGGACGGCGGGAAGGCGCTCGGCGGAGGGTCGCCGGGACGGCGGCGGCGGCGAGGTGGCGCCGCCTCGCCGGGGCACTCGGCGTCCTATTCTTGGCAGCCGAGCCTTCACAGCATAACTGAAGAGTAGTGACAGAGCATAGTTTCTGAGGAGGCCTGGGCCTAATTAGCATGGTTCGCACTATTTCGGCCTGGGCCTAAAGCCAGATGTATAATGGGTAGAACAAACAAGAACTGTATTTCAACTTCCCTTTATTGAGATTTCCACTAGACAAACCTTTTTTTGTAAGCCATGCTCATACTTTCCACCCCATATATAATCCACAAATTTAGGGTGCTTAGGGAAATTAAATAGACTACTCGTTTTCAGGATTGCATCTCTTCCAATCATTTCCTTGCTCTAGGTGTGAGGTACACATGCAATGGGTAAAGTCTGTTGGTTGTAAGCTGGATGGTGTCAGCCTTGTCCTCATCGCCTTCCTTGAGCCTCCAGGCAAATTCCTGCACGAACCTTGCTATGGCCGTGCACGAGATGTTCATCGCCTGCATGCTGCCAGCACAGGCCCTCCTTCCTGCCCCGAATGCCATGGTCTTGTACATGTCTGCAGTCTCAAACCTCCCATCCAGAAACCTCTCTGGCTTCCATTCCTCAGGTTCGTCCCAGTCGTTCTTGTTCATGTTGCACCCGTACAGGTTGATGATCATCTAGCATGTTTGTCAATGTGTTAGAACTCAACTGTCAGCTGCCCAACATATGAAATGATACGCAACAATTAGATATTAGTGTCATTGTTGTGTAGTGCTCACCTCTGTGCCCGCCGGAACTTCATAGCCAGCCAAGTTAGTATTCTCATGGACAAATCTTGGAGGCACTAACGGAACTGGAGAATGCCTCCTCAGGGTCTCATGGAACACTGCGTTCAAGTAAGGCAGCCGTGGCAGGTGATCCTCGGTAACTATCTCATTACCGCAGACCTCTTGGATTTCCTGGTAAAGGCGATCCTGATGTGCAAAAAATGCATATATGGTTAATTAACAGCCATGACCAAAGGAGTATCAGAACTGCAAGTCTCTCTGCAAGGTGAAAAACAAGTTTCAGTATTTACCTGTTTTTCTGGGTGCTTTGCAATCTCATACATGGCCCACTCGGTTGTCACCAATGTAGTATCAGCAGCTTCTATGACTGCCTCCCACACCAGCATTAGCAATTGTTCATCAGTCAGTGTATTCTCTTCTAGTAGGAAGTCCAGATAGGATATCCTAGCCTGCATTGGACTTTATTGATTTTAGAATTCAGGAATAACAATTTCTATTTTTCTCTCTAAACAAAACTGTCGAATGCCATTCTGTTACCTCTCCACGTGCAATTCTTTTCTTTTGCTGATTAATCAAGGCTCGCATCACTGCAGTTCGCCTACCTTCTGTAGTCAGTAGTCTTGTTTCAAAGCTCCTATTTGGAATCCAGCTGAGGTATGGGAAGAAATCCCTCCAATCGACTTCAATTGCACACATCATCACGTCAACTACCGTGGCATGGTAGATTTCCTCCTTCGATATAACCTTCCCAAATTCTTCCACGTAAACTGAACTCACGTCCTCACCTAAAGCCTGAAATTGCATCAGGCAGCCTCAACTTTAGAAATATAGTAATAAACAAACCACGTTCTATTATCTAAAGCCTGAAGTTCATATCAAGCCACCAAGGTATGTGTGAACATGGCTGAAAATTATGAAGTCTCATGTTTAACCACAATAAATGTAGACTTACCTGAATCAGGGATAAACGGAATAACTCATTCTTGAAAACTTCTCTGAAATTCAGAGGAGCATTGGGATCATCATTCACCAATGTTTGAAAGGTGCCCAACATGTTATCAATCATCATGTTTCTTGTGTCCCGAAATTGTTTCTGAAGTTTGTCAATCAAGGCATTATTAGACCTCAGTCGATTAAAATTGTGGTTGGCGGTCAAGAACACTTATTAAATTTGTATGATGTTAACTTGGTATATACCTGGCCCGAAGTACCCAGCATGCTTGTCATGACAAAACGCTTGACCATTTTGTGGAAGTCACCGTAGTCACTTGTAGCGACCATAGTTTTGTCATGAGTGAGAATTGACAATGCTTTAGACAGCTTTCGAGTAGATATGGATGAGAATTTTGCAATCATTGCCTATTAAAGACAGAATCATAATAATCTCGTTAGTTTTGGCCAACTGGGAGATATCTCTGCACTCCCTAATCACTTAGAAGAAAGTGCTAAACTGCTAATAGAATACCTTTAAGACTAAGATTGTTAATCCAGTATTCCAAATAAATGATGAAGCATTGCAATGTAGAGTTTCCAATGGAATAATCATGATAACACCACAAAATGCCAATTTTTCACAATTTCCCTTAATTTCAGGAAAATAGTGTATAGCAACAACTCATAACGATGTGTGTTAAAAGACAAAAAAGATGAATACACACAAATTTCAACTAACCTCCTTGGCTACTTGAGTTGAATTGAGCACAACTGCAGAAGAAGCACCAGTCTTTATAGTGTAAATTGACCCATAAATCTCAGCCCATTTTGTAAAAGTTTGGTGGGGCTTCTTTTCTTTCAACTGATGAAGATTACCAAGAAGTGGTAAACCAGGAACAGCTGCATGGAAGAAATAAAATAACTTGAGGGTTTCGTCCTTTTGCTCTGACAGACTTAAAATTTCAAATAAGTAAACCTGGTAAAACTTAGGTTTGGTTATCCTTGAGTTTCTACCTGGCAATAAGCACATGGTTGCACAAAAATAATTTTCCTATAAAATTTCACAAGAATAAAATATTTGTGTATTTATGAAGATTCCTGGACTTTGGTAGAGTTATTCAGTTATCTTTTACTGCAATGGAATACTATGGTAAGACGTAAAATATTTACTTGGTTTTATTAAAAAATTCATTATTAAGGTATCCCCATTTTCAAATACTTAATTTCAGCAGCTCCTGGACAGTTTATAAATCGAAATAAAAAACCTGCAATAATCAGGGAACGTAACTTATCAAATAAACTTATCAAATGGCTACTGAAGTTTCAGGAGGCTCCTTTTCAGCAGTTGCTCAATCAGAAGTTCAGAAGAATCACAATTTTAACCAAAAGCAAAAGCAAAAGCAAAAAGCAGCTTTTTTTTTGTGAGAGGGACAGTGCATTAATTTAGCACAAAGCAGCAAGGGTCAAGAAGTACTGTAATGTAAGAGGGGAGGGCCATGGCACTGGCCATTTTCAGCAGTTGCTGAAATAAAAGAACCACCCTTTCGATCAAAAGTAAATAGAAGGCTACAGCAAGTGTCGTGGTCAGAGTTAGGAAAGATTCAGTTTTATCCTTTTTTGCAGATTATTAAAATAAATTGTTTTCGAGCAACATATTTGCAGGAACAAATCTTAAGTCATGTGAAGACTCTCAAGGCTGCCGACTGCTTGCATAACTGTCAGGACGAAAATCACATCAGCTGACTTGTTGCTGCCAGTTGGTGGAAGGTCAGAGCTCTGAACAGCTAACCAAAACATAATTGATGTTTATCTTTCTCTGCCATAAGTAGCAAATTCAGTGAATATATTCGGCCACTGATACATACTGTTTACTCTTTGTCACTGGTAAAGCTTTCTTTGCCAGAGCTCACAAAGCACTTTCCTGATTCCTCATGAAAGTACACGCTCGACTGTTCTCTCTGTTCTATGGGGTACATGGTGGGCCACGGAGTTGGAGCTAGCCGTCAATTTGGGAACGGGACGGACGGCAGGTACTTAAATCGGTCGAGATATGCATGATCACTAAATTATCTGAGTATTGTTATAAACTATCCAGATATCTCTACAATAATTCTATCCTAAGGCACACTAAAAAAAAAAAATGTTTGATTCGGACATCCGGTTGAGAGTCCAGTACACTGCAAACGACAACAAAACCCCCACTAGCACTATTAATTAAGTGGATTCGAATCCACGATAAGGAGGACAGGCAGGACCGCAAGGAATTTATTCAAACGCACAAAGAAAGTGGGCGTGATTATAGGAAAGGAAGAAGGGATTTCGTCTCGAATAATCCCCCCTCACCCCAGTGAAGAACCGAGGAAAGAGGCGGCGGCGCGGCGCCGACAAGAAACCGAGCGGATCAGCCGATCAGGGATCGGAGCACGACGCGACTGACCTGGGGGCGCGTTGGAGCGGTTTTTCCTGGGGCCGACGAGGCCGGCCCTCCCGGCGAGTGCGGCCGCCGCCAGCAGCCCGCCGACGGCCGCCGCCGCCGCCGCGCCGCCGCCCGCGGGGAGCGCCGACACCAGGGACTCCATGCGAGACGACCTGAATCCCTCGAGCGCCGGAATGGAAAGGGGAGCACGACGGAGTGGAGGTGTGAGCCTGGACTGGAGTGGAGGGGGGTGGTCGGCGGAGAGGAGAGGACAACGCGCGCGGTGCGCGCTTTATACGGAAGGCAAGGGCGCAAGGCGCGTGGCGCGGTGGCGACGTGTGCTGGTACTCGAGCGCAACCGTGCACGGTGACGGTGGGGTGCGACTCCGGCCGGCGCTGGGGTAAACCTGTGCAGGCCGCTGAATCAGGTGTGCCGAGTGGGCCCCCGTAGGCAGGTGATCGTTTGGGGTAGCGTAGGGATTGTAATTTTAGCGTGTAGATTCGGAGTGAAAACACCGTAGCATTAAAAAAAACACAGTAGTTGGGAATCATGTTTTGTTAGAAGAGAATAATAAAAAGTTAAAATAAATAGTGAAAAGTTGGTGAATATAAATATGACCTTAACAGAAAAACAGTGACGAGACAAGTAACACGTGGCAACAACTGCCTATTTAAGTTCACGTGATCAAAATGAGCTGATGTGAAGGTGTATTACTGTCTACTATCTCCTTTACTGCTCTGACTATGTATAAACAGCTTAACAGACAATAGCTATCTAAATTGTTGTGAAGTTGTCTGTGTGTGTCAAATAGACAACAACTGTCTAAACTGTTGTACATACCTAAACGTATTCATCACGCACGAGCCTGGCGTCTCTGGCTCCCTGCCCTCGTTGCCTTCACCGCCTTCACCGCCACCCCCTGCCGCGACATTAATTGACATGCCTGATTTATTGCAAAATAGGCGGGTACTTTCTCTGATTTTTATGTCACATATTTGATTTGTCCTAACTCCTAAGTCAAGCATATCTAATTTTGACCAAATTTATATACAAGCATAATGGCAGCTAGTATAGTTTTTCCTACAAACTTTGGTATACACGTGAATTATCGTGGCTTCGTCATCAATAAAATTTGCGAAGTTTTGCAAAATGCTATAAATAATGAATAATTATTAGGGTTTATTAATGAGATGACAAAATAAGTTTATGAAGGGGGCATTAATGAGTTTTATTTCTTTGGATCCGCCCCCTTCACATGGAAGGAAAGGAAACATACATAAGCAAGAAGAAGATTTTGCTCATTTTAGCCTACACAAATATTGGTCGTCATTCATTGGGTGGTTGTTCTCGGCGTCTTTGCTGAGCATATGTCTATGCGACTTTCCATATGATTCTTTACGTAGGGTTGATATAAAGATTTAGGGTTGCATCAAGCGTGCCTACAATGAAGATGAATAACAATACTTGATTGTTCTTAAGTGTATTTTTTTATATGTTTTTTGAGAGTGCTTTGATCTTGATGGAATGAATAACAATACTTGAAGCTGACTTGATGTGCAATCAGCTTTGATTTAATATAATTCTTCCTTAATCTAATAAAGAATATCGGAGTGTGATGCACGCAAATGTTTGTTAACCTAGCCCGTGAGCCGTGACTGTCATTCGTGGTCATGGAGGACGTAGGCTCCGGTGCATGCGCAGATGCCAAGAGGCCGGTCAGGGGGGTTTGGCGTTGATCTCTTTTGTCAGCTACAGCTTGGTACGTAGGTACCGCGTGGGCAGCGCTGGAGCTAGCACACCGTTTCCTGCGTCGCTCCGTGACAAATGGTGTCGGAGCTGAGATACCGGCTTGGCGCCGGCGACAGATTCCCACGTATACTGGCCTTAGAGCATGTATTATAAGACACAGTCAGCACGCGATACAAATTTGATGTGGAGGAGTGAGAACAGGAGAGAGAAAAGGAGGCGGTCATCTCGTCACTCGCTAACTTCCGGAGGGCGTGTCAAATTTTTATGGCCCAGCAGCATCGTTTCTGCTCTGTAGTTGGCTGCGGTCTCTGTAGAAGTATGAGCAAAACATTAACTGCTCGGCGCTTTGGATGACCTGGATCACGAGTCGCCCACTAGCTTACGCTGCCATCCGGTCGTTGACGATTGCAGATTTGCAGGGCTAATAGGGATGATCGAACGCTTTTGGTTGGGTGGCCTGCTGCTTTGTACTATATGACCTCGCTCAAAGATTCCTTGTTTGTTTGTTTCGAAGTGCCGTGTGCTGTCACATAGTTTCGGGCCGACGCTATTTTTTATGTTCGACGAAATATGCATATATGTTGTTGTATGTACATTTTTTAAAAAATAATAATCCTCCTCGTACCATAATTGTTTACAATGGTTTATTGATAGTAAGAATGTTCGTGTTTGATCCCTGAAACTAATCTTGCAACTTTTCTTTTGAATATTTTGTTTACAACTTTTATCATGCTGAGCACGTTTTTCATCAAGAGCAGAAGTGGTGATTAGAAATCCACGCCTCAGCAAGCATGCAAAAACATGAAAAAGATCACATGGTTATTGGTTAAACAGTGAGCGAGGTTGGCGTCCACTTGTCCAACCACAGCATGCAACAAAAGACCGCAATTGTTTTTAGCCTGCAAGCACTCAATTAGCTGCCTCCTGTCACATTGTCAAAAATTCTTTGTGGCGGTACCACCTAATTTAAACTAGCTCAAGTGCGTCATAACATCCAATTAGGGACATTGAACGTACTTCGGACAGTTTAAACTAGGGAACTGTCGAGTGTCCCAAGGACTCCTCGATAAACCACATTATTTATCTTTGCCATACGACAGGATCGTTTTTGGACACAACGAGCATCATCATTTTTACGTTAACATAATAAGGTACGAGATATTAGAAACCAAGTTTTGAAGTAACCTTAAATGCATGTCAAGCTAGGCTAAGAGCTTAAATACAAACCAGTCAAGGAAGTTCTATTATACAAACTCCGGATAACCCCTAGAATCACCGGGATCATGATGATCTAGGCCTTCGGGACCTCCTTCGCGACCGCTTCAGGAGCTGCTTCTGAAAAACAACAAGGGAGATCCCCTGAGTATGAAGGTACTCAGCAAGACTTACCCGTCTTACCAAAAGAAAAGACTCTCAAGAAGTATGCAAAGCTTTTTAGTAGTTTGGCTGACTCAACTTCTTTGCTAAAAAGCTTACTAATTCTTTGTCCTTGACTTTCAAGTTTTAGTCCCGGTTACGTTATTACCTAACCATCTAGGTTATGAAAGCTTTTCCAAACAAGTGGCACTAAGCTTCATCCAGCATATTGAAGCACATGTCATCTTATTCCACTTGTCTTACTACGGAGCTTAGCAGCTGATCAAGTGCACTCATAACCAAGAGTTGTGGCGATCCGGACCAATTTACACCCTGCAGGGGATACCCAGTTCCCAGCTACGCACAGTTGATCCGGCTGTGCGCCACAATCTTTCAGTCGGTTAGGCCAAAGACGGAAATATCCTTACTCGAACCCGGGAACACACCCTCACGTGGGCCCCACGTCTGGCGAGCACCCCATGATTTTACCGGCTACGTCCCTGCCTTTCTCTGACCCAGCAAGCATAGGTAAGCAATATTTCCAATCTATGAACCAATCAACCTAATTGACTTTACTGGTCCCATACCCAGTAAGCAACCAGGTAAAATCACTTGATCATCAGGTAAACCACGTTAACTCCTTAATCCATTTATCAATGTGAGCAACACTATAGGATTAATCTCCATCTTTTGCTCACCTCTTTCTTTAGATGACATAACTTTGATTCAAGCTTGACTTGGATTCATTATTAAAGCATTAGCTTAGCTAAGCATGACTAAGTAATGTCACCTCATCTAGATTCTTTAAACAGGTGGCAAAGGTGTCCTTGGATCAAGGCATGGTTCAATGCATCAAAGTAGGTTTCAAACATTTCCTATACGTAATGCATATAAAAGCATAAAGATTGGACACGTGAATATTTCATAAATAAGTAGGAATATATGCACCGGGGCTTGCCTGGAGTAACAAAAATGTTAGTTCCTTGGCTTGATTTCTTGAGCTCCGCGTAACCATGATCACTTTCTCAATTGGTTGTCGTTGTTCTTCCGTGAGCTCGACGAACTCGACTTCCGGAGCTTCAGTTCTAAAGTGTAATGCAAGTTAGTGATTGATATGCAAAAAATTCGAAAACATGACTCACAACTTTACTTCTCGATAAAGTTGCAAGCCAACACTAGCTACCCCTTTTAAAAAGACTATCCGCATTTTTCTTTAATTAAACTTGTCCTTAAATACTTTTTATTTGTTGTAAAACAATTATTAATAACCTAAAAAGGATAAATAAATCAAAATAAACCTATTCATTATTAATTTGTCATTAATAAATCATTATTCGGAATTTTTTATACATTTTGGAAAGGATTAAGTGTTTATTTATTACCTTAAAAGGAAAGGCAATAAATAAATACTTAATTTTTATTATTTTTCCTAGGGTTTAAGAATTGTAATGCATGAAAGAAAATAAAAAAATCCTAACAAAATTGGTTTCACTATTTTTGGACATTTCTATGAAATTCTATGAATTAAATGGTGAAAACCGAATTCTAAATCTAATTCTAAAACCTAATAACCACGTTTGCAGAAAACCCCCGTCACCTTTCCCTTCTTCTCCCCCCGAGGTCCCTCTCTCAGAGGAGGCGCTGACCAGGCCGGCCGCCGGCATTGACCGACGATTTCCTCGCCTGCGGCGAGCTCCCCGGCGATGAGGCCTGCCCCTACACGACCTCCACGACCTTGGGCACCTTTTCCCCCACTTCTACCTTCGCGATTGGCGCTGGTAAGGAAGCCCACGGCGGAACAGGCGGCTACAGCTCGGCGGTGCTCGCCGGTCCGCCCAACGGAAACGAAACGGAGGTCAAGTTCTGGCTTGAGAGCAACAGGGGACCTTGGGGGACCTCAGGAATGCAAACAATCGGACCGAGGTTGGTTGAGGTAGGCTGACCACGTGTGTCGGCGTCCATGGCCAGCGGCGGCGCAAGAACAGACGGTGGTGAACTTCTCGGTGGAGGACTAGCGGCAAAGGGGCTGGTGCTTGAGGTCGCTGCGATGGTGAGACATCTTCTGGGCAACAGCTAGAGCAGCTCGCACGCGTAACCAGTGGTGGCGGCGGCGGCGCGTGCGCTCGGCCCGGGAGAAAAGGCACGAACGGAACACGCCGAGCCCGCGCAGTACTTATCCAAGGGCTTCTCTGAACTTTGCGTGGAAGCAAAGCGGCCCCTGCTACTCTTGCTCCTCGACGCATGGACTGGTATGGCGGTGACAGCCACGATGTCCAGCAGGTGCGTGGCACCGGGATCAACTTGTCCTCCACGGCTTGCTCTGTACTGCTCTCCCTTCCTCTTCTCTGCACACGAACATCCACTCCAAATTTACTCCAATTTCGAAAGCAAACCTCCTCCAAATCTTGAACCAAGTTGTGGTACAAACTTAGACGTACAACTTTCATGTAGGTTGTGTAATCAAAAGATTAAGAAGTAGCTTGAGAATGAGCTCTGAACCTTACTGCTAGCTGCTCCCAAACAGTCCAACTTAGCCTCTTTAGAATTTAAAATCAAACATCCAAATTCGAATTTCTTCCCTCCACTTATACTCAATTGTGTTTAACACACATAGAAGGTTCCATTTTGCTAGTTAGGCACATGTCTTGCTGCTCTAACATGGGCTGAATTCATATTCAAAGTTGGGCAAAATCCACTTTTATAGGACTTCAAATTTCCTGATCCCTTCTTCCTTTCCACTTTCTTTTTTTTTTCTCTTCTATTTTCTTTCTCTTTTTTTTACTAACCCAAGCCTCTTAAACATGTCCATCAATAAAATAATGGCCCTCAACCATCTTTCCAACATTTGGCTAAATTTCGAAATTTCCAAGTTTTTCCCAAACTTTGACCCAAAAATTGACTAAGTTTGAATTTCATTCAAATTCCCACTTTGAATCCAAAAGGCGTGATTTACTTCATTACTAAACTTAATCCAAGTGATTAGCCATTGCTATTATACAAATTAGATGCTTAACACATGGGGTGTTACATTCTTCTATTGCATTCATTCCATAAAATCCAAAAGAGGAGGACAACCATGGAATCAAAGCATTTCCGACCGGCCTTCTAGAGTTTTTTGCGCGACTTCGTCCACCAGTCAGAGAGGTGGGTGTGGAGTTGTTATGCCTCTTTCTTCTTTCAGCCAACCAAGTAAAAAATATGCATTTGCCTAGAGGATGTCTCGACTATGGTTTCTGAGCATCTGTCTTCTTGAACTGGGCTTTGATTATGGTACACCTCTTACCTCTGTGACAAAACAAATCTTGACCTCTGATTTATAAGAAAAAACAAGTATAAAAAGATATTAATCCGTTGCTCCCCAACAACCGGTCCATGCACGCGGCATCGGGGCAGCGTTACTATCCCGCCAAGTTCAGTCCGCATGCATGCAGTTATAATTATTTGTTCAGTTTTCCATTATTATTTGTACCCGTAAAATGGCATGTGGGTTAGTTCCATGTCGGGTAAATCTAACAATAGTATCATATATTTTTCTATGAGTAAATTTCATCTCTCATACAACAACTTGTAGTGTTGTATCATTTTAGTCCATCAAATTGTAAATCATGCAACCAAGTGCAGCAAGTTGTTTGTTGTGTGCATATATGGTCCCAAATACGCTAAGTCAATGTATTTTTTTTTGTCAAGGTGGTAGATTAGGTGGATTGAAAGAGAGTTTAATGCCATGTGAATTTAGCTGCAATAACGACAAACACAATTAAGTAGTAAATTTGTATTGTTTTGCTAAATGTAGGATCATGGATTTATACTTTTGAGGGACTGAATTTAAATGTCGAGGGACTGAATTTTTAGGATCGTGGATTTATAATTTCTCTTAACATATTGAAAGTTTGGAACACACAATCTATCTAACTCATTTCTTCGAAAATTTTATAGGATTCTGGCATCAAAGGATAATTTTTCCACATAAAAATATACTACCACCTTGGCAGATTTCCTCTTCTTCGAAGTCCTAAACATGCCAGCTTTGCGGACATTAATAACTAGTGCTGAAAATTTTTCATCATGAAATAATGTGCATGTCGGTCACAATTATTGTCTTTGTGTTCAAAATTTTTGTATTTCATTTCCTCCGTTGATATATATGATAAGCGTGTTGTGTGCATTATGTATCTTCATTATAGTCATAAATTAAGTTTTCTTTTTTATGCATGAAATCCAAACGGAACCAACAGCATGAACCAAACTTCCATCGCTGTAGGTTGACAAAAGCATCTGCCAATTAACTGAATTTTAGGAAAAACTCCAAATTACTTCTCCTGCTCCTCGTGCATTAGAATTATTGATTACTTATAGGGTTATGTGGAGAATATGGCAAAAATACAATGACTTAACGTATCTAGGACCGTATATGCATAGAACAAACAACTTGTTGTATGAAATTGCACGATTTACAACTTGATGGACCAAAGTGATACAAAGCTACAAGCTAGTGTATGATGGTTGCAATTTAATCTTTTTTTATCTTATATCGGCATATGTAATATGCAGCTTCTAATGCTTCTAAGTGTTTAATCTCATGTCCTTCAAAGAATTTAGCTCAAACATGAATTAGCATGAGTATTAATAGTCAGTTGGATAAGATATGATGCTTCAAACAAACTATTTATGGGCACTCGGGTATAACGTCCCGATAAGGCCACCATTGCCTGGACCGTTTGCAACCACATATGATGGTGAGTACTCATAATACATATATCTCATCTCAGATTTTACATCACAGGAATGCATATGGATATTTCATAAAAGCAAGATGATATTCTAATATTAAGTTATTGCAACTTAATTGTTCAACTACAACAGAAGATTTTATAAAACAACTCGGTTCGAAATACATAATCTTGTTATAGAGTCCTTACAAGATGATATCCTAAAACACACAAGAGAACACTAATGTGTTGAACACAAGAAATCAACTGATCAATCAACACTTAACTGATTCAGCAGAGGCAGTCGGCTAGGCACAAAAGAACTCCAATCGACCAGACGGTGATTGGCTATGACATATTGACTACACAAAAGAAGTCGACTGCACAACTACTTATCGCCGGGGACAAACTCCAAGTGCTATCCATCGGGTAACTCCACAAGCCAGATACAGGAAGCATCAGACGAAGTCGGATCGGCTGGAAACACATAGCCACAAGCAAGCTGAGTGTACTGATACTTGCAAGACATATCTGATCAACAAAAGCCAATAAAAATCTAGACTTATGCAAACTGTTTGGCCGGTGGGTTTGTTTTTACCAAGACCTACTAAGTAGTGGATCCTTACTTTCAATATTTTAGCTAAGTTTATTTATTCTTTTCATCCGCTAGGATCATAGCAAAAGAACCGAAACATTTCACTTGGATTACACTATTATTGTCCTAATCAGCAAGTTCATTCTCCTCCATCAACATCTTTTCTGTTCAAGTTGTTACTCGTAGTGACAAAGAGGACAAGTAGTCACAATATTCATGTGAGGTGGACGAATCAATTCGGGTTTTACGTACTCTGCAGGGGACCCAATGAACACGTCAATGAGATCAAGTCCTCGACTTTCTCACGCGACAACCCTTCTCATCAAACTCCGCACCCCAACCCGCACCCACCTAGACCGATCGAACCCTCCCGACAAACCCCAAGACCAAGCCTGTGCTGCAACCATGAATTTTGTCTTCAATTGTCCCTCCAAGCAGGATGACATACGTCGTGTTTTGGACCTTTCATTGACTAAGCTTAATGGTTCCATATAGCCATGATGTCATTGGTACATTAAAAAACTTGTCACAACACTAAACCAGACGACATAGTCCTTAGATGATTTCAGCTATTATTACAGACAAGATAAAACCACCAATGTGCCTCGCACACCCAAGCCCTGCTCGCAATCTCTTAACCATGATCCATCTGGTGAAACCAGGACCTATATATCGCGAATGGTAGGACACCACTCGACTTCTATTAATCCTATTAAGCAAAGAAGTGCTACTCGAACCTGACATGATAGTAAAATTACTCCGACTCCTATGGAGTTTTGCATCCAAGGCTTTAAACAACCCTGAAACTTAATGCACAATGCATAAAAGAGAGGACTCGAGTGGAAGTTGGAAAGCTAGGTTATGCACGATGCTTGCCTTGCGACGGGGTTGGCTCTTCTACACAACGGTGCAGGTCTTGATCGGCTGCGGTGGAGTAGATTAGCTGCTGGATCAACTAGTCGGACTTCAGATCGGCTCTAGGTTCCACTAGCTCGTAGACACCATCAGCCAATAGTGTGCTCTACACGAGAGGTGATGTGATGCAGAGTTAATTACAAGAATAACGAACATAATAGGGTGCATCACTTTTCTATTGGCAAGAACACAACAAACAACGCAAAAAGTGGTTCAAGTTCTATACTCTTAGGGGAAGTTATCCATTGAGTGATGCAATGACTATGTAAACTCAAGAAATAACTTACCAAGATTGTAAGGTGCAAAGTAAATTTATTTTATACTCGGGTTAGGAGTATTTCATGTTCTTGACCTCTATTTGGTGAGGTTATTTAGCATCTTTTTAACGAATGCAACAATAAAACATGACATGCAACAGGTTCTTGATGAAGAAACAGGGAAAGCATCAAGAAATGGTTGGAGAGATATTTACATCCATGTTTCTGCACAATGAGATCCAAAAACAACTTACCAAGGAGGAACTTCAAGGTGGAGAGCATATGCACAGAGGAAAAGCTTGGGGGGACTAGTGTAAGCTTTGAAGCTTAGACAAAGGAACACTTGGTTCTTGCAGCAAAGGGAACATGAACAGAGAAGGCAATGGAGCTGTCACGTGTGAATGATAAGGAGGTTGCACTGACTTAATTTATAAAGAGATAAAGGGCTTCAGTTGGAAGGCTTAGGGAGACAGAGTCAATGTGTGGGTACTCAAGTGGGTGCTGACAAGATTCAGAATGGATGGGACAACAGGGGAGGTGTGGGAGACATTTCAGAGAGTAGGCGGAAAGGAGAGCTGACCGTCTCAAGTGGCGATGTCAACTGATTGGGTGTGCATCCATGTGGCAGCATATGATGCCATTGATATCCTGATGATAGATGTTGTCAAACACAAGAGGACAAAAAGATTTAGGGAAAGAAGGATCCAATGGTAGGGATAAGGTTGACTCTGGTGTAAAAAGAGGTTCATGGTCAAAATAGTGCAATGAGTGTCAATCTGAGGAATCAGATGACTGGCCGTCGGGGTTCTTTGCCTAGATTGGCTGAGGGTACTGCATCGGCTGAAATCAAATCGGATGGCTGATATGGGTTGAAAAGAAGTTGGATTTGATTAGATTCCACTCGGGATTATAGATGTACAAAAAGCCCGCAGCACGGTGGCCTGCCCAAAAGCCCGGATTTTTGGCCCGACCCAAGCCCGGCCCGTTACCTGGTGCCGGGCCTGGGCCGTCACCTCGGCATGCAGGCCGGCTCGACCCGGCCTGCTGGAAAGAGAACGGGCCGGTCAGGGCCCAGTGTCTCCTCCATCCGGGGCTCCTATCCATCTTCAACATTTTAATTGTGCTAACTCAACAACGTGAATGAAATATCTCAACATTAGATTTGAACATGTTCAACACTTGAGACTCAAAATGTTGAAACTGCACATATAAGATGTTGAACTAGAAATTAATAAATGTTGAAACTAAAAATTTAGAATGTTGAACACTGAAACTTTGGTTTTTTTTCTATTCGTGGGGTATGGGCCAGCCCGGCCCTTTATTTGTGGTCGGGCTTTCTGGGCTGGCCCGGCCCAAAAACAGCCCGCAAGCCTGGGCTTGGGCCGTTGCCTAAGCCCGCAGGCCAGCCCGGTCCGGCCCGGTGGGAGGTAGGGCCGGGCCGCTCATTTGTACATCTATACTCGGGATCACAAAGGGATTTCTGAAAGAAAGATGTAACTTAGGATTGGTGCAAAGACAAGCGTCAAAACAATTCAGAAGGGCTTGCCTGAGGTCAGATAGATAGATTAAGACTTAGCCGAGCTAGAGAAAAGAGGTCGGCTAGGCGAATCCAGTTGATACAAAACGGAATTGGCTGGGATCGGCTGACTAAGGGAAGTATAGCCGATAAGGGGAACATAGGTTAGCGAAAACAAGGTCGGACGAAACGAATATTATGTCGGGCGACAAGGGGTCGGATGATTTGAACTCGGGTAATACAAATCCAGAAAATGAACACATGGATTTTAACTTGAAGTTGAATTAAGGCCAGCTTAAAAAGGTGATTAACGATAGAGTCGTTACAAATGCAAAGAAGGAGTGGAGGGAGGTGTTCTGTGGGGAGGAAGCCCCTAGGCTTTATATGCTAACCAAGGGGAAAGAGCCAAGGATGAAAAGGTCTTGTATGAATTATGAAAATATTCTATCGTTCCAAAAGGAAACAATCAATCATCAATTACCTTCTATTGGTGCAAAAACAATCCCCCACCACAAACGCAGCAGATCCTATGTTGGCTCGCCAATCTCCTGTTACCGGCTTCACAAGGGATGTACCCGTGGTCTACCTTTTAAGTCTGTTGAGATTCTCTTTAACTATCCATACAAGAATAGTCATAATATCTATTAACATTAAAATATAGATTTTTAATTCTTTATTGGAATAAATATTAGGCCAAGCCCGTATGTTCTAACACACATAGCACTGAGAAAGAACTGACGGTTCCTAAAATAAATGGAAAGAGCTGGCATCTGGTGGGCGACTTGGTGATGTGATTCCAAGACGCTTCATCATGACGTTGTGGGCTTGCGGCCGACTTGGAAGTTATATTTCTGTACAACTTCTCATGAATTAAAGAGACTACTCAACCTCAGGAGTCAGGACTGTCCCCTCCCAATCATTTCCTCCCTCTAGGTGTGAGATACACATGCAATGGGTAAAGTCTGTTGGCTGTAAGATGGGTGGTGTCAGCCTTGTCCTCGTCGCTTTCCTTGAGCCTCCAGGCAAAGTCCTGCACGAACCTCGCTATGGCTGTGCACGAGATGTTTATCGCCTGCATGTTGCCAGCACAGGCCCTCCTTCCTGCCCCGAAGGCCATGGTCTTGTACATGTCTGCAGTCTCAAACCTCCCATCCAGAAACCTCTCGGGCTTCCATTCCTCAGGTTCGTCCCAGTCGTTCTTGTTCATGTTGCACCCGTACAGGTTAATGATTATCTAGCATATATGTTTGTGAATGTGTTAGAATTCAACTGTCAGCTGCCAACATAGGAATGCAATGAAACGGTATGCGTCACGATTACTGTCATTGCGGTGCTCACCTCTGTGCCGGCCGGTATTTCATAGCCAGCTAAGTTAGTATTCTCATGGACATATCTTGGAGGCACTAGTGGAACTGGAGAATGCCTCCTTAGGGTCTCATGGAACACCGCGTTCAAGTATGGCAGCCGTGGCAGGTGATCCTCGGTAACCATCTCATTACCGCAGACCTCTTGGATTTCCTGGTAAAGGCGATCCTGATGTGCAAAAGATGCATGTGTGGGTTAATTAACAGCCATGACCAAAGGAGTATCAGAACTGCAAGTGTTTCAGCAATGTAAAAAACAAAGTTTCAGTACTTGTTTTTCTGGGTGCTTCGCAACCTCATACATGGCCCACTCGGTTGTCACCAAAGTAGTATCAGAAGCTTGGATGACTGCCTCCCACACCAGCATTAGCAATTGTTCATCAGTCAGTGTATTCTCTTCTAGTAGGAAGTCCAGATAGGATATCCTAGCCTGCATTGGACTTTATTGATTTTAGTATTCAGGAATTACATTTCTATTTTTCTCTCTAAACTTCGAATGCCATTCATTCTTTTACCTCTCCACATGAAATTCTTTTCTTTTGCTGATTGATCAAGGCTCGCATCACTGCAGTTCGCCTACCTTCTGCAGTCAGTATTCTTGTTTCAAAGCTTCTATTTGGAACCCAGCTCAGGTATGGGAAGAAATCCCTCCAGTCGACCTCAATTGCACACATCATCTGTTCAACTACCGTGGCATGGTATATTTCCTCCTTCGATATAACCTTCCCAAACTCTTCTACATAAACTGAACTCACATCCTCACCTAAAGCCTGAAATTGCATCAGGAAGCCTCAACTTTAGAAATATAGTCATAAACAAGGTATGTGTGAACACTGCTGAAGATTATGAAGTCTCATGATTAACCTTACTAAATGTAGACTTACATGAATCAGAGTTAAGCGGAATAACTCATTCTTGAAAACTTCTCGGAAATTCAGAGGAGCATTGGGATCCTCATTCAGCGATGTGTGAAAGGTGCTCAACAAGTTATCAATCATCACTTTTCTTGTGTCCCGAAATTGTTTCTGAAGTTTGTCAATCAAGGCATTATTAGACAGCCAACTAACATTGTGGTTGGCGGTCAAGAACACTTACTAAATTTGTATGATGTTAATAACTTGGTATATACCTGGCCCGAAGTACCCAACATGCTTGTCATGACAAAACGCTTGACCATTTTGTGGAAGTCACCATAGTCACTTGTAGCGACCATAGTTTTGTCATGAGTGAGAATTGACAATGCTTTAGACAGCTTTCGAGTAGATATGGATGAGAACTTTGCAATCATTGCCTATTAAAGACAGAATCATAATAATCTTATTAGTTTGGGCCAAATGGAAGAGATTTCTGCGCCCCCAACAGTGCCGAACTGCTAATAGAATACCTTTAAGACTAAAATAAATGATGAAGCATTGCAATGTAGAGTTTCCAATGCACAAAATGGAAATTTTTCACAATTTCCCTTAATTTCAGGAAAATAATCTATATCAACAACTCATAACGATGTGTGTAACAAGACAAAAAAGATGAATACAAACAAATTTCAACTAACCTCCTTGGCTACTTGAGTTGAATTGAGCACAACTGCAGAAGAAGCACCAGTCTGTATAGTGTAAATTGGCCCATAAATCTCAGCCCATTTTGTAAAAGTTTTGTGGGGCTTCTTTTCTTTCAACTGATGAAGATTACCAAGAAGTGGTAAACCAGGAACAGCTGCATGGAAGAAATAAAATGACTTCAGGGTTTCTTCCTTTTGCTCTGGCATAGACTGAAAATTTGAAATAAGTAAACACTAAACCTGGTAAAACTATTCTTGAGTTTTAACTGGCAATAGGCACATGCTTGCCCAAAACTAATTTTCCTATAAAATATCAAATCACAAGAATAATTTGTTTGTGTATTATGAAGATTCCTGGACTTTGGTGGCGTTATTCAATTATCCTATACTGAAAGGAAATACTATGGTGAGACATAAAAATATTTACTTGGTTCCATTTAAAATTCCACAATAAGGTTTCCCCATTTTCGCATACTACTTAATTTCAGCTCCGGGAAAGTTAATAAATTGAAGTAAAAAACCAGCAAAAACCAGGGAACATAACTATGAACTTGTCCAATGTTGTTTCGTGAGTTAGTTTTTGAAAATAGGTACTGAAGTTTCAGGAGGCTACTTTTCAGTAGTTGCTTAATCAGAAGTTCAGAAGAATCACCCCACCCTTCTTTTAACCAAAAAACAAAAGCAAGGCTTCAGGTGTGCGTGCGTGTTTATGAGCGTCTGCGTCTGTACTGTGTGATTAAAAAAAGAAAAATTATAATAACCCAATAATGTCTTTTATAAACCTTTTTAAAATGATCCCATATGTAATAGGTTCTGTGGGGCTCACAAATAATGGGACCCAATTGTGGATACATGAACCCATGCTGGGTCCACTATAGGAAGGACCGAAGGAGGTGGCACCGAGAAGGAGCCGGGCAAGATCAGGAAGCGCGACGCGATGGACTGGGGCCCGATATTAATCAGACGAAAGAGCTGGGGGGGTTCACTGTCGGGTGACCGACCTGGGGGCACGTTGGAGCGGTTGTTCTTGGAGCCAACGAGACCGGCCCTCCCGGCGACTGCAGCGGCCGCCAGCAGCCCGCCGATGACCACCGCTGCCTCCGCGCCGCCCACGGGGAGCGCCGGCACCAGGGAATCCATGCGTGTGGGAGGGTGTGGGACAGTCGGAGCACGGCAGAGTGGTGCCGGAGCCTGGACTGGTGGTCGGGACAGCATGCTGGGCGCTTTTATAAGGACCAATGACGTGTGCCGCGGCTCCGTTCCTCTCTCAAAAAAAAAAAAAGAAGTTCCTCTCCAAGAAGAAAAAACAGAAAGGCGCGGCGCGGCCGGCGGTTGGATCGAGCGGAGGGGGCTGCTGGTGGCGCTTGTAGCACGTGGTGCGGAGGCATGGAGACGTTGGTGATACTGATGCACGGAGATGGTTACCTCACTCTTAGCTACCATCTTCAGCTTGCAGTGTCATGTTGATGCAATTCGTGCAATCAATCAATCAATCTGATAAGAAATAGGAGCAAAAGTATGACATCTCTACCTTGGGCAACTAGTGCAACAAGAAAGCTCCAAGAAACTAAATTACTGTATCCATTACTGCTACTACTAGATGTGGAACATGGTCGCGTCACCTGTCGGCTGCAACTGACATGCGGTTGTGGCGGACTTGCCTATCATCTGGGCCACAAAACACTATTTATTTCAACTTTTCATTATTCATCAACTTTTCACTATTCACCTCCCTCACAAAACACGATTTCCAACAAGTACTACAATGTTTTTCTTTAGCTACAATGTTTTTTACCCCGACCTGAATATAGATTTGCAAAGAAATCAACTCCGTATATCAGCTGCCCTAGCTTCTCTTCGCTGGCCTCAGCACGCATCTCGATCACCAGACGCTCATTCGATTCTCGCTTTTACAGGTCGGATTTTGTCAGCTCCTCGCCCATTTTCTTGCTCTTACGCGTAAATGTATATGTGCGTATATGATTTGCCCAATTTTTTTAAAAAAATATATTTTCACTCTATTCAGTATCATCCGTCATTGACCCCTTCGTCCCAAAAAAAACATGCACTTCTAGACATTCACAATATTTCTAGCAACTTTAGTTAATCTAGACAAAAGATTATCCAGATTTATTAGAGAAGTTATGAATCTAGACACCCAGCAACATAGCTGGACGTGTATTCTTTTGGAGACAGATGGAGCAGCTCCTCGTTTGAGATGACATTGGTCAGTTCAAGATATAATGCTATATATCCGAGTGTGCACGCGACATGTACATACATAAATGCTTGCACTTAGCCCGTGGCTGTCATTCGTGGAATCATGGTCGTGGAGGACGTAGGCACCGGTGCTTGAGCAGATGCCAAGAGGTCGATCAGGGGGGGTTTGGCGTTGATCCCTTTTGTCAGCTACAGCTTGATCCGTGCGTACCGCGCGGGGAGGCGCCGGAGCCACCACACCGTTTCCTGCGTCTCTCCGTGACAAATGGCGTCGGAGCAGGAATACCGGCTCGGCGCCCGCGACAGATTCCCAATACCACGTATACTGGCCTTCCGTTGCCCTCCGGTCTGTTGACGAACCCAGGGCAAATCGGATGATCGAATGCTTTGGGTTGGGACGGTTGGATCGCCTGCTTATTGTACTCTAGACCTCACCTCGCTCAGTTAGATGCCTTATTTGTTTGTTTCGGAGTGATGTGTGCTGTCACATAGTTTCCTGTTTTTTTTTATGGTTGATGATGTGTGCCTGTATGTTGTCGTGTGTAATTTTTTTTTTAAAAAAGTCGTGACGAGGACATCACCACGTTGGACACACACAAGTTGGCCCCATAGAGTTACACTTCGTCGCTAACTTGGCCAGCGAGTTTGGTTCGGATTCAGCCCGCAGCCCTGCACCGAAACGACGATATTTCCCACATCCGGAATCCAAATGAGATTTTCTTTGATGCATTGGAACCATGACGACGAGCTTCTTTTGGATCTGGTCCCAATTCCAAATGTCTCGGAGAACATAGTTTGTGACCATGAAAGTGTCGCGCCACCTGTTTTTGCCAACTCGGACCTCATATCGTGTCGGACCTTAAGCCCAAGTTCTCTGGTCACCCCTAACCCTAGGTGGACGTGCTACACTCATAATCTCAGTAGCCACCACCACATTAGGGTTTGAAGTTTTGCTTGAGTCTAGTTTTCCATCGAGAAACTGATCTTGATCATTGAAACTGTGACACCAAGTCCTTACAGGTGATCTAGGGCCCAGTTCTTGTTCTCCCCCTATGGAAATTAGTCCTTTGGTGTTCTTGAACTCGAACCCTTGTATTCAGATTTGCTTCAATAATCGTTTACAATTTTAGATTGTGTGTTTTTATTTTCTTGTTTGTGTTCTCGATTCACTTGTAGGGAATAACCTTCTTGGTGAGGTCAATCAAGTTGTGTTTGGTTGATAACCAGCGGAGCAGCAGTGTAACGGTTGCAGGGATTCTAATTATGTTGATTAGAAGCCCGGATCGCCAACTTTGACGTTTCACCTATCGAGTTTATCAATATCTCTCTGAAGATCGGACCAGTGTTCCATCAAACCGGGCACGTTAATAATCCTCTCGTACCATAATTTTTTACAATGGTTTATTGATAGCAAGAGTGCACTTTTGTAGCCCTGTTTGATCCCGATACTAATCGTCTTGCAACTCTTCTTTTGCAGATTTTTCTACCGCTTTCAGTTTTTGTTGGGAAAATTTTTTTTTTTGGGGTGTTTAGTTGGTGTAAGTTAGAGAAAATACACCATAATAATTTTATTGAGAAACGTGTGTTCTGTGATGGAGACACAGTTTTCATGTAACTTCCCTACACGACTTCTCATGAATTCACTTAGCGCTTAAAGTTAAAACGGTTCACTAAGAATTTTTCTTGCTTAGGTGGCCACGACCCACTTTGGCAACCCCAATAAGCTTGCATGCAGATCATGTGGCATACAGCAAGGAGGGGAACCTTGCTGCTAGGAGAAGGACATGTTGCCATGTTGGCACCTCGCCGATCAGCCCCCCGCCGCACGTGACATTGTCGCGGAAGTGCAACGGTGGTGTACAGTTGACCCAAACACACCTTGCAGAAAATGACTGTGTAGCACATCTATAATTCTTCCATAGTGAACTTTATTGCAAAATGTGAGATTTCAAATAGTTTTGTAAAAGTTTAGAGGAAATGGCAAATCTGCGTGAAAGATGAAATATTTTGTCACAGCAAAAATTATGGGTGCAAATTATGTTCTGTTATGACTTTTTGAGATTGATTTTGCATCTTAATTATTGTGATTAAGTACGTACATCTATATGAACGACAGAACGAGTATGATGTGTTATGTTCCAACTTTTTCTCATGATCAAAGTATGATTTTTCTGCTGTGCATTTGCACCCCTCTTAAATGTACCTTTTTCCCCTTCTTGGCATTACTAGGCCAGTTTCGTACTGGGCCGAGTGCCGTTTGGGAGGCGCAAGTTAGCATAGTCCGTTAATGGGCTTCATGGTTTGGGGCTCGTCAGCAACAAAACCTGCTTAATCTGGTGGCCCGGCTGTTCAACACGATACAAGCAGACACCGAACTAGAGAGTCAGTGGCCCTAGAGTTTTCTTTTTCTTTTTTCGAGAGAGAAAGGAGATTCCATTGATTAAAACTTGATTTCTCCGAAGAGGGTGCACCAGTTATTCAGTCTCCATTTGCGAAGAGGAATTGAACGTCTTCAGGTTCGGACACAGTCTCCAGCTCGAACCGCAGGTCGACGATGACCTAGTGGTCATAGGGCATAAGGCGTTTCCTGCCCACTTTCTTCTCTTGAAAAAATCCCGGTTCTGTAGTTAATTTTGTAGCATCATTTTGTTCTGGGGAGGATTTTCTCTAGATTGTGTGACATCCCATGTCAAGAACATGCTAAGTGCCATGGTTTGCTTGGAGAAATGAGTAATTTTTTAAAAAAAAAGGAAAAAGAGACAATTAAGAAGGGTATTTGACTAAAGTCAAAAATATGACAAAGACTTGGGTGTTTGGAGGCCAAGAGTTTCTAAATTTAGTTCATAAGCTAAGGAACTTGGTGGTCCAAAAATTTTAGGTAAACTTCTTGTGATGATGCCTCAATTAAATGAAAGAAAGAATAGAGGAATGGAACTATTCATGGTCTGAAAATAGGACTTGATCTTATTAGGTTTGAGCTGTTTTGGGCATAATGAGCAGCCGACTTTGAGGAAAGATTGTGGCCGATCTGTTGCTTTTCTGGGCTGGGTGTTAAAAACAAAGTTGTTTAGGGAAGTGTTTGTGACAACTTTTGTTTTTGGACAAGACCCAGAAGATGCCTGGATGCAGGATAAAGTCGCGAGTTAAGTTGGTTCACGAAAAAGCTTCAGCGAAATTCAGAGAAACTCCAGCTGAACTGAATTTGAGAGATTGGAGCTCGAGTTTGACGTTTTCTGTAAATACTTGAAATAAGGAAGTTGTACTTCAGAATGTGAATTTCAATATTGTTTTTGGCACCTAGTGCATGTTCTGTTCAAGTTTTGAGAGTAATTTGAGAAATACAGTTAGCAGCTCTGAATTTGATAAGTGTTGAGGCTGATACTTTGAGGCTCAATTTCGACCTCAATCTTTGCTCAAATGGAACAAGTGCCAACACAAGAAATGAAATTCAATGTTTCAGCTACAAGTTTGTTTTTGGAAGTTTTGAATTTTACAATGCAAATTTCGAAGAAAAGTGAGTTCAAATCTTAGGTTTTGGAGACAGATGGGGAAAAGCTGACGACAGTCAGCGCTAGGCAACTTGCCGCCGACGGGGAGAGGCGGTGTCTCCGGCCACGCGCCCGTGGTGCATGTGGTCCACGCCGGCGCGGTCAGAAGCAGGAGATGGCAAGCGGCGGCTGCGTCGACTCGCGGTTAAAGACGTCGTCGTCGTCGACCGTTCGCCGCCGTGGCGCTCGTCCGCCATGGTCGGTGCACGTGGCCAGCCTTGCTCGGGCCTCCTCCGGCCGAGCTGTTGCGCGCGCTAGGTGCGGTAGAGTCTGTTGTTGCTCGCAAGGGGGTTCTTCGTCGCGGTTGTGCTTCATGCACGTTCCTAGACGCTCGCCGCCGTCCGCGCCGAGTGCGCAGCCGCCATGACCGTCGCGCAAGGTCTGGGCGTTAGGAGTGGTCCTAGTGCGTGTTGGTGGTCGTTTTAGCTTCGCGTTGGATCGCTGGTTCTGGTGAGCTTGTTGTTGGGATCGGTCTCGCCGGAGGTTGGCCGGCTAGGGTGGCGCCGCCGCCTGGGTTGCCGTAGCGCTAGGGTTTGTTGGTTTGCCGAGGGGTTGCCGTAGGGGTAGGTGTTCTCGTCGGAGGGCCTTGCCGCCGGCGAGAAGCCGGCTGTCCACGCCGGCGGAGGCCGGTGCTCTGTTCGAGCGTGGGCAGGGGCTTCGGAGGAGAAGAGAAAGAAGTTCAGGGGGGTTTTGCAAGAAAGCCAAATAGGTTTTTAGATTTAGATTAAAATTTATGTTTTTTACTGTTTTATTCATAGAAAATCATGGAAAAGTCAGAAAAATGTCAAACCAATTTTCATAGCTTCCTTAGGTTATCCTTGTTGTTCTAAAAATGTTAAACCTTTTAACTTGGGCTGTTTAGAATTTAATAAAAACTTCATCTTTTGGAGTTTAATAGTTAAAAATGTTTAGGATATTTATAAAAATAATTAAAAATCTGACTTATGCTTTATAATCACAAATAAAGGTAAAGGAAAGGTTTTATGTCTATGGTAGTTGTTTTTGGAACCCTTAATAATTCTTCTTCAATAAATATAATAGAAATAAGGACTAATTCACCCAAGAAAAATTGCAAGGTTTTCTTTGAAAATAGGTGGGTATGTTGTGTTGGCTTGCAACTTTATCGAGAGATAAAGTTTTGGTGCTATGCTTTAAAATTTGTTGCATCTCTAATCTCTAACTTGCATTTCATGTTAGAACCCGAAGCCTCGGAAGTGGAGTACATTGAACTTCCCGAAGAACAAGTCCAGTACGAGGAAGTTCTGGTGGTAGCTCCGGAGTCCGAAGAAATCGTTGACACAACTAACCTTTTTGGGACACAAGGCAAGCCCCGGAGCATCTCTACCTATTTTATTTCACAATGTTCACGAGTCCAAATATTATGCTTCTGTGTTGCATTAGGTTAGGAATTGATTGAAAACCCTTTGATGCATGAACTAATCCTTGGTAGAACTATCCTTGCTTAATTAAGAAACTTGAGTAGCAATGTCTACTTTGGCTATGCTTAGTAAGGGTAAGTAAAAGATGATGATCTAGGTTCTCACTAATCATATATGAATCACGAAAGACTTGGTATTGAAAGATAATGGGCAGAAGTTGGTAGGAGGGATTGAGGTAAGCTCGATCCTTAGTTCTGCCTACTTGTTTAAGTGACTAAGGACCCATCCGCTGTTTAACTGAGGATCAAGTGATTCTACCTGGTTTCTTACTGGGTTATGGGACAAGTAAAGCCAACTAGGTTGGTTGGCCCACTGAATGGAAATATCGCTTACCCGTGCTTGCTGGGTCGGAGAAAGGCGGGGCCGTAGCCAGAAACTCACGGGGTGGTCGCCAGACGTGGGACCCACGTGGGGGTGCGTTCCCGGGTTCGAGTAAGGATATTTCCGGTCTTTGGCCCAGTTGATCGAAAGGTTGTTGCGTGCAGCCGGCGCAGCTGTACGTGACTGGGGGCTAGGTATCTCCTGCAGGATATAAATTGATCCGGATCGCCACAACTCTTGGTTATGAGTGCACTTGATCAACTGTTAAGCATCGTAGCCGAAACAAGTGGAACCATATGAAGTTGATTCAAAAATTATTGTTTGAGCCTAGCATCACCTGTATAAAAAGTACCTTATAACATAGTTGGATAAGTAACTACCCAGATGAGTTAAAAGCCGTCAATTAAGGATCAACAATTAGTAAGCCTTTTTGCGAAAAGAGTTGAGTCAGCCAACACCACTCAAAGGCCTATTCATATCTCCTTGAGAGTCTTTTCTTTGGTAAGGCGGGTAAGCCTTGCTGAGTACCTTTCCAGAGGATGCTCCACAGCAGGAAGGCGAGGAGAAGAACCAGAAGCCCTAGAGCATCAGTTGGTCTGGATGTCTCTAGACGAATGAAGTTACCTTGTGTTGTAAAATAACTTAATAGTTTCCTAAACCAGTTTGTATTAAGCTATTAGTACCTTGACTTGCATCTAAGGTTGTTTCAAACTCGGTTTCTAATATTTCATACCTCTTCCGAATTTATGTAAAAAGGTAATGCCTGTTGTGTTTCCCATCGTGGAATTGATCCTGAGCTATGGTTGAATGAAGTTGTCAGTGGATGATTCGGGATGTCCCGGGGACACTCAACGGACTACCGGATTTGAACTGTCTAAAGTGCGTCTGCTGATATTGTCCATATCTGGGCAATTAGGCGCACTTGAGCCAGTTTAAATTGGACGGTTCTGCCACATATTATTTGTTTGATCTCGTTGACGATAGATTCTGATAGATCAATTCACTTAAATTGATGACTGGGATAGCTGAGCATCGAAGATTTATTCCATGCATATATACTTGCTTCCCTTTCAATCTTTCTAGGAGTTTTCATCCAACGAACAGTTTTGTTATTAAGGCATGGTCCTATTATTTGAGTTAATGACACATGAAGGAAATTGAAAATATACTTCTTGCCATCTGCTCAAGAATTCCATATGTTGTTAATCTAGTATCTCAAATGTAAAAAATTAGGCACCCATTTATTTGTTTATATATCATATTATTATTAATATAAACCACAGAATTTCATTGAAACAAGGAAAAAAGAATAATCGTGCACAAAATTTATAGATCATCCATGCACCCACGACCTAAATGTAATACTCCCTCTATTTTTGAATATATGACAAATAAATTAGTTTATTTTTTAATTAACTATACCACGGTAGTACTATTTTAAAAACAGCAGTAGTACTAGAAAATCCTGTTCATTGTGCCCAGCTGCACACTGCAACCAATAGATACTAAAGCTGATTATATATTGAAGGGAAAAGAAAATAATCTTAACTTCAAACGAACTAGTAACACACGCCTTGTAATAATCTTCAAGCCTTTGTTATTATAAAAGGCAAAATGGAAGGAGAGCAACCGCACGAGATTTCAGAGGAACATATGAAACCATGCTCATGTTCACGACTATAGAATTTTCTATGGAGCAGCGTTTTCCAGTCTGGAATACGACGTCTGTTATTGTTAGATTATTCTTCTGCTAAATTACATCTTCCTGTCGCTAGCAAGCAGATACTACTGCGAGGCTTCATCTGCAGAAAGATACTGCTATATTCTTCAGAATGTGCCTATGAATAATTCACGTTCAGACTACAGGAGTGTTACTTACTACATTGGGATCAACAGAAAAAGTACATGTCGCCGGGGAGGTGGTTTTTCTTCCCCAAACCTACTAGTATATCTTTAAACTTTGCTAGACACCGTGTCAACTCATTTTTACCTATTCACAACTTTCAAATAGTCAAATCGATATTTATTACTACTGAAACATGCAAAGACACATCATTTTCCTCTGATGAAAAGTGAAAAGACAAGGGAAATTAGGGATAATTAATCCGCAGCGAACATTCTTACCTGCTTCATAGGAGACATGCCGGAAAATAATGGTGCTTGGTAGTTATAGTAGTGTGAACAAGACTAAATTCTGACTTCCCGCGTGCCAACTTTCAATGAAAGAGAGAGAATTTTAGAGTATATTTGAACTTTTTCACGTTTCCAGTCTAGGCTGAATGAAACAGACAGAAAAAGAGATTACGGAGATAGAAATACGAGATCCGTTCTAGACCCATGATCACAACTAGTCTAAGTGAAGACTGAAAAAAAAGCCAGGAGTTCTGTTCAACAATACACTGGAAATTCTAAACAACAAAATCTTGACGTGTGTCACTACATGCATGGACGAACCTGATCAGTCCCTGATTTGGTTTTGCTCTTCTGCATTTCACGCCACAGAATTTTTCTGTAAAAAAACATTGAACTCAATTTGTTGAAGAGGGCAACTGGAAATTCAAACCTGAATACATTATTTGCGGGAACCCTTTTTTCCCGACTCACATTTAATTGGCAAGTTGAAGCACCATCGTAGGTGGTGGTATCTTTGCACAATTCTTTCTTTTCTTTTGCATTCAGTGGTGGTTTGTGTGCACAAAGCCACAAACAGGTCATTTTTTTTTCTTTTGCATTGGGTAATTGGGTGGATTCCTTGTTGCACTTCGGATTTTATCCGTGCTGGTGCCGGGCGGTGTGATAAACCCATTTTCTGGTAGCACCGACTGCTTTTTTTGAAGTCTAAACTGCTTACTTCTCTCTCTAGTAAGAGAAAAGTCTGAATAACTCTCTAAATTACTTTTTATGAACCCTACTCCCTCAAACTACAAATATGCCAATTGGTCGGATTTACCCTTAGTAAGATTTGTCTTTTCTCTCTCTCTTCATATAGTGAGTGGTAAGTTATTAATTTTAGGGGGATAGTGGACATAATAAATTATGTTAAAAATATATTATATTTAATATTATAAAAAATAGTGATGAAAAATTTGTAACGTATTTTTCTGAAACAAATGCTATGATATGTTTGCTATCCCCGACAAAATTTTAACTTAAAAATCCCACATGCATATGAAGAAACAAAAATGGCAGATCTTATTAAAGGGTAAGTTAGATTGATTGGCATAATTGTGGAGTAAACTAAACAAAAAAAGTAGTTAGGGGCTTACTCGGACTTTGCTCATACATAAGAAGAGTAATATAGACATTTTTATTTTCTTTTTTAATATATTCACTTGTATTACTGTAAACAAATCAATCATATCCATCCAATCAGTAGCATCCAATGGCTAGTACTGAGTTAGTCCAGTACCTCCCTTTGCACACTCGTGTAATTGAAATTGAACACCTTCTGATCAAAATTGAATTTTTCAATTTTCTATCAGTGCCAATATAAAAAAAAAATGTCAATTTCCAGTGGAGAAATGGTTGTATTGGATTGCTAATCTTCACCTGGATATGCATTACTTTCACCTTCCACACCTACATCTAATCGTGTCTTTTTGGTCAACTAAATAATGACGATGGCATGCCATCCTAATTCATTTATCCTTATAAATTAATTACATATAATATCATGTTTCATTTTATCAAGTTTTCAGTAGGCAATGACCCAAAATAATGGCAGGTTTGGCACGGCTCCGACACCAATCAAAACAGCTCCAACTGTGGCTTCTTTGGTGAAGCGACTTCTCTGATAGGGTTGGGGCCATTTTGAAAAAAAAATGTTTGGAGAATGGCTTCGTCTTCGGTTTAGCACTTGTGATGAGAGGACCTGGAGAAGTCATAAATTTAGGGTCCGTTCTTGTAATGTAAGCTGTTTCGAGCTTCTTCTCTAGCTTTGGTGGCTAAACCAGTTTGAGAGCCTTGACAAAGGGGATCCAAATGTAACATGCATCCTACTCTGATCCTGATCCAAAAATCTATGTTGATTCCATCACTTGTCCACCAATTGTGGCCTCTTTCAGGTTCCATCGTGTTAGGGTTTTGGTTTTAGGAAAGATGGGCAGGGAGCAGGAAGGCACTTGGCCATTTGCCATATTGATAACAGTTTATTGCAGCGGCGAGGCTAGGGAGACATCAGGGCCACAAGTGTTGTGTGTTGGAGGTGGAAAGTAAAATTGGGTTGATATCATGATTGGGAAATTATGAAAGAGATGTCATTGGGAGAACAAGAGGTTGTGGATAATCTAGTAGTGGTAACCTCAAGAGCAGGGGCGAATCCAGCGTGGCGGAGCCTCCCCCGCCCTAACAATTTCAACCATGGGCAAAGATGAGAAAGAAAGAAGGGGAAGATGAGCCCCCTCTTTTGAAATCCTAGATCTCCGCCACTACTCAAGAGGTGATGAGGTTGTTACAAAAGTTGAAAAATGAGTAGATAAAACATAAGGAGTTCAAGAAGAGGTAGTGTGGCACTCTGGTCCGGTTGGAGCACAGGTAGATGGAGGAGTACGATGTTAAGACATTAGGGTTAACGTCCTGTTCGGATCCACTTAACTAAACTTTGGTCGCTAAAATTTAGTTGATGGTCTGTTTGGTTCTCCAAATAAAACTTCAGTTAGGGTCTTACCTATCATCTAGCCAACGATTAGCTATTAGCTAATTGCTCCTAGCTAAAAAGGCAACTAAAGTTACCTGGCAGGATCCTACCATTAATTGAAAAGATCAGGTGCCCTAGAAGATGGTCGCCTAAATTCAAATAGGGCCAAACACTTAATTGGCCTAAAAGATCATAGTCAGACATTTGCTCTCAGATGGCAAGGATCTAATAGGACTAGAGCCAAATTATGATAAGATAGGATTAGTCTTCGTTTATTTTTTTAGTATCGATTGATATACAAACAACCCATATGGTTTAGTACATAGCATCGATATTATTCATAATATTCATCTCCTCATAGACGAAGCCAAACACTGAGTTGGTGTAAGGAAAATGGTCCTAGGTCATTCGTTGTGATTTTGATAATTGATTGACAACAGAATCATTGGGACTAATGTGATTGTTTAGATGAATATTTGTATATATTTCTAGGTCACAAAGATGCTAAGGAAGCCATCAAAGTGCAACAAATAACATATACAAGATGGCAAATAAGATAGAAGAAAAGACCCGCGAAGAAGCAAAGAAGACAGTAGGATTTGCAGAAGCACCGACTAATTCGGTGCTTTGTGCGGAAGGCCATCGAATCAGTCGGTGGTGGCGGGAACAGAAACCATGTGAAGCCCTGTGTGCAGAACCACCAACTCATTCCGTGGATACATCAAGGGGGCACCGGATCAATCAGTGATTATGCACAAAAATAGAAGTTTGGTACTGTGTAAAATTGGAGGGCACCGATTCATTCGATAGGGTCAAGAAGAGGACACCGGATCAGTCGGTGCTAGTAAAAGCAGAGGCTGAAAGGAGACCATCGATCAATTCGGTGGTACAGCTGAAGGCGCACCGAACCAGTCGATGTTGAAGAAGACCGAAGATGGAGATCCACTCAGAAACCACCGACTCATTCAATGGTAAAGGAGCAGAGGGCACCGAATCATCGGTGGTTGGATGAGGCCCACAAGCTAATTTAGTGGTACCCCTCTTGTGACCACCAAATCAGTTGGTGGTACGCATCCCACAACTATAAATAACCATCCCACAACCATTTCAAGAGTGCTTGAGCTCAGAGAAGATATTGGCAAGTGTTCTACACATTCTTAAGTGCTCAATCCACCAAAGTGCTAAATAGAATATCTAGGTGATTAATAAAGTGATTAGTGCTAGTCTAGGCCTCTTAGCGCATCTCTTAGGTGTTTAACCTAGAGTTTAGCGAGGTTTGCATATCTCTTGCTTTATCTTGTGTGTGCGTGCACCAAGTGTTGTAATCTGGAGCTTGTAGTCTTGTGACACCTCCCAACCGAGTTTGTGGAGAGGCCGCCGGTGGTTGTGCAAAGGAGGAGAGGCCCTTGACGTTTTGGCCGAAGCTCTACCAAGTGAAGGCGGCCATGAGCATCCGGGGAGGAACGAGCGGAGACCCACTTGCGCGGTGGGAAGTCCAATGGTCACCCACGGAGCTGCTCGTCCGGGGAGTTTATGCCCTTGCGTAGGCATTCCCTTTGAGAAAGGCCCCAACAGCGAGGATTAGTGGAAAGCTCGTGAGCTTTCCGATTCCTCGGTAAAAATCGTTGTGCCAAGAGTTTGCTTTTCTCTACCCTTTAGCTTCCGTATTTTATATTTGCACTACTTTCCGCATTTACCTTTACTGGACTTGTCATGCTGGTATAGGATTGGACCTAAGGTGCAAAACTTGTAGCGGTAGAGATGGCAAGACATAGAGAAAACCTAAAGGACATTTATGTAGAAATTAAAATTGTTTTCCATATATGCAATCAAAGCCTTAGTTTTTAGAGACATCTAATTCATCCCCCTCTTTGGGGTATCACGGTCCCTTTAGTTGGCAGCCAACATGCTACAGAGTGAGCAATATTATAATGAGAAAGTATATTCTTTTTTTTTAGCATGAAAAAGTATATTCTAGCATTCCAGACTTACCTATCAGAGTTTACATTATATTATACGAACCATCGCAAAGACCTTGCAATTGTTTGTACTTTATATTGGCGCGTGTCACTCGGTTGATCTTTAATATTTGACTTGTTCGTTAACTTAAGATGCTCTGGCTACTCGAAGTACGAAAGGTTCCACGTCATCTGGTACCATTTGAATTAAGCTGAAATTAAGCGACATATAATCCATAGACCAAATCTACAACGTAACAGCGGATTATACAACAAATTGCTGTCAGTATCATCGTTCTCCTTGGATGTGACCAACATAAAACGTTTGGACAAGCTGCAATACGCTTTTGGAGCCTAGCGTTGCCCATGGCCTAACAACATAAATTTCTCTTGCGTAAGCATGTAAATGCAGCTTTCACGAACGCCGTCAAGGCAAATGCATTTACACGCCGTCCATGGCCTAACAATGGACGCTGGCGATTGGCCGAAGCAACTATGAACAAAACTTACGTTGCCATTTTCGAGCCTTTGACGCGGGCAAGTAGAACCATGGCCCACCAAGAAAAAAAAACACCAGAAGAACTAATCTAGCGTTTGATTGCAAAGACAACTTGACCAGTTCTGTACTTTTCAACGGGGTTCAACAATATTCGTAGGTCACAGGGCAATCTATCTGCTCCACGAAAGTGACATCATCAATAGCCACGGATTAAGCCACCACCTACCCATATTTTCTGAGGTCACAGGGCAATCTAACTACTATGTCTACTACCCATATTTTCTGAGGTTATTGTGAGTTGCAAGTAGAACTTCATGCGAGAGTGCTTTCTGTGTATGTCAAAAAAATATACAAGTGATTATTTGTAGAAGTAAATTATGTTGAGATAATTTCACATACCTAATCTAAAATTTCTTGGGAAATTTATATATGTAGGGTCATATTTCACCCCTTGATACAGGAATATAAAAAGTTCAGAGATGAAACATGAACTAGTTCCTTAAAAGTATAATAAAGGTCTCTAGACGTGGGATTGAGATCCAAATCAAAATAGAAAAGTTGAATTGAAATCCAAGAAAAATAATCTAATCCGATCCCGATACAAAATGGCTAGTGCCAAATTGAATCCATCCAAAAGATCCAAAACAAAAAATATATTATTATATTATGCGGTGTCTTATTAAGAGTCACACTGAACCCTAAAACTAAAAATCTCATGCTCACACTTTAAAATCTTGGCAAAAATGGCTGGAATTTATTGAAAATGATTTAATTTGTTAGTCGTATAGGCTGGCTGGAAATGTAGCAATCGAGCGTATCTCAGGAGCCAGTCCCAACCGGCTGCCTAGCTACGTGTGACAGAGAGAAGTGATGTAGGGCAATAAGCAACCAATCAAATTTACTAGGCATACCGGCCAGATGCAAGCAGAAAACCAATCAATACGCACATGTATCCACCGAGCCAGACCATGGAAAGCCTGGTTCACCAGGTAGGGGTGGGCATTCGGTTAATGCGGTTAATACGGTTCAGTTAAATCGGTGAAGATAATTTCGGTTATTGGAAACTGGTCACCGAATTAGCCCAGGAAAAAACGTTAACCGACACAATTCGGTTTCGGTGAATTCGGTTCGGTTAATTGGTTAACCAAACATATAATCAACGCAAATGAACACACCACATTTATTACTGAAGATCGCAAGTACAATTTCGGTTAAATCGGTTCGGTTCGGTTCGGTTAATCGGTTACGGTTAATTTCTGCCCAGCCCTATCACCAGGTACCAGCCATGCTTGTTGGACCACAAACCAATCAGACCCTTAGGGGCCTCGGGGAAAAACTAAAAACCAGGCCCTTTTATACAGTTGATGATGGTATCAACCCCATTTTAATAATTTCTCTCCAGTCCTATTTAAGTGTGTGCTCTCCTCCACATCAATTAGTGCCCATTAATCTGAATTTCCTGAAGTGTTTATATTACTCTTAAAAGGTAATTGAAGTGCAACATGACTATACTGAAAATAAAAAATGTAGCAACTCAAAGCTAGCTAAGGCAAAGCTACAAAGCTATTTGATCAACTGACATAAATATTACAGACTATTATATAAAACTCTAAAATCCTAATATCATCTATCATTCAACAATGTAGAAGAAATTGATTATCAAAAACATATTACAGCGGACATGCGACATTGATCTAATCATCATAAATCAAACATAAAGAATTCATTTAATTATCAAGAGATGATGAGCACTAGGTTTTATGGGGAAAAAAGAAAATGTAAAATCCTACCTTTTTTTAAGCAACAAAATCCTACCTTTTTCCAGTTGCATCATTGCTTTGTTAACTCCCTGTTTGCTTGAATGCATGTGGCCCTTCGCTGGTGCTTATGACCTCATGACCGACGCGTATGAGTATTTATGAACCTGATTAGATTGTTGGAAACCTGAAATTATACTCTTTATGAAACAGAATTTGAACTCCAAAAAAAACAGAGAATGAGGAATTGTTGGGTGTGGATATGCACTCCATCACCAACAGCCTTGTTGAGCTTCGTGAGAAAATGAGCTAGTAAGAATCCTCCCAGTATGGTTCAAAACGGATGGCTTATATTAACTTGGGACCAACCGTACCATCAAGTTATATATGACCCCTCAACATGAATATCTTCATCCTAAATATATGCCTAGCAAAGGGCCCCTTAATTTTGGGGGCCGGGGCGGCCGCTTCTCTCAGGATTGGACCTAGACCCTTCAGTCCATATATATCAAAAATCAAGAAAACCCAATCCGATACAGTTCCTAGAGAAAAAAACGATTAAATTTTGGATAATCCAAATTCACCATCAGTTCCAATTGTACCCTTGGAAGGACTCACGTCATTGCTGAGGTCACATGTACTTCGCTAATATTTGTAGTCGCTCTAATATTTTGGGGAGAGGCACACGAAAATCACCAGGCCCTTGAAAAGGACACTTGACGTTTGAGTTCCCGTTGCAACCCATTTTCTCAGCAAGTTCATCCTACGAATACATCATAGTTATGGTTTGAAAGGTTCCTTAGCCAATATCACCTTCACTCTACAGAATAAAAATGGACGTGATATATGCCTATATTTGCTGATTGTGATGTGTCATGCTAAAAGTACTATTAACTAAACTGAGCCTAGACCATCAAATCGAGATATGATGATGTGACGAATAGTTTCCTACTTGCCACTTAGGTTCTCCGCCACTTAGGTTCTCTTCCCCTAAAGGACAGAGAGATCTGTGTTGTAAGTAGTATTAGGGTGTGTTTAGATAGGAAAAATTTCCCAAAAAAATACTATTCATCCGACTTTTCCCTATTCATCCCATCTCTCCCACTCACAGAACACTAATCATCTATAGTGTTTTTTCGGGTCTACAGTGCTTTTTTGGAGAATATTTCCCAATCTAAACACACCCTTAGAAGAGTAAAGAAAAAGAACGAAGGAAAACCTTGTCCTCAAACTGACCAACAATTGCATTGCATGCCTCTAAGACTAGCCGCAGCTTGGGCTAAGGGCCTCTGGCCGATGCAGCATGCCACTATGGAGATGATGCAGAAATGAGAAACGAGGCCGGCGAATCATGTACATTCAGATTCAGTCACCGGTGCTGAAAACATAAACTAGAATTTCTCACATCGCGCAATGAAGCAAATGGAAGAGTGGTTGTTCTGACGCTTGGGGCCCCCAAGTATCTGGGCATTGATGCAACACTGCATGCTACATTTTTTTTTTTTTTTTTGGCATTGGTATGAAGTGGCAGGCCTTTCGTTTTTTCAACGTCAGCCACGCTACGATTAGTTTAAGTAAAAAAGAACGCCACTAACAGCACAATCTGCGATCTCGCCTTGGCGGCAGATTGGAGTAGGAAAGAAGGTGAAAAAGGTACTTGAAACGGGTTTTAGTTTTTCAAGGACTTGTTCGGTTATGAGATGGAGATAGGAGGATGAAATTCCTCACCTGTGAGTTGTGACCTCTTCAATCCCCGCTAAACCGAACAGGTACTAACTTAGATCGACAAACATCAAGCTTGTGTTTTATCATAAAAAAAAATGGTCAAGATGTTTGGTGTCTATGCTGAGCAAACTATTGATTAGGAATGTAACTCCATTTCTGAGATTTCCCAAACTGGAATTTTAATATTGTCTAAAACTGGTGAGCTGAACTGTAGCCAAGGACGGCGTACGTACATAGTCATTTCAAACCAAGATGTATTTGCAGTGCCAATAAGCTAAAAAAATGAGCAACAGTGGATAAACCCAAAGCACGAGTCATTTCAGTTTTTCACACCTATTTCCTTTTTCCTCGTCTTTTTTGGCATCTCTTTTTGTACTTTTCAAACGGACCCTCCCGTCACCTACTCCCTCCCTTCCCCTGTTCTCCCGCCATGGCAGAACCCTGCGCGCGCTGACTGAGCAGAGCTCCGGTATACATATACAAATCAGATGCTTCGGCCATGGTTCCGTCGTTGCCTCTAAAGATGAGAGCGACACCGGCGCCGCTCTCCTCATGGACGCCATCTTCGCCCTCGCCGCGGGGCCCCGGGCGCGCGTCCTGGAGCGCGCCGCGACACGCATCCCAGGCTGCCTCTACATCTGCCTCTGGGCTCCGGTGATCTCCGGCCATCTCTCTTCCAGGTAGGTACAATCCACATCTCCGACCACACGCCAACGCATGAGTTCTTTCAGTCTGATCGTCGTCGTGTTCCTCTGAAATTGGCAGCCCTCTGCGCTGTGTGGACGCGTGGATCAGCAACACCGGCGGCGGCCATGGCGTTCGCGCGCGGGAGGCGTTCGAGGCATACCGGCGTTCGCTCTGCGCCGCCGTGAGCGGGTAAGCGCGCATTGCGATTCCATTCCCCATGTTTCTCTCCATCTCTCGATTTCTATCTGATGGCGCTGTTGACTTCGTGACCGTGTGCAGCTGCGTGCCTGGATGGGCGTACAAGGACGGCAACCCGTACATGCAGCTGCCGGAGCCGGACCTGACGGCGTCGGCGTCGCTGCTGGTGCAGCAGCAGTTCTACCATGTCAGTAGACGCAAACCCTCTCATCCTGCAAAAAATGTTTGTTTGTCAATAAGCTTCGCTTTGAATACTCTTGACGCTGATTGCTGACATTTCTATACTGTTCTTTCTGTAACAGGAAACCGGCACGAAGGTACGTGTTTCTCGATTATTCTCGCACCGCATTGCGTTTGCATAAATAAAAGGAGTTGTCCAGCGACCTGATCGAAACATCGACGTGGTCGTGCAGGTGGCGGTGTTCATGGGCGGCGAACACGGCGAGATCGAGGTCGGCCTATCGTCGAACACCTCGGCGGCGCCGTCAATGGTGCCGCAACACGTGCAGCAGTCGCTTCTGGAGGAGCTGATGCTGCTCACGCCGCCGACGGTGCCTTCGTCTTCGTCTTCCTCACTTCCGTCCCTCTCCATCGGGAGCCCCGAGTACTCCTCCTTCATCCGCTCAATGGCCACCACGGCGGCGCCCGAGCCGCCATCTTCGCAAGAACGGCAGCCGCTGCACCCTGCGGTGCAGCAGCTACCGCCTCCGGCGTACGGACACGCGCCGTTCATGGGCGGGCCCGACCTCGACGACGCGGCGATCGCGCAGGCAATGCTCGCCGTCATCTCCTCCTCCGCCGCCACCACCGCGCCGCCGCCGCGGTGGTCGCCGCGGCGGAGGACGGGGGCGTTCAGGGCGTACAACGCCTCGCTCTCGCCGAAGGCGCGGCGGCGGCCCGGCGCGGCGGGGCAGAGGATGGTGAAGACGGCCATCGCGCTCATGGTGAGCGTGCACATGGCAATGCGCGAGCAGGAACGGGAGCTCGCCGCCGCCGCTGCTCGCCGGCAGGAGGACGCCGCCGCCGTTCAACCGCCACAGCAGCAGCAGCAGCACACTAGCAGCCAGATCCACCACATGTTCTCGGAGCGGAGACGGCGCGAGCGGCTCAACGAGAGCTTCCAGACACTCAGATCACTTCTCCCTCCCGGATCAAAGGTACTACAACTGAATCAAAGATCAACAATGTCTCGCTACAAATTTATTTCCAACATTGGAAAAAAAATTCAGCGCTTGCGATCGTGATGAATTTAATTTTACAGAAGGACAAGGCGACGGTTCTCGCGAGCACGACGGAGTACATGCAGAAGCTGATCGCCGACGTGTCGGAGCTCGAGAAGAAGAACCGGCAGCTCGAAGCGCAGCTAGGCAGCCTGCCTCTCGAGACCCAGCAACCAGGCAGAGACGATCCCTCATCGGAAACGACGAGAGTGCAAGTCGATGTGACCACCGGAGCATCGACGTCGACCTCGACGTCGTCCGCCGCCGGTCAAGCTTCTCAGGAGGTGAGCATTAGGGTGACGGTGCGGGTGGAATGCGACCTGTCAGATGTTGTGATCGCCATGCTCGCCGGGATCAAGGAGATGGGGCGCTTCGCCGTGGTGACCGTCGATGCGCGGCAACGGAGCAGCCGCCATGCGCAAATCAGCATCATAGTGCGAGTCTCGGTATGGACTTACATTTCTTCATTTTCGTTTTGTCACCAAACAATACTTTCCTCCGCCAGGAAATTTGAAAGTTAAGGCGTGATTTGATGACTTGGCATGATTTTCAAAACTAGCTTTAGCTCTCAATCCATCCTATAATGTAGTGTTTGTAATAACAAAATCATCATATAAAAGTATTTTATTTATCATCAACCCTACCACATTGTTTGTTGCACGCAAAACTTGTATTGCATACTAAGGTTCTATTTCAATCTTGGAATTCATTCACTCCTATTTTAGGGATAAAGTGAGTACATGGCGTCAAAATCTCAACTATAAGAACCGATTCTGTGATCTAGATTTAGTAGACTGGTATTATAGTTTAGTCAATATAATATGTAATGTTGCATTTTCTAAATATATCACTATTATGTTCCTAAGATTTTCGATCTTATCAAAAGACCTATGGCCTGATTTAAAATGTGCGATTCGGACAACCGTGATAGAACCTACATGACGACAACCACATGATACGACACAATCCTATGTGGACAAGTCATACATGTACAATAGTACGGTCAATATTCTATTTTGATGCTGACTTTGCATGTAGGTCTCCCATTGAAATTGTTCCCGAGGTGGGGATCCTAAATTGATGTCCTTGCATTGACATGGCTTGGAAAAATCTTTGAAATATATATCCGTCAAAAAACTTGCTCCAATCTAGCGATGTCGAAGAAAAAACAAAAGATCTTTAAAGAATCTTGACTAGTCCTTGCATGTAGTGATCAAAACCGTAGACTCCTTACCGGTCAAATTGGTAGCTAGCCTCTCTCTCTTTGAATTGGTTCTAGAAGAGATGACTCCATGACTATCAATTTGACTAATTAAGCACTCAACATGGTTGAATACTACCTTTTCCATTGAAGCATATATAATTATATAGTTCAATACAAAACGTGAATATCCACATGTTCCGACTAAGTATTCTTCCAAGACCATGAGATTGTAAAGTGTATTAAATAGCATAGGTAAAGTTAGTTCTTCATGTGTATTCTACTCACAACACGAAAAAACTACCAGTGACATTCTCCTGAAGTAAAAGCACATGTCAAACACGAAGAAACTACAATTGAGAAAATGACATGGCCATCCTTCTTTTCAAGATAGCGTCTACACTTGAGGGCGCTTTGTTAAGCAGTTGTTTCTGACGCTTTCACGCTGATAACGACCACAAATAACTCGTGATCAACAAGAGAACGAGCGAACTCTGAAAAAGTCCATGTATCAGCTAGAGATGAACATGGTCAGAGTACTTGCTGGTGAAGCCTAACGATGGGTACCACTTGTCAAATCAACTCTGCAGGCTAGTAACGACGAGCTAGACGAGACGTCCCTCAAGGAAGCTGTGGCGAAGGCTGTCGAGGATGCGGTGGCAGCGCCTCCATCGCCGCGGCCGTAGCTTCTTCTGGCTAGCTGGGCTAGCACATCAGTTTTGACCGTACCAGGGCAAGGGAAAGTGGTGCTGTTTGGTGGCTGTGGACCTGTGGTCTGTCTGTTTAATTTTCTTTCAGTCATTTTCCCTGTCTTGTGCTTCTTAAGGTAAGGGTTGATTAGACACTTTCGTTTCCCCATTGTTAGGTCAGGAGTCAGGCAAGAGGTAAAGTACGTACCGGGACTGATTAGTCATCTTATAGTCTCTTTGTTTAGGATCATGTTAGTTGGTTGTCTTTGTGATGAAGTAAATTTTGCTCTTGGGCATGTGCCCTCATGTAGTTCACTGTTAAACATGTTCTAACACTAGTGCACCTCAAGTATCTATCAGAGAAAAAAAAATATGTGTCCCTATCGTGGCATTGACGAATCTCAAAGCTGATACAGTGTAACGGTGAATCACATGCGGGGATATACCCATAAGCAGTGTTTTCAAATCGCTCGATTAATCATGATTAACCAATGATTAATCAAAAAATCATTTTCTGAACATTGATCAGGTAAATCGATTCGTCGAGTGATTAGGAAACTAATCAGTGATTAATCACAACTAGTCGAGCTACTCTAGTCGAGCGACTAGGTACCTTTCACTTAGGCTTGGGTTCCAGCCGTTCAGCGCACCTAGGTACTTGACCTAGCCCACAATACAGTGTATAAGTATACATGAGCCACACCTTTTGACCTAGCCAAATACCCTATTCATAGTTGCAGGTTGCTTGAGCAGGATAGTAAAAATTGTCCGGGCTGGCCGCTAGCTCCTGTGTGCCTTTACGGTTCATATGTTCTCAATTAAAGACAAAGAAACCCGGAAAGAAAAACTACATGTTGGCCTCAAACCAAGTATATGCTCAACTCCTTATTTTTTGTGTTATTCTCTTCTTTAGGTGACCAGCGAGGCTATAAAACTGCTCTAGATTGACTGATCGACTAGGTCGACTGTCTCAGAACTAATCACAATTAATCGTTGCTCAGTCATGATTAATCACCTAGTCGTGATTAGTCACCTAGTCGGTACCCCAATGACTAGGAGCGACTTAGTGATTTGAAAACATTGCCCACAACTGCAAAGTTTTTCTTCCATCCATGTAATGCTCACAATGTTCAATGGTGTAGTGTTGCTTCATTACTTTCTTGTGCTAGCCAAAAACCAAGTTTGTACCTTCTTCTAGGAAAATTTGCGACATTATTTGGATAACTAAAACTAAACAATTTTAAAAAAATGAATTCTACCGCATCTTCCAATAAAGTTCTTAGAATAAAGGGCCAGAATCTTGCAAAAATTCCTACGGAATGGCTTATTTTACAGGAATTTTGAAGGAATCCTACTCCTAGCAAGATGTTCAGCTTCAGCCTCATGGAAATTCCTAGTGTGTCAACCACGGGGAACAATTCTAATCTTTCACATTCCAAACAAGAACCATATGGGAGATTGCCTGTCGCATTCCCTCATGGTTCAAAATTAATATCAAGATGGATCAATTGTTTGTATAAAAATAGTTTTGAAATCCATAACGTAACGAAAACATTTTTTGCAACTTAAAATTTGCATTGGTAGCATAGTAAAATAATGATATTCAAGTATGGTTACGAGGAAACTTCAATTGGGCTAATAATAAAATTTTATTATAAACATAGTTAAGTAGGATTTAACTCTATGTAAGAACATAATAACATGATGATATATGAATTGGTTAAGTAATATAAACTTAATTCCCTAATTATAGTGAGAACATAGTGAGATGATTATATAAAGTTACACCAAAGATCAAGAGTGCAATTCTAGTTTTCTTCATACGGATTAGTATTGTTTGCAAAAAACCAAATGCTACTCTTACTAATTGTTTGTTCAATGTCCCCAGGTAGTTGTTGATATGGTTGCATTTATTTGTATGATTTTTTTAACAGATTTACTGATTTTAAGGCCTTTTAATTTCACAATTACACTTTTCAAAGGACATAGAGAGTACATGATAAGTAATGCAGTGATTATGTTGGTCTCTAATGAAGAAAAAAAATGTTTATGCGAGTTGGCAGTGAGATGTTCATAAAAACACTTAGTCGGATGAAGAAACTTGTTATATGAAATTTTGAAGACATCAGATACTCATCAGTCATGAGAAGTTTGTGCCAATAAGGGTAAAAAAGAGAAATTCATCACCATCATCAACGACGAAGTATAAATTGCCCTAAAAAAACGATGAAGTATAAATTAAGTACGGAGTACATGGGAAGGTAAGGACAGATTGCGTGAAGGGTTTATATAGCATAGTGGGGCAGTTCAGGGAGCATCTCCAAGAGTTTTTCTAAATTTTACTCTCTAAATTGTCATTTGGAGTGCCATTTACATTAAAAATCATTTTCTATACGTTTTCAATCTCTAACAGCTTTTTTATATCCTGCTTACACTCTAGAGAGCCATTTTGTTATCTATCTTTGGATAGCAAACAATCTGAAATATATGATAGCTATATTTGGAGAAGCTGTTGGAGTTTGTTTTTTTCATCAAAATCTATATGCAGAGGGCCTCGTGGAATTGCTCAAAAACCACACATACACAAAAAAAAATGTGTGGTTTGTGACCATCTCGCAGAAACGTGTCATCATCTTCTTGGAAAAATACTAATCCCCTTTAGTCCATGAACAAATCTGAATGATTTGATTTTTATTGTATTATTGCACTTGGTAGTATGCACAGAAGGGAGAAGCTGCATGAGATGGAAACCTCATGTAGAGCTGTTTGTTGCGCTATCTCAGAATCGTCAGCAGAACCACACCGATCTGACATTTCGGCCTCCCCGAGCAATTCATCCATCTTCGCTCCACGACATGCAGGAAAATGAACTCGTGGTGGAAGCTGCCACTGGCATCCACATCGTGGACTCGTGGTGATGTAGCTTTTCTTGTAGTGCCAAAGTCTCCGTGGAGGTCTTTCCAGCCTCGTGGTTTCTTTTCACCGGAAAACCAATAGTCAAGCCAAAGGCTGTGAAAAACACTGTGCACGAGACGGCGTGAAAGTGACGGTCATCAGCTTCGACCGTGGTGACCAATGGCGCTAGGCGTCGCCCCTGTCCCCTCTTTAGCAGCAGTTCCAGGCAGTAACCAAGTGTCTTCGGCGAAGGTGACGAGCTGCAGCGTGCGTGATCCAGCGCTGTCCGTGTCCGACCAGGCAGTTGCAGCGAGGTGTCGTCCGCCACCTCCGGCGTGACGCTGCAAATGCGAGGCAGTGTTAAAATTCTATCGACGCAGTTGATTTGAAGCGGACAACGCTACGGTAGGGGGAAAACATGGCAGCGTTCGCTAGGCTGCTGCTGCTTTGCATGTGCTGTTGCTGCTACTTTGCATGTGCTGCCGCTGCTGCTTTGTCTATTCTAAACAGCTGCAGCGCAGCCCAGCGACAGCCAGCCGAACACTCCCCATGACACATTATAAGCTGCAGACCACGCACGGCATGAGAAGAGGTGCTAGCCCGGCTATTTTTAGATGGAGTGGAGAAAAAATACTTTTTTTCCTGGGATGCATGTTATGTGAGGGGGATGAATAGGAAAGGTGAAAAAAAAAATTTTAGGGATGCGTGTTCTGTCAGGAGAATGAATAGAAAGTAAAATGTACTTTTGGGAACTGAACAACGAAAGGGACTGCTATTAGGCAAACATCAATTCTGTCTTTGTCCGTCAGATCCCATATGCCCAGTCTTCGTTAGTCAGATGAGATCTCATATGCTAGTTGACTTTTATTAGAATCTCTCTACTCCGCGGCCAGGGAGAGTGGCCACGTCGGCCGCTTTTCCCGGCCGTCGGATCGGTCGGATGGAAGGCTAAGATCAAACCTTTTCTCGGCATTTTATAGAAAAGATCTTAGATTCTACAGAAATAGAACCCGTCGTCCAGCTCCCTCTCATAGGAATTTTTACGGCTAAGCTCTCGTATTTATACAAAATCAACCCGCGCTCCACCCCAAACCGGTCATAGAACATTTTCATAAAAGACCTTGAATTTATATAAAATCAATCCACCGTCCTTTTTGTCTCATAGAAAGTTCATGGAAAAGTCCTCGAGTTCAAATTATTACATTATAGCCCGTTCTATTAGCTACTTCTATGCAAACAACACTAAACGTACAATTTGACCACCACAATGTGTTCGAACCAAAAGGTATCCAACATAAAATTTTCTTATAATTTCAAGATCTATAACATCATGGTAGAACATATATCAAAATCCAAAACAATTTCGCCAGATATTTATATAGGACCCGTCGTACCTACAATTCCCATAGCGGAACATCCACAAATTTAAAAATTTTCAATACAAAAATAATTAAAATTCAAAAATTAAATATTTGATACTAATACAATTTTAAATTCAAAGTGTTTTCTTAATTCATTCCCACCTATGATTTGGATACCAGAACCTCTAAAATTATTTTTAAAAAAATGACCATAAAAATAGCTCAAAATTTAAAAATAGAAAAAAACAAATTCACTTTTCCAATTCCCCCGTTATACTAACATTACGCATTAAAATTTCAAATACAAAGTGTTTTCATAGTTCGTTCCTACCTATGATTCGAAGACCAAAACATCTCCAAATTATATTAAGTAACCATGGAAACGGTTCAAAATACAATCAAACTCACTGTTCCAATTCCTCCATTATAGCTAACATCGGACCACCAAAACGAATTTGAAAATCCAAATATATTGTAGAGCAAACTTAAAAAATCAAACACTTCTCCAATTTACCATTGTAGCTAACATCTTAACATAAAAATGTTTTTAACTTAACACCCAAATACTTTTAAATAAACAATTTTTCAACTTTAAAATTGCTCTAGATACAAAAATCTACAAAATTCATACTACCAAACATAATTTAATTCTCATTTGTGATTCTTTTGCATAAATTTTTCATATTTCAATATACTACAAAATAAAAGATACCCAATATTCCAACCTACCATATTCCAACATGCTTTATATATATATATATATATATATTTGGAAAAAAAATTTTATACAATCAAATGTTAAAAAAACCATAAGCACATGTACATCCACTGACCATCCGCGGCAACGCCGTGGCCTTTTCTATTATATATAGAATATGTGTACGGTTTTGTTACAAGACGAATTGTAATTTATTAGATAATCATGTAACTGACGAACGACTTGGCGGCTGGTATGGATAACGACAAGGCTGCGATGGTGCCACATATCGATATAGCTGTTGTTTATGAGGAAGAGTGTACGTGGTATGCTCCAATGATATAGACATATGGCCACACCTCTTTAAAAAACAATATGCCTAGGTATTGTTCTCATTTTATGTGATCTTGTGATCTAATTTTGTATTTTGGGGGGGAAATGTCCAAAATTACCCTCATTAAGTATATCATAGTCCATATAACTTCCTAAGCTATTTTTTTGGTTTATTGTACCCTCTAACCTAATATGTCACTTTAATTTACCGCCTAGTATAATTTCCCTTTTTTTTATTTCTCCACCCACAAGTATGGTGTTAGATTCAAATTTTGTGAGAAGACGGTAGACATCCTAACACATGCTAGAAAAATACAACATGATTTTTCATCATTATTTTGACAGTGACATATCTAATAATAAAGTAATCCTTGGGATATAACATCATACGAAAGGTAATGATAAAAAAATTCACAATATATTTTTGACATACATTGTGACGTCCACTTCAACTATGCAAAAATATAAATTAAAACTCAACTTGTGAATCGTGAAATAAAAAGGATAAATTATGTTCTGGGGTAAATAAAACTAAATGGCAAGTTTAGTGGGTAAATTAAACCAGAAGATAGTTTAGGGTTATGTCAACTTTGGTTATACTTGAGTAGAGTAATTTGGACTTTATAATTTTTTATTTTTGGATTATCACTTTCACGCTTTTATTCTAACGAGTAGTATATCAAACACGTTGGTATCAGTAAGCTCTAATGTTGCTAAACTTTTGGTACTATTTACTGTAATACAATAGTATTACAGTAGCGCACAACCTATTTCTTGACAAACATTGTGGTGTTCCCTTTAACTATGCAATATTTTAAATTAAAATTCAACTCGTGAATGAAGAAATAAAAGGATAAATTATGTTAGGGGGTAAATCGGTATAAACGACATAGTTGAGAGGGTAAATTAAACCAAGAGATGGTTTATGGGTCATGTGAACTTTGGTTATACTTGAGGAAAGTAATTTAGACTTTGGACTTTTTTCAGATTATCACTTTCATGCTTTTATTCTATCGAGTAGTAGATACGTTGGTATCAGTAAGCTCTAATGTCACTAAACTTTTGGTATTATTTACTGGAATACAATAGTGTTACGGTAGTATTCGTCCAAAGGCATTGGTGTCACAGGACACCAAAAGCTCTTAGAGACTCTGTAGAGTGAGTTCAGAAGAGAAACTAATGTGTTGTACTAGTTATGCATCTATATGATCTATGCCAACTCTGCTACCAAACTTCTAATAGTCTGCTTTTCTGAAATGTTTGATATTGAGTAACTGATTTCACATGGTCAATATTTAAGAGCTGTTATGTACAAACCTTTTCTGTGGCTTATATGTTATCCATCACAATAAAAGTAGTACAAAATTATACTATACATAAAGGAGAAGTGTGCTTTAGGATAAACACTAACCCAACTGGCAGCCTAGTTCTATTAAATTTTTATTGGAGAGATTGATGATCGAATCAGCAATTACTCGAGCACTTGACTTCATGTACCCTCCTGATAACATGACAGAGATGTGTAGCGTGCACAGGAATACTGTATTAGCGGATTGTGTTACTAGCAGAACAAACTACATAAAGGCTAAAGGATTTCACCTGATGTCAGCATGAGCAGTGGAATGTTTTGATCTCTAGCGAATCTGAACACCTTCTCATCTCTGGTAACCACACCCTCGGGGCTTACCTGCAAAATATATTTAACTCGCAGCATTATGCCAATGTATGCAGGGGAATAAGCAAAATATTATGATTTGTGTAGCAGCGTTTCTGGTATTTCTGCTTCCCAGAACAGTAAAACTAGCACAAAAGCAACTTATGTGTAACTAATGATATCGTGAAACGATTTCTGCATTGCAGAATTGCATTGGAGTTTTCTTTCTTTTCTTTTTTTTTTTTGAGCGCATTGGAGGTTACTTAGGTAGCTTATGCTTGTGAAGATAGAATTTTTGGAGAAAACTACCTTCAATCTTCCCAATGGATCACCATCCAGGATGTCTGTTCCAGCATTATAAACTATCAACTGGGGCTGAAATCTACTTTTGCAGACCTGCGAACAGTATGTTCCAAGAGGAACTGTGAATAACAAGTTTGTTAAAAACATGCAGATAAAAACAACAATAATGAAATATTCTAGGTTTAACAAGTCTAAACAAGTCCGAAGAAAGTGCGTTACAGATGTAGTGTGTGGTCATTTCCTAGTAATTTTTTTTTTAAGAACAGGGAGGGGCTTACCCCTACTTGTTATATATTAAGAGCAAGAACAAAAACAGTACAAAACACAAACAAGCAAAAACACAAGTAAAACAAAAGGACGAGCTACAAGATGAAATCTAGCCCTTCACTTATATGTGGAAAATCGATCTTCTTTGCATGATGCATAAGAATCATGAATGTATAGCATTTCCTTATAAGGTAATTGAGATATTATGTTCACGCAGCCTATGTAGAACGAACCAGATTCTTCACAGTTCCAAACCTCCTGCTTAGCTGAACATATATGCAAAGAACATATAGTATCATCGATAGATACACTAAAAATCTCTGTATGCCCAATTGTCAAAATTTGAGATCTATATCTAGCAAAAGATAACGCTTTTCAAAAGATTAATCTAGTATCCAGTATAAATATGTTTTGTTACAGCTAATTTTGCAGGTATGTAAATGTACCTCGAGAGCCTGGTCAAGGTTCTCCAAGTATTCATCTGTTTTTGTCCCACTCTATAATGCCAATTACATAAAGAGAAAATTAACTCAAAGTTGAAGTATGTGCCCAAAAAAGAAAACATGGAGAGAATGCATAATTAGCAGATTGCATGATGAAACTTACAGCTAACTCAATTTTTTGATCGATGTATTGCATAGCAGCGAAATCCTGAAATGAACCAATGTAAGTTTACAAAGAAACAAAGAATCAGGAATATATCTGGTATCAAACAAGACAGAATGACAAATACAAAACTTCTCCTTTATTTTGGTGTCTATATTACATACAATGTGGAGTGTTGCCAAAATGGTAGTATGAGACAGTCAGAATTCGTTGCATTATAACAGCCGGATGGAACTGCTGTTTTTGAATTTAGATTTGTGAGCAATTCATCTAAAAGGATGAATAATAAGGTTTGTTCCAAAACTTGATCATGCATTATGGTATCACAATAAGACTGGTGTTCAAGACGTGACAAGAAAGTTCATAAAGAATCTCTGTATTTCATAATAATAATATATAAGAGCTCCAACAATAATAAAAGAAAATAATAGCTTGATATACTGCAGGTGCTTGAGGACTGCTAAAGATGTAGACTCTTACAAAGGGATATATTGAAGCATTGTACATGTCCAAAGTGTAAACCCTTCCTGTGAGTGATAAACTGGAATCATACTGGCAAATATAATGTACTGGAAATCCACAGGAAAATAAAAGACGTACCATCATTAGCGAAATCATTTTCATGTCCATTTCCTTGGTGAGCATCCAGGTCTATGATCAATACACTGCAAATGTTTTAAACAGAAGTTAAGATGTTGTGCATAGCTAAGTTTACACCCTTACATTTAACTGAAAGCACATGTAAAATGCATTACTGAATATTGACTGCAAGCATCAAACTGTTCTAGAAAGAAAGGTGGATTAACATCACAGAAGTTGTTAGTAATACTCTCCCTCCAACTATTTCAGACATTCACATGGTCTCCAAAATGCAACTTTGACAACGAATTTCTACTATAATAGATTGAAGAATCGTTTCTAAAAATTAACAAAATTGTATGATTATGAAACTCCCTTTGGAAGAATCTACCTATACCATTTGGAGATGCTCAATACCAATGTACACATTTTTCTACATAAATAATTGAACATTTAGGTTCTAACACATTGACTGCACATAACCCAAAATATCACTCTTTTGTGACTGGAAGGAGCATAGGCACAATCTGCAGTCAAGAATACAATAAGCAACTAACAGAACTAAGGCAGAGCAACTAATATAGTCTAATAAACTAAGGAAAACATAGTTGCTATAGCTGCAATTCTACAGGTAAAAATTTTATTACCTTGAAATATTTAGGCGGACAAAAGCAAACTGGATGCAGAGAGAGATGTCAGCGTACGCACAGAATCCACCCCCTTCTGTTGCTGAACAATGGTGAAATCCTCCACCAACATTAATGGACCATCCTCTCTCAACGGCAAGTTTGGCTGACAAAATGGACCCACCCACCTGTGGAGAGAAGAAAACAATTTACCATGTTCCCTTGATGCTCAAACTATGCATCTGATTTTTACAGATAATACAGAAGAAAGCACAAATTTGCAATACACCACCTGCTTCCGGAATGGGTATAGTAGCTTTTTCTGCACAATCCAGTTAGGGACAAGCGACACAGGAGGGACCTAAGATATCAAACATCCGTCAGTCGCTAGCCTACCGCAATACATCATTTGCCACCAATCAGGCCAATTCTACCTCCACAATGTTGGCAACTCTGAAGCTGCTTTTAAGGCTGTTCAGATACGCCTCTGTGTGCACCTGGTTAAGCAAGCCGTGCATTGATTCAGGAGTCAGAACAAATGTAATACGAAGTTAAATGAACCAGGTGAAAACAGATTCTTGATCAATTACCACTAGCAAATCCTCCTTGCAGGCTTCTAACGGCTCCACCACGCGTTGCTTCTCGAGGTGCCCTTCCCGGGTGAGGTACCTGCAGATGCGGCCCCATTTGGCAGAATCAAACGGGTGCCTGCACAAGGGGTTGCATGTACCAGTGTCAAGCACATCGAAATGGCAAATTGACAATGCAATTGACGGGCAGGCGGGAAGGCAGCTCACAGCTTCTCGAGCCCGAGGAAGGAGATGTCGTAGGCCGGCGAGTATATCACCGGCGCCTGCAAGAAAACCAACATAATTGGCATAAGCTCGCCCGATTCCCAGAAGGTGGAAATGGAAAGGGTATCCGCGATCGACCTTGGAGGAGGGGATTTCCAGGTAGAGCTTGCTGGAGAGGATGCGTTTCTGCCGTAGGGAATCTCCCGCCGGCGCCGGTGAGGCGGAGGAGGAGGCCATCCCCCGCCAGCGGGAGATGGGGAAGGAGAGGGCCCGTGTGGGATTGGGGAGGAGCCGAATGGTCGAGGCGTGCGGCCTGCGCCTCCGTCTCCCGCCGGGGAATCCTCCTGCCGAGACTCTGGCGCGCGCGTGACGCGGGAGAGAGGAACAGCGGTTTGCGGTGCCGGGATTCCGTTCGGGAGGATGCGGTGGCCGTGCTGACGTGCTGGACCATTTCCGCGGTGGTCCTGTTTTCCCACGTTAATTACATTGTGCAATTTCTGTAGCGAAGACCATCTCGAATGTGCAGGTAATGTACCAATGTTCTTATATCTTCTATATACTCTGTTTTGTTCACCATTTTCACAAGTAAAAAGTAATATTGATCACTTCTATAACTAGCAGATGGTGCTTGAAGATGAGTTTGCTGAATAATTTGCAAATGGAACAATTCTTTTGGAATTGAGAAGACTGGAGATGGATTTGATGCCCTCTATCTTCTAGCTACTCGTATGAAACAACATAATTCTCGAGGTCGACGATGCCTCACCGAAGAGATCGGCAGCCTTCTAACTACTCGTATGAAGGATGTTGCGGGATGCTGTAGGCCATCACGTCAAGGCTCGCACACGAGGGATATGATGTGTTCTAGCAACTACCAATCTCAATACCAATAAAAAATTGCTAATCACTTAAACCACCTCCCTCACTCATACCTCACTCATACCTAGTTATTTCACTTCTATTTACCTATATGGTTTTGTTAGTGTACTATAGCTAAAGATGCCAATTATATGTTATTGAAACTAAACCCACACCAAACCAATATTCTTTAACATGGCGTATCAAATCCATCCATATCACCTTTCACAATTTGAAACAGGATAAAACTGATCTTTTGTGATTTCCAAACCATTTAAGGCCTTATTTGGTTAGGACCAGATTCAATCCGGGTCGGGAATGATAAATGTAACAAAAAAAATCTATGAAGAGTATAATAAGAGACCCAGAATCATTCTGGTTAGAAACAAATTTACTTATGATAGGTGCACCAAAAGAGTCGGAATTAATCCATTAGTCAAGAGGTGTGGAACCAATCCAGGTCTCTTGGTGTATATCATGAGTGAATTAGTTTAGGGCCCGAAATAAATCCGGGTCTCTTATTGTACTCATCATATATTTCTTATTACATTGATCATTCTCGGTCCAGATTGAGCCCAGTCCTAACCGAACAAGGCCTAAACCAATTAACACGGATTTTCTACAAAATTGAATATTATTAGAGAGATATTTGAATTTATTTTTCTTTATAAAATGTAAGTGGAAATCTAAATGTTGCACGTATTTTCTATGAATCCAATTAAACTTGCGACATGAACACCTAAAATGATAGTTATTTAAAATGATAGTTATTTAGGAATAGAGGGAGTAGCTCTTAGAAGCTCCTAAATGAGAGCTCCTACTCTAAAATTTAGGAGCCAAAGCAAAAAAACCTTCTCCAGTGGGGCTCCTAAACTCCCTCCTATTTTACATGCCCTCCCAAATTTCCCCTCAAAGCCCCTAGATTTGGGAGCCTCTCATCCTCCCTCTCAAACAATTATCGTACTTCTCAAACCATGGATCCCACCATTTTTCATGCCTCACTATTGTATGGATGCATGCCTCACTGGAGTTGGATGCAAATTTGTGCCCCTAAATTTTACATGTGCGCTTATAAAATAGGATTTGAGAGCCCAAATTTACATGCCCCACTGGAGATGCTGCATAGTGAAATAGTAGTTGAGATAAAAGAGTACGCATATGCAACGAAAAGTAATAAATTTTGATACCCTCGAGCACTGAGGAATCATCATAACCAATACTTTCACAATTAATTAATAGTTAGTATTAATATGAATCAAAATATTTTAAAGAGTTTAGATCCATAAATTTACAATAGAAATGCATGATCTAAAAGCTCAGATGCAATAAGAAAAAGATTAGGCGCGACATTTCAGGGGGAAGTCCAAAGGAGGACAGAATGCTATATCCGCGGAACTAACGGCGTCTAACTGCAATACGCTCATCATTTGCCAATTGCCCGCCGACGACGACGCGAGGGTGCCTTCCGCCGCCGCTGTTCCTCCGCCTCCATGGCGACGCCGAGGCCCCGAATCCGCGGCGTCCCGCTCCGTACGCTGCTCCTCTTCCTCCTCGTTCCGCTCATCTACTCCGGTACGAACCCCTCGTCTCGTCTCCTCCAATTTCCGACGCAATGAGGACGGCCCTCCCTGACGATCCAATCCGTGCCAGTGTCCAGGTTGCACCGGTGGACTCCGGAGAAGGGCGTTTGCCTACCACCTCCCTCCGCGCCGAAGCGGCCTGACCACCTCGTGCTCGGCCCCGCCGCCGGACAGGGCCGCCCCGACCGCCTCCAGTGCCAAGGTTTTTTCCCCTCTCGGCAACCTCCATTCACGCTGAATTTAACTGTTCCTGTAGATGATTTCACATCGTAGTTTTTAGCCGTCTAGACATGCATAGATACGGAGGATTGCTCTCAAAATTGAGCAGACAGACCTTTACAAATATCGTTGTGGTAGAGCTGGGATTTTTTTAGTGATGGACGCATAGATTTGCCATTGCATTGTCCAATAAACTTGTCAAAACTACATAATAGCAAAGTCCAAAATATTTGAAGCTACACATTGTTTCACACTGGGGCCAGCGTTGTAAAATGACTATGAATCATCAGCATCTAGCTCAGTGAATCGTCAGGCTCTGCAATGAGTTATTGTACCATCTTCACTTTTGTTTGGGAAGATTGTTGTTTCTTGAATTAAGTATGAGAGTGTGTTACACAATAGTATCTGTGTGATCTTGTCCCAATGTGGCTCTGACACTGTAAAATTAGATTGTGTTGAGCTGGATTTATAGCATAGCAAACTTGAAACTTGTTTAGTTATGACAGGCAAGAGAAAAACTAGGGTAACAGTGTTTTTCAACAAAATTAGGTTACCAGCAGATCTCTAATGTATTGCTTTGAGCACATTTTTTAAGATAAATCTAGCTTGTTTCTGTTGCAGTTAGATTGCTGACAGTATTAAATAGTTTTAATAGTTGCCTATGATGTTTTTTTATCTTCATTATATAGTGGTAGGTTTTCTTCTGGCTACCTCCAATTAATACTTCTATACTGCTGGCACAACAGAACCAATTGATTGGGCTCATATTACTGATTATGTGTTTGTCACTTTGCTCAGGTCTTAAAGCTCAGATTAATATTGGATTATCAACTGAAGGGAACCATTCTGGAGAACATATTTCTTTTGTTACTGTATTCACAACCTACAATTCTGTCCCAGATGGAGATGGCAAAGTTCCATCCGACACTGTAACTGTTGGAAACCATTCTTATAGCAAGACTGAAAGGTCCATGGCCATTCTGAACACTTTCACCAGTTTCATAAAGGTAACTCTTTCTTTTCTTTAGTTTGTGTGGATTGTGACTGCTAGCCAGTAGTTTAACAATTAACTCAACAAGTATGTTGGTTCAATCCATTTTTCTTTTTTGTGAATAATAAATTGCAAGAAACCCCATGTATTGGAATGACAATTGGATTTCTACTTCCATCCTTGTCTTTGGTGATATCCTATAACCAGTTTTTCAATTAAGTCCCAAGTTTTTGTGTTATTGCATGTTGTGAGTGATTGACAGCAAACACTCGCGTTTATTAGAGTTAGTAAGTTACTAACAAATTTGTCCTTTCATCCTCTTCTTGTAATTGTTTTTTCCTTTTTGTGTGGTAGAAAAAAAACTTAAAGCTATGTTGATGCAAATGCTAACATCACTATCATGACCCTTATATATACTATGTATGAGTTAACACTGTTGTCACCTACACACCAGAAAAATCCCTTTTCTTCTATTTAGATACTAAATCCTAAGTAGAACCCTGCAGGTATCAATGCCAAGAAGCAATGTGATCATATTGACTGATCCTGATTCAAAATTTTCAGTAAATCAAGGGAGTGCTACACTATTGCCTATTGAAGGAAATTATTCTCGTGGAAATTTGATGCTTCAAAGAATCAAGTCCTACATCGTAAGTCTATTTGCTTCATTTGGATAAATGCCTTAGGTTTTCTGCATTTGCTTTCTCAAAACTACTTATGTTATCCACATATTAATACTATCTTCCCATCATCTTTATGCACTATTTATACTGAAAGAGTTGTATGCTTGTATATCTTGTCCTCATATTCAGGCATTTCTGGAGCAGAAGCTTGTGGAATTTGATAGGGTGGCAGGCGTCAATCATTTTATTTTAACGGATTCCGATATAGCTGTGGTTGACGATCTTGGACATATATTCAAAAAATATCCCCACTGTCATCTGGCTCTTACCTTTCGTAACAACAAAGGTCAACCATTGAACTCTGGGTTTGTTGCAATAAGAGGCACGAGGGACAGCATCACTAAGTAAGTTGACAGCTAGCCAATTATTACAAAGGGCTGGCAAACTTGATTAACCTCTACCCCTTTTCAGAGCTGTGGAATTCTTCAAACAAGTCCTTGAAGCTTACAGCTTGAAATATATGAAGGCCTCTCGCATGCTCGGTGATCAGTTAGCATTGGCATGGGTTGTGAAGTCTCATCTACCATCAGCTTTAAGAAAGTTTTCTAAGCATGAAGCATTTACAGGTGAAGTTAATGGAGCATCTGTTCTCTTCTTGCCTTGTGCTGTTTATAACTGGACTCCACCTGAGGGTGCTGGACAGTTTCATGGTATGCCCTTGGATGTTAAGGTAAACTTCTTTCACTTGTAAAGATCTCATTTGATCAATTTTGTCCCTTCTCTCTTCATGGAATTCAAAATTTCTCAAACAGGCCTCTTTCTTGCACATGATACTAAAACAAATATGAAAGATAGGAAACTTGGTTTAATTGTTTCTTTTCCATGAACCTATAGCATCATAATATAGTTCTTGATACTTTAATAATTATGTGCATCGAAAATTCATAATGCTTTTTGGTCAAGCTATGCTTTCCTATTGATAACCACATTGTTAGTTTTACACATGCTTACTTTTTTGGTTGGCCTTTTAGGATTTGGCTAATCTACTAAATTTGCGAGTTGGGGATTATTATATATCTGTTTTCTGTTAACTTTGACAGTCAGAATAATTCTCAGCACACATTTTCAGGTTGTCCATTTCAAAGGTTCAAGGAAGCGTTTGATGCTTGAGGCATGGAAATTCTACAATTCAACATCTAACTTATCTAGCATGCTGTGCCTAATCTTGAGAAGTGGCCGGACGAAATATGACTTTTGAACTTTCGGTTGAAATTCAGCACATCAATTAACACACATGGTACCTCTTTACAACTCAACATCAATTAATCTCTCTCTCTTCACGAAGCTGACTGCTTAGACTATGTCCTTGGCTATGAAGCTTTTTGTTTACAAGCTTGTCTTTTTTTACAGTTGATCCGTACTCAAAGTGGTGTTGTATGTTCCTGAACTAATATGCACAACCCACGCTGAACTATGCATATCCTTGCGGATGAGGCGTCAAATTGATTTTCAAGCCATCGTGAGAATGCATGCTTATTATGATGGAACAGTATCATTCAGGATGTGCGTGAAGCTGTTGGTTCCTTGGACCACTCAAGCAGAGCAGAACCATACACTCAAGCTAGTAGGGTGACCGTGTAGTAAGTTAGAAATGCACTTTTTCTGGTGTATTCTCTCTGTAGTACCTGTACCACAAGGTTCCCTATTACTGTATATCTTGTTACTGGTGATTGCCACCATCGGATTTTACTATAAAAATAGGAGATTTCAGTGCCACTAGTAAAGCTGTGCTTTGGCCAAATATGCTAACCCTGGATGGTTTTCACCAACAAATAAATCAGCTAAAGACGTGCACCTTAAGTTGTGCTTTTACCAACATATGCTGCCCATTGCTTTGGATGGTTTTCACCAAGAAATGAGTCAGCTAAAGACGAAAATGAATCAGCTAAAGACGAAAATGAACGCTGAAGACGAAAATGAATCAGCTGAAGACGAAAATGAATCAGCTAAAGACGAAAATGAAGCAGCTAAAGACTTGCTACTGAAGTTGTGTTTTACCAACATCTGCTGCCCGTTGCTTTTGCTCCAACCCTGCATGGTTTTCACAGGTAATTACCTGCCCATCTCTACGGTACTCGTTAATCACTAGAACAGATTCATTCTGAGCTAAACACATCACGGCTCATTTTGAGAGAAACACATCACGACACGACGCTACTTCTCAGTCACGTGAGCTCAAACGCAAGCGAAGCAAAACTACCCAACAAGGCAACAAACTTCTCAGTCACATAAGAAAACAGGACAGCCCAATGACGCGGGATGCAAAAAATGTGAAGAGGAAACGAGATAGCCCAAAATTCTTAACGAATCACAAACTTAAACCAGTTCAGAGGTGTATAAGGTCAACATAGGCACAAGTAAACAGGAAAACATCCAATCCAAATCCTAATTGATGCGATGTCTAGGCAAGTTCTCACTTGAAGCATTTCGCATCAAGCAGGGCCTCACCCTCAAAAGGTTCTTGGTCCTCGATCATGGCATTGACACGCTCCTTTTGGGCATCGTCGGAGATGTCCACTTTGGTCCACTCATAGAGCTCCATGTCATAGACCTCATCCATGACAAACTTGGGGACCTCCTGGCCACGGAAGAGCCAGAGACCCTTCAGCTTGAAGGGGGGCTCAGAGCCGACCACAAGCATCTTGCCAAAGGCATACTTGCGGCACAGGTCCATCCGCTGCAGGAACCCACCAACCTTGTTCAAGGTCACAAAGGAGACAGTGTTCTCGTCATTGTACTTGTAGTCACAGAACCACAGAGAGTAGCCCTCTGGGTCATACATGTCCCAGAAACCTGAAACACAACATGTATGTTTGGGTCAAAATTCCACAGATTGAATCAATACTGCCTAATTAATTTACTTTGCTGTAGCAACCTAAAATGTTAACATAGGGCCTGTTTAGATGATGAAATTTGGTGACAAATTCAGACTCCATGATTTTTTTTTTTCAGCAAATTTCACCATCTAAAGGGGGCCATACAATCCTGCTTATTAAAGTTTGCATGGATGGCATAAATCTTTGCAGCTACCTGTGCTTGACTCAATATAATACCTTGAAGTGTCTAAAACAACAGTGCTTTTATCATGTAAGACCAACCAAAATTTAGTTACTAGAAAGGAAAAACAAAATATATTGCTGATATAAGGTGGAGATACCTTTGATGGCAACCTCCCGGAAGTTAGTCTTTGTGTTTGAGTATAGCCTCTTCCAATCATCAAGGACCATAGTGCTTGGTGGCAGCAAGTCGAGAGGATTCTTTGGCTTCGGCTTTGGTGCCTCCTCTTCTGCTGGAGCTTCAACTGCCTTTGGCTTTGGGGCCTCCTTTGGCGCTTCTTTCTTGACATCCTTTGCCTTTGCCTCCTTAGCAGGAGCAGCCTTCTTCTGAACAGGAGGCACAGACTCTGCCTGCTTGACATCGCCCATGACCTTCTTGAAGTTAGGCTGGTTAACCATGGTCCAGAAATACCTCTCAACATGAGGGAACTCAGATGTGAAGCTTTTGGTCAAGATCCGTGCAAATCCAAGGTAGAGGTTGCATGTCAACACAATGTCAGCTAGGGTGACAGAATGCCCAACAAGGAATGTCTTTGAGGCAAGGTGCGTGTTCAGACTACCAAGGGCTCTCTTCAATGAGGCAATAGCCGCTTCCTCAGTCTGCACAAGCAATAAAGTTAACTAAACCTATTTAATGTTCAATGATACAAGATCCAAAGGACCCATCCTACAACTTACTGTCTGAGCATAAGGACGGAAACCAAGCCTTGGGAACAAGTACCATCCGAGACCAGCATCAACTTCTGTTGCAGCAAAGTCGATCCATTGTTCAACATGGGCCTGCAAGAACCATTGATCAGGTTAAGAGGTTATATGAACTTAGACTTGTCAATCTATGTTACCATTTGATAAATCACTCACTTGTTCAATACGAGAAGACCCAAAAAGAGGGCTGTCATCCTTCAAGCGTGCAACTAAAGGAAAAACAGAGGTATGGTTGTCATCAGCAGAAACTCGAAGAGAATAATAATGAAAATGCATGGGATTGCATATATACCGTAGCGTGCAATAGCATTGCTCTCAAAAACAGCACCTTCAGGCGTCTCCAGAACAGGCACCTGAAAGTAATTGTTGTAGTTCCTGAACCACTATACATAACTATTTCGAAGATATAGTTGGTGTGCCAGTACCTTGCCAAGTGGATTCATCTTAAGAAACTCAGGGGTCTTGTTGGAGACACCCATCTCAAAATTCTTGACCAACTCAACCTTGACCCCACTGTACTCTGCAGCAATAAGTCCCTTGAAGGCATTCTTGTTTCCAGGTCCAGAATGCAATACCTATGCAGCAAAAAAAAAAACATTGGACAAATAATATTACAAATTGAAATCCTCTGTAGATGGTTATTTAAAAATACACAAGCATCAATATTTATAGACAATTATCTAAGTGAAAAGACAACAGCATAAACATAATCCACATGAAACATGTGTTTCACTAGTAGGGAAAAAACATAACGCGATGCACCAATGTCCAAGACTGAGTGTTCATAATCTGAAACTGCAGTAAAATCGCCATTTTCCAACAAGATATAGGGGCATTTTTCGTACATATAAGCCCAAGTTGTTTCAATAATGCAACCAAGTACAGAAATTCTCTTCTACACTCTTCATATCGGTGTTGCATTATGATAGCCAACCTAAAACACCCTGCTTTTCCTTCTACTGTCACCAAATAAAACTGCTACACTTGGGTTGAGGTGAGGATGATAACTCTTAATGAATACAGGCCTAAAATACATTACTGTACTTGCGTGCTTGCGCCCACACCAAAAATACCATGATCATACTGGATCAAAGCTCCAAGGCCTATTATAAATGCACAGGCAGTCATTCTACTAACAAACAACTCTGAATGGCATAAATTGTGCTGTGAATTATCCCCATCAAATTATATATAAGATTCCCCGTGGTAACGAGGGATGACAAGTGGTCTATGGCCACTAATTGGGTGCTGTTGAAATTGAAACGAAATAGGAGCTCGGTGATGTTTTACTAAACACACGCCTAGCAGCGCCTGAACGAAAGTAGAGCGGCCTACCACACGCCGATGGCATCTATACTTTCCATACCCTACACGCCCATGTCTCCGGAATCGCATCCAACGACTCGGGAGCCGAATCCAACAGAGAACAAATCAACAGTCTGTCAGTCCGAATCGCCCTCCCAAATCAGATCAAAGGTAACTACATGGCAGGAATCCTCAAACACCAAAATCCGCAACAGCCGCTGCAACCAATCTCCCCGCAAGCAGCCCGATGCGTGACCAACCCACAAAGTACACTACTACTAAAACAGCACGGACAAAAGGTAAAAGAGAGGAGAAGGAACTCACGAGCGCCATGTGGACTGCTTCCCTGCTGGGTCTGCGCTCGATCGGAGACTCAGCAGATCTGCAGCACAGATCGCAGACGCAGGCCGGCGGTGGAAGATGGAGAGGGTTTACGTGGGGAGAAGGCGGGGGATTTATGTGATGGCGGCGCAGAGGAGGAGACAGGGGAGGAGGAGGCCAGTATCTAGGGTTGCGGCAGCGGCCGCCAGGATGAAAATGATTGGACGGACCAGATTGATTGGCGAATGCGATGGATGGCGTGGGAGCTCGACGGGCTATTTTACGGTTAGACTCCTTGTATAAGATTTCGATTTAAATAAGGCCCTTGCAACATTTTGTTTCTGGCCGACGAGGGGGCTTAACGAAAAATCTTATCCCTTTCGTATTAACCGACCTTGTAGCCAAAATTACGTAGCGGGTAAGTTAAGTAATAATAGACCTAATTAAAAAGTCATGGTTTAACGTGGTTTCAGCTAGAATTAGAAAGGTTCAAAGCCAAAATTACGTAGCCGTTAAGTTAAGTACTAATAGATCAAATTAAAAATCATGGTTTACTAACGTGGTGCCAGCTAAGATTAGAATGTTGCAACCAAATTTGAGCAAGAATTTAACCACAAGGTTTGATTTGGATGTAGGACTCCTCAACACCATCTTTTGAGTTAAGACGTTTCAAAGATTTACATCGTGGTTTCAGGGAAATAGAGAGAATAAAAACTTTTGATACATGAATATTGCTCGTTTTTCCTTTTCTTGTTTGCAATTGTGTCGAATACATCTTCAAACAAAAAAAAGATGTCTACGATAGCATGCGCATCTTGATCTTTAGCAAGTTATTTGCCCATAGCAAGTTAAAAAAAGGCACGGGAAAGGCTTCTGGCATCTGGCATCAAAGCATAGAGCCTGGAGCGGATATACCGTTCTGCCTTTTTCTATGAGAAAAAAATATATTCCGTTTTGCCTTGGAGCAGCAGCATCTTCGTCATCATCAGAAAGAAAACAAAGCAGCACTTCCCCGATGGGACTTCGGCCCATAAACTCATGCCCTTCACATTTTTTGGCCCAAACCTGGCCCGTCTTCCTCAGGGTAGAGTCGAAGCGCGTAGGCCAAACTCGCGGCGAAAGCCGCGGCAACCAGCGGAGCAAAATGGCAACCTCGCGCCTCGCGGCCATGGCGATGCCGTCTCCTCCGCTACCCAGAAGAGGTGACCTCCTCCTCTCCCCCCCCCGGCCTCTCCTTCCCATACCCGTCCTCCGTTTCTCTTAGCACGGCCGGATTTCGCGGGGTCGAGATTTCGCCTGCGTCGATCGCGCGCGCTGTGTTCGACGAAATGCGATCGGAGGGCGCCTGGCGTTCTTCCTGGGATTTAGGATGCCATGCGTTTAGAAGGTTGCAGGCTTGTAGCCTCGGGGCATGCTTCCTCTCATGTAGTAGTGCTGTGGTACATGTACGTAAGAGTTTCGTAGCTAGCACTGAACTGCTGCATAAAAGTATAAAACGCAACTGCCGGTTTGTGTTTGTTTTCACTAGTTTCTCTAGACCATGGAGTTATCTGTTCATAGAGGAGTAGAGGACATGTGTCTTTTTTTTAAGGAAATATGCGTTTTCTCTGCTCCTGATGTGATGACTAACTGCGATTTGATTCTACTACAAAGAACCAGGTGCTCCTTCTCAGAAATATGAAAGCAGAGCAAAGCATAATATATGGCAGTATAGCACTCCGTCCTTTGCAAATGTTCATGGATATTTGGGATTATTTAACACGAGCTGAGTCACCGTGATTAGAGGATTTCCAAGCATCCTTTCTTTTTCATGGAAGGTAGGGGTAAGTGAGCACGAGAATTTGACTGATACCGTGGATTGTTGCTGCTCAGATTACCAAAGACAAGCACGGGACCGCTAGGCTGATAATCTGATAGATGTAACTGTCGAGGTACTTATCCTTAACATAGTCCTTGTTAAGTTGACTACTCATAATTGATTACACGAAACCAGTATGGAAGTGAAGTATCCTGTGCCTCTTCTCGCGATTCCACAAAATCCTTCTCCTATACAAATCGCAAGTAACAAGTATAAACTACAGTAGCATGGGGAAAATAAATGCTAGTGGATCTTATGTTCTCATGGGTTTGCCTCTGTTTCTCAGCAATTGACCGAAGAAGGAAAGGAATAGGATGAAGGAACAAAAGTTATGGCAATGATGAACATATATTGTTTCCTTCTTTTTGAAAATGGGAAAGGTCACATGATTTCTCATGTTCCAAATAAAGCTATTTGCTGCAATTCTATTAGAAATTGTAGCTGTGATTGTAGCGTTGACAACTTGCTGTCCAGGTCCTTCATCTTTGTTGAAAATGATCAGTGCATATTCAGAATATTAGTGACAGTGATGTACAAGACAGGTCTTCTTTGAAAAGCCTTTGTTCATGTAGTAATCTTTTCCACCACCTTATTTGTATGTTCCATGCTGATTTATAGTATCACGCATCAGTACAGCTGATATAAGTCAGTCTTTATTTGGTTTTCAACTTTTCATATCAAATGGCATGCAGAGTACATACCCCAAACGAAAACCGCAAAATTGATGTATGAAACTAGAAGGCCATTCCAACTCGCTTGGGACTAAAACGCTCACATGTTGTTGCAATATGAACAACCTATCACTTAGCTTTGTAGCTCATGCATCGGCAATATGTACTCTGACAAATTTACAAAAGGACTTATGCATAGCTTTTATTCTGAACTCTGTTTCTATTAATGCCAAATTTATGGGGTTTATCGATCTATTTTATATACTATATCTAGACAGTGCAGGAGATTTCGGTATCAATGATTGGTAATCGTCAAAGAGAACATACAATTTCATTGTAGAAGCAAAATAGTGATGTTTTTCATGCACCACGTGATTCATCATATAGCTGTTTGTCTTCCAGAGAAAATGACTAATTCCCTTTATTCCCTGAAATATAAATTTGGCACGGGAAGTTTTTTTCCATATATTATTATTATCATCATTATTATTATTAATGTGTCCTTTTTGTTGGCAGACATTGGGCACGAATCGGAAGCATTTAGCCCTGAATTTTGTGGCTCTGATTCATGCCTTCATCCTACCCGTAGGTTAACCTTATCCTTAATCATCCTCTCTTTGCTTATTCTGTTTTTGGTTGATCCTCTGATAGCAACTGGTTGCTTTGGTTGCGGGCGTGTGCCTTCCACAACCACTTCCTATACTGCAGCCTGATCACATCCCCATCATCTGACTAGTCAATGACTCATTTTAGTTGCAGTGTATTACGGTTTGTACATGTGCATTAGTTTTATTTTTCCATTGTGTGAAGTTGCGTTTTTATGTTTATGTGAAATAATTCCTGTCAGCTGTGGGAAGGACCTTGATGGCTAACCAGATATGACCTAATCTGTCACTTCTGCTTTGATTTTATGATAGCTGAGAGTTAAGCTGTACGTTTTCAAATATCTTGGCCCATCTTTTTCCTAGTTACTTGAAACGGAACCAAAATTTAGCAAAATGAAATATATTTAATGTTACAACCTGAATCTCCTATTAACATGATTCCCACCAAAATTTATGGTGGGAATAATTTCTTTGTCCCATTTGAGTGCCGACAGCCAACACAGCCCATTATGAAAAGACTCTGAAAGAAGTTTAATTTGCTATATATAATTATCCTTGCTTCACCATACAACCATCACCCTTGATTGAGGCACCTGTATATGTACTGCAACTGTTTTCTTTTTCGATCACCAACCATGCATTTGCAGTTACCACCACCGAGAGGGTCCCTGTAGAGATGGCAGCACACTGTCCTTTTGCTTAATGCCATGATCCTTTGGATTTGCAGAGCCTTCTGAAAGTTACGTTTTTGTTGGCAGGTTGTTGGACACAAGTCTATGATTGAGGCTCTGCCTTACCACCTTGCAACTTGTGACAACGTGTGACTTACTCTTTCTCTCTCTCTCTAGGAGTGATCCAAAGACCAGATACGTATGCAGCCTAACCATCATACAATCTAGCAGCTGCCTCTGTTAAAAACGTTATCCAGCCGTAGGAATGATACGATAAGAACCTTTACGGCGCTGCACCCTGAGTGCTTTGTGCTTTTGTGCATCTGAACTGTCCTAACATATTTTGGTTAGGATTTTGTGGATATTCTGTCGATTTTTTTTTCTTTCATACCGACTTACCGAGCACTAATCTTGCAATTGGATTCTCTTTTGGTAGATCAGTGCCGCTGCCATAGATACAGCCTGCTCATAACTATTCTCCTATTGAACTGTGATGCTATACATACTAGATTTGCAGTGATTTCGAGTGGTACCTTACCATACATGATATTCTCCAAGGTCCATGCCCCTCTTCAAAAAAAAAAACCCTAGCCAGAAGAAAACAGCCCTGGCATTTTGAAAACTGTGCTACTTCCTGGAACAGGGGTCTTTGGTCACTGTATGACTTGGATAAACCATTGCTGAAATACTTGGGGGCATGCCCTGTTTAACATGTAGCTTCAGTCTGCTTTCTCGGTTCAAATCCTGCTTCAGTCTGCTTAATGTCAGGGATTCGAACTCTTCATGGTTAACTGAAACTTAAAACCTTTATGCATTTCCTAAGAACCTGAAGCTGTTCCTCATACTATCTCTGCTCTGCCGAACTCATTATTTGTGATGAACATGATTACACTGATCTGGAACTTTTGCATGGTGCCGACTGCCGAACCACTAAAGCATGCATCTACCCCAGGCCAGTACACTAACCCTGTCTGATGATAAACCTGCAGATTTCTGCGCCGCGGCGTCTCGACCTGCCTGCGGATCCAGCGCCGATCTCGACGATGCACGCGGAGCCTGAACATCCGTCCATGAAGATGTCCACAGGTACGTGGGTCAACACGCGATCTTACCGATTGCTTTCACCCCACCTCTCTCCTTGTCGATCTCCATTGGCATTGCGTTTTCACGGCCGCAAAAGCATGGCGTTCGCCCATGATCCGATCAGGACCCGTCCCTGCACTGCACCCCCGGCTGGCTGTAAAGGACGGCCTGGACGGGGCACGCTTTGCAGAGCTCTAGTGCGGTGGGCACGGCCCAGGCCCCCGGCGGGCGGACCCCCTTGCCCCTTGGTGCATGGGTTCGGGCCAATGGGTCGCTTTGTTTGGGCGTGCTCCTGTCACCGTTAGGGGCCAGATCACGAGAGGAGGGAGCCGAGGAACAAGTCGCCCAGATCTTTGGCCGCGCGCTGTCGCCCAGAACAAACAGGTCGCTGGTGATGGATGGATGGGGGGTGGGCGTATGGTATGGTATGGGCTCCGCCGCGCCGGAAGAGCCGTCGCTGTCGTGCTCCATTTTCACTGCTGCCTGCTGGTCCGTATCGTAACAGAGGATAGATGGGTCACTGGTCAGTGTTCAGGACCAAAGGGGGCAAAGCGAGCGAGCGAGAACGCGCGCTGTGGTGGTGAAGGGATGAGATGTGGCCAATGCCAATGCCATATGGGGTGCAGGGGGCGAGGTAGGCGTGAACAAGGCCGCCTTGCCTCTTTTGGTAATTGGCGGCGTGTGGGGAAGTACCGGGTTCTACTTTTCCTGCGCTAGTGCGGGTGCATGCACACGCCATCATGGTCGTTTGGAGGTACACTCGAGACGAGATTCTGATTTCAAAAGTGGAGATTTCGGGAGAGCCTTGATGTAGCTACGGAGTAGATATTTGTGGGGTCGAATAATTTAAGCGGAAAATACAGCATGATTGTATTCAAAGCCATTAACAAATGAAAAGAGGTAAATCTGGAAGTTACATGATTTATTGAGGAATGGTACAAAAGGTGTCGACATACATGATTTATTAAGGAATGGTACAAGAGGTGTCGACAGGATGGAACAGTGACATAAGGTGATCGACGACAACGTATAGAGGAGAGCTGTTATATACTCAACCGTTTCAATTGTCATTTTAATTATTTTGAGGGTCAAAGTATCTCAAGTTTGACTAATACAACAAAGCGCTATCATTTATCTTTGAGCACCATTAATTTTCTCATTAAATATATTTTCATAGTGCATCTATTCGGTTTCATAAAGTTTTGTGAACCTTTCTATAGTTTTGGTCAAATGGTTTGACTCTCCAAGGCAATTAAAATGACTTACAATTTAGAACGAGTGAGTAGTTGAGAAAGGAGGCAGTACTGTGCAGTGTGGGCAGCCAGGAGGCCGTCTTATCATGGGAACTTGTTAGCATCGATGTTGTGTGCAAGTGCGTTGATTGAGGGCGACGGACGCTAGTTGGCTAGAATGTACTCCTAGCGTCACTAAAACAGCGTAATTTTAATTTCATCTTAAATCAAATTTTTTAGGTTTGACCAAATTTATAGAAAAGAGCATCAACATTTATAACACCACATGTATAATAATAGTATGTTTTGTGTAAACCTAGTCAAACTTATTAACATGGTTTTACTTATGACAAAGCTAGAATGGCAATCTTTTTAATTAGGATCAAAGGTGTATGCTACAAAAAAAAGTGCTACGCTTAGGTGAAAATTGTTAAGGATGTTGCTGATAATCGAAAATACATTCCACTTTGATGATTGTCAAATAAACCAAATCGTCTTCCAAAGTTTTCAGAAAATACCTATCAGTTAAAAGAGAAATATTTTCTTATAGCAGTCAATTCATTATCATTTACTTTGAGTGATGATGTTTTCCTTTACTTGTAGTGGCTGTGGTTTTGGTATCTAGTACCGACCAGTTGAAGTTCATGATTACAGAGTTTGGTGGCTGGGGCTGGTTGCTGAAGCAGCTGGACGGGAGCCAAGCACAGGCCACAGGGCCCACCTGTCGGCCTCCTTTTTCCAGCCAGCCGAACAGGCCGTGGATTATCTGTGAACAGTAAAGTATGAACGAATGTGGTAAGTTACAAGAATCTTTGTAAAGTTTTGGGTTAGTGCTTTGGGTGCAAACGACAACTATATCAACCATCCTCTCAGTGGGCGATGGTCAACAAGCTCTAGTGTCTCTTTGTTTGCCCAAGCCATTTATTTGCTTTGTCTTTACACACAAATGGAAACGGGAGAGTGAAGGTAGAGGAAAGATGAGATGCATATCTCGCCTTCATGCAAATCTATATGTGCACAGCCGCTCCGATCGAGTGTCCAAAGGCATCCGATCCGACCGGAAAAGAGCTCTATTTTTTTTCATGGGACGGCCGGCTACTCCATCTGCTCTACTGTCACGTCATTTTCCACGGCAAATAGCATGGTTTTGAAGAAGAGCACTGACCTCTACCGATGCTAATAACGTGCGTGCCCATGCATTCTCAGTGGGTCCTGATTAGGATAGAAAAATCCTAATATGACGGGATTGATGATCCGATCCTGACATGACTATCGATCACAAAAGCACCGTACCGATATTACAGCTAGTGTATATATGGGCCTACAAAATTCTCTGCGAACAGATAACTAAGCACCGCGGAACAAGGTTGTGTGTGCTACAAACACTAGCTATATGCTCTTGTTTTACCCTAAGCCGAGGGCACGGCACAGTTGTTGCAGCCGATGATTGGCACTTATGCGATCGCAGCTAGCAAACGTACGGGCGATGCGAGCGACGTCCCTTCTCCCCCCCTGCAGGAGCCAGACCTCCATCACATGTGTCTTGTGTGGCCGATCGGACAGCCGACTAGGAATAAGAATAACGTGTGTTGCACAGCAGCCGACGTGTTTTACTGTTCCCCTCCGGTCGAGCTCATCCCTTTGCTCTCTCTCTCATGCGTGTGCGTCCGAAAGGGATCACACACGAATGATCTTCACGGCCTATAGGCAGATCTCTCTCCTTGTCCCTTTATAAAAGGAAGCCTATCCCTGCCGTCTATGATCGCTTTGCTCGGCCGGCTCCTTGATCCCTTCAGATCGCCATTCCGATCGACCTGCGCACGGCGCACCACACTGCTGCTGTTTTCCTCCTCCCCTATCTCCGTCTCATAGTGATCTCCATTCACTCGTCATCACCTAGCTGCTACTACCTAGCTACTAGCTACATCAGGATCTCTAGCGCAGGTTCCTTTCAGTTTCTATGTCTGCAATTTACATGAGCCAGCTCTCCACTGCCCTCCCTCTCATGGAGGGAGATCACCACCAGCAGGATCATCACCACCACCACCACCAAGGCCACTTCCAGGCCTTCACCCTGCCCAAGGATCCCCCAATCCTGTTCCCCTTTGTCATCAGCAGCGGCAGCACCAGCGAGAGCAGCCTGAGCTATGGATCGGCCGATGGCCATCACTTGATGATGAGGCAGCATCAAGCTATGCTGGAACCCCAACATGTGAGTACTACGAGCTAAACTCACGTGCTCAGTCCTCCAATTCTATGTGTAAATTACTTGTTTTTTTTTCTGTTATTAATTTGGGCAGCATGTCTTTTTCTGTCATCAGATGATAGGCGGATCATCAGCTGCGAGCGTCTTCACGACGCCGTTCCCGACCGTGGAGAGCATCCGGGACGACATGATCGAGCCGTCCTCGTTCGATCCATACGATGTGGGGAAGCTGCAGCTCGGCGGGTCACTCGAGACCGCAGGGAGCTGGACGCCGCCGGCCAAGATGAGGATCACGAGGAAGGCGGCCGCCGATCCCGGTGCGGCGAAGAAGCAGCCCAGGAGGAGGGCAGCGCAAGGGTACGAAGACGTGGTGGGCATGAGCGGTGGCCAACATAATCTGGGTGTTATTAGGGTGTGCTCCGACTGCAACACCACCAAGACGCCCTTGTGGAGGAGTGGTCCTTGCGGCCCCAAGGTAGTAGGAAGGAACAACCTTTCATTTCTCTTATTGTTGTTGCCTTTTCGAACTCGTGGAGTCGTGGTCCTTTCACCTCGTACGATTATTAGAGCGCCATGATTTGCAACTGCAAGCACATGACTGAAGCTTGTTTTGCATGGTGCAGTCGCTATGCAACGCGTGTGGAATCAGGCAGAGGAAGGCGCGGCGGGCGATGATGGCCTCCGTCGGTAGCTCAGGGCCACTGCCCACCGACGTCGCCAAGGCAGCCATGGCCACGCCTAGGGACGTCATGGGAGCATCGACACACCCGAAGGCGAAGAAGGAGAAGAGAGTGGACGTGGATCGGTCGCTGCCGTTCAAGAAACGGTGCAAGGGGGTCCAGGACCACACTGCCGTCGCCGCTCCTCCCCCTACCGCGGCTCACAAGGTCACCGTCCAGCCCGCCGCTGAGGTTGCTGGTGACGCTGGCAGAGACCTTGTGGACAGCATTGGGCTCATCAGATGGAACAGGAGTCCAGCTCCACCATCTTCCGCTGCCTCCTGCAGCTTCCAGTCTTCGTCGCCGGGGTTGCCGGTGCAGCAGGACGAGATCACGGACGCCGCCATGTTGCTCATGACGCTGTCATGTGGGCTTGTCCGGAGCTGATGATGATCTACTACTATACCTCTCTACAAGGGCACGATGACCAGCACCGTGTGGTCCTTTTGCAGATTAGCTAGTGCCTTTGACTGTTAGTGTTACCGTCGTCTACCTTACGCGCTGTAGTGTTTTTTTGGCTTCTTGTTCTTGTTGCCAGTGTAACCCGTGTCACTGTTCAAGTCATGTGATCCGTTCGTGTATGAGACAGAGAAGAGATGATAGAGCGAGAAGAGATCACGAGGGAAGTAATAATAAGGCAAAATCGTGACATTACCGTCTAGCTAGAAGTGTAGCTAGGATATAATTGCATGTAGTGTCAGGGTTTCAGTTTTGAGTAGTAGTTTCCCCCCTGTGCTGTGGGCTGTGGCTATAATGTCTCTAGCTGCTAGCTGCATGTATTTTTGTTCTTCAATTCGTTTTGGTTGAGTTTCTTGTACTGGCGCTAAAAATAATAGCAATATGGAGAGAGATCTAAGCATAAGGTGTTTTTACAGTTACTTCTGATAGTTATGTCAGTACATATATGATATGCTTTAAGTTCTGTCAGTCTGGTAACTTTATCACTGGTTTTCATGCAACATACAGCATCTGAGGAAGAGGAACTTTCACTCTCTATTGGCATTTGTATCTTTGTGTTATTAGTATCTTGTTGATCTGCTAAACTTGTTTAGCCTCTACCAGACTAGTACCACTGGGGTGCACAGTGTACTTGTCGGGGGATAAGATAAATGTGGCTTTTGCATTGGGAGATTCAATTAAACCTATTCTCTATAAGTAGATCCCTGGGATGTCCCAGGACTTCCAAATGGAAAACACCTGATGAAGAGAAGGCATTGTAGTTTAAATATCAACATGGATTGGTAAAAAAAAAAATCTGCATTTCAGTTCAAATAAATCTAGGACCTTTAACCTTTAATAAATCTGAACATATGCGTAAGGATTGACACACACAGTAGCTATGCTTTGCTAGTCTAGACTAACCCATACCGCGCAGCCATATACAATATTAATTTGACTCGACAATCAATTCTATGCAACATGAACCATTGGATACACAGAGAGACCATTGTTGATTCACTTCTCTGCTCACAAATACCATCATCAACATCCGACGTGTTTCACTATTTCTATCTCATTTTCTTTCTTTAGTTTTGGATCGATCTAATGAACCGAAAAAGATAAAACTTGCATCCTTACTGACACAACATGCAAAATGGCACTAATTCGCTAGCTATTGTTTCAGAGGAAAGAACAAAATAGGAAAAAGAGAAGAAAAATGACTGAAATGAAACAATTCACAGCTCTTGTGTCATCCTGGAAAACGTGCAAATTGGGTCGCAATTCTAAAAGTATTGTGTATTGAGACCAATGTTTTCAATAGCGGGCTAAGACGTTTAGCGGCAGGGCTGCCGTTACAGGATATAGCCGGCTATAGTCGGATATAGCAGGATAAATGCCATAGCGGGAGCTCTTTTCTAGCAGCTATAGCGGTAGTTTAGCCGGCTATTTAAAACATTGATTGAGACCCATGTTCTGAAATCTCTCCTCCTAATGATGACATCCGTTCCAATGGAATAGCCATGCACCTACTGTACACTATATCTTGAACAACAAAGACTTCATCTCGAACAACAAAGACTTATTAGGCAAAGTTGTTCCTGTGTTGTTCATGCAAGTTTTTCTCCAAAGAGATGTTACTGAATTACTGTGATGGTTTCCCTTTCCTTAGGAAGTTAGGAGTATGGAAAAGAACCAGATGGGAGCCAGTATATATAACCAAAATTAAAGGATGATAAGACTGACGGTCAGACTACCGGTGACCTTCAGGCAATGCTTGATCAATTTGACCATTACTCTTGATTTGGGAGCATTTGTTGGAAAGATCTACTCATTTACTTTAAGATAGGTCTAACGTCACCATCAGATTCCATTGGAGTTGCTCAAAAGAAGTTCATTGAGACCATATATTTGGATCAACGACCATGATCCTTTGGCCCTAGCTAGCTTGTATTTAGTAGAGTCTATTAAGGGGAATTTTAGGATTGGGGTTTGCATTTCAATGTCGTCCTTGGTTTCCATATAAATATACCCTACCTGCCCCCGCATGACCTCTTTCCCTACTTATAGTCATGTGTGTCGGCAAGAATGCCCCCATTTTGTTACAGTCATGACCCCACCTTCATGTATCCGACTCAGTCCTTTGGTTAAGACCCATGAGTTTGTTTATTAATCACTAGCAAGCTAGTTCAAGGTTATTTTTGGCACGACAAAGAACTATATATCAACAATCCAGGGTTGGTGTTCCGGTTGCTATGGTGAAACACTCATGTGGTTATTGTAAACGGACTGCTATCATTGACTCCTCTCAAATCAAAGTTACGTCTCCCTCATTGAAAGATCTGGAATCCCCCTTTCCACTATCAGCTATTCAGCTCCCGTGACATATCTGCTTCCTTTTCTACTACTTAAGTTGGATATTATGTGTGGTGATCTCCTTGGGGCCATCCATTTAAGGCCTTATTCGGTTAGGACCGGATTCAATCCGGGCCAGGAATGATAAATGTAAAAAAAAATGAATCTATAATGAGTATAATAAGACACCCGGATTCATTCCGGTAAGAAAATTTACTCATGATAGATGCACCAAAAGAGCCAGAATCAATCCATTAGTCAAGAGGTGTGGAATCGATCCATGTCTCTTGATGTCTCTTGATGAATCCAGGTCTCTTATTGTACTCATCATAGATTTCTTATTACATCTATCATTCCCAGTCCGGATTGAGTCCGATCCTCCGCCTAAACAAGGTGGCACGCTTGACGCTTTCAGTATGTTGTTCGTCGTCAGTACCATGTTGTGATTTATTCCTATAGCAAACTAGCAAAGCGGCATATTTTCTGTATTTCTGACACGACAAGACGCAATGTTTTAAATAGCCGGCTATAGCTGCTAGAAAAGAGCTTCCGCTATGGTATTTATCCGGCTATATCCCGCTATAGCCGGCTATATCCTGGCTATAGCCGGCTATATCCTGTAATGGCAGACTGCCGCTAAACGTCTTAGCCCGCTATTTCAAACAATGACAAGACGTCAGGACGCACATCCTCTGAAACCTAAGCTAGCCTCTCAAGAGCCGCCTAGCTCCCTGGAAATTTTCAGTGACCCAGAAAAGAAAAGGCACGACATGTACTCTTGCGCCTTCCGCGCGGCCTGTGGTCAGTGGCCACCGGCGTGGCCGCTCGTGGCTCGATCGTCCCGGCCGGCCGATGTCTCCGGATTCCAGACCGGCGACGTGCCGAGCGCCGTGACAATCCATTGCACTGATCTCCCGTTCTTTTCCGGTGAAAATGCTTCGATCTGTTGCCCGTTGGAGCTTCGGTTTTTCGCCGTGGTCTTTTTACGTGGACGGTGGACCTCACCCGCGCGGGCGACCTGGACGCCACGGCGCCGCACGTTCGGAGGCGGACGGGCCACCGCGGCCGCTGTCGTCACCTCCGCACGTCATCGTCGTCGCTGTCGTCGTGTGGAATGATTGCTGACTCCGTGCCGCCGTGCGGGCGATTATACTGTCGGAGGGGATGGCTCCAAATGGTGAGCTGATGGTGAAGGTTTCGGCTAACCTATGGACCGTGGAGAAACACAGCAATGAAATTATCGTCATGTTTGATGACATGATCCATAGGCCGTAGCTCCACAGCTTATCCCTAACAATGATATTCCTGACAAAGTTCAAGAATCACGCACATTTTGCGCTTGACCAAGTTCTAAAAATGACATTATCTCTCAAAGACAAAATATTTGGTTTTGCAAAATAAATGAAGATGATCTATGCATCCACCCCTACCATGAGCTACACGAATAATCTTTCGAGAGGTATATAAGAGCCTTCTTGAAAAGGCATTGTGACAGTCAACCACAAATGAGATACTTAGAGTAGTTTGAGAAAATGAGAGTATGCCTCTAGTTTGAAAATCTTGCCAAATATCCAAATACCAAGAAAAAGAAAGTGAATCATGCTCTCCATCGAATTGTTCTTTTTTAGATAAAGGAAATATCCTAACCTCTAAAACATATCCGGCCATTATTACAAGAAAAAAAAATGCAAACTGTTTTAAGCTAACCCAATTTAGGGTGAACAATTCCTGGTACTAAACTGCCACAAAATAAAGCTCATTTGGCCTCCAATATACACTAAACAATATTAAGTGTGACCCTACAAAATGAGCCTAATTAGAGGCTCGCAAAATTTATTAACCAAGGCTGGCACCCTTAATGTGATCGCCTCGGTTAATATTGATTAATCGTGGCGGTTGTTCTAAAACAAATGCATCAGTTAATCCTTTAACCATGGTGGCCCGCCTAAAAAAATACAGGCTAAAATTGGAGCCCAAATAGCATCTTAGCATCACGCCTTTTCGAGGAAGTAAAAGTATCGATAGAACAGATCGGTATAAATACCAACCTCTCTCTCTCCCTTTGCGGCGGCGCGGAAGCGAGGAGTGGCGACTCACATCCCCTTCCTCCGGTAGAGGCTGCGCTCAAGCACATGGATCCAACAACGGTGAAGTGGATCCATGTGGCAGCGCAGTGGATCCAAGAGGCGGAGTGGGGGATACGGCTGTCGGCGATTTATGCTGACTGGGTTCTCGAGGGGGTGCCCCGAGAGAAGGGTTTAGGGAGAAGTCGTCGAGAATCTAGAGCCGAAGGTGACAAGAGACGGTTTAGACAGGTTCGGGTCGCCGGAGCGTAAAACCCTACGTCCTGTATATTGTATCTTGTATTGATGAGATGTTTTGAGGGGGGGTCCCTACCTCGCCTTATATAGTCCGGGAGGTAGGGTTACATGGAAACCGTATAGGACTAGGAGACTTTTACAAGTTTATCTCTAATTCCTTAATACAGTATATCTAAACCGACTAGGACTAATCCTTGTCTTGTACGTCAAGTCTTGTTCATGGGCCGGCCCATAGGATGGGCCACCAGGGTTGTTTAGTCCGTCAGGACTCTACACCCACAAGCCCCCGAGCACCTTATCTCCTGAAGAACAGCCTTGTTGAAAATACAGAGTTCTTTGAGGTCCTCCTGAGTTCTTTTGAGACCCGCCAGGGTTCTTTGAAACCTCCAGGGTTCTTTGAGACCACCAGGGTTCTTTGAGACCGCCAGGGTTCTTTGACCTTGGAAGTTGCAACCATGCTGTTCAATAGGTAATGATGTGCTCATAAATCTTCTCGAAGTTCGGATTGGTGCGCACCGATTAGGTGCGCCCAATTGGGCAGCCCCCGAGCCTCGTTTATCTTTGAAGAAGAAATTCGAGGCTCTTTCGAAGTCCGAACCAAAAGAGAATCAATTTCCGAAGAAACCCGAAGTCTTGTAGAATTCTTCAAAATCTTTCAGAAAAATATTTCCTGAAAATATATCCGCAGCCCCCGAGCCTAAATTTGAACGAATTCAAATATAGGATCAAGAAAGGACCAAAATTGAAAATTACCGAAGTAACCGCTTCGAAAAGCCCATATAAACCGCCCGCGACCCCTCGGATCCGTACGCTTTCGCGAAACAGATCTAGGGTTTGCCACAACCGCAGTTCGCGCAATCCAGAGACCACGCTCAAGCATCCACCACCTCCCTCATTCTTAAAGCCAATCCCACCAAATCTCAAAAGATTCCAATGGCCGGTGGTGAAGGCTCCAGCCGCGGCAAAGGCTCGAAGAAGAAGGCGGAGGCGATGAAGCAGGTCGTTACGACCGAGGAGGTCGCACCCGCAGGGGGGACGACTGTTGTTGAAGATCCCATCAGTGACTGGCCGACCAGTAACCTGACGGAGAGGCACATTAAGGCCCTGGAAGCAGACGGATTCTTGCCCGCGCAGCAGATCAGCCAATGGAGAAGCGCGCACAGGCACGAATACCCTTCCGAGGAAACCGAGGAAATCACGGTATGGAAGCCCTTTTATGAAGTTGGATTTGGGATGCCCACTTGTGATTTCTTCCGCCGTGTCCTCCAGTTCTATGGGATTGAACTTTGTCATTTGAATCCCAATTCCATTCTGAATCTGTCCATCTTTATTCATCTCTGTGAAGCCTTCCTAGGGATAGACCCCCATTTCGCCCTTTTCCGCCATCTCTTTAGGGTTAAGACCTCTAGCGGTCCACTGCAAGTGGTAGGCAAGGTCGTAATCCAGTTTCGCCAGGGCATGAGGCCAGTATACTTGGATTACACCACCAAGGAAAGCCTCAAGGACTGGCAAAAGGAGTGGTTTTATGCCTGGAACCACCAGCCACAGTTGCAAAGCCGGTCAGGGAATCCACCAGTGATGAGGTTGAACTGGAATGAAACAGTCAGGGTGGACCAAGCTATGCAAATTCCTGAGTTGCTGGCCATGATCAGAGACTTAAAAGCACAAGGCCTGACAGGAGCCATGGTCTTCCGGTCATTCCTGCTGAGGAGGATTCAGCCCTGCAGACAACGCTGCAACCCAGGGTACAAGTACTCTGGGAACACGGACCCCTCAAGGAATGCCTCCGGGAGCTTGTCAGAGAAGAGAGTGAGCCAACTCTTGAAGAAATTCCTGGTGATCACTGATGAACAATTTCCAGATGTACCGGAAATTTCCGCAATAACCATGACACCTGAGGTAAATTCCTTAGCTGAATACATTGCTGCAGTGTTGATAATGTATGTTGAACTAACATTATGTTTATCACAGTATGAAGCTCGGCGCACACTCTATGTGAGTCTGCCTCCTCTGGACCCTACCAACACTGAAGAAGCAGCCGTGCTAGCACGCTGTGTGGATCCCAAGGTAAGGGAACAAGGTCGCCCAAGCAAGCCAACCCCAATTGAAGAGCCTGATGAGCCAACAATTAAAATTGAACCACAGGACCCAGAAGAGGCCCAAGCCAAGGCAGGAGCGACCTCCAGGGGAGGAGAAAGGTCCAAGAGACCGGCGCCGACTGAAGCTCAAGCACCAGTGCCAAAAAGAGCGCGCACCATGCCCAAGCCCCGTGCCAGATCAATTCCAGAAGGGAGGGCAAAGGTATCCCCACAACCCAGGGCAACAGCATCATCAGTGGGGATAGCCATTGGAGAGATAGGAACCAGCATGCCGCAGCAAAGCAGTTCTGCGCGGCGTGTCTTGTCAGATGAAGAAATCCTTCATGAGATCCTCAACCCTGCCTCCGTGCCGTTCGAAGGAACAACGCCGATTCTTGAAGAACCCTGTCCGGCAGGGCCTTCAACGGCGGGGCAGGAGGCAGAGGAGGAGTTCACCTTGGGGGAGCCAGAGATCCCCATGCGGCCCTCCACCATGTAAGTATTTCATTAAGGAGTGTTGAATGTACCATTGTAATATACCAATGTGACTAACAAACTTCATGATTCCAGTGTTGAAGAAGCTTCAACAACAACCCGGGTAGAATCCGTGGTTGATCATATGGCAGTAGAACCAGAAGCCTCAGTGCCGGAAGAACCCAGGGTTGTTCCAGAAACAACCCTGCCAGAAGTCCAGGCGGCTCTGCCAGCAGACCTGCCAGCACCAGCAGAAGCCCAAGTCGAGGACACAGTCGCTGAAGTGCTGGCAGAGCTGGAACAATTGGTCACGGCGGCAGTAGTTGAAGAATCCGAGCAAGAACGCCGTGATCAGTCCTCTGCTCAGCCCCCGAGCATTACGGTGACAACTCAAGCCGGGGCAGAAGCAGAGTGCTCAAGGGGGAAGCGAACCGAAGAAACAACCCCAGAGCAAGGCATTGAAGAAATCCCCAGGGTACCTCAGAGTACCGGAGCTGAAGAGGAGGGAAGGAGCTTCCGCATCGGGAGCTTCGACCCAGTGTTCAATCCCAACCCGCAGACGTTTGAATACATTTTGGACGCGGAGGAGGACGAACATCACATTGACAGGGGATTATACCACGCCGAGAGGGCGGTAGCTTACTTCAAGGTTAGTAAAACAACCCTGGTCTTGTAGTATTGGTGAAGAATGTGTATAATCAACTCTGTTGTAGGCTATGGGCGAGGCATCAAGGAAGAAGACGGAATATCTGCACAACATTTCCTTGATGCACGCCAAGGCGGACCGTCTCCACAAGGAGCTGGAGCGTGAGCGCGAAGATCGCAAGCTCCAGGAGGCGGAAGATGCCAACACGATCCGTACTCTTCATCTGCGCACCAAGGAATTGGCCGCAGAGAAGGAGGACGTGAAGAAAAAGCTTGCAGCGGCAAAGTCTGAGCTCAAAGGTACTCTGTCGCCACCAAAATCTTGTAGTAATTTATCCTTTGCCTGTTCCAATAACAACTCTGACTTTTGTCTTGTGTTCGCAGGGGCACAACAACAACTGGCAGCAGCCCAGAGCAAGATGACGGATTGGTCCAATGTGGCCAACCGCTATGAAGACGCGCTGAAGACCCTCACTACGGACCATGAAGGCGTGAAAGAACAACTCCGAGTAGCGGTCCAGCAGCGCAAGGATGCCGATGAACAACTAGTTCAAATCCTCGAGCAGCAGAAACAGCTTGCCAAGAACCTGGAGGGTGCTCAGGAGGAGAACAATCGGTTATCCAGAGATCTCGTCCAAGCACAGAAGCATCTATCAGACAAGAAGGTGCTGGACGAGAAGCTCGAACAGGCGGCCAAGAGGATGTCTGAGCTTGAAGAGGAGCTGCGGACGATGAAGAAGTCGGACGACGACCTGGCAGAAGCCATGAACCGGATCGCGCAGCTTGAGAAGGCAGCGAATCCGGTGGTGAGAGCCTTGGTGCCTGAAGACCCTTCAACGCCGCAGACATTCTTGGAGCGCCTGAAGGCTATGCCAAGACAGCTGAAAGCCTACATCAAGAGATCTTCGAAGGCTTGTCTTGTGCATGTCCTTGCGGTAGTGAAGTCCAGGTACCCGGAGGTAGACATAGGTACATTAGTTCAGGGCGCAGCGCCAGACTGTACGGAGTCTACCTTTAGGGGCCTGAAGCAAGAGGCTGAGCCGGTTGCAGAAGCAATCGCGCAGAGCCTTAGGCTGTAGATAAAAACAGATGTTATTGTAATATAAGTACAATGTCATGTAATATATCTTTGTTGCCATGTTATGAAGTGAAACCAAGAAGTTCTGTGAACTCCTGGGTTGTCTCTGTGTTAAGAACCAGGACTTAGTCAAAATGTACACGGAGTAGATTTTAACTTGAAAAACAACCCTGTTAAGGACCCAAAGGAACCCAGGGAGATTTCGTATAGCATTAGCTATCTTATAAATGTACCCTAGAAGAATACTTGGGAACTAACTGTATATGGTCTGCCGAAGCAAGAACCCAGTAAGACCCACGGAGCGGCAGCGTTAAGCTGAAAATTATCACAGAGTAGTGCAATAGGAGGAACAAATCCGTTCTTGGCCCCGAAGGAGCCCGGAGAGACCTCAATTTTGCAGGAGGAACAGATCCGTTCGTGGCCCCGAAGGAACCCGGAGAGACCTCATTGTTATAAGCTCCGAAAAAGAAACTGTCCGAGTCTAAAAAGAACACGGAAGTGTAAAATAATGTCACGAAGACAAATGAACAACCCTGTAAAGGGAACTTTATTAAGATATATCGCGTTGCCAAGACAACGGTACAAGAGAACATGTATTGCCGAAGCAAGTAGTTCATATATTGCCGGAGCAATGTTTACAAAAGAACCCAAAACGCCGGAGCGATGAGTTCCTGTGGTGCCGAAGCACTGCAGAAGTGAAGGAGCTACGCGTAGAATTTGCGCAGGTGCTCTATATTCCAAGGATTTGGTAAATCCAAACCATCTTCTGTTTGAAGCCTGTAGGTGCCGGGTTTGAGTACCTTGGAAACGATAAACGGACCATCCCAGGGTGAAGTGAGCTTGGAGTGACCAGCTGTGTTCTGGATGCGGCGTAGCACCAGTTCTCCGATCTGGAATGACCTTGTCTTCACATTTTTGTCATGGAATCTTCGAATCCCCTGAAGGTATGCGGCGTTGTGTAACAAGGCTGCGAGTCGCGCTTCTTCGGCCGTATCGACTTCCAGCATTCGTTGTTCATCTGCCATGGCTTCTTGGAACTCCTCAACGCGAGGAGCACCGTGCATGACGTCAACGGGTAGAACGGCCTCTGATCCATATACCAGAAAGAAGGGAGATTGCCCTGTAGCTTTACTTGGTTGAGATCGTAGGCCCCAGACAACTGGAAAGAGTTCTTTCATCCACCGGCCTTCTGCTTTCTTCAGGGTTCGTTCCATGCGGGCTTTGAGTCCGTCGAGGAGCATGCCATTGGCTCTTTCAACTTGTCCATTGGCACGAGGATGAGCAACCGAAGCATAAGATACTTCGATGCTGCGGTCTTCACAGTAATCCCAAAACTTGTTGCCTGTGAAGGTGGTACCCAAATCTGTGATGATTTGGTGTGGTATCCCGAAGCAAAGAAACAATTCTTGGAGAAATTGGACTGCTTTCTCAGAGGTTGGCTTGACAACCGGAAAGACTTCTATCCACTTTGTAAACTTGTCAATTGCAACAAAGCAATATTCGAATCCACCAGGCGCCCGGGGTAGTTTCCCAATCATATCAAGCCCCCAGCATGCGAATGGCCATGACGGAGGTATCAATTTGATCTTATGAGCAGGCTGATGCGAGTGATGAGCGAAGTATTGACAACCCTTGCAGTGACGAACAATTTCCTCAGCGTCATGTAGAGCTGTAGGCCAATAGAACCCAACACGGAAGGCTTTGCCTACAATGGTGCGGGAAGCTGCATGATTGCCACATTCTCCTGCATGTATCTCCTCCAAGATGTTGACTCCTTCTTGCTGTGAGACGCATTTCATCAATGCGCCAGAGCGCGCACCACGTCGGTACAGTGTATCGCCGATTATGACATAGGACTTGCTACGGCGGATAATTTGCTGAGCTTCTGCCTTCTCGGCAGGGAGTTTGTTGTGCAAGATGTAGTCTATAATCGGAGCACTCCAAGTGGCGTCGATGAGCATAACCTCGGGAGCTGAGGCTGTAGCATTAGGAGTTGCGGCTGCAGATATTGATGGTTTAGAGAGTTCGTTGACGAACACCCCGCTAGGAACCTCTGCTCTGGAAGAACCCAGCTTTGATAGTACGTCTGCAGCGACGTTGTAATCTCGCTCGACATGATGGAATTCGATGCCGAGGAAGTGTTTTTCCAGTTTCCGGACTTCTTCACAGTATGCGTCCATGTCTTCATGGTTGCGATTCCAGTCCTTATTGACTTGTTTGATGACCAACAGTGAGTCCCCATATACCAGCAGGCGCTTGATACTGAGAGTAATGGCCATCTTCATGCCGTGAAGAAGTGCTTCGTATTCTGCAGCGTTGTTGGTAACAGCGAACTGAATCTGCAGAACGTACTTGAGTTGATCCCCTCGAGGTGAGATCAACAGAACTCCAGCGCCTCCGCCTTCCAGCTTGACTGACCCGTCGAAGTACATGATCCAATGCTCAGGCTTGGCAGTAGGGACTGGGAGATTGTGCTCGGTCCATTCTGATATGAAATCAGTAAGGACTTGAGACTTCATGGCCGTGCGAGAACGGAACTCAATGCTGTATGTTCCGAGTTCGACAGCCCACTTGGCGATACGCCCTGTAGCGTCTTGATTATGGAGAATCTCGCCAATAGGATATCCAGTAACCACAATGATCTTGTAGGTGTCGAAGTAATGCCGCAACTTTCTGGATGTCATTAAGACAGCATATAGAATTTTTTGAACTTGAGGGTACCTGGACTTGGAGTCCGAGAGGACTTCACTCACAAAGTACACAGGCCGCTGAATCTTCTGGAGATGGCCTTCCTCGTCGCGTTCAACAACAATGGCGGCGCTGACGACATTGGTGGTTGCTGTAATATAGAGCAAGAGATCTTCGCCCGGGAGCGGTGCAGTGAGCACAGGAGGCGTAGTCAGGAATAGCTTGAGCTTGTCGAAGGCACCCTGAGCTTCCTGAGTCCACTGGAATCTGTCTTGCTTCTTGAGTAGTTTGAAGAACTCAGTGCCGCGTTCCCCCAGTTTGGAGATGAAGCGGTTGAGTGCAGCCATGCAGCCCGTAAGCTTCATGACATCCTTGACGGTGGTGGGCGGCTGCATGTTCATGATAGTTGCTATCTTCTCTGGATTTGCTTCGATGCCGCGCTTACTGATAATGAACCCGAGGAGCTTTCCGGATGGAACACCGAAAACGCATTTGGTGGGGTTAAGCTTCCACTGCCATCTGCGTAAGTTGACAAATGTCTCGGTGAGATCTGCGATGAGGTCCTCGGGATTTCTTGTCTTGACTACCACATCATCAACATAGGCTTCAACGTTCCGGTGAAGTTGTTCTTGAAGACAACCCTGTATTGCCCGTTGGTATGTGGCACCTGCATTTTTCAAGCCAAAAGGCATTGTTGTATAACAGTATGCACCAAATGGCGTGATGAACGAAGTTTTAATCTGATCCTCTTCTTTTAGTGATATCTGATGATACCCTGAGTAACAATCGAGGAAACAGAGTAGTGTGCACCCGGCGGTGCTGTCGATGACTTGGTCGATGCGAGGAAGCCCAAAGGGATCCTTCTTGCAGTGCTTGTTGAGATCAGTATAATCAACGCACATTCTCCATTCATTTGAATTCTTTTTCCTTACAAGAACCGGGTTGGCTAGCCAATCCGGGTAGAAGACTTCTTTAATGAAGCCGGCTGCTAATAACTTAGCTAGTTCTTTCTTGATGGCTTCCCGACGCTCTGTGGCGAATCTTCGGAGACGCTGCTTCTTGGGCTTCGCGCTCTCGTTGAGGTCCAGCTTGTGCTCGATCAACTCTCTGGGTACTCCAGGCATGTCGGAGGGCTTTGTAGCAAAGATGTCCGCCTGGGCTCGCAGGAAGTCGACGAGCGCGCTTTCCTATGCAGGAGTGAGGTTGGAGCCAATCACTGCTGTCTTGGAGGGATCTCCTGTTTGGAGGTCGATCGTCTTTGTGGCGATCTTCTCCGCAGGCTTGATAGCCCGTGTCTTCTTCTGCGTCGGGGCGTCATCGTCTTCTGCAATGACAGCTGCAGCCGGGGGTTGGAGTTCCTGGCGATCGATGGTGGATGCGGCTCTGACGGCATGCTCCACTGCTTCTTTGTCGCAGAGGTAGGAGCGCTTGATGTCGCCGCGGAGGGAGAGGACGCCATGAGGTCCTGGCATCTTCAGCACCAGGTAGGTGTAGTGGGGGATGGCCATGAACTTGGCCAATGCAGGTCGCCCGAGGATGGCGTGGTAGGAGGTCTCGAAGTCTGCAACTTCGAACTTAATGAACTCTGTACGGTAGTTTGATGACGTACCGTACGTGACGGGCAAGGTGATTTGCCCGAGGGGGATGGCGGCCTTCCCAGGCACGATGCCGTAGAAAGGAGTGTCCGCCGGCTGCAGCGTGCTCATGTCGAGGCCCATGGACTTCAATGTCTTGGCGAAGATGAGGTTGAGCCCACTGCCACCGTCGATCAGGACCTTGGTGAGCCTGCTGTTTGCGACCACGGTCTCGAGGACGAGGGGATATCGTCCAGGAGAGGTGATTTCGGCCCATTGATCCTCTCGGGAGAAGGTGATGGTGGTGTCGGACCACCGTAGCGGTGTAACCACCGCTGGTTCTGCTGCGTAGGCCTCGCGCCTTGCGTTCTTGCGGTTGCGCGAGGTGTCACTAACTGCCATGCCTCCGAAGATGACGTTGACAGTGTTGTTGATGTCTGGGAAACCACTGTCTCCCTTGTCGTGGTCGTCGGCTCCGTCACCAGCCGACTTCTGCTTCTTGTTGGGGGTGCTGAATGTCTCCCGAAGGAGCACGCACTCGCCCATGGTGTGCTTGCTGTCGGTGTGGTAAGGGCAGCGCTTCTTGAGAAGTTTGTTGAACTCCTCTCTTCGTTGCTGCGCGGATTTGGCGGAGCGGACGGTTTGGATGGTTGCGACCGTGTTGTGTGGTCGCTTCCGTGGGTTGTTGCCGTTGCGCTGGAAGGAGTCGCGCGGTTGATCCCTGTTGTCGTCCTGGTTCTTGCGCCCAGGGTTGTTGGGTCTCTTGCCGTAGCGCTCCCGTTCTTGATCATCGGTGTCCATCCAATTGGACACCAGTGCGCGGAATTCCTCGAGGTCGCGAGGACGGTTGTGACCGAAGTCACGGAAGAGGGTGCGATCCGTCATCCCTTCTTGAAAGTAGTCTATGACTTCGGAGTCGGGGATGGGAACGCAGGATGCCTTGATGGCGAAGAATCGCCTGTTGTAGTCGCGCAGGGACTCCTCTGGCTTCTGTTTGCACGCGCGGAGTTCATACTTGCTACCGGGGCGCTCGAAAGAACCCTGGTAGTTGGAGACGAAAGCCTTTTTCAGCGCGTGCCAGCTGTCGATGGAGTCTGGAGGGAGGGACTCAAGCCAGGTAAGAGGACCCTGCTCCATCGCAACTGGGAAGTAGAGCATCTTGGAAATGTCGTCGCCCCCTGATGCTTCGATTGCAGAAGAATATCTGCGCAGCCAGATGTTTGGATCTTGCTTCCCGTCGAAGTTGGTGATGCCTGGCGGCTTGAACTTCCGCGGGAAGGAGCTGATGCGGATGGCGCGTGTGTAGCATGGCAGAGCATCGGGATTGGGGACGCTGCATCTTCCTGCTGAATCCGCAACGTGAGAGGTAGCTCTCCCCTCTCTTATCCGGATGATGTCGTTGCGGGCGTCGTTGGGTGTGTTTTGAGAGCGAGCTGGACGGGGTTCTCCGCGACGCTGTGACCTGGGAGGTTCCTCGCGAGGATGGCGGGGTTCTTCGCGAGGCCTTTTCTTGTCCTTATGTTGGCCTGCGGAGCTGCCGTAGTGGCTGCTCTGACGCTTGGCCGATGGTGCTTGCTGGCGCGAAGAACTCCTGCTCTTGGATGAGGAGTGGCCTCCATCCAGGCGATCGACCATGACCGCTGCGGCTTCGAGGCGAGCCTTAGCGAGGTTGATCTCAGGGGTTGTTTGGAACCCCTCGAAGACGCTGACCCCGAACAAGATGTTGGCCACGGGGGAGTTGAAGATCTCCTGCTTGTCGAACTCAGGATTGAGGTTCTTCTTCTTGATGAAGCGACGTCGCAGGGCGCGGTTGCGATTGCGCTCGATGCGGAGCTCTCGGTCCGCGTCGGTCTCTCCTTCCTCCGTTGGTGCGTCGTCGGAGACGACTTCTTCATCACTGTGCTCACTAAGGAGCACGCAGGACTGACGACCGGGGTTGTTAGGCCCGGTTCTTTTGTTACCCTTGGTAACAAGTAGCTCTCTGCCTTCTTGGAAAGGAAGCAGAGGTTGGATGTCTCGTACCGTGAAGGGTACGTTTGCTTCAGACAGAGCTGCCTCGGGATCCATGTCAGGCCAATGGACGATAACCCCCGAGGGAGTTGTGGTCATGACCAGATCCGAGGTTGCTCCGCGGTGTTGGAGCATCTTTTTCTTCAGTTGCTTCTGGTGGACCGCGGCTGAATTTGTTAACCCGAAGGGAAACTGGGATGCCCGTGATCCACGTGGCGAAGTCTTCGTCTCGCGGGAGTTGGAACCAGGGTTCCTGGGTACCCGCGGGGTTGCTGTCACGGTCCTGATTGTAGAACCCTGGCGAGACTCGGAAGTGATCCGGAGTCCGCCGGGGAGTCGCGGACACGTGTCTTGATCCTGCCCCTTGGTAGGGGCTGAGTTGTCGTGGTCGGCCCGGGATTGGATCTGCTTCGGGCGCCACGTACTCCTCCGAGTAGGATACGATCCAAGGATCGTGTCGGAATTTGGAGATTTCCGAGATCCTTGCGGAGTGTGTTGCACGCGTGGCGAAGCTGGTGCAGCCGCCTCGCCGCGCAGGTGGTGCTGGAGTTCGCCTTCCTGGTTTGCAATGCAAAGCCAGGAGCCGAAGATGAAGGAGGCGCCTGCCTCGAACTTGGTGACGATGGAGGCGCTGAAGGTGGCCATCGACTCTTTACTTGAAATCTCGACAAGAGTATCCCCACGGACGGCGCCAAAGTGTCGGCGATTTATGCTGACTGGGTTCTCGAGGGGGTGCCTCGAGAGAAGGGTTTAGGGAGAAGTCGTCGAGAATCTAGAGCCGAAGGTGACAAGAGACGGTTTAGACAGGTTCGGGTCGCCGGAGCGTAAAACCCTACGTCCTGTATATTGTATCTTGTATTGATGAGATGTTTTGAGGGGGGGTCCCTACCTCGCCTTATATAGTCCGGGAGGTAGGGTTACATGGAAACCGTATAGGACTAGGAGACTTTTACAAGTTTATCTCTAATTCCTTAATACAGTATATCTAAACCGACTAGGACTAATCCTTGTCTTGTACGTCAAGTCTTGTTCATGGGCCGGCCCATAGGATGGGCCACCAGGGTTGTTTAGTCCGTCAGGACTCTACACCCACAACGGCGGAGGAGCGGGAGCCCGGATCGGTACGTGGCGGCACAGCTCGCCCCTCCGGCTGCAGCGCATGGAGGCGGGCACGGCCAAGGGGTCCCGGCCGAGGTGGCAATGACGGCGTGCCCTGTGTTTTTATTTTCTCTTACTACCACAAAACCGTCTCGGAAAAGGTCCCATTAACTTTGACCTTGGCTTTGAGGTGGTTGAGATGTCCATTTGTGTTAATCGATTTTGCCCACCTCCAAATTTTTTTTTATATAGTAGTGATAGCGTCCCAGTCTTCCTCCTTTTGGAGCATGGGCCAGAACGTAATCCAGTGTGTAGTCATCAAAAGAATATGTAGACAAGTTTATTTGTTTACTTTGCAAAACAATACCATTTCTGCCAAGCCAAATAGCCCAACCAATAGCAACAACACCTATTAAAATTAGATTCTTTGGTGAGAGCATCATTGATCTTGGCCTGACCAAGGAGAAAGATCTTTCAAAGTATTGAAATTGGAGTTGGGGTTGTAGTTGTTACCTCTATGATAACGGGGTCGTGGCTAATTCCACCCCTAGCTTGGTTGTTGACGACGATACCAGTCGAAGTTGATGTCATTGTTAGTCATGAATGCGACATCTTCGCGAGTCCCGAGGCAGTCATTCCCGAGATGTCCATTGGCATAGCTTAACATTATCTCCAAGTTACTCATTGGCGCAACACAAGACTTTAGAAAATAACATCAACAGACAATCATGGTATAATAAAGCTTACTAAAATATTATAACGGTGACTAGACATTTATCTATAAGCTCACAGATATACCATTGTAGCATTTCAATCAGGAGTATACCAGGTTATCGTAATTTATTTTTATCCCATGGGAACAATTTTAAACTATAAAACTCTCATCTACATAACTAATTATCCAATTCATAGGTCATAGCCAGCTTCATTATAATAGGGGTGAGTTGTAACGAGATAAGGATAATCATGATAATCAATATGTAGTGATAAGATATAAAATAAAAGATATAAAAGATAAAATATAAATGACAAAGCCACCTCATAAAAGAATAAACTAGAATCTAAGATTATCATCAGAGGAAGTATAAAAGAATGTCCTTAGAACATATCAATATTAGTAAAGGTAAAGTCAATCATATGATCAAACTAGAGTTTAAGATCTTATCATAAATTGAGAATATACAGTCCAACTCATTGGACCAAGTATCTATAAACCTCATATTCTAAAGTCTAGCAGGAAGGATTACACAAAACTTAATAATAAGCTGGACAAACAAGTCTGTTACACCTATTTGCCTACACCAAAGATCTGGTAGAAAATGGATATATCTGAAGGAATTCTTATATTCAAGCACCATGCCTGCATACCGGATAGTTGTTCTAATCCCACCAGTGACTCACACCCTACAGATGGTCAAGTTAAGGAATAGAATCAAGCATAAAGCATTCTAGAGCATTAAAATAGCATAGATGGCTGATCTAAACACAGAGTAGATATGACCCATGAAAGCATAAGATCTGAAAAAGGTACCATAAATATAGCACAAACTTAATATAACAACTCTGAAGAAGTGATAAAGATCTGACAAAAAGGATACAAAGTCATTAACCAAGAATGATGAAGATCTTGACAAACAACTTGATTGAGATGTGAACTAGACTTGGCTCCTCTAATCCTAGATCTAGAATTACAATGAGAACTAGAGACTGGCTTGTCTGATCCCAACCGTGTGGATGTGGAATGAATGAATAAGGGGGGGTCTGCCTCTGCTTATATAGATCTCGAAGGCAGAAACTTAGGCCAATGTCCGATGAGAAAATTCTATATAGCTCAGGCCGAAGTCCCAAAAGCTATTGGATGTGAAGTCATCACAGTAGTTCAATTTGTGGGGGTGGTTATCAAATGTGGTGACGGTCCCAAAAAAGAGTGGGAAGTGGAGAATGTGCATCGACTTCACCATTGTAGGCGCTCTTCACTTCCACCGCTAGTAGTGCCTTCGGCTCCCTCCTTAGGGGTGGGAGAAGCCTTACACTCCGCTCCTTATCCATCACTAGTAGGGGATTCGATAGAGGCCCCAAGCTTAGTAACAACACCTTCGGATCGCCTAGGTTGCCGAGCAGCAAGACGGGCCTTAAACACCAAAGCAATCACTTCTTGGAGACACTCTTTATTCTGGAAAATAACAAACGCAGGGGGGAAGAACTCCAAAATGAAAAGTATGCCCAAGAAGGTGTGAATTACTGTCGACGGGTGGCACACGGGGTGCCTCACGTCAGCGAGTGTCGATCATAGAACACACACGTCATGGTGGAGAATGGTTCAAGGGGCGCAAGACAAGGAGTTTATAGTGGTTCGGGAGAAATCCCTACGTCCAGTTGTGTTGTCTCGTGTTTGTATTGCTCTCTTGGCGGCGAATTACAACGAAGGCTGGTTCAAGCCTTGGGTGTATGATGCGTGTAGGGGATTAAGTGTTCCAGGGATCGAAAGTCTTCAGAATCAAAATCTCCCCCTCGCAGGAGGGAGCCCTCCCCTTTTATAAGTGAAGGGGAGGAGCTCACACAATTGCTTTTTGTGAATCTACCCCTGAAGACTGGCGCCTCCGGTGGTTGCTTGTTGTTGGCTTGAAGCATCCTGGCGACCCCCTCTCTGGCCGCCACGTGTCTCTGGCTTGCCCCCAAGCAGCTTCCCGGTAGCTTCCTTCTTGACCGCTAGTGCTATGGAGCGCATGCAACTACCTTTTCCCCTGGCGCAGGGCTGCAGGTCAGCTTTTCCTGGTGGCGGGCCTGTACGTGTTGTTGGGTGATAGTAGGGAGAAAGCGTAGGTCGCACGCTTCCTCCCCTCGTGAGTTTGGCCTGGCCTCGGGATCATCCCCGAGGCCCTTTTTCGTTTCTATTCCTTATGCCGGGTCGGGCGGCTCAGGAGTCTTCTCGTGAGGCCAGACCCATCGGTCTGGCGAACCGGGGGGCGGGCGAGACGGAAGTCTTCGACCCCGTCGTCCTCTGAATGTTCAGGGGGTCGAGCGGGACGGAAGTCCCTAACCCCTGCGTCCCCTAATCGTTTAGGGGGTCGGGTGTGACGGAGGCATCCGACCTACAGTGGACCGGGTCGCTTCCGTCCGGTGTCCGGCATTCTCACTATTCGCTCACCGTTAGCAGGCGTCGTACCGGTGGGGCCCCTGATCCATGACCCCCACAACTACCTTCTCAGCAACCCAGCATGCCTCATCTTGAGCCAGAGATGATCCATGAGCCTTGAAAAATGTTTGCATAAAATTGTTGGTAGTGGCCTTCGCAAGACTAGGCAAATGAGCTGGTTGCATTAGATCAGTCAAGGGCCACTCGTAACCAACCTCCTTCACTACCCGAAGTTCTGCATGGGTAAAGCTCCTTGATGCATCCCCAAAAGGACCAAGAAGGCCAAATCTGGATGAGAGAGCTCGTGTGCATCCTTCGCATTAAGTTCGCCCAAAATATGACCGCAACTTTCAAGAACCTCGAGGCTCACCTCCAACCGGTCATAAAAGCAATCAATAGTGCAGTTGTACAAATCGATGAAGGGAGGAGGAATGCCGAAGGGCATGAAGACGTGAGCCATAGAGTCTCGAACAACCGAAGCCCTAGCCATATGCGAAGCTTGATATTGATCGTAAACATCATTCATCTCTTCATAGCTCATCTTGTGACCCTCTAGGTCCTTCTTAATATTCTCATTTTCCTTCGCAAAGGTCTCCAGTTGAGGATCGAGTCACCGCTCCACTTCGAGTTGAGGATTAGAAGAGCCAAGTCTGAATCTGTCTGCAAATGGGGGGGGATGGTACCCTCGCTTATATAGGCCTCTGAGGTTGGTTCGTCTGGGGGGTCCTAAGTATGGTAGTTAGCAAAACCAACATAAGGAACCACCATTCAACCAGCTCGCCAAAATGGGGCTCCAACCGTCTTAGTGGTGGGCCGACCGTCATAAGGGTGGGCTTTGATGCAGGCTCATTCGTTTCTATGTTGATGGTAGCATCTATTGGACTTGTTTTGTGGGACTTCCATCAAATTTAGGCATTTCCAAAATGGAGTATTCTTTATTATTTTCCTTCCCTTTTTTCTAAATTATCACTCTAAGCTTATGAAATTTCACAAAGATAAAATACAAGTGGAACCAAGTCATACTAAGCAAATTATGATAGTAAAGTAGTATCTTTCTTGAGATGTTGATTGGAATATTTGGCACTTATGGACCGTCAACATCGGTTACTCATTGTAGCCCAAGAAGTTTCTTCACCTCCTTAAATTACTTTGGGGTCTCCTTCCCGAGAATGAAGTTAGCCAGTCTCTCAGTGTGATCGCCCTCAACCATGTCAGCTTTCAAGATGAAGCTCTTGATGAATTTCAGCATCAGAATTGTGCTAGAATCACCAACCATCTAGTATTGTGCATCCTTATTTTGTAATGGACAGTTGGCCTAGGTTATACGCATTCATATTGTGCATCCTTATTTTTGCTCCTTTACGGTTTTTTCGTTGTGCCACATTCCACGGTCAACTTGTGTGATCATTGTTGGTGACGAAGTCCATTCCACGGTCATCTTCCACCCAACACTGGTATCTTGCCATACTTTAAGATTGCACGATGACCATGTAGGTTTGACACGAATGATTTCAAATCGTATTATCAAACCTAGTCGTAAGATGATTAGTCGTGATTAGTAATTGATCTGGTCGATTAGTCGAAACTATTCTGTCCTAGTCGGAGGTCTAATCGTTCTGTATATTTCATGACCAATATACTAGTCGGTTCTAGATGAAAGCATGGTGGCGGCAGTAGATGTGCAGGTGGCCATCGCCTGTTGGTATGGTGGCGGCAACAAATGTGCAGGTGGTGGCGATGGCGGCTGTGCAGGATGCGGAAGGCGATGGATGTGACCGCTGGCCCCGAGGTCGGTGCCTACAGGTGGTGGCGGCAACGGATGTGCCGGTGGTGGCGACGGTGGATGTCCCCAGCGGCCTCAAGGTGGATGACTCACGGTGAGGAGCACACACATGCATGCGACAACCTCTCACGGTTCCCCTTTTTCAGCATAGCCTCTCATGGTTCCAAGGCCATCTCCTCTAAACCCTATCGGGACAGGCGGTCAGCCCACCGCGGCCGAAGCTCAAGCCCAAGCCCAACATGAAGCAGCCGTTGTGCAGCCCAAAAAAGAACTCCTCGTCTGTTCGTTTTCAGAGCTAATCGGCGCGACTAATTGTGATTAGTCAGACGACTAGAAAACTAGTCACTCCTATCTACTCGGTGTCCCTTATCGAAGTCCGGGGACGGATAAGGTCGACTAATCGCGACTAATCATGACTAATAGGACGACTTGAAATCAATGTGACACATATAACGACACAATTATATCTTGTAAGACAACTATACATAAAATATTGGGTTGCAGCTTGCAGGTCACGCAGATAGAATTTCATTAACTAACGTAACATGATTCTGCAATTTCAAACCAAAGTTCCCTAGCTTAAAAACAGACTTCCGTACAAGTACAAATTCTACACATGCATATAAAACTGAGTACACAAATAGAGAGAAAGGTCAACATTACTAAATAAAGTGCTTCTTTCAAGCACAGTAGTGGACTTGGTGCAACTTCGTTGGTTACATGTTCTACAGACATGCTTTGCATAAAACCCATACTAAAATAAAACAAAATAGAACTAGGACGCTTCTCCGGATCAGCATCATCGCAATTTTCCTATGGACCCTACATTTGACAGAAGAAAATAAAAAAACCAAATAAACAAATGCACTGTCACAACGGCCTTCGCCGCCCCCCAAGGCCCCAACATGCACGCAGGTTGCCAAGAACAAGACCATACGTGCAAGCATTTCCGTTTCCTACTTGCAGGCCTGTTTCAGCTCTAATAAACTGGTATCTTCTACAGAGAATCAGAGTCAGCTTTGTCGCCGCCGGTCATGGCGGCAGCGGGGAAGATTCCCTTCCCCGGCGACAGGATCGCCAGCGGGTCGTACTTTCGCTTCAGCGCGGCAATCCTGTCCCATTTCTCCCCAAAATGCCGCCTCCACCCGTCCTGAGACGCGTGGTGCGGCAGATACTGCTTGCACCCAACGCTCTCCTGGTCGCAGAAATCCAGCACGGCCGCGTTCTCCCTCTCCAGCCGCTCGAGATCGCCGGCGGCCACCGCCGACCGGAGCAACCCGATGGCGTAGAACACGTCATCGTCCGGCGTGGCCGTGGTCATCCTGTCATCCCACCTGTCCTTGTTCATGGGGTACAGAAGTATGAGGCCTACAGGCTTGGTATCCTTGAGGATGCCCTTGAACACCCCAGCGTCGAAGTCGAGGATGCGCGATCTGGGCACGAAGAGGTTCAGCCACGGGTGTGGCACGTCCCAGACGCCGGCTGACCGTAGCTTCTGCTCCTCACGGCCAACCCGGTCAAGGAACTCCACGTACGACACGTCCCTGACGAATGTGAACCCCGGGGCAAAGCTTAACTCATCCAGTAGTCTTTGAAGTTTCTGCAAGTTTACAACGTAAGTGTGTAGTTCAGCTTTGAAACGTGTTGACGAAGAACGGTCCGGATAATAAGTTTTGCCGTCACATGTATATGTAAAAAATGCATGTTAGTGATATATTGTACCTGATTCACAGAGGAGGCATTGTCGTCGTTGTAGTACATTGCACCCTCAGTGTAGTAGATTGTGCTAGACCCGGTCCTGAGGGCTAGTTTTGCAAGCTGATCAAGTTCTGAGGCGGAGAAGAATGAAGATGACCTTCGGCCCTCGGTGAGGGTCCGGTTGAGCTGGACTTGGCCCTCAATGTAGTCGAAACCGGATCCGCTAGACCGTTTCGATATGAGTAGCTCCTGATCACTGGTGAATGATTCTACATCTGAGTAGGCGATTCGGACCCAAAGAACCCGTTTGGGAGCATGTTCAAGCGCGATCCGAGCCCGGGTCATGACCCCAAACTGACCCAACCCGCCCAATGCTGCGAAGAACAAGTCCGAATGCTTGTCCGGGGAACAAGTGATCATTTTGCCCATGCCTGCAGCGAACATTACTTGCATTTGTTAATTGTCGTGCATTCTACTCGTGGACACTAGCTAGTTGACAAAATTTAATTAGAGGGATAAAAGAAATCAATTGGACATTAGTCAGCTCTCAGACTAATTAAACGTACGTGACCAGCAAAACTTTTACATACCTGTTACCACGTCAAGCTCGTGCACGTTGGAGGTCTGCGGGCCATACCGGAACGCCTGCCCGCCGATGCCTCCATTGGAGAGCGTGCCGCCGACCGTTATGCGGAGGTAGTCGGTCCAGATGCGGGGTGTAGTCAATCCACAGTTGCTCGGCGCCAACGTCCACCCACAACTCATTGGGTGACATGTTCACACGGTAGCCATGGTCATGGCGCCCCATTGAGCGCATGTCAATGACAATGCCACCAGAGGCAAGGGCCTGCCCACTTGAGGAGTGACCTTGCCCGCGTGGCGCTACCGTGAAGGGCTTCGACTGAGATATTGAGAGCCAGATTAGGGCAGCAATGTCAGCTGGTGAGGTGGGGTGGAATACTCCATTGGGGATGGCTTCCACAATGTGGCCAAAGTCTGTTGATGCCCTGGTGATCGAATCATGGTCGGTGTGGATTGCTGACACAATGTCTACGGCGGTGAAGATATCATCACCTGGTCGGGCAAGGGTAGCTACCATATGGAAATGGTTTATGGTGGGGAGGAAGCTGGTCACCATGAGAAATGTAGCTAGGCAAGCCCTAGACATGTTGTTAGAAAGGGTAGGGATGAAAGCTTGGCAGCTTAAGTTTGCAGGCTGCATGAGAGAGATCCTTATGTGTCCTAAGGTCATCAAGCTAGACATTTATAGTTGAGAGTGAGTGTTTTCAGTTATTATTATCTTTGAAAAAAATACAATATGGGTGGTTGACATTCTGCAAGAGAAGACAGATCCCAAAAATAAAACTTGGTCATTGGCCTTTACTTTGACTCCACAGAAGACCCTCAATGATGATTGGCCAATCCAAAATCATGAGACATTCTTGACTTTTGCAGGCCTAAAATCTAATTAAGAGGGCACTCAGGTGAAGATACATATTTTATGAAACAAGAAATACACATTGAAAATGGTTGTTTGGAAGTTGGGAGCCAAATCTCATGGATATCATTAAGCAGGGTTCATGGTACTAATTGTCAGCCATTTGATGGTTTCAAATCAAGTATCCTAGTCCATTTGTTTGTAAAGTCTCAACAGGAATTGTTTGCTGCAAAGTTTCAACGTTCTGGTACAAGCAAATTATTTAAAACTATCCTTAGATAATCAACAATCTGAATATAATCTCAATCTAATTAACACTTATAATTATGAAACTATAATTGTAAAATCAAAGTAATCTTATGTCTCCGATACAGTTTACAGTGTCTAAGTCCTCACAGTGTGAAATTTGCAGCTCTCCCTGTTTCTAGAGAGAGAGATTCTGCGTAGTAGTCATATTGTAGTACAGTTGTATCAACTGTACTAATTCATACGAAGCAGCTACTTCCTAAAAATATATTTTTTGTTACGAATTAATTTAACATTAAAGTTTCACCTTTCATCATCATTTTGACGAGCAGTTAGTAAATAAATGTTACTTTGCATAAATAGTACAACGCCCTCAACCACAACAATATGGTTTTTATCATTTCGCATATGTAACGAAGTAACTAACATTGAATTGTTTTATATATAACCCAGTCTATTCTAATCCATTTAGGGTGGCAACTGCTATTTGCAGGATTAGGTAGGATTTTGGATTATATGATGTGATCTTTTTATGGCGCAGCATCTTTTTTTTTATTTATTCATAGGCTCAATCGCACAACATTGATATGCAATAGCTTTCTTGTTATTCTTCCTAGTTACTCTCGCTCTAAAAGGTAAATAATTTACTAATAAACCTACACAATTTGTACCCTTCTTTTCCCTAACATCTATACATATGTTATTGTGCTCGTTCTTGTCAACATATATATAGGTCTACAGGTTGCTGCCTCCACGTCTCTGCCCAAAAAAGAGAGAATAAAATGGCAAAGATGAACCTCGGGTGTATTTGGTCCATAGTACTACTCCAACATAGCTTTCCTTTTTTTTTTAATTTCTGTGAGAGATCAGAGGGACTGACTTTCAGAGATGGGGTACCTTGTTTTTTGGCAGAAAATTTTAGTTTTCTGAAGTTGATGAACATATTATAGCATTGCTGACATGTATACCTGCCAATGGGTGGCCTAAAAAAAAGTAATACAGAGTAGAAAGAATTTTCTGCCAATGTAATAATCTACTTAGTCACAACAGATATGAGAACTTGAGACGACCGTATTAAGTAACCAAAGAGATATTGTTATAGATTCAGGAGCATGGATGTTATGGCCTACTTGTATATAAGACCAAATCAGAGCTTGATATAGGTCAACGTGCTTCATGTTTAAATACGTAACTACTGGTAATTAGTGGTGGCCATCATAAATTTTCCTCATTTTCTAATAAAACCAAAGTCTGACATATATAGATATACACACTCCACTCAGGCACTCAACATTCATGCACCAAATAAATAAATCCATGAAAACACAATGTATGCTTGGAATTTTAAACCAAGTCAACTGTGTTCACTTATGAAACAGTAAACAATATTTTCAAATAAAGTATGTTTTTATTTTCATGCCATTTCGCATAATAAATTTCAGCGTGAGAAAGTTGAACGTAGCCAGACTGCTGGACTGAATCTGTGTGCCCTGAATCCGGACAGAACCATTCATCTAAACGGGGAATAAGTCATTGTTTCGTCGGTATAAGAAACTTGAATCAAATCACGGCATGTGACAAAAATTATAAATTTATAAGGTTAACTCACCATTTCTTATAGACAATAAGTGTTTCTCTCTCGAGTAAGAGATAGTTATTATGCGGGTCGACAGAGTGAGTAAGACGATGGAAGAGCAACTTTTTTGGGTGGCCTGAGAGGCCCAAGTAGCGTTTTGGGTCAGGCCGGGTGTTAGATATGACTTTGGGCCCGATTGAGCTGCGTTCACTTGTCGTAAGCATGGTGGTGGATGAGCTCATAAAAGAAAAACATGGCCCATGGTGGATTCACAAACAAATCAAATTCGCAAGACTTGCTTACCTTCAACTTGCCAGAAGCGGTTTTCTTGGACTCATGATGATCCACGGACCGGTAGGTAGCACCGTGACAAAATTTGACAACCATCGTCCCCAGCAAAAGGACATGTCTCGATCACGAGCTACGACATGGCCGGCACCAACCATGTATTCATCCCAGAAGATTCAGAAGAGACCTTACATAGATTTGTATAACGGGTAGCATGCTCTCTCTCAACACCCCACATATCGAGTAATCGAGCTAACCAGTAACCACCGTGCCAAGTGCAGGCAGGCAAACCTCACCTGCTTCTGCATTCTGCTTACTATACACCGGCGACCGATCGAGACAACGACACAGCTAGCAGCGCTCAGTAGTTGCCCCACTTGTAGCGGCGGAACATGTCCTCGGTCTGGGCGTTCCGGAAGGCGCTGCAGCCGATGACGTAGACGAAGATGAGCGCCACGGTGGCGACGAGCAGCGCCACGTTGGCCCTGCGCCACTCGTCCCGGAGGGACCCCAGCACGCCGGCCTTGCAGGAGGCGCAGCCGTAGCAGAGCTGCGCCGGGTCGTTGCTCCACGCCGCGCAGTCCGCGTCCGCCGCCGGGTTCGCCGGGCTCGCCCACGCCGTCGGGCTCACGTACGCGAAACCGCACACCGTCGGTGGCTTGCAGCACCCCGACTGCAGTGCACACACAGGTTTATTAGTTATTATTATTTTAACAAACACTGTAACAGGTTCGGTAATCAGAATTCAGAAGCTTCATACAACTTAGCTAGACAAGAATGCAGGAAGAGACTTTAAGAAAAAGAAAAAAAAAATCAGTGGCTAGGTGGATCCAAGCGCCGGCCCACATGGCACATGCTTCTGTGCTCTTGGACGATCTCTCGCACTGTCACACACACGCCTAGGCTTCTAGGAATGATGAACACATTTACAGATCAGTCACCGAGTGGTGGCAATCATCTTCCCCCAACTAGTGGAAGTGTCGGCACTCTCAGTGCAAACAGAATTGGGACACATCACACATGGATGACCCACTTGCTTGCCACAATATACTGGACTGGCTGATGCTGCAGCTCGTGGTACTTTGTTTAACACTTGTTTCTTCTTCATACCCAGACCCTACAAGATTGTTCCTTGATTCCTATTGCCAGTAGGCCAGTACTAATGCTAGTGCAATTATGTGGTTGCCACTTTGGATCACTAGAAAGTAGAAGTGAAACTACAGGCCACCTTTCCACACACTTTTGTTCATCTTAAAGGGTCACCACTGAAGTTGCTAACTCACTGCTAACTAAGGTCCAGTCTTTTACCACTTACTCAAGCATACACTAAAATGTAGTAACTAGTAACTCCTAATCGTCATCAACTAACTGGTGAAATCGCCAGTAAAATCAATACTAGCTAGCACCGAGCAACAGGTCAGTTAATATAATTACCTCGATGGGCGTGAGGTGCGTCATGTAGAACTGCTCGGGCACAATGAAGGAGCTATCCATAGCAAGCTTCCTGCAAGTATCCGAACCGGCGATGCAGGCCCGGATCCCCTCCCACCGTTCCGGGTCGCCGGCGACGTACCTCCGCAGCCACGGCGAGTACCCCTCGAGGCGGTAGTCGTCGTATGCCCGTCCCAGGACGGGGTACGCGCCGGAGCCGTGGGAGACGGCGAAGGCGAAGACGAGGAGCGCGAGGAGGAGCGTGATGAGCGCGGCCATGGCGAAGAGGTAGCAGGCGAGGAGGCCCCTCCGGTTGCGGTAGGCGCCGACGAACCCGGCGAGGGCGACGAGGAGGAGGAGCGCGCCGAGGATGAAGACGGGCCACCGCGCCAGGCGCGCGCAGTCCTCGCCGCCGTGGCGGGAGGCGAGCCAGATCCCCGTGGCGGCGATGGGGATGGTGCAGAGGAGGACCAGGAAGTTTATGCACGCCGTGATGTTGTTGCTCACCGCCATGGATGGCGGGGCGGCCGGTGGTGGTGTGGGAGGGAGGCTGGGAGCAGAGTGTGGAAGGGGGAAATGGGGGAGTGTGAGTGAGAGCGTGGGGTGAGACGGGTTTCCTTTTTGCTTCGTTTCTTTCTTCCGTGAGGTGAGAATTGCGGCCAGATGAAAAAGATGTCGAGGTTTTTACGATGCTCTCGAGCGATTTACTGCAGGTTACAAGCTGCATAATGCAACGCGTGCCGTGTTGTTTACTGCAGCGCGCGCCTGTGCCGGTGCGTGCTCCCGGACGGAATCGGAGCCGATCGATCCAGTCAAGCTGAGGAAGTCAACGCAGGTCGTCAGGGAATCACTCACTGCAGGTACCAATCGGCGTGTGCGCCGTGGGCGCACGTGTCGTGCGTGCTCCCCCCCCCCCCCCCCACCCCCACCCCCCCACCCCCCCATCCGCCGTGTGCACCGCCCGGGTGCGCCGCCGCTATGCTAATCCGTGATCCGTCCGCCCCCGCGTCAGGGTGACGCAGCAGACAACCTGATCTGCCACGCGGCACCAACTCATCGAGGCACCAGTGATTACTTCCCGCTGCGGCTGCCGCTGGCCGGTGGTGGACTACTAGCAGAACCAGGCCGGAGACGCACGCCAGAAGGCCGCGCGAGAGAATGAATGTGATAAGGGGCATGTACAACGGATAATGAATGTGATAAGGGGCATGTACAACGGATAACGGATAGACAGCAGCTGTCTTTTTTTTACCTCAACTCAATTGTGCTACGTGGACCATATTTACTGTGGAGAGAGAGGAATACCGTAGTTGAACAAGACAACGGCACGGGAGCGTGCTCCGACGCGAGGCGACGACCCGTCGCTCCCATTGTACGGGCCTTTCCCCCTCGTCGTCGGCGTTTCGGATTAGATGTGTGCGCGTGCTTCTCCATGGACAAGCTCCGTGCGGACGTCTGCGGTGCTGCTCGCCTTTTGCCCACTTCACACTTACTTGGGCGACCATGTCTGCGTTAGCTCCTCCTTAAAATTATAGAACTGACCACAAGAGACTATGTTTCTAAAAAAACAAAAGAGAGCACACTGAGACTTCTTCTCCTCTTGTTCTTTCGTCTGCTATAGGTGAGAGGAGTCTGAAAGAAACATGATCAGTTTTCACGCCGATTTGCTTAGTTCTCCCTTGGTTCTGGCTGCCGGATCGACACCAGAGAGAATGGGCAATGGGGATTGAGGTGATCGTGGTATATACTCCTATCTAGTATAGGTACGTAGTTGAGGTTCAGGTGTTGCCATTCACATGGTGGAGGTGACGCTGCATCGATGGGATAAGTGCTTTCAGCTCCTTCTCGGCCTGGTTGGTGATTGCTCTGGCACCAACGACGAGCTGTGGTGGTGTGTACCTGCTGGATCTGGGGACCTAGGGTTTGTCTTAGATATCGTCGGATCTTTCCTCCCGCTTCATTTCCTGTGAAAACATTGGGAGGTGTGTTTGCCAACCCGCTGGGAAATCAGGTTGGATTTCGAGGTTGCTGGTTTTTCTTGAAGCGCTTGATTCCTTGATTCCCGACGATGTCATGGCCGTTGGCCATTTCTTGCAGGGCGTTTAACGATTATAGATCATGTTGTTGCTTTTGATGAAAGTAAACAATCTTTTTTTAAGTATACGTGACAGCAGGGGCGGATCAGGGGGAGGGGCTTAGCCCACCCCCCCCCCCCCATATTTTTTTGAGAAGGAAGAAGGAGAAATAAGAGGAAGAAAGGATGAGAAGAAAGGAAGAGAAAAAAAGGAAGAAGAGTCCCCCTCTGATTTTATGGCTGGATTCGTTGTTCGATGACAGTGAAAAATCCTAAAAACAAAGCACACAAACCCCTCATTTTCTATCCATCCCTCAAAGATTTTTTTTCTTCCTTGCTTTTCACGTTTGAGATCCGTGCAGAAATGGACGACAATATTAGTACTCACATGAGACCTAGTTTAGCGAGAGATTGGCTTATGGTGGGAGTGGTTCTATGTATTTAGTTAGCTGCCATGCAGGAGTGGCATATCTCATGTGTTGTTGATTATGTTTAACACTACTAGAATCGTAGGAATGGCCAATGTGTTTTAAACTCTCGAGCATTTGTTTGGACAGTCGGCAAAAGTAATAGTCGAGGGTATACCGTCGGCAATTTGCTGTCGCGCACCCTTGCCCAGACATTCTCCCATCATTTGCCGAGGGGTTTTCGGCAATTCCATGGCTAGTGGTAGGTTGCCGACAGTTGATAGTTGGCTATTAGTTGGTCCGGATTTTTATGCTAGGATGAATTGCCAAGTTGATATATTGTCGGTAACATGTTTCTTAATCCTGATGGGAAATGAATCACCGATGATCCTTTATTCACTGTTGGGGACTATACATTGTTGGATACACAAATATATGATGGTTTCATATACAGTTGGCTATTGTATCATTTGACTGTCACATTTCAAGTGTATGGCGGTTTCATTACACCAATAGGAATCTAAATGTCCAACTCTTTTTTTATCGTGTCCTATTTGTTGTCCAGGCTCATGATTCTTTCAATATCCATTTAGAATTCAAGCATGATCAAGAAGATAAATTATAGATGATAAACAATGACATTGTTGGATTGTTCATCCAAGTTTAGTAAGTAGATAACAGATATGTACAGATACGAAACTGGCAGCTAATGTTCTTGAAATGTCCAAAGGAAAATTCTTAACTAAGATAATGTTGTTCATAAGGAACAAGATAGACGACATTTAATATCATCCAACTACAAACTATAGCACGAAAGGCAAAGTGCAAGTGTTTGCTCTTAACTCACTACCAATGGTCATAATTCAGATCATTTAGATAGACATTGTCGTAGTTCTCGTCATATTCAAGGTCATGGTATACTGCGTTATCATAGTTGTAATCCACATCATCCTCATCGACATAGTATGTTCCTCCAATGTTATCTTGTATAGATAAAAAAAATATGTGTAAGCTCTTAAACCATGATTACCATATAGTAAAGAAAATAGCACACTTAGTTTAGGTAATACTAACATCGTCACCACCATATTTTTCATTTTCCTTTGACAACCCACCTTCTGATCCAGAAGTACCTGCGTGACCCAAGAGTAGACCATGTAACCATATTCACATACATGCATGGATATGTGTTTCAAAGAACTATAATTTATGCTTTGTCATCAAGTGTTTTCATAGGAGTGACTGGAGCGCAGATCAACATTAGTATTATTTTTATTCCTTTCAAGACCAGGATTTTTAGGGAACAGTTGTACTGGTTTTATTAAAATTTTTGGATGTGCATATTCTTTTCTCTGAAGGAAAACCATATGACTGTCATTTTCAGCACTATTTGTTTTATCTTAGCAGTCTAGAGCATATGAAAAAACCTATATTAATAGTGAAAAGAGACAGATAAACTTATCCTTGGTTCCTAGCTACATTCCCTAGCCACATGCTGATTATATATGTGATAGAAGATAAGTTAATTTAAAAATAAACTTACCAAGTTAGTTGTAGTTTCCTGAGCTAATGCATCATAGTCCAGTCCTCCTTTAGCAGGCATAGCCTGCTAACATTTCGATATCAGCAACATATATTTATAGCTTTTTAGACATATGGTTAGAATATGAGTTGACATTATTACCCGCACAACACATTCAATTTCAGAAAGAACACTATTATCCTTTCGCAGCTTCTCATTTTCCCTTTCTAGTCGTTTCTCCCTAGCAGAAGCAAATGGTTGTGCACTTCTCTTCCTAGTTTTAATTGATTCCTTCTCAGCAATGCTGATTGCCTCATCAGCAATTCCCAGTTTACCATGTGACATTCTCCCCACATACTCATAGATGATAGAAGCATCAAAGTTGGGATGCTCAGCTTTCCAATTGAGTCCATATTTATTTCTCATTGCTTCTTCATATTGTGCCTTTTCCATAAAGAACAGAAGTATGAAGCTACGTATAGTAACAGGGGACTATAGCCGTTGTTAAATAAATAAGTTTTTACTAGATAATAGCATGTGCATTGCTACGGGCGTGATTTTTTTTAAAAAAATTATAGACGCCATCATTGTTAATTTTGACATACAAAGGCACTGAGTTGAGTAATTATTACATTTAATATACATTGCAGGTCCCATGTTGATCAAAATTGAAAATTATAATTTCCATTTCTTGTCCATCCATATACTTATGTCAAACAAATAGCTATCCTAGAATGAGCTAGATAGATGGCCATAAACTCTGGAATATAGTTCTATATAGAATTAGTCCATTTGCTCCAATTGTGTATCTATTTCTTCAACTGAAAGAAAAATAATCACCACATCTTCAGAAATATCAAAAAAGAAAAAAAAATTGCTAGGCCCATGTAGTTCTCTCTATATTGATCCCATTTAGGGCGAGACGTCATCAGTTTCTCTGACCTTCTCGTTCCTCTGTTTTCCTCCTCTTCCGACTCTCGTCAAAACTGCTAGGTCCATGGGTGAAATTCATCGCTCGTGTTAAATCGTAGCGCAATTGCTCGCATCCAAAGACTCATTGATCTCTTCCGAACCCATTTTAAGACTCATCTTCATGAATCCATGCAAGAGCAAGCTAAATCGAGAAGGGGAATAGCTTGAAGTTGTGCAGCTCCGCCATGGCTACGGCTTGACTCGCACGTGGCCGCCGTTTGCCCACCTAGGCACCTCGCCATGCTGGGCCGACGCACGCTCGCCCGTCTGGGAGCCTCTCCTGCGCTGGTCCGTCGCTCGCCTCGCCGTGTCTGGCACTCGATAGCCTGGCCGCTTCTACCGGGGGAAGGGTATGTTAGTGTAAATGAAGTCTAACAATACTTAGAACTTAACTAAACAGAATCACCTAGCCTATACAAGATCACATCTAGCGTAGATCTAATGCGGAAGTAAATGGAGTACGGATCCGGCCTTATACCAGCGGTGGTGTTGTCCATCGCGACGGGGAAGGCCGGAGAGGCGGTGTTTGAGTTGACGTTGAGGGCGACGTCGGGCTTGTAGCGAAGTCTCTCCTTTAGAGACTTCGATGGATGACGGCAGCCTTCTGGACACCAACGGGATTGACCTGCGACGGGAGGAACTCGAACTTCCAGGCCTTCCAGTGCGTCTGATTGATCGGTGTAGGGTGGATGGTTCCGGGGAACCTTGAGAAGCGTGAAGGGTACCTCTTGGGGTAGTACGACCTCAGCTTATATAGCACTGTAGGCCCGAGGCCGAGCCCTAGGTTTCCTTAGCGTTGCCTCATAATCACGGCAACAGATTAGGCTCTGTTGGAGCCAATCCCGAGATCTGGGGGATAAGGATTACTCCCCCTTATCTCGGGTATATTTGTTGACCTGACGGTCACAAAATGTCCAACATTCTCCCCCTTGACCATAGGTCAAACATGTAGCGATCTCACCCGAGAAATGGGCCCACTTAAGTATATTCCACCTTCCATTGGTGCTAATACACTAAAATGTTCCCAAGTGCGGATTCGACCGTCGAGTCAAGCTCGACCAACGGCTACTGAAGATCGTCCGTCCATACACTCACTCGAAGGCGAGCTTTCCAAAGATCACATCATTCCACAAATTAAATTACAACAAGTCTTAGAGTTATTACAACCAAATTGAAATGATACGGAAATTAAATAAGTTTGAGTTCATGCAGCGGAAAATAAACGAGATACTAGCGACGATCCAAAGTATCGTCACGATGAAGTCAGCCGTGACGCTACTCCTCACGGTCCTCGGGAGAGGCCGGCTCCCACTCGATGCTGTAACCAGGAGGAAGCTGGGAGGCCCAAGCCATAGAGGCAGCTACCTCCTGAGGGGACGGTCCTGAAAAATTTAAGCCACAAGCAAGGCTGAGTATACTAGTTATACTCAACAAGACTTAACCGACTGGTGATCACTACATCACCGACTCTCTAAGATGAGAGGCTGTTTGGCTAGTGGGGTTCTTTTGCCAAAAGCGACTAAGCTGTTCTCTAACTTCTTTTAATTTACTTTTAATTCTTTAGTCTATCCATTCTAGGTGAGCCTAGCTAAACAATCAAGTTTTTGCAATACAATTATTTCATACAAAGATTTCATCCTTCCAAGTTCCATTTCATAATATGCCATACATCGGTCAAGCAGTCTCATTAACCGCGAGAAGCGGACAGTTCGAACCGAATTTACTACCTGGCCAGGGAAAACCCAAACATACGGAATGGTTGGAAATGCCAACACACCCCAATCCTTTCTCCTCTCTCTGCGAGTGGCTCCCGAGTCCCACTGCCTCAGGGTAAAGGTTTACCACTACTGGGACTCACGCAACTACCCTCATGTGCCCATGGGATAACGTTTCCAAGACAAATGAGCTGTCGGACCTGCTCGCATCAATCGGATACCGGGACTTACCGGTCCCATAAACCGTGCATATGTGTGGTACGTTCAAACGCTTGACACAAAAGTACCACATGTTTCCACTTAAACATCGATAGACGGGTATCTACAATCATCCGTCCATCATCTATAGTGTTTCTGATATGAGTAGTCATACAACTCCTATATCTCGCGAGTGTCGGAAAACACTCGACTTCTATCGTTCCTAAGCATAGCAACTATCGAACCTAACATACTAGTGTTCAATCAAAGGAACCTATGATCATGCAATCTAGGGTTTCATTCAACTCCTTGAAACTTAAATGCACAAACATATGATCAATTAAATTGCGTAAGTAAAGTTAGGTTATGCTCCGGGGCTTGCCTTCCGGCTCGAAGCGGTACTCCTGCTCGGGGCTTGGATCCACGTGCACCACGTTCACCTCGGACTCCTGGGTGACCTCCTCGGCAGCGGGGACTAGCTCGTAGACTCCGTCGGCGAGACCCGAATCTATACGAAATGCATGGAATGCTTAAGTATCGAGATTTAAATAGTGCACGTTTATTTTGATCTTGTTTGATAAGTTGGAAAGGATAACATTAGTTATAAGTGAATATTTCATCTCCCTGTTGAACCTTTACCTTGATTTTTGAGTTTTAGATTTTCTCTTTTCTTTTCTTTTTCTTCTCTTTTCCTTTTTCTTTTTCTTCTCTTTTCCTTTTTCTTTTCTTCTCTTTTCCTTCATTTAAGTCCTTTTTCCATTATTCAAAAGGTGACCTTAGGAACATTATTTTTAGGTGCCATTGGACTAGAGGCTCACTCATGCCAAGGCAGAAGCTTAGCCCAAAGTTTGGCTCCAAATAATTTTTCTATAATTTATTACAATTTCTCTCATCTTTTTGCCTAAATTCAAACTAAAATCATAACAAAATAATTGCAAGGTTTTTATCCAAACCACTTGGCACAGTGGCTTAGGATGTCAAGAGTGACATCTCTGCAAGTTTGCAAGTGATTTTGATTTTTGGTTATTTTTGTGAAATTCACCATATTTAAACTACCAAAAATCATTTAGCCATTTTCTAGTGTCCAAAAATTATCCTTTTCATTTTTCTAAGGTTTCTTATGTCTTGATTGAATTTCTGTGTGAAGGATGTGATTTTTCACTGAGTAATTTATTTTCTATGATTTATTTGCCAAAACAGCAGGGTATATGTTTGGAAAATCATAACCCTAAATCTACTGGAAATTTTCGTGCACCCTTTGCGCATTGGGCTAATGATAATCACCTTAACCACATATCCCAAGCTCAGCTCCAGTGCATGTGTAGATTTTGAACTATGATGAAATGTGCTCAAACCTAAATGAATTTATATTTCAAAATCTACTGCTCAACTGAGTGAGGTTCCAAAAGAAAGTTGTTCTTCTAGATTCACTGGTCACTACAAAATTGGTTTGACATTTTTCTGAGTTTTCTACGATTTTCTACGAATTTTTGAAGATCTCAGCGATTTAATCCAAAAATTAAGAATCTGTTTTACGCGGGGAACCCTAGAACTTTTGAACTTCTTACGAACAGGCCCCTGCACTTTTGCGCTCGGCCCCCTGGACAGAGGTTGAAGATACACTTCAGTCCAGGGCTCGCCGGCGTGGTTACGCCGGCCAAACGGCGGCGAGACCGGGCCGGGGAAGTAGGGGAAAGTGAAGAGGGGCTCACCACGGCTCGTTTGAGCTAGGTCTCGAGGTCGGGGATGGCCGGAATCGTGCTCGGCGACGACGGTGGCGGCTCGGCAACTCCGGTGAGCGGCTGCCGGCGACGTCGGGGTCGGAGAAGCTCGGGGAAAGGGTCGGTGAGCACCAGCGTGACACGAGGAAGCTAATGGTGCCCTTGGTTTGGCCGGAGGTGGAGGGAAACGGGCTGTGCGCGTGCGCGAGCGGCGGCGGAGTTCTCTGTGAACTCCGGCGAGCTACGCCGGGGGCTCTGGTGGGGGATTTGGTGCGGGGATTGCTCGGTGAGCAGCAGTGGAGGTTGGGGAAGCTCGAGAGAGCCTTGGTTTGGCCGGGGGAGCAGCGAGGAGGGCTGTGCTCGTGAGCGAGCTCGGCGGCGATGCTGCGGACTCCGGCGAGGTTTTCCGGTGCTTTGAGCGAGGGGAACTGTTGAGAGCTTATGTAGGAGCGAGAGGGGAGTGAGAGGATGCTCGGCAAGCTCGAGAGGAGGGCTGGGACAGCTCGGTGACGTCGCGCGGCGACAGAGCCATGTCGCGGCCGTGTTGGCGCCGCGCGCGGTGTCAACGCGCGCGCGCAGGCGTGCTGCGGCGGCAGACGCGCGTGGGCGAGGCGTGAGGCGACAGAGCGTGGAAAGGAGCACGCGGGGGACGCGAAAGTCGCGGTTTGGACCGGCGGGCAACGGCGGCGACGGCAAGGACCGGCGGTCCGCGGCGGCGACGCGGTGGCGAGCGCGGGGTCAGCGCTACAGTGCGCCTCCGACCGTGAGACCTTGCCAGGCGCATGCGCGGCGAGGGGGACACCCAGCCGTGTCACTTGTCGACGCAGGCGAGGACGGACGGCGACGGGAGCTGCCGGCGGCGAGCTCGGGCACGCGCGAGCGCCGCGCTGGCATCCCGTGAGCACGCCGTGAGCGGTGCAAAAGTCAATTGATTGGCATGGCTCTAATTTCAAAATTTTGAACATAACTTGAAAATCTTCCAACATGAAAGTTGTCTAGAATTTCATTAGACACGTTACTGCACTGGAAATTTGAAGAAAAAGTTTAAATCTTGGCTGTAATTCAAAAAGGGGTAAATCCCTGTTTTGAACTGAATTTCTGAAATTCGAGGGCTAAATGGCAAAATTGGCCAAAGTGTCCAAAGAGGCAAAGTTCTGAAATGTGATGAAGAACAACTTTGCTTTTGGGAGATTTTGATGTTCTGTGGTAAAATCTTGAGTTTTGGCTAAGATTCCATTTCAGCTTTTGAATTTGAATTGAAATTTTAAATTTCCAAGATTGGGGTTGAAGTTTTGAGAGGCTTCCAAGCATTTTTAGGCTATGGTCTGAAATTGAAAGTTGCTTGGTTTGACTTACTCTACAACTTTTATATTTGCACTTTTTCAAGTTTCTTGGAAATTTTCAAAGTTTTCCTTATGGGCTCATTTGAATGATTTTGGCTCAATTTAATTGGTTTTTTTTTCCTATTTTCTTTGTTTTCCCTGCTTAATTAGCCTTGGCTTAACTTTAACATTATTTTAAGGTTAACTAAAACTAGGGATGTTACAGCCTACCCCCCTTAAAAGGAATCTCGTCCCGAGATTCGAAGGAGGAGAAGAATGGAACTTTTCACTAGAAGGAAGAGGCGTTACTCAAAGAACACAGATACAATACACCAAGTCGTACAAGATTCACAACTCGAAGATGATAACTGATACAAGATCTCTCAGACAGTATCACGGCGCTCATGCGGAAGCGGGCGATGAATGTAGACATGGAAAGCTAAGATTATCAAGATCTCGCATAGGAAACAAAAGTAATATACCAACACTGTCCACTGAACTCCGGGACCAATCGGGGGAAAGAACGGGAAAGACATGGATGGTGGCGAAGGTTGAATCCTTCCTTGCTTGTCGACTTCAAACTTGCGGAATCCTCTGGGCTTCTACTCGAGCTCCTTCGGTGAGGTTGGGGTTGTGTATCTTGGTGAAGCGGCAAGGCAGGTTGCGAAGAGGGCACTTCCTTGTGGCTGTACTAAGAGATGGAGGCGTAGCTTGCTCAGCGAGGAAGAGAACATACGGTAGGGATGGGTGACTTGGGCACCGGGGAGGCTGCCGGAGGGAAATGAGAACGACGGAGTGGTGTTGCTTAAGTGGAGCGGCTTAGAGTGGTGGTAGCCGGTGGAGGGGTTACTTTATCGACGGCCGGGGTGGAGGAATGGTGGTGGCGTGTCGACATCGTCAGGTAGGGGCCGACGGGGCGATGGCGTGAGAGCGGCGCATGGCGCGGGTAGTGGCCGGCATCGAGATGCCCTGGCGATGGGACGTTGGTACGGCGACGAATACGTGGGCGATGGTGGTGGGAAAAAAAAACGATGGCGACTATGGCGAACTGGTGAACGAGGCAGAGCACACGGCGCACGGATACGGAGGGGGTCAACTGGCCTGTGAGACTTGCGGTGATGGCGGGAAAAACAGGGTAGGCGGTCCTTGAAATGGCCAGTCATGGGTAGGATGCCCAAATATATAGAAGTCAAGGTAATGTAGTTTAAAGTATCAACGTCAGGGGAGGTTTATGCAATAAAAACTTCATTTCAACGAGGAGTGGTGAAAACAATTTAATCAAGACATGAAATTTGAAGTGTACCGAATCCGGGATAAAAGAATTTGGGCGGTAACACACTATAGTGGAATAGGGCATGGCTTAGGCTCGAAATTCAAGATTTCTACTGTTGACTGAAGTTAGGGTGCGGACAAAGATCCTCCTACGCTTGAAGTTGTCGGTCCACCATTATTTTAGCCACCTTCATGACTGATCACAGAGTAAGATAACACGAGGAGTAACCCAAGGTCTATCTGTTTTCCGTCTCCCAATAGAAACAACAGGATTTAACAAGGGCTGGACCAAGAAAAGTGGAGGGGAGTCGTTTACGTTTTCTTGCTTCAAGGGAATTGTCAAAGAGCAGAGCACACAGGAAAGATACCAGAGCTGGAATGAACGGACAACTTTTGTGGACGGATAGCGTGCCCGTAGATGAAAAGTCGTAGCTCTCAGTTCCAACATTTGAAACTTTTTATCTTTGTTCGGGAAAAGAAAAACTAGTGCCCACTAACTGTGGCATTCAGCGTAGCACCAAAATCACTTGGAAGAGGTTGAAAATTTAGTTTCACTATCACTGCTTTGTTGTTTTTCATAAACCGAGGTGTATGATCTTGAGCGTAACTTGAATTATTCAAGTCCTTATTTTAGGCGTGACATTTGTTTGTAAAACTTTTACACAACTTTGTTATTCGAATTTAGGACAGGTTCAACTGATATGGGGTATAAAATGACATTTCAATTTATTGTCCCTTGTAGATTTCAGCAACACAAGGTTACGATTTAATTCATGAATTTGATTTGATCGGTTGGGTTTTGAGTCTCTCAAGTTTATTATTATTCCGATTTTAGTCAAGAGATGCATGCAAGATCTAAACGTCCTCACATTTTAAGTCAGACTTGACTTTCGGAGTTAGTGCCGGTGGCGAGGCATAGACGCGTCTCTCTCTATAGATCTAGTCGGACTCCTATTCGTAAACCTTACGTACCAGTCAGAGGATTTACGACGAAAGCCTTTTAAGATAGGGTTTCATGGAAGAGCAAACATCAATCCTAAGTTAGACTATGCCACCTAACAAAGTGCAACCCTTAACCCTTAAGGACTTCACGTTCTAGTTTTATCCTTAACGATCCTATACGTTTCATTCCTTTTGCTTAGGCGCAATGGAATCGGAGTTTGGTAGATTTTATTTAGAAAACATTGGTCAGGGTCTGATGCTCTCTTTGGTGCGTATGAACGTCGGCTCTGATACCAGCTGTAGCGATCTCACCCGAGAAATGGGCCCACTTAAGTATATTCCACCTTCCATTGGTGCTAATACACTAAAATGTTCCCAAGTGCGGATTCGACCGTCGAGTCAAGCTCGACCAACGGCTACTGAAGATCGTCCGTCCATACACTCACTCGAAGGCGAGCTTTCCAAAGATCACATCATTCCACAAATTAAATTACAACAAGTCTTAGAGTTATTACAACCAAATTGAAATGATACGGAAATTAAATAAGTTTGAGTTCATGCAGCGGAAAATAAACGAGATACTAGCGATGATCCAAAGTATCGTCACGATGAAGTCAGCCGTGACGCTACTCCTCACGGTCCTCGGGAGAGGCCGGCTCCCACTCGATGCTGTAACCAGGAGGAAGCTGGGAGGCCCAAGCCATAGAGGCAGCTACCTCCTGAGGGGACGGTCCTGAAAAATTTAAGCCACAAGCAAGGCTGAGTATACTAGTTATACTCAACAAGACTTAACCGACTGGTGATCACTACATCACCGACTCTCTAAGATGAGAGGCTGTTTGGCTAGTGGGGTTCTTTTGCCAAAAGCGACTAAGCTGTTCTCTAACTTCTTTTAATTTACTTTTAATTCTTTAGTCTATCCATTCTAGGTGAGCCTAGCTAAACAATCAAGTTTTTGCAATACAATTATTTCATACAAAGATTTCATCCTTCCAAGTTCCATTTCATAATATGCCATACATCGGTCAAGCAGTCTCATTAACCGCGAGAAGCGGACAGTTCGAACCGAATTTACTACCTGGCCAGGGAAAACCCAAACATACGGAATGGTTGGAAATGCCAACACACCCCAATCCTTTCTCCTCTCTCTGCGAGTGGCTCCCGAGTCCCACTGCCTCAGGGTAAAGGTTTACCACTACTGGGACTCACGCAACTACCCTCATGTGCCCATGGGATAACGTTTCCAAGACAAATGAGCTGTCGGACCTGCTCGCATCAATCGGATACCGGGACTTACCGGTCCCATAAACCGTGCATATGTGTGGTACGTTCAAACGCTTGACACAAAAGTACCACATGTTTCCACTTAAACATCGATAGACGGGTATCTACAATCATCCGTCCATCATCTATAGTGTTTCTGATATGAGTAGTCATACAACTCCTATATCTCGCGAGTGTCGGAAAACACTCGACTTCTATCGTTCCTAAGCATAGCAACTATCGAACCTAACATACTAGTGTTCAATCAAAGGAACCTATGATCATGCAATCTAGGGTTTCATTCAACTCCTTGAAACTTAAATGCACAAACATATGATCAATTAAATTGCGTAAGTAAAGTTAGGTTATGCTCCGGGGCTTGCCTTCCGGCTCGAAGCGGTACTCCTGCTCGGGGCTTGGATCCACGTGCACCACGTTCACCTCGGACTCCTGGGTGACCTCCTCGGCAGCGGGGACTAGCTCGTAGACTCCGTCGGCGAGACCCGAATCTATACGAAATGCATGGAATGCTTAAGTATCGAGATTTAAATAGTGCACGTTTATTTTGATCTTGTTTGATAAGTTGGAAAGGATAACATTAGTTATAAGTGAATATTTCATCTCCCTGTTGAACCTTTACCTTGATTTTTGAGTTTTAGATTTTCTCTTTTCTTTTCTTTTTCTTCTCTTTTCCTTTTTCTTTTTCTTCTCTTTTCCTTTTTCTTTTCTTCTCTTTTCCTTCATTTAAGTCCTTTTTCCATTATTCAAAAGGTGACCTTAGGAACATTATTTTTAGGTGCCATTGGACTAGAGGCTCACTCATGCCAAGGCAGAAGCTTAGCCCAAAGTTTGGCTCCAAATAATTTTTCTATAATTTATTACAATTTCTCTCATCTTTTTGCCTAAATTCAAACTAAAATCATAACAAAATAATTGCAAGGTTTTTATCCAAACCACTTGGCACAGTGGCTTAGGATGTCAAGAGTGACATCTCTGCAAGTTTGCAAGTGATTTTGATTTTTGGTTATTTTTGTGAAATTCACCATATTTAAACTACCAAAAATCATTTAGCCATTTTCTAGTGTCCAAAAATTATCCTTTTCATTTTTCTAAGGTTTCTTATGTCTTGATTGAATTTCTGTGTGAAGGATGTGATTTTTCACTGAGTAATTTATTTTCTATGATTTATTTGCCAAAACAGCAGGGTATATGTTTGGAAAATCATAACCCTAAATCTACTGGAAATTTTCGTGCACCCTTTGCGCATTGGGCTAATGATAATCACCTTAACCACATATCCCAAGCTCAGCTCCAGTGCATGTGTAGATTTTGAACTATGATGAAATGTGCTCAAACCTAAATGAATTTATATTTCAAAATCTACTGCTCAACTGAGTGAGGTTCCAAAAAGAAAGTTGTTCTTCTAGATTCACTGGTCACTACAAAATTGGTTTGACATTTTTCTGAGTTTTCTACGATTTTCTACGAATTTTTGAAGATCTCAGCGATTTAATCCAAAAATTAAGAATCTGTTTTACGCGGGGAACCCTAGAACTTTTGAACTTCTTACGAACAGGCCCCTGCACTTTTGCGCTCGGCCCCTGGACAGAGGTTGAAGATACACTTCAGTCCAGGGCTCGCCGGCGTGGTTACGCCGGCCAAACGGCGGCGAGACCGGGCCGGGGAAGTAGGGGAAAGTGAAGAGGGGCTCACCACGGCTCGTTTGAGCTAGGTCTCGAGGTCGGGGATGGCCGGAATCGTGCTCGGCGACGACGGTGGCGGCTCGGCAACTCCGGTGAGCGGCTGCCGGCGACGTCGGGGTCGGAGAAGCTCGGGGAAAGGGTCGGTGAGCACCAGCGTGACACGAGGAAGCTAATGGTGCCCTTGGTTTGGCCGGAGGTGGAGGGAAACGGGCTGTGCGCGTGCGCGAGCGGCGGCGGAGTTCTCTGTGAACTCCGGCGAGCTACGCCGGGGGCTCTGGTGGGGGATTTGGTGCGGGGATTGCTCGGTGAGCAGCAGTGGAGGTTGGGGAAGCTCGAGAGAGCCTTGGTTTGGCCGGGGGAGCAGCGAGGAGGGCTGTGCTCGTGAGCGAGCTCGGCGGCGATGCTGCGGACTCCGGCGAGGTTTTTCCGGTGCTTTGAG